>JAVGWX010000010.1:9309434-9909434 GCA_036924085.1 Ariolimax columbianus
GCGTGTAAATGAATACATGAATAGAAAAAATTTAAAAATCTCGACATATAGAGTAATGCACATCTACTGCGAAGTGAATAAATCAAATAATGATATATTTGAGAAATTACGGTAACAAAGATAATTAATTAACAGTGTCAGAGACAAATTACGACAGCAATTCAGCTTTTTGAAGACCTCTTAGCAACGGTCAAAAGACGGAAACATCCATGGAACATCCACATATCGAGATCAAATTGTCTTGAAAATACGATCCTGCACGGAAAGGTTCGACGACGAAGAGGTCGTCCCAAAAAGAGGTCCACCTGACAATATAAAAGAAATTACCAATCTTGGACAAAATGACGCACAGACAGAGGCTGGTGACATAAAGGCGTGTCGTGGGGTTGTGTGGGTATCTTCATGGTTGCCCCAACGACCTCACTGGTTACGGGATGACCTGATCTGACTTGATCACTTACCGTCATTTAAAGATATCTTAGTTTTATACATAGACCTTTGCTAAAAACAGTTATGTACTTATGAACATATTATCCCATCAACGGAAGAGAACTCCCTCAAGTCCGTTACCTTGAAATGGTGGTGAGGCAGCGTGTATGTATTAATGATCACAGGAGCTAAGCAAACGGAAGTGGAAGCTTCCAGAAGGGTCGCCCAAGTTGGATAAGTCATGGGGGAGGAAATAGAATAAACACAGGGAACTCACCAAGAGTATAATAGGTTAGGCTGAGGCCGACCATCAAAATCTATTTTTAAAATGTGAGTTACAAAAGCAATGATGACAACACTACAAGATGTAAGAGTAAAGAGAGGTGCAGATGTTGCGTCAGACCACCATATGGGGCTGAGAATTTTGCAGGTCAAACTAAAAAAATACCAAGGACAACACGATATAACGTACACTTATTGCAACACCAGGAGAAGAAGATCTGGCAAAGATGGCGCCGTAACTGGCTGCGAGTCTACATTTCTCTACTGTTTTGGATCATTATGGATGCCGCCAGACCACGGATTTGCCTGGAATTCACACTAGTCGACGACTTACACTTGTGTTCACGGAAACGTGGAGTAGTTTTCCGTCTGGACTTGTTATTTCGTTCTTTTTTTGTGATTTCTTCCATCCGTTTATCCTGGTCTAGACGCCGGCTGAATGGCGCTACGCTTAAACTAGTTATACCTGTGTCGTATCTCACAGGTTAGTTCTGCCGGTTCACCTTCACGAATATGGCGTGTGGGAATTTTAGATGCTACTATGATGAACTGAATACAGCTGGGGAGAGATGCCAGACTCACTCACAAGCTGAGTGTTGTCCATACGACCTCTTGTGGTTATCGAAAAGGCACGACAAACTGCGTTAGATGCCTTCCCACCTTTCTACCCTGCGGGCTACATGTTTACGGAAAGGCTTCGGTGGTAACACTGAGGAAAAATCTGCATCCTATGCTATCTCCAGTCGTCTCGATGAATGTCTTTCCACTGGCAAAAGGTAGCTTAGGCTCTGTGAGTGAGGTTGACCAAAGGCGCAGTTTCTTCCTCACTTTAATCCAAATCTCCGCGCAAGTCACCCATTTCAGCGGACACAGCAAGAGATACGACTGTCCACACGGCTGAACAAAGAGAGTGGTCTTCATCACTTGTGATGGACAAACTATCAGGAGAAGAAGATAGAATTTAGCTTAAAACGAAAAAACAGATAATAAGTGCTACAAGAGCTTTATGAGGATGAAGAAATGGGCAATAATAGTCTGTGGGACCAGGCTAAAGAGATGTGGAATCAAACATGTGAAGAATATGTGGGATTCATGAGAAACCAACACAAAGAATTGATTAAAACAGAGACATTACCTTAAATAGACGAAAGGAAAAAAGAAGAAAGCTATACTCAACAATTGCCGAACCCGAGCCACCAAAGCAGAGGCACAGAGTAATTATTCTGCTACAGGCAAAGAGGTTAAGACATGTTTACAGACAAATAGAAGGGAATAAATTGACACGGTGGCGCAGGATGCAGAAGAGACAGAAGAGAGAGGAAATATGAGCTATCTCTACTCATTAACAAAGATAATGGCAAATAAATATATACAGAGGTACAATCCAATCAATAATAGAGAAGGCAGGAAATTGACATCATCGAAGGAACTCCAGAAACGACAGTTTGAGTATTTCAAGGACAGTCTAAACAGTCCTTCACCATGAGAAACATAAACATACCTCTACCAGAGGAGAGCCTGAACTTGGACGACAACCCACCAAGTAAGGTATAAATCCAAAGGGCCATGCCCAAACTCAAGAAAGGGAAAGAGGCAGGGCCAGGTGAAAAAGAGCAGAAACCATAATGGCAGATAGAGAAAAGGTCACTGATAGATTGCAAGGATTATTCCAGAAGATATTAGAAGAGGAGAGAGTGTCAATAGAATGTAACGAAGGACATCTGATTAAACTGCCTGATAAGGGGGACCTGGCAGATTGCAGCAATTATAGGAGGATCACATTGCTTTCGGTGCCAGACAAGATATTCAACATAATCGTCTTGGACAGATTGAAAACTGAAGATGACAACAAGCTCAGAGAGGGACAAGCAGGATTTCGCCAGGGAAGATCATGCACAGATCATATAGCTACGCTACCACAGAGCAGATCATACACAGATCACATAGCTACGCTACGCATTATAGTAGAACAAAGCATTGAATGGAACTCATCTCTATTAGTAAATTGTAGAGACTTTGAAAAGGCGTTTGCCAGTGTTGATCGAAGTACTCTTTGACTACTGTTGAGGCACTATAGAATACCAGAGAAGCAAACAACCCACATCAAAAATATGTACAAAGACACAGATAGTAGACTGGTACATGAAGGAGTACTGACTGACAGCTTCCGGGTGAAAATAGGGGTGAGACAGGGATTCCTGCTCTCACCTTTCCTGTTCTTGGTAGCTATAGATTGGATAATGAAGACATCAATCTAAGTAACACAAAAAAACTGGTATTCAATGGACACTTTTGCCGGAACTAGACTATGCAGATGATCTGGTGCTTTTGTCACACAGTTATAGTCAAATGTAAGAGAAAAATGATACGGCGAAAGAACAATCGGCCAAACTGGAACTGAATATCAACATGAATGAAAACCAAGTTTCTTAAACTCAACCCTAACAGCAAAGAACCAATTATGCTGGATGGAGAGCGGTTGGAGAAAGTGGATACCCTTACCTATTTGAGCAGCACAATAGACACATCCGGAGGTACAGATGCAGATGTAAGGATCAGAAATGGAAAGGCACGAGGGGCATTCCAGACAAACACTATATAGAGATGCAGATATATCAGAATTCACTCCAAAATTAGTATATTCAACGCAAGTCAGTGTTGCTGTATGTAGCGGAGACACGGAGATCGGTTAAGGCCTTACAACAAAGACCCCAAAGGATCATGCGTATACACTGGCAAGGCATTGTGAGGAATGAATACTTGTGAGAAAGTCATTGGAACAACCAATGAATCGAAGAAAATGGTGCTGGATAGGACATACGCTGCGGAAGTCTCAGGCTAACAAAGCCAGACAGTCTCTTACATGGAATTCTCAGAGGAAAAGAGAAAGACAGAAGTAGACCCAAAAATACCTGAAGAAGATAATGTGATAAGGAGCTAAAATTAAATAATTACACCTAGAGTGAGGCAAAAAAAGCGACCCAGGACCTTGTACGCTAGCGAGATGTTGTCGGTGGTCTATGAGAGAGGAGCCCAGGACCGTGTACACCGGCGAGCGGTTGTCGGTGGTCTATGAGAGAGGAGCCCAGGACCTTGTACGCTATCGAGATGTTGTCGGTGGTCTATGAGAGAGGAGCCCAGGACCGTGTACGCTGGCGAGCGGTTGTCGGTGGTCTATGAGAGAGGAGCCCAGGACCGTGTACGCTGGCGAGCGGTTGTCGGTGGTCTATGAGAGAGGAGCCCAGGACCGTGTACGCTGGCGAGCGGTTGTCGGTGGTCTATGAGAGAGGAGCCCAGGACCGTGTACGCTAGCGAGCGGTTGTCGGTAGTCTATGAGAGAGGAGCCCAGGACTTTGTACGTTAGCAAGCGGTTGTCGGTGGTCTATGCACAGAGAGTAGCGACGGGCTTTGTTTGAACAGAAGAGACAATAGAGGACGTTTGCGATACTGCAGGCTTCGGTTTGGAGATGTCATCTGAACTAAACTCCTGGTTGATCCTTCTGTCGTCAGATTTGTCAAGGTAGTTATGTCATAGTTGTATATTAAAAGGCGAAGCTCGGTACAGATAGTTAACATTAGATGTATAATGACATGGTGACGTATGGCGGAGATGCCCGAGTTGGAACAAAATCAGAGAGGAAACTGACGGGACGTTTTATTAGCGACGAAGAACACATGTAAAATCATGAGAGCAATTTAGGTGAAGAATATGTGTGCAACAGAGACACTACTAGAACTGCTTCAACATTGATGAAACCCATCGTATGATGTGCGACCTTTTTTCGTGTGATGGGTGACCTGTTTTCGTGTGATGGGTGACTTGTTTTCGTGTGATGGGTGACTTGTTTTCGTGTGATGGGTGACTTGTTTTCGTGTTATGGGTGACTTGTTTTCGTGTGATGTTACTGTCGTATCGAATGACATCCTTATGGCTAGAACGCAGATCTGGTTCACTTTTCTGCCCCAAGCCGTATCTCAGTCATTAGGTTCTTTGCTACTCTTTTTATTGATACGATCGCTCTTCGATGAGTGTTTCCCCCCGTTCTTGAAGCATAGTATGTATTATCACTGTGTATGGTCTGGCTTAAACACAAGGCTATGAGTGAGCCACTCACATATCATTCAAAACAATAAGTCAATCCCATCTTGACTGCGATTCCTGAATTGTTGAGTACAATTCTATGAATGAACACTAGCATTCTTCAGATCCCTTCGTTAATATTCCAGTTATGTACATTCAGGTTCGTCGTCTTAGAGGAATTACATTACATACGTCAACACTTACAAGATGTTTATTTGTTGCTTTACTTGTGCGAAAATAATGTTCAACATCTAATTAACTTTCACATTTATCATTTCGGGAAATAATTTGAAAATTCAACGCACTTAACACTGGTGAACACATATACTTATTTATAAACTTGTCGTTGAAACTGCTTGATCATCCAAACATCTCACTCAAATTATACAAAGGATATTTCTTGTCAACGTTGTTTTAATTGTTTTGGTTATTCTGCCATTAACAGGTGCACAGTTATTTCATATTTAGTGTAGAACAGATTATGAACGTGCGTGTCTTAGCGTTTACAGAGTGCCACACGGCCACCATATATCCCACACGTTTCTTAATTGATTTTGACTATTTCCAGGAACAAACATTATCTTTTAAATGAGATTACCACAAAACAGATTATTGACACGAATTTATGGAAACGTTATGTATTTAGTTTTGTTGTTTTTGATTGTAATTTTGTAATTTTGATTCGGACATATTGTATACATCAACAACAGGTGGATTACTCGAATGAACTAAAAACGCAAGCAGAAAGCATTCAGGACTTGCAGAAGAAAGTAGACACCTTAAAAGAAACTCTCAAGAAAGTAGATGTTATAGTGGATTTGAATGAGAGAATAGATGTTTTGGAAGAATCGAGTCGTCATTCAGAAAAGTTTATGGAAATTGAGGCACGACTACTTCAGCTTGAGGATATGGAAGTACTCGTGGAATCTGTCGAGCTCTTGAACGAAACTGTACAGCAATTACGAGACGACGATACCCAGGAACGAAAGTTGCAAGAAATACATAAGCAGATAGAAGATATTGTAGCAAGCAAGGTGCAGCAAGATGCAGCCCAGAATGAACGGTACGAAGGTATACGAAAAGAGCTTGAACAGCTACGAGAGGTGACGATTCTATCTGAGACAGTTCAAGATATGCAAAATTCAATGGAGAGGGTGTCAAATCGTATTGATGAGCTGGAAATAGACAAGGTAAAATTATTAAAATATTGTTTTCTTCAAATGCATAATATGTTAATATTACGTTTATTATTGTCATTTTCATTAGCTTCATTGTCGTTACTATTATTGTTATTATTGTATTATTATTGTGTTAATATTGTTATCACTATTATTATTTTCCAATTATTTCTATAATTTGTATTATCATCAATGTTATCATTAATCAAATTATTGTTGTGCTGGTGCTTATTTTTCTAGTTGCACTTTTCCGTAATTTCCAATTCTTGTCTAAGATTTTCTTAAAAGCCATCATCTTCAACCACATGATTAGCGTTTGTTGTTCTTCCTCTTCGCCTACTTCTTCCTATTCGTACATTTACGGGAGCGATTTGACAAGTTATGCCTTGGATGGTATAATTTAATTAATAGACACCATGCATACATCAGCTGTACATTATCTTCAAGCTTGGAATGCCATTCAGGTGATGTGCCATTATTTTTCAAGGTAGTCACCATCGTGGCGGTCTACACAACACACGCGAAGGTTGGACAAGTTGTTTCATTTTGTCAAAGACAAAATCAGACTTCTGCTCCTAAAACCAGGTACGCACAACTGCTTGCAGCTCCTCGTGAGAAGCGTAACGATGCCTTTTGAGGTGTTCCTTCAGCTTCGAGAAGAGGGAAATGTCGCAATGTGTCAGATTGGGGCTGTTTAGATAGGTGCAATAAAATGTCATCAAACTTGAAATGATCCACTGTTTCTTGACTCGTGTGTGATCACCCATTTCTCTCACAGTTTTCTTTACCCAAGCAGGAATTGGATAAATGTGATGGACTAGCTTAATTGGAATCATATTTCATTGCAGTCATATCTTTCTGCTTGACACGGTCATTGGCAAGAGTCAGTTCGTCCACGCGAGCTTGGTGCTGTAGGTCGATCGTTCACGCGAGCTAGGTGCTGTAGGTCGGTCGTCCACGCGAGCTTGGTGCTGTAGGTCGGTCGTCCACGCGAGCTTGGTGCTGTAGGTCAGTCGTCCACGCGAGCTTGGTGCTGTAGGTCTGTGGACCACCCGAGCTTGATGCTGTAGGTCGGTCTTCCACGCGAGCTTGGTGCTGTAGGTCGGTCGTCCACGCGAGCTTGGTGCTGTAGGTCGGTCGTCCACGCGAGCTTGGTGCTGTAGGTCGGTCGTCCACGCGAGCTTGGTGCTGTAGGTCGGTCGTCCACGCGAGTTTGGTGCTGTGGGTCGGTCGTCCACGTGAGCTTAGTGCTGTGGGTCGGTCGTCCACGCGAGCTTGGTGCTGTAGGTCGGTCGTCCACGCGAGCTTGGTGCTATAGGTCGGAGGTCCACTCGAGCTTGGTGCTGTTGGTCGATCGTCCACGCGAGCTTGGTGCTGTAGGTCGGTCGTCCACGCGAGCTTCGTGCTGTAGGTCGGTCGTTCCCGCGAGCTTGGTGCTGTGGGTCGGTCGTCCACGCGAGCTTGGTGCTGTAGGTCGGTCGTCCACGCGAGCCTTGTGCTGTAGGTCGGTCGTCCACGCGAGCTTTGTGCTGTGGGTCGGTCGTCCACGCGAGCTTTGTTCTGTGGGTCAGTTGTACACGCGAGCTTGGTGCTGTTGGTCGGTCTTTCACGCGAGCTTGGTGCTGTGGGTCGGTTGTACACGCGAGCTTGATGCTGTGCATTTACTGTTGTGGTCGTTCGTTCGCTGCGAGCCTTGTCGTACAGGTTCGTCGTGGCTCGATTGTCGCCTTTTACAGTTTGTGCCCACTTCCTGACAGCCCTTACATCCGCACATGGGTCACCATACACCGCAGTCATTCGTTGATGCATGTCGATGGGCAAACAATCTACAACCTTCAAGAATCCAATCATATCACTTTGCTTTAACCGTATTTTCATTTAGCTGTCATTTTACTGTTTGATGTGCACATGCAAATACAATTCCATATTGTCACTTCATTAGTGATATTGTTCAAATATTTGCCACTTCATTAGTGTTGGTGTTCACACATTTGTCACTTCATTAGTGATGGTGTTCACATAGCTGTCACTTCATTAGTCATGTTTCTCACATAGTTGTCACTTCATTAGTGATGTTGCTCAGGCAGTTGTCACTTCATTAGTGATGCTGTTCACATAGTTGTCACTTCATTAGTGATTTTGTTCACACAGTTGTCACTTCATTAGTGATGGTGTTCACATAGTTGTCACTTCATTAGTGCTGGTGTTCACACAGTTGTCACTTCATTAGTGATGGTGTTCACATATGTGTCACTTCATTAGTGATGTTGTTCACATAGTTGTCAATTCAATAGTGATGGTGTTCACATAATTGCCACTTAGTTCAGAACACTTTTTGCATAGCTATGGAGTTGGAGGTCATACTTCTGAAATCGCACTCGTATTTTCCGATGTATGTTCTACCTTTGCAACCATTTATCGTCCTGTTTGTTTTACTGTTTCCTATTTTTAGATATGCATTTAATCTCGTCTGTTTATATTTGTAAGTTTGTAATTGTTCTATTTTCTTGTTTTCCGTTCTTCTACTTTATTTACTGTGCTTTGATTGCATGTGTGCTTCTGTTCTATTTGTGTTTTGCCACTAGTTTTGCTATTGTCATTATTTTTGTCTGTCATTTAGTTATATTCTACATCTGTGTCTTCTTTCTTTCCGTGTCTAATTGCTTCGTCCTATTGTGTTGTATTTCCTGCCTTTTTGCATTTTGTATTTTAATTATGTTTTCAGATTATTTTTTGACTTATTTTACTGATCGTGATTATTTACTAATGTGTATTTTCCCGTTCTACGTGTTGTCTATCTTCCTGTGCTACTTGTTGTGTATCTTCCTGTTCTACTTATTGTGTATCTTCCTGTTCTACTTATTGTGTATCTTCCTATTCTACTTGTTGTGTTTCTTCCCGTTCTACTTGCTGCGTATCTTCATGTTCTACTTGTTGTGTATCTTACTGTTCTACGTATTGTGTATCTTCCTGTTCTACTTGTTGTGTATCTTACTGTTCTACTTGTTGTGTATCTTCCTGTTCTACGTATTGTGTATCTTACTGTTCTACTTGTTGTGTATCTTCCTGTTCTACGTATTGTGTATCTTACTGTTCTACTTGTTGTGTATCTTCCTGTTCTACGTATTGTGTATCTTACTGTTCTACTTGTTGTGTATCTTCCTGTTCTACGTATTGTGTATCTTCCTGTTCTACTTGTTGTGTATCTTCCTGTTGTACTTATTGTTTATCTTCCGGTTCTACTTTTTGTGTATCTTCCCGTTCCACGTATTGTGTATCTTCCTGTTCTACTTGTTGTGTATCTTCCTGTTCTACTTGTTGTGTATCTTCCCGTTCCACGTATTGTTGTCTTCCTACTCTACTTTGTCTTTATGTTATTGTTTTCTTTCTATTCTGCATAGTATCAAGCATGCTTTCCTTCTTAGTCTTCATATTTTGTAGACCTTCTTCTCTTTTGCAATTGATAAATGAGTGATTCCTCCTATTATTGCACCCAATTGACGTGACTTAGATAAACGTGATTATAAAAATAAACCAGTTTTTTTTGTTAATGTCTGTAATATAAATTGCATGTAGTTTCCACCATACAAAGATATTTCACTAGTCTTGCAACACCGAAGACAACGACAGTTCTAAAATGTGATTAATAAAATATGTTTATATGTCACCGTCATTTATGGAAATATGTATATTATGGGATATACATCCATATGATGACCATGCTGCACAGTGAAAGCAAATAAGGCACGCAGAATGAAATAATGATGCTGGTCCTAGCTTGCGCCAGGAATACCTTCATTTTAAAGATGGTCGTCGATACAATCAAAAAATGAACTAAGAGCTGGGCTATATTGGATGAAACTAACGAAGACAAAAGACATTTATTTGTCAAGTAGGATGATAAACAAGCAAGTTGGTGAGCCTGTGTCAGTCATGCTGATCAAAGGATGACGCGACAGAATGAGAACTCTCTACTGAGTTTTTAATTTGCATATTTCTGTCCCGCCCT
This sequence comes from Ariolimax columbianus, assembly GCA_036924085.1. Classification (NCBI taxonomy): domain Eukaryota; kingdom Metazoa; phylum Mollusca; class Gastropoda; order Stylommatophora; family Arionidae; genus Ariolimax; species Ariolimax columbianus. The sequence continues at coordinate 9,319,414 of JAVGWX010000010.1, forward strand.
TTCAGTTCTCCATGTTGCAATAGCTTCTTCTCAAACAGTCTGGGGTAGTTTTTCATGAAACATCTACAACTTGATCGATTTGCAGATTCTTTTTACCAGGATGCCAGAGACATGTGATGTGCATTCACACGCCACTTACACACAGCATTGAACCCCACCTGCTGTCGGTCCAATGTTCCTTTGCCATACGCCAACAGTCCACATACTAACAAACAAAGATGGCAAGAAAAGCACCGGCAACAATAATGATTAAATTGACGAAAAGGGTTAATGTTAAAAGATAAGTAAAACAATGAATTCATACTGACGATAAGAGGACATACTGCAAACGGTCGATCATTACTTTGGGCAGTACATGTTGAGAATTGTGAAATTGGCAAGATAAACTTTAAACTAAACAACTGTTACATGACACTTTGATTTAGTTAATTTATGTTCGCGACTTTGTGGGATTTCGAATTGGGACTAGTCTGACTGAATGAGAGACACAGCCATTGACTGACTTCATGACAACACATGTTTTTTTTATGAGAATGAAGCGTGAGACACTGAAATATGTGAATATCTAATATTTTTTTTTTCTTATTCTAGGCTGTAATTATTTCACACTACTATTTCTTGCTTTATGTCGCGCATTACTAATCGTCACCTGATGAGGAGGCGTTGGTTTTAACCGTTAAAGGGTTTGTGTGAAATCTACATTCATGATCAAATTGAGAGCAACGTGGATGATCATTTTAACAACATTTCCTTGAAAACAGCCGTTCAACGACAACATTATGGAAAGCGGAAAGAGACTGACAACGTTCGATAACCGATGTATTGATTATACAAAACGGATTGATGAAAGGGGATCAAGATACGGGAATTTCGACATTACAGCACCGTCTAGCATGTAGAAATGCTAAAGAGAACAGATCATGAATGTGTACAACTAGCGTACTATAGGAACTATTGATAGTAATAATTGTCATCATTCACTGAAGAAGACTGAGAACCCACGGACATGCACGTATTACTGTATTGACGAGTATAACATAATGTAACGTCATTGACTTATTTCCTTCGCCTTGTCATTTCCCCAAGTAATTCTTTTGTCCACACAATGCACAATCTGATAATTAAGAAACACAAGTCTCTACATTTCGATGCAACAAATAATGTCGTTCTACTTCTAACAGGCGGCCATGAAGACTAACCTAACTCAAGCTGTGACACAATATGAAGCTGCTATTAGTGCGTTCCAGGCTAAAGAGGTCAATACAGAACACATCACGACCGATCCCTATGATACGGACCAACAGATACCCCTTGATAGACTAGTGTCCCTTAGTGAGCAGATATCTATGCTGGAAGAAAGAATGGCTGATTGTAAGTAGCATAGCTAGTTTTCAGTATTATTTATTATATATGAAACTTACAGATTTTGTTTTTTAAAATGCAATTTGTTTTATTGAGTGTTTGTAGAACAGTTCCTCCAGGAAAGGACTCTGAAACCTGATAATGTGGAGGAAATAAGAAATATATTACAACATCATTAATGTCGTAACGATTGACTAAAGAGAGTTTCGAATGGAGGTAGCAACATATTCACATAAAACGCATGTATATAGAAACCGTTACTACACAAGCACGCATATGCATTTGTCGTATGCTTCTTATAGATGGGCCAACAGTAGGGAAGGCAATATGATTTGGCTGACGTGAACAAGGAGAAGACTTTGCTTCTTGGAGGAACGAGTGGCTGAGATGTTAAAACACCGTTCTATTAACGAGTGTGACAAGGGTTTAAGACCCTATGTCTGGTGTATCAAACAATATATCATTTTTACTCAGCAGAAACTGCAAGTACCTCTACACCTCACGGTAGAAGAGGAGCGACTAAGTAAGTAAGTAAGAAACTGCAAGTGAAAGCGACATTTATTCCCCAGTCTCATAAACCCCAGCGGTGAACTTCAGAAAAATGAACAAACACGTAATTTACCCTGTTGACTATACATTTGGCTTCTCAATCTTTGCTTTCTGATCCGAAAATAAATGAATAATTCCACCGTGTAGTGTTGCATCACATTAAGGATAGTTGTTAACTGTCCTTCAAATCTAGAAAACTAATCAAACATAACATGTTTTCAGGCTGTGAGAATTTATATGTGCGCACTATTTTGTTAGACGCTGCTGCAAATGGGTATACTGTTATGCGTGACTGTAAGTCGACACTTGGTACCACGTTCTCTGTATGGCAGTGTGGTGCTATGATTGCCCCTGTAAAGCACATACATAATCCTATTATTGAGAATGTATGCTGCGCTGATAGTCGGCAGTTTGGTCATGCACTTAGTGTGGCAGCTATGCTATTATTGTCTCAGTTGCGTATACAACGAGTGTTCTAGTTTGCAAAGCTTAGATCATCATAAGTCACCTCTTCTGACATACTGACAGTGTGACAGCGGCACAATATGTATTCAAGTCGGACAAAGAAGGCTGTTATGCTTTAAAGCTTATACCTACCTGACATCCAGCAAAGTATGGCAGTTGTCGTATCTGTTACTCACATATCCAACAAACCATCAGACAGTATAGCCCCGTCAATACACTTGTCATTTGTCTTTGTTTTAATGTGCCACTGTTTCACAGCACTAGTTCTTTGGTTTACACACCGCACGTTCACTGTGTGCATCAAATCAGCGCTAGTATCGTTATTCTGTACATGCATTTTTTCATGATATTCTTTCTATCTATTTCTCTAGAGTTATTGAGTTCCAACAATCAATCTTCAATGATTCCACATACCACAAGTGTTCGTGACCTTCGCCATGAGACACATTTATTTTGGTTAACGATCTAAAGATATAATAAAAACAAAAACACAGTAGTACTGGCCAGCAGACATGACGAAACCGGTCGTCAGGCTAACATACATGACGATACTGTGCTTCAGGCTAACAGACATGACGAACCCGTGCTTCAGGCTAGCAGACATAACAATAATGTGCTTCAGGCTAGCAGACATAACGATACTGTGCTTCAGGCTAGCAGACATGACGATAATGTGCTTCAGGCTAGCAGACATGACGATACTGTGCTTCAGGCTAGCAGACATGACGAACGAACCCGTGCTTCAGGCTAGCATATATGACGATAATGTGCTTCAGGCTAGCAGACATGACGATAATGTGCTTCAGGCTAGCAGACATGAGGAACGAACCCGTGCTTCAGGCTAGCATATATGACGATAATGTGCTTCAGGCTAGCAGACATGCCGATAATGTGCTTCAGGCTAGCAGACATGACGATACTGTGCTTCAGGCTAGCAGACAAGACGATAATGTGCTTCAGGCTAGCATACATAATACTGTAATGCTACATGCTAACATTAACGATAATACAGTGCCAACACACAATGCATGTGCAACTGTGAAACAAGAATTGTATAATATACATCAATGCACGCTGGATAATGCTGCGTGAAGGAAAAACACAATAATTGTGAGGAAATTATAAACCAGTATAAAGACGTTAAGTTAAATGAAGTGGCAAATTGTTTTGTTTTTTTAAATCAATAATGCCATATGAAACATTCATTAACAGAGGACGAGTCTTGTTAACGTTTATGACTCCAATGACATGAGTATGTGAGGCACCATTGTCCTGCACATAATTGTGGATAAGGACACTTGATATTCACCAGACTGCCCACATGCGCAAACATAGACTCATCCTTGGAGTTCGCTGGATAGATCTAGTCGTCAGAACCCATATCTCCGGACAAACATAACTCGAGAGTATGTCCTAAATGGTGCAGTCATGTGCCACCTCTACCATTCCATCTCCGCTCCCATGACGTTCTAGCTCGGCAGCTTCTACACTTGTTAATAATGATTGTTGATCATACCTATTTTTTGCAATTGAAAAGTAAGAGAACAACAATCAAGCTTCTTGACACGACAATCTTGCACAGATTAAACAACATAGCTCAGACTTAGCATTTACCAATCAATGAAGTGTATGTGAGAGTAACGATCTCATTGTGTTCAACAAATACTACATAAACCTGCACAACCAAAGCAGTCAATGTTCTCTGTTGGAGTCTAGGTTAAATGGGCCAACTTTAGTGATGTTAACATACTTAAGCTAGAGTGAATATGACAAGAATCATTTAGTGAGTAGCGGACACTGCTGTCAATAAACATTTTGAAAAGGCACGTGATAGTGTGTACCGCTTAATGATGTGAACTAATAGGAAGGCACTGGGGAATACCTAACGCCTTCATAAGAATTTACACAATTTCTGAGAACAATATCAAGCAGAATAGATCGCAAATGAAAAATGCCAGTACCATTAACAATTCTCAGTAGGGTTTATCTCCAACAAACGTTCTTATGGTTACGCCCTGTGTGATACTTCAAACAACAGTAGGTAGAACACCTGGGGCCCAATGAACATATAATAAGCGTCTAGGTGACCTCAATTTCGCAAATGATGATACGTGTATTCAAACTATCCAACATGTGAATCATTGTAAAGGATTTCCGAATGATGCAAACAACACAAAGGCAAAGAGAACACGTATCAAACATGCGATTCCAATAAAAACTAAAGATCACGTAAGTGAAGAAGTACCAAAGTGAACAAATATGGAAAGTAGCATTGAGGCAAACAGAGATACACATCAAGGAGTTAGGACCAGGATTGACAAGATCAGATTTACTTTAACATGTTTTATTCCAATGACAAACTTAGCAACATTATCTGAGGAAAAGGCAAGTAGGATGTTCCACACAGATGTAAAGTTGATCCTGTTAATAGCACGGAAACACGGATGTAAAGTTGATCCTGCTAAGTGGCACGGAAACAAGGATGTAAAGTTGTTCCTGCTAAATAGCACGGAAACACGGATGTAAAGTTGTTTCTGCTAAATAGCACGGAAACACTGATGTAATGTTGTTCCTGCTAAATAGCACGGAAACACGGATGTAAAGTTGTTCCTGCTAAATAGCACAGAAACACGGATGTAAAGTTGTTCCTGCTAAATAACCCGGAAACACGGATGTAAAGTTGTTTCTGCTAAATAGCACGGAAACACGGATGTAATGTTGTTCCTGCTAAATAGCACGGAAACACGGATGTAAAGTTGTTCCTGCTAAATAGCACAGACACACGGATGTAAAGTTGTTCCTGCTAAATAGTACAGAAACACGGATGTAAAGTTGATCCTACGTGGCACAGAAACAGGGCAGATTACTACGAGTAGGACTTACATACCTGTACCATCAAAAATTGTTTGCTGCGCACGTCACATCAACAGACCAGAAGTAGTGTCAGATGTGGATATGTAGAACAGAACAGATAAACACAGAAGCAACCAATACAAAGGGGAATAGACAATAACAATGGAGATGGTTGGTCACACATAAAGAAGAAGGCCAGTATAAACTAACATTCGCTAGATTGAAGCCCACAGTGAAATGAACTAATGAGTCGGCCAAGAAGAACCTGCAGAAGAACGGTGGAAGATTAAGCAAGTTCAGTTAGGGTTGTCAGAACCCGACAAGACGACACATCATATGGACAGATGGAGACCATCTCCTGATGTTCTGTGTTTAAAAGAGAACATAGCGTATAAGTTATTCTATTGCACCCTGTTCTGAGGGCATATGCACTTTACTGTCATCAATCTTCTCCTGCCAGATTACAATCAAATAGATGCTTGGTTATTACGTTATATTGTTTTCTTGACCGTATGCATCAAATCATGTCCTTGAGTAATTGCATTTGTTATTTTGTTTTCAATTCATTAAGTATGTTGATGTTACTACAAATGGTAATATAATACTAAGACAGACATAACATAATATTGATGAAGGTCGAAGTTTTTAATATAATACTCATCTTGTGCCCCCCCCCCTCCCTTACTCCCCCATTTAGCATGCCCCACTTACTCATGTGAGTTATATTCGAATCGTTAATTTTTGTAAATGTTTTTTTTTCATGGCATCTTTCTCAAATGTATTTTACTTTATATTAATTTTCAGGCGCATGCAACCAGGATTACACACGTGGATGAAACACCACATTGGCGTTTGGTTGTCTCGCTCTCCGCTTAGTTGTCAATAGTGTACATACAGCTAACAACATAGTGTGCTCGTTGTAATAATATTTCGTTGATAACTATCTACAATAAAGTTCATGCTCAAATATGTATTGTACCATTTATATAGCATACATCATGTGTTCTAACAAGTCAGTTTAAAGCAAACCTGCCGGCATCATTGCACTCGAGGCTAACTAACAGGTACTCAGTGTATTTCTATATATTGTGAATGATATTATACTGACGTACAGCAGATACCAAGGAGTAATCGGGATCAGGTGAAACATAATTATCACAATTCCCATTTACGACCCAGTTGGTGTCTATTGGAATATGCTGTGTCCCGTCTGTCTGGTCAACGAGGTTTGGGTCGACACTGTAATCCTTATATTGCTGATCTTACTAATCAGTCTCCTATTGCCTTACAGCCTTATGGATTCCAATCCACCTTATTTAATACATATCGGGATGTAGAAAGGGCTACTGTAATCTGCTGATAATAGAAATGCCAGTAGTAGTTAATTTTGTTAGGCCGAACCAAGATGGTTTACCTCTTATATGTGATGATGTTGTATAACCATATAGTCCGACTTCACACAATGCCTACTTGGTGGTTACAAGAACTGCAAAGAGTGCTAGTCATATACTCCTGAATAGGTTAAATATCAACAGGGAAAAACCTGGAGTCTGACAACACCTGGGCAACACGTCTATCAAGCCTAGTAAGCCACACGAACGAAACCAACCAACTTCTTTCCACGGAAGTAAAATGTGAGTCAGAAAGGCAAACTGAGTAAGACATTTGACGGCACGTTCTAAGGGTCTGACCTGATTGATTCTCACTACCGTGCAACAGACACAGATTTGTCTAATTGTATATCAGGTTTCCATCACCCAGTTTCTCACTTCCTTCCTTTCTCTCTCTCTCTCTCTCTCTCTCTCTCTTTCTCTTTTTTTCTCACTCTCTATATTTTTCTCTCTCGCTCTCTGTTTCTTTCTCTCCCTATATATATATATATATATATATATATATATATATATATATATATATATATATATATATATATATATATATATATATATATATATATACACATGTAAACATGTTGACACGTTTATCTGATTGTGATAGTATATATAGTTCAAAAACACATTATGTTATCAATGTTGGAGTAGTAGAGAGTTAATTGTACTATATCGTAGTCTTTGGTGTGGCCAAAAACGATGCCTATTACCAGTTGAACCGAAGAGAGCAGGTCGTTGTCTTCAGACTTCGCACTGGCCACAATAGACTGAGGTACCACCTATTCAACAAATTGAAGATAGGTAGTACCGACGAATGCCCGTGCGGTACTGGTAAAATGACCGCTGAACATCTGCTGCAGAACTGCCCGACATACGAGGATCAGAGAGAGCAGATGTGGCCATCACCAGTGGAACTGCAAGACAAGCTCTATGGCAGCGGCGACAGCCTCAGGATGGCCGCTGCTTTTTTCGAAAAAATAATGGTTACTGTCTGACTGCGTACGAAGAAGAAGAAGAAGTAGTCTTTGGTGTGGGATTGTGACCGGTTCCCTACCTCGCTGACTTTTCTTCCTTACCAGTAAACATGGTGTGCTTTTGCAACTTTTTTGGGGATCATTCAAGATTTGCATTTCACTATTCGACCTAATCCAGATTCTGATTTAATTGTTAAATAACTCCAGGTACGTCTCTCCCTGTGTGACTCACTCCATCTTAGCATTTCGTTGTTACACCCACGCTCAGACCTACCTTTAACTTTTTACTCGCTCTAGATCGGCGTTTGACTGCTTTACTCACTTCTAGTACGTCTCTCATTTCTAGGGCCACTTCAGATCCGTCTTTCAAAGCTGACGCACTGCATATCAGCCTTTCACTATTTTAGTCAATGGATCCGCCTGCACTATTTTAGTCTGTAGATCCGTCTTTCACTATTTTAGTCTGTAGATCAGCCTTTCACTATTTTAGTCACTAGATCGGCCTTTCACTATTTTAGTCAGTAGATCGGCGTTTCACTATTTTAGTCAGTAGATCGGCATTTCACTATTTTAGTCAGTAGATCTGCCTTTCACTGCACATTGTCACGGATTGCTTTCTCCGCTTCAATAACAATTCCTGCATCACAGGGCAGCTAATCCTACATCCATGCTTCAACAACAATTTGACACGTTCATAAGTGAAAGCAAGGAAGAAACAGGACACGAGCAGATTGGAGCAGGACACGAGAAAATTGGAGCAGTACACGAGCAGATTGGAGCAGGACACGAGCAGATGGGAACAGGACACGAACAGATGGCAACAGGACACGAGCAGATGGGAACAGGACACGAGCAAATTGGAGCAGGACACGAGCAGATGGGAACAGGACACGAGCAAATTGGAGCAGGACACGAGCAGATGGGAACAGGACACGAGCAAATTGGAGCAGCAAACGAGCAAATTGGAGCAGCACACGAGCAGATTGGAGCAGGACACGAGCAGATTGGAGTATAACACGAGCAGATGGGATAAGGACACGAGCAGATGGGAACAAGACACGAGCAGATTGGAACAGAATACGATCAGATGGGAACATGACACCTCGGAAAGGATTTGAAGCGGGATTTGTCACACATTATAAAATCCTAAAGACCAAAATGATATTGCGATTTACACGAAATAAATAACAAAAGAGATTCTTAGAACACATGTAGAATTGATCTCGATTTCCATTTAAGAAAAACGGGTAAACGTTTGGACAAAATCTGGAGACAAAAAGCACAGAACAAGTCTTCTTGGCGAGTGATGGTTGATGGCAAATGCACCATTTTGGGGATGCGGACATGGACGATGATGTTAAATGAAAATTACGCATACTGCGTAATCATCAAATGAAAAAATAGCATATTTAGCACTTTCTCTTTTATAACGCAATGCTTTCTTCGGAACACAGTTAGACTCAATGCCAAGAATACACGTAAAGAACAGACATTCATAGATTTTGGTTTCACGATAAATCTCAAGAAAACCAATATGCTAGGACCGGAAATAAATAGCATGCCTACTCTTAGCATCAAGAAGTATGAACTGGATGATGTGCATCACTTCACATACATGATGTCCCTCATCAACGACAGGCTATCTCTAGAATCATAAATAGATAATCGCATTGGCAACGCTGGTGCTATATTTGCTCACCTCACAATGAGCATTTGGGAAGAAAAAATACACAATAAAAACCACGGCCATTATGTACAATGTATGTGTCGTCAGCATGATTTCATAATGTAGGGGGACTTAGGCAACGTATGCCTAACAGGTGTACAGGATTAACACCATCCACCTACTGTACCTTCGACCCATTCTTCAAATTGCATGGCAGGACAGAGAGACAAATCAAGGGGTGCACTCTCACAAGCACATACACTCTCCTAAGACAGCAAAGACTATAATGGATTGGTACTTTTCGTCGCATGGAAGATGGTCAATTTCGAAAATGTACCGTCTATTGACTGCTGGTCGATGGCAGGAGAAACGTCGACCGTCTAAAGTTGAGGTTCAGAGATGTCTCCAAGCGTGATAGGAACTGATAAACATGAGTCTAACATTCTGAGAAGGCAAAGTTGCAGACGAATCCAAGTGTAGCTGTACCATGAAGGACCACATCTCGCTTGATGAAAAGAAGATCTTGCTGCACAGAGGAGTGAAACGACAGCACCGCAAGGAGAACGGCAACAAAAAAAGAGCGTATCATTTTCTTTACCATTACAAAGTTATTGCATCCTGAAAAGAGCTACAACTACAACTGCTTCGACTAACGAGCACAATACCAAAACATACGTCATCTTCTAGTAGTGTCACAAAAGTGGCTATCACATAACAGGCAAGATATGCTTTGTCAATTGTGTACTGAGCACTGTCCCAAGGAGATGTAGCTCCAAACAAAACGGTTTAGACGCCTTACAGAACTCTCCACTACATCAACGTCTTTCCAGAAAACTGGGCTTCACGTAAAGACGTAACATAAGAAAATATGGCAAAAGAGAAGACAAAGAAGAGGAAGTAGCCAGATTCAAGATCTTTACATGCACAACTGTTTGTTAAAACAAGCTATACATAATAAACGGCAGTTGCGTAGCAAATATTGCATGAACTCAATTTGCCAATGTCTCACAAATACATTTGTGTTGTTGTAGAGGTTAATAAACTCCATGTATTAATGTCTTAACATTTGTGAGATTGTTGTTAGAATCTAAAAACGACAACTGTCCAGGTCTCAAACTCAGTGTGGCTGCTATTCGAAGTTAAAAAACTGTATGTGCCCATACCTTTTCCTCTGTGTGGTTATTGTTAGAAGTTAATAAACGGTATGTGTGGTGTCCATATCTTATCATCTGTGTGGTTATTGTTAGAAGTTAATAAACTGTATGTGTCCATGCCCTATTTTTTGTGTGGTTATTGTAAGAAAAAAATAAACTGTATGTGTCCATGCCTTATCATCTGTGTGGTTATTGTTAGAAGTTAGTAAACTGTATGTGTCCATGTATCATTTTCTTTGTGGCGATTGTTAGAAGTTAATAAACTGTATGTGTCTATGTCTCATTTTCTGTGTGGTGATTGTTAGAAGTTAATAAACTCTATGTGTCCATGTCTCATCCTCTGTGGTTATTGTTAGAAGCTAATAAACTCAATGTGTCCATGTCTCATCCTCTGTGGTTATTGTTAGAAGCTAATAAACTCAATGTGTCCATGTCTCATCCTCTGTGGTTATTGTTAGAAGCTAATAAACTCAATGTGTCCATGTCTCATCCTCTGTGGTTATTATTAGAAGCTAATAAACTCAATGTGTCCATGTCTCATCCTCTGTGGTTATTGTTAGAAGCTAATAAACTCAATGTGTCCATGTCTCATCCTCTGTGGTTATTGTTAGAAGCTAATAAACTCAGTGTGTCCATGTCTCATCCTCTGTGGTTATTGTTAGAAGCTAATAAACTCAGTGTGTCCATGTCTCATCCTCTGTGGTTATTGTTAGAAGCTAATAAACTCAATGTGTCCATGTCTCATCCTCTGTGGTTATTGTTAGAAGCTAATAAACTCAATGTGTCCATGTCTCATCCTCTGTGGTTATTGTTAGAAGCTAATACACTCAGTGTATCCATGTCTGAGTATATGTGTGTTTGTTGGTGTTAGAAGGATGTCGTGCTTAGTTCATTTAACTAATGAGGACGTCTCTTTGGTAGTGGGTTACAGTTACGCCTATTAAACCCCGATGCGTACTTAAAAAGGTTGGCCTGGGTCCTAGTCTGTAGTGTAAAGCGATGCCTGCTATTAGGCTGACCATTGCGAGGATTACATTGTCGATCACAACATTGTTGCTATGACACACCTATTTTCGTGATCCCGACTATGGAAGCCGTTCTGGAACCCAGAGCTGGAGGCAGCCGTCAGAGAGAGGAGACAGGCCAAGAAGAAGGTAAACAAATATCCACTTCCCTAAATAAAACGAGTCCAATTAATGGACAGCAAATGTAAGATATATCACTAAACATAGCAAGCGGGCGACTTGGAGAGACAATTATAGCTAGCTGGATCTAAAATGAGAAGCGACAAAGGCGTGAAGGTTGCTGAGCAGCCTTGAAGAGAACAGGAGAAAGTCAAACCAAACATCCCTAGCAAGAGAAACTGGGAAGGAAATAGTAACAAACACCAAGAAAGCTTAGATCTTTAACACATGTTACGATAGAGTAAATGAAGCGCAACCAAGAAAACTGCTAGATAAAGCACTTTTAAAGAACTCCTTTAATATCGACTCCACATTAATAGCTACTTTTAAAAAGTACTTCACTTCACAAGAACTGAGCATGACGATGAGGAAACTGCAAAAAAATAAAGCGCCAGGACCAGATAAAGTTAAAAATGAGATGATGAATAATTAGGACCAAAGGCGAAAGAGGTACTTTTATGGTTTATCAACAGAACATGAGACGACGGACAGTTGCCATCAATATGGCTATCAGCAACTATCAAACCCATATTGAAGAAAGGAAAATAACCAGGAATACATGGAAGAAATAGACCTGTGTCGCTCACCTCATATTTAGATAAAGTGGTTGAAATAATGGTAAACAACATACTATATTGCTGGCTGGAAAGCAAAAACCTCTTTGATAGAAACCAGGCAGGGTCCGGGAGTGGCACCGCACGGATTATTCACTCTTTAAGTTTACACAGCATGTGATGGATGGAATCCAAGATGGAAAAAAGCACACTAGCAGTGTTTATTAATCTACATCAAGCATATGACAGTCTGGAGTAAAAGCCCTTTGATGAAAATGGGAATAGAAGGAAAGATGATCAAATGGATACATGCCCTCCTAACCAACAGAACCGTAGATACCAACTTTGCTGGGGGCAACATCAAGTACAAGAATGTTAGAAGAAGGACTGCCACAGGGTTCTTATCTAAGATGTAGCCTTTTTCTCATCTTTATAAACAACCTCACTAAACATATGAACGTGTCAAAGGCATTGTTTGCTGTTGATCTCGCTATCTGGACCACGAACATCAAAATAAATAGGGAATTACTACTAAACGAGGATACCCCAGTTTATCTGGGAGTAACACTGGGCAAACAGTTAAAATTTGCCAGCCAAATCTGCAATGTTAGAGGTAAAGCAAACAAGCGAATAAACTTAATCAAGAGACTTGCTATTATAAATTTGGGAGCTGATAAACAAACATTTCAGCAAGTATACGTTGGATATGTAAGATGAACATATATACCAATGTAAGTAAAAATAACATATCACCTATTGATCAGGTGCAGAATCAAGCTCTCAGACTAATTCATGGGGGGATGAGATCAATACCTACAGCGGCGTGGGAGAAAGAGGTCAAGTTAAAACCGCTAGATATACGGAGAAAGAGGGCACTGACTGAGTGATACAAGAGACAAGAAAACGACCAACCAAATAGGGTACAAATATCACTTGTAAGTACAATAGGGTACAAATATCACTTGTAAGTACAATAGGGTACAAATATCACTTGTAAGTACAACAGAGGACTGAAGGAATTGTTCCAAGTGGATGTAGCAGAAGAGGAAAGCCATCTACTATAGGAGAGCGAAACAGAAGATATGTTTTTTTGGACTACACTCTTTGGAAAATCGTTGCCTGGCAGTCAAAACAACACACTTGACAGAAAAGGCAGCCACCAAGTAGAACACACCTAACATCCTGAAGAAATGTGCCTTAGAGACAGTCTCTAGCTACCCACAATCGGCAGTCCTGCCACCAAGTAGAACACACCTAATATCCTGAAGAAATGTGCCTTGGAGACAGTCTCTAGCTACCCAAAATCGGCAGTCCTGGTCTATACGGATGGGTCAACATTCTTCTTCTTCTTCTTCTGCGTACACAGTCAGACAGTAACCATAATTTTCTCGAAAAAAGCGGCGGTCATCCTGAGACTCTCGCCACTACCATAGAGCTTGTCTTGCAGTTCCACTGGCAATGGCCACATCTGCTCTCTCTGATCCTCGTATGTCGGGCAGTTCTGCAGCAGATGTTCAGTGGTCATTTTACCAGTACCGCACGGACATTCGTCGGTACACCCTATCTTCAATTTGTTGAAGAGGTGGTACCTCAGTCTGTTGTGGCCAGTGCGAAGTCTGAAGACAACGACCTGCTCTCTTCGGTTCAACTGGTAATAGGCATCGTTTTTGGTGTAACCAGTATGTTCGGTTTCCCATTTGGACATGTACCTGGCTTTGATAAGCCGTTTTGACTCTTCGTACGTCATACTGGTATCTATTTGTGGTAGCCTTGCACCTTCTTTTGCCAGTCTGTCTGCCTCCTCGTTGCCTTGGATGTTGCAGTGTGACGGAACCCACTGTACCACTACCCTTTTTGGTGCGGACTGTTGGCACAGTTTGCAGAGTGCTGCTCTTAAGTCATTAAGCTCAGTGTTTTTCTGGCTTTTTAGCGCTGTGACTACTTCGAGAGCATCTGTCAGCAGGACTATATGGCTCTCATTTTCACTGTGTGTTACCATTTCTTCCACTGCCGCCCTCAGTGCCTCTGCCTCTGCTCTGAAATTGCTCGTGTACTTACCAGTAGCGAATGACAGTGTTATTTTTCTGCCATTTGGTAGGTTCAGGAATGCTCCTGCCCCTCCGTTCTGTGTAGTGTTTGTTACAGAACCGTCGGTGTATGCATGGGTCCAGTCCATGCTTGGGTAGCTTTTCGTTATGAAGCTTAAGGTAGTGTCTCTCCTTTCTTTTTCGGTCTGGCAGTTTTTGTTTGCAATACCTGGTATATTTTCTACCACCTCTGGAAATATATCCTGCCTCCAAGTAGGTTTTCGTACAGTAGTGATGGGTTTTGGTGTTGTTAGTGCGTTTATGGGATCTTCGTGCATCTTTGCTTTGGCTATTTCTGCAAAGTTTCTCCGCTTTAGTTTCCCAGTTCCCAAATTGTTTAGCCTCTGGTACATTGGATGGTCCGTCAGTCTTCGGAGTTTCTCTGACTGCAGCTGGGCTCTGCAGTCTCTTCTGTCGGTCATGGATTGCAGTTTTGTAATCTTTTCAAGTTCTACAATTGGCGTTGACTTCATTCCACCAGTTATGATTCTCATAGCTTGGTTTTGAAGTTTGTTAACTTTATCGAAGTTCGCCTTCGCTGCTGTTGTCCATGCCGCGATGCCATACTCGAGAACTGGTCTCACTCTTCCAGTGTACAGTTTCTTTAGTATGCCTTCGTCTGCTCCCCAGCTTGTGCCAGCAAGTTTCCTCATGATCGCCATTCTTTCTCTGGCTTTCATTCGGTTTCTCTCAATCTGACTTTTCCATGTCATGCGCCGATCAAATGTGACTCCCAGATAGGTTGGGTTGTCGTTTGGCTGCAGGATTTTGCCATTTAGGCTTAATTTGGTACTTTGGGGTTTTAATGAGAGCGAGAATATTGTGCACGTGGTTTTCTCCTCGTTTATTTTGACCAGCCATGAGTTCGCCCACTCTTCCAGCGATGTTAGGGCCGTTTGCATCCGATTTCTTGCTATGGTGAGATTCTTTTCAGAGGTCCACATAGCCAGATCGTCTGCAAACATTGAGCTATGGACTCTTCTTGGTATATTCTCTGTAATATCGTTTATATATACCAGGAAGAGTGTGGGTGACAGTACTCCCCCTTGGGGTACTCCCTGCTCGAGTGTCACCTTTTTGCTCATCTGCCCTTGTACTTGGACTCTGGCCGTTCTTTGTTTGAGGTAGTGGTTGATCCACTTGTACATCTTCCCACAAACATCACTTCTTCTTAGCTTGACTCTAAGTCCATCCTTCCAGACTTTGTCAAATGCCTTTTCCAGGTCCACCCAAACAGCTACTGTGTGTTTCTGTGCCTGGTAGGCATCTTCTATCTCCTGGGCTATGAGGATGACCTGGTCCTCAGTGGATCTGTGCTGTCTAAAGCCGGCTTGCTGTGGAATTAGTATTCGTTTTTCTTCCAGATGCCACATCAGTCTGGTGTTTATCATCCGTTCCATCAGCTTGCCGACACAGCTCAGTAGGCTTATGGGCCTGTATCCATTCGGATCTGTTTTGTCCTTTCCTGTTTTTGGTACTGGTACCAGTATTGCATCTTTCCATGCCTGGGGTACAATACCCCTTTTCCAGCTTTGGTTCAGGACTGATAGTAGTTTTTCCTTCGCTGTTTGGCCCAGCCCCATCAGCATTTCGTTTGTTATCCCGTCTTTTCCGGGAGATTTCCTTCTCTTTAGTGTTCTCATAGCCTCTTCCATTTCGCGCATTGTTAGTTTGGCCATCATGTGCTCTTCAGGAGCCGTATTTATGTTTTCGTGCCCCTTTAGCTCTTCGCTAATGTCTGTATGCTTATCTGGGTCAACATTCAAATCTACCTTTTCTGCAGGGTATGGTATCCATTTGAAACATCCGGTTGGGTCCGTTTACGAGTTTCGTGATTCAGGCAGCGAAAACCGTTCAAATGATGATGGAAAGGCCAAGTATATAAAGTCAACAGTTGACATGTTGCACCTACAGTTTGACTTGGGCGAATTTATGCTGATTTTTAGTGACTTCAAATTGGTTCTGGAGGCGCTGAAGAACACACCATACAAAGAAAAGTAAATATTCTCGTGGAGGGCGAACAACATCATCACTGCCCACGGGATAATTTTCACCTTGCAATGGATCCCTGGTGATAGTGGGCTACTAAGGAACGAGATGAACGATATATTGTTAAAAAGGAGGTTTGAAACAACAATTGGATAGACCCTGCAGTAACCACACATCAAAATAAATGATTCAGAATAATTCCCGGGAAATATGGATGAAGAGGTGGGAGACGGGAACAACGGGTCACAGTTTATTTAGCGAAATGTCACAGCCAAAAAGTAACGATGACATAAATAAACTACACAGAAGAGATTAAAGTTTCGTCTCTCTGTTCCGAACAGGACATACCGGAGTCAATATCCACTTGCACCGCATTAATTCCAGCACCTGGTCTTGTGCAGACATTGTCCTCATCCTGATGAAACAGTTCCGACACCTACTCATTGAATGCAAGGCACTTGCGGACACGAAGAAAAGATTAATACAATTAGTGCCGACAATTGCCAACACACTGTACGGAGCAGTGAAACAAATGAAGAAGACCTGTATCTATATAATAATGGCATTGGGCTGCCATGAACAGGCTTGCTCAGCAGCTATGGGATAACGACAACAACAAGATCAGCAGCCATACTCGATATTATTGAACAATGTAACATATCCACTGTGTATCAAGGGAACAGTTAGGTCAGATTCGCGGACTTACTGTGATAAATTCGTTATTCTGCGATGAAACCAACTGAAAGTACACATTTAGACGAGTGACAATATTTTAATTACCACCATTGCTGATGAAACGTATATATCTTTAAGGCGTCCACTGCATTATGTGAGACCTGCTCATGTGGATTGCTTCGAGAGTAGCCCGTAATGAAAAATCCGGAGCTGGAGTCCTTAATGCAGTCAAATGGTGTGTCCACAAATATATTAACATATCCCTCTGATTCCAAGCAATATCGCTAGTGTGGTTCCCCTGGATTATTTAGCTCCCTGGAGATGGGAGGGGGGGGGGGGGGGGGCTGCTGCTTGGGGAACAGCTTGTTCTACTTAAAAATGTTCCAAGGTTTGAACTTTGGATATGTCCTCGATCCTTTTCCTTAGACATTGGCAAATCACGTGTCACGTCGAATATCTACCTGGGCAGTAGAAACGTCCGTGTTATCTTGACCGGCATGTCCGATAACCGTCAGAAAATAGATGATGTCCAAAAAACAGGCGTTATCAACGACGAACTAAGCAAACTCAATGTGGACATTACAGCGCTTTAGGACCCTCACTTAGAAGGATCAGGATCAATACATGAGAATGACTACATATTCTACTGGAAACGGAAAGACCCCCAATGAAAAATAAAGAGTTTGGAGTTTGGTGTATGGTGAAAAAGGACATATTACTCATGGTTGAACCAATAGAAAATGGTTCTGAGAGCCTGCTCACACCCTATCTACATAATACTACCTGTCCCGTCACCCTTGTCAGTGCATGTGCTCCGACCGTGTGCTCCACAGCTAAAGCCAACGATACTTTTCATGAGAATCAACCATCAGAAACATAACGAGTCAGAAATAACGTGTTCTACTTGGCGACTTCAAAGCTAGAGACAGTGTAGATCACGATTAGAGGCTTTCTTGTCTTGGCAACTTTACTTTGGAGTCGGCAGAGTTATTGACAACAGAAAACAACGGCTTTTAGCGTTCTGTGCCTATCATAGACTCTATGTGAGCAACTCATATTTTCAGACCAAGTCCCAACATAATGTAGCATGGATGCTCCGTCGATCCTAGCACTGGTATCAACTTGATCTTATTCTTGTAAGAAAGTGGGTTTTTTTCAAATATGTTTTCCACATGCGCTACTACCATATAGCAGACTGGAACAACACAGACAATGAACTGTTTATGTTCAATATATATATACACGAAATCTGGAAGTAGTAAATCAATTCAGCTACCTCCGATATGCCATCTCCGACAACCTTTCACTGGACGCTGAGCTGCTTAATCGATTAGGAATGACCTCATCAGCACTTGTCAGGCTCTCACAGAGATTGTGGAATAACAACATGCTGACTATCTCTACAAAGGTTGCTGTGTGCAGATCATGTGTGGTTAGTACCCTGTTCTATGGCAGTGAAACATGGACTCGCATTCCTCACATTGTAAACGAGAAGGTATACACCCAGTTTATTTTGCTCAACCTATTCTAAAAAAACGTCTGTGTTCTAGAGACACTGTCGACCTGTTTTTTGTTTAGTCGTTTCTCATAACCATATTTCTTGAATCCGACTATTAGTTTAGCAGCGTTTCATTGTAACCTTCTGCATGTTTATATCTACTTTACGATAACAACTCCACACCTGAACACAATACTCCATTGGAAGTCACACTAATGTTTATTCAATTGGAAAAGCACTTCTATGCTTATATGCAAAATGTTTATTTGCATCATACCCAGCACTGCATTACCTGTATTCACAGCAACCCGGACTTGCTCACTCAGTTTAACTATATGATCTATTACAACATCTAGGTCACTTTCTTGTTCTATCTTCCTAGTAGTGTTCTCTCCCATCATGTAAATTGATTCCTTACTGGATCTTCCCATGTTTATGACTGTACATGTATCTACATTAAACTCCATCTGCTAGCTTTTCAACCATTTGTGAATGTTATCTAATTATGATCTCAGCAGATCCCCCTCTGTCTGATAACAGCTCAGGAAACTTCTCTTCTTTTATGATGGGCTACTTTTCTTCGGTCTGCCTCTCGCCTTCTTCTTGATGTTCTACTGTAGAAGATTGCATGAACAATTTGGTCTGGCTGCATTCTCACAATGTGGCCAAACAAATGTATTCTCTGCTGTTCGATGATCTATAGGCAGGGAATTGTTCCAACCGTCTTCCAAAAGCTAGTATTTATGATTCTCTTTCTTACGGTGTTGTTAGTGACCTTTCGCAGGCACCGCATTTCGTGCGTGACTAACTTTCGTTTTTGGCCTTATTCAATGCCCATGTCTGGCAGCGGTATCACAGGCTTTAGGGTAAATATACTATTTATTATGTTTCTTTTTGCTTGGAGGGAAATCGTGGTGTGTCTTAGTAGTGGATACAGGTGGTAGGTGGCAACGTTTCCCATCTGCAGTCTCGTCTCTATATCTCTGTCTAGGACATCTTCGGTAAAACCACTTCAAAAATACATACATTCTGGTACCTGCTTTAATTTTGTTTCATTCACATGAATATCAAATGTAGTGTGCGTTCTATCTATATTCCCAGATTGCTATTAATACAAAAAATGTACAGGTTTGGATGAATGGAGGTTTGATGAATAACACTATTGGCTAGAAATAGCTTTGCATCTAGAATACTTAAATGACGTGGCCACACTAGTTTATAAAATACAGTTATATATATTTTTATATATATATATATATATATAGTATAAGGAAAACGAAGTAGAGGTGGATCGAAGAGAATATGAAAGCGTCTACAATCAAATATCTTCTAAGGACGGCATTGACAAGGGCACGAGTGCAGATTTATAAATGCCTTTCAGAGCGGCTGTGATCAGCTTGACGGTATTTAGGGGACATGATAATGTCAAGTCTTCTCTTAAAGAATTATTTTGTGACAATTCTCTCATTATTGTTAAAGACATTTTAAATACGTTTTCGAAATATGATTATGGACGATATAAATGTTGTTATTGTTTAAAGTTATTTGTCTGGTTAATAGAATTGATTATCGCATACACGTAACGTTTTTCTGTTGATAACACAAGCTGTTAGTTTCATTCTAGTTACATAAATATACAACCACAACCTACCCTCACCCAATACCTCCCGAACGCCTCCCCCACCTTCCACCCACATCCCATCTACATATAGAAATACATCCATACAATTCAATACACATTTACATGCGAGCAGTTTGAGATGTATATGCTCACACATAAAATGTTATCTATACAATAGAATATACATTTAACGAGTCCTGGTGAGCTGTCCTTATATTCCCTGAGACAAGCATGTCGTCTCGCTTGTGCAGGTCCATGTGACTGTATGAATAGTGTTATGCAATATATCCTTCTACGCTCATTGTAGCCAGATCTTCATGTGTTGTACGCTATCAGTGGAAGTTTATCAGGCTGCATTCTTATGACGTGACCAAGTCATGTTTTTATATGTACAAGTATTTAGCGCAATACGCGTTTTTTTTAAAATTTTTAATGGTATAATGTATCAATGCATTCCAACTTGTTAAAACACTAGTGGCTATTACTTGTCTATACATTATAATTGATCTCTTATAGACCTTGAACAGATGCCAAGTTTGGCATATGTAACGTTTAGTTGAAATAAATATGATGTTTATCAGTTGTTATTGTACCTGCGTGCTGTCGTTATGGCCCTTGAGTAATGAAACGTTGTTGGCACCAAACAGGTTTGCATTTCATCATGTGGCACAGGACTTTTACGTATTGTAAATAAATATGTTATGATTTTAAAATATTAGAATCTGATTAAGTTACGAAACGAAACATCAGCATATCAGGTTGTTCATGAATGATTAATAAGTGCAATCATACTGCGACAATTGGGACTGGCAACAGCCAAATCAGCTAAAATGAACCTAGAGAGAAGATATAATCCCTCATCACAACACTTGACATTAGCCAAGTCATCAAGAGTGGACTTAAGAATGAAGCTCACAATTAAGACTAACGTGAAGAAACATCAATCGTACACCAAAATATTGCAATATGCAACACGCCACCCTTTGAACAAGAGAGAAAATGGTCGGTATTGAGGAAACATTTGAAGCAACATAATTCTCACAATAAAATGCATTATGCCTCTGGGTAGAAATCATCAGTTCCACCTGAGAAATCGCAGCAAGAATGTGCCCACAAAAAAAACTGTATGAAACAATAAGTAACAGGCACGACAGCGTATTTTGTTCTGAACTCAAATGCTGTCATCTTGAAATTTTAAACTCTGACCATTACAAGAAGTGGTTGCAGTAATTAGTAATAGTCACATTTCTTGGCGTGGTTCATTTTAGAGTCGGGCTTGCACATGAAAGCTTCAGAGAACTCCTGCAACTGTCCAAGCGCCATGTTAACTTGAATATCTTCTTCCACTCTGCTTCTTCCTCCAAAACGATAACTGTACTTCTTATCACGAGCGTAGCAAAACGTCTGCGCATGTGCAATATAAATCATCTGTTCATTGGACAGACTCAATCCAGGAAGCATTTTTTCATTAATATCTTGCGACTTTAACCAATCCTTGTACCCGATTTGAGCTAGTCGAATCCCATTAGTCCAAGATATTGCTACAGGGGCGTATATTTCGGCATTGACACGAATGGGGCGCATGACGCCATCAGGAAACATGTAGTCTTTGCTGACATTTGTGTACACGTCAACAATACATTCTCTAATGGACTTGTATGCCTCTAATGATGAGTTGCTCCACCAGCTGTCAGGAGCCGTGTAGTCGCCGGTCTTGTCGTAGAACTTGCCCCACTCGTCCACGATGTGGTGGATAAAGCGACCTAGAATGGAGCCTAGTGATCCAAACGTGGAATGATGTGGTTGGTCTCTGTGGTAGATAGGTGACTGGAGAATACCTGAGTAAAAATCATAAGCTAGAAACTTTAGAAATCATTGTTATCACTTTTAACACAACAGTTAAAAATAACATATTTCATATAATTAATAGTGAATACATTCGTCTTCAAGTCAACAACATAAATACACCTTCATGGAGACCATCAACAACAACGCAAAGCGCTATCTTCGTAACATAGATCATTGGATTGGGTGTTTCTCTTTCGAACTCCTTGATTTCTACAAAAGAAAACTGCCTTAATTTGAAGACCATCCCCTCACCAAGTAAAGACATTACATAACATCATATGTTGGCATTAGAGTCTTATCGTAGACTATGACATGATAGCTAAACCCCAGTGCAGTCGGCTCCAAGTGTCACGCTCGTCACCTGAGCTAATTGTTATACATCGTCTAGCACAGTCGGCTCCAAGTGTCACACTCGTCACTTAGGCTCATTGTTATACATCGTCTAGCGCAGTCGGCTCCAAGTGTCACACTCGTCACTTAGGCTCATTGTTATACATCGTCTAGCACAGTCGGCTCCAAGTGTCACACTCGTCACTTGAGCTTATTGTTATACATCGTCTAGCACAGTCGGCTCCAAGTGTCACACTTGATTCGATCCTCGTTTGTTTACAAAGTTCTACTTTGATGTCTTCATTTCACAGGGAGGAGGTCATTTATCGACTTAATATTATAATGTCTCCGTATCTAGTTGGAATCGTAATATGTGCTAGTGAAACAAGAATTACAATTTTTGTATTGCATTGACCAGAGATTTCGATCAACTCAAACACCTGGCGTAGTCAGACATCTACAGTTACAATCTACTCCAGTCTTACGATGACCTTCTTTACTTTCCGAAGTAATGACTTAGAACCTGTAACAATGATTGTTCTTGTTAAAAGGGTCTCAAATAGCCATATCACCGATGGGGGAACCGCTTCCGTCCATTTGCGTACTGTATGTTCGTGTCTTGAATGTTGTTTACAAAATATCATATAACATAAATTGTGAATGCATGGAGAAACGCAATTTAGCTGACAGTCGAATAATTTCAGCCTGACAATTGTTATTGTTAATCCCAGAAATGGGAAAATGTTCCGTAATAGTTATTGTAGATCCGCACATATTCGGATCTAGGTCAAACATGCATTTCTGTATATGTATGTACACACACCATTCTGATAATTAGTAAACATGCTGAAAAATGCTCAACAATAATGGCTTTCCACCAAAATATATAAAAATGATACCAGCATGTTTCAGATAATTCGCATGGTAGTGTTCGGACGGTCGAAGGTAGAACTAATGGTTTCACACAGAAACTGGAGTGAAATATTGTTGCATTATTCCCTTTGTTAATAGGCAAAGTTTCAGATTGAGTTATATTAAACTATCTCTCAACACATATTTAGTCATAAAATGGATAGATGATGACATTCTAGAAAATATCGATTTCGCAGGTGTCTTGTCTCTACTAAGTTCAACTTTTGAAAAAACACATGAAAATATGTATCTATTACGCAACCTATAAGAACAGATAAGATCTCCCAAGTAGTCGTAGCGGCCTCATAGACAAACGCCATGAATTTTGCAAACAGCGCTGCTGATATAAAGCTGAATAGAAAACTATAGAACAAAGGCTGAAAGTTCCACCTGTTTTAGAAGAAAAATTACACGAGATGGCGATAAAAGAAGTACAATTTCCACTGTAATTGTTTTTAAATATGCGCGTTTAATCAATTAATGAACATTTCGAAATTAAAATCAATGAGCAAAGTTCAGGCAGTTTAATTACACTCTAATATCAATGCTAACACATGGATGTTAAATCTAAAAAAAAAAGTGTGTGTAGTTAACCAGAAAGATACTAGAACATATACATAATACCTTTTGAAAATATATCTCTTCGAAAAATAACCACTGATTGGAAAATAATTCGCAACACCAACAAACTAATAAGTTAAAATATCAACATGTAATATGTTTCTACCATTTTAAGAAAAAATCGGTAGCGATACAGGAGGCATGTGCATAGAATGACTATCAACATACTGTCACCATTTATGTGGGCTCCAGATGGCAGCAGAAAGAAAGGAAGGCGACACGATACTGTTTGCAGAACGATCATCACAGAGGGCTCAAATATGGGTCTAGACAACATACAATTACTAACACAAGTAGCTTAACGACATTCAAATTGAAAAGGAATTTGTGATGGCTTCAGTGCCGTGTTTGGTGTTCAGATTTTAAAAAAACAAATATATATATATATATATATATATATATATATATATATATATATATATATATATATGGGTATCCCGAATCCATAAAGACAACATCAATCGCATGAAAAGTAATGATTAAAGCACCATGTTCCGACTTCGCACTCAACACCTACAACTTTACAGTAATTGAACAGAATCCAAGGAGGACATACTTCTTAGCACAGATTCATGTGAAACTGTTTAGCACGATATACATGAATGCCCGGCCTTTGCCAGTGTTTGGAACGAGCTTCTTCCTCATAAATCCCCACAAAATTGAACTATGTGTACGAAACTGAACAACAGCTCCCAAACCACTGGCGAATATCGATGAAGGGCAGGAGCCCATAGGCTGCTGTATTCGTGATAAATGTATATATTTATGTTCAAATGTATGTATTTATGTATGTATTTATGTGAGTGCGTGCGTGTATGTATGGACGTATAATTTGATTCACCAACTAACATAAGCCGCTAACGCGTTACACACGCTGCCATTGTTATGATGATACAGTTGTTGCCCATCGTGAAGCGATGATAGCCACAACACCAGAAGGTTTTGTCTTAGTAATATCATGTGCGCTGTATGAGGATTATAGTGAGAAAGAAATGCGCTGGTCATCAATCTCACTCTTATCCCGAGTTACCTTGGATCAGTGGCAAGACTAGTGGTCGAGACAATTGGAGGTAACTCTGGATGTAAGCACTCTGGTCTTACCTTCCGTGAGACCAAGGGTCGATTGAAACTTGCGGGATTCGATCGCCCACCCTTTACGTTCATCACTGTGAGAGGTGAGTGCCTTAATCTCTTGACTACAAAATAGACATCACTTACAAACATTTTCAAAATATTATCATGTATACGAATATGTTCAGAAGTAGTCAACTGCAGTTAAATGTGTACGTTAAAGAGATATAATAGTCAGATAAACAATGCATTTTGCATAACATCTCTTTCATTATACGTGTTAATAAAGATGGTTACCAGCAGGTGCAATGACCTCGTTCCAATACCAGTAGACAGCGATGTTAGTCGAGTACGTAGGGAAGATCCACTCTTCTCTATCGTCACCATCCTGCGATAGCCGGGCGTTCCAGTCAGCTCTCATGAACTGATTGGCACTTATCAGATTTCCAAAATAATCTGAAGCGTTAACTGACAACCCGGTATAGATTTGGTCAACCTGTTGTAAAACAGTAATCATGTATATATAATCAACTAGGCATGCTATATGTAACGTGAAAAAAATCAAAATCTGTCAATGTATTATAGCCATGCTCACATTCTGTCTCTGGGATATAGCTAGAGCATAGACAATAAAAATATAACAACTTATAATAGATACGAATAATAGTCAGACATGAGCCAGAAGAAACTAAACTGAGACCACAAAGCTGTTATCAGAGATACAAAGCAAAACAATATAAACAAAAGTAAAACCGTTTGATTTTCCCTGAACACATACGGAAACTTAGCTCAGATGTGCCATATTGATGATACAGCTTGTTGTGGAAGAGATGACTCTGCCTATTGGCTTTTAGAAAAGGGCCCAGCCGAGCCATATCAATAGTATAGAACAAACTGCAAGTGAGGTCATTTGTAATAACAGCACTTCAATCGAGGAAATGGTTACAACACAATAATAGCAAATCAAACCACAACCAACCACTTGTCAATGGCCATGGTCAACCATTGCATTATCTAGAACCAACCTAACAAAACGTTAAATACACACACCCACCCCCACCCATACGTACCCACGCACGCACACATAATACAGCAGCAGCAGCAGCAGCAGCAGCAGCAGCAGCAGCAGCAGCAACAACAACAACAACAACAACAACAACAACAACAACAACAACAGCAACAACAACAACAACAACAACAACAACAACAACAACAACAACAACAACAACAACAACAACAACAACAATGTTCGCTAAGGCGTCTAGGGCCCGTTGCGTCGGTTGAACACCACCATGTCCAGTTGTAACTGCGTGCTGCCAGGCCTCCTCTAAGGCATATGTGGAAGCCGCCACCTGTTGAAACCACGTGGTTCGGTGACGACCTCTCCGCACTTCCAGCCAGCAGGGTGGAGGGCGTTTGAACTGTTGACTGTCTTTTGAAGAATCAGATGAGCTGGGACCTTTTTGTCCAGTCGGACAACATGATTGAACAGGGAAATGCGGCGACGTTCCAGAATAACAGAGACAGGGGGAGATGTGTTTTTGTAGAATCGTCTACATTCCTGACAAAATCGTACCAACGAATGCCAAGGATGTGTCGTTGATTTCGCATATGGAAAGCCTCAAGTCTCGAGGTATCGCTTTTTTGCACACACACAAACAACATTAACTAATATACTGAGGTGAAAACTGTGAATACACGCATATACAAGTAAACAACAATAACTAAAATATGGAGGTGAAAACTGTCAATACACACACATACACACACACACACACACACACACACACACACAAGTAAACAAGATTAACTAAAATATGGAGGTGAAAACTGTCAATACAACACACACAAAAGTAAACAATATTAACTAAGATATAGATATGCAAACCATGCGACACAGTACCAGCTTGATGAGATACAATTATGATGTTGTTCGAAAGAGAAAGATGAAAAGCATTTAAGCATACATACAAGGCACATGAAATTGACTCAGTCACATTTAAAAGGTAGACTTCAAGACGAGAATTGAGTCTTTAAAGACAGATACAACGTATCCAGTTAGACGTTTAAGCTCACAACCTGTATTGCCATCAGATGGCCCTGAGACACAAACCAGCTGTTTAACAACGAAAACAAATATTATATTTTAAAGAAAGAAATCGACATCACTGTAGCCATAGTATAAAATGGCGGAGATGACATCACAAGAATATGCAGTGATATCGCGAAGTAAATATGTGTGTAGCTCGAACGTTGGATTTGTCGTGGATATCTGCACAGATAAACTCACTGCTGCTTTGTTAGCCATCCAGTCCGGGTAGCCCATTTTGAAGGTAACACGTTCAAGCTTCTCTATGGCGTACTTCTTCGTCGCCTCATCCAGCCACGGCGTCTTCTCTAGTTGTGTCTTCAGCGCCAGTTTAATATTGCTTGTTATATCGGTAACCTGGATAGAACATTCAATCAATGCTAGAAACATAAAACATAATGTAGAAGACTGTCGTCAAACGAGAAACAGATTGAAACAGAACAAAAACAAATCATTCATTTCCTTAAAGATGTAGCACTCATACAAGACGATGACAGCTGTAGGAATCTAACATTTTGTCATGATCACAGCACACTCCTTGATCGTGAATTGCCAGTCTTTTTTTCAACAATTTCATTGTTTTGTCTATGGCTTATCGACCTGGTGTTTCTATTTAACACTGGCAGATTCAACTGTAGTTCTATGGCAGAGCTACGCTTGCTGACATACCGAACAGACGATGAAACGGGTCTGCACTAACTATATGCGCACTTCTCCCGACTCAAACAAATTAACTTCGACACTAATTGAAATACAACACAATACAATGAAACTGTATTACTACTCGCTCATACATGATTCCCAAATTCTCACTCCAAGCAAAACCTGTCTGGTTTTAAGTAATTATGAACTTAACTATAGCTAAGCTAAACGAAAGGAAATTTGATTAACGAATTAGAACTTGATTGACAAATTAAAACTTGATTAACGACCGTTCTGTGATTAACGAACATCAACTTGATTAATGAAACGTTTGTGGACTGCCACAGAACAGTTGATTCGTTTTGATTCATAAACCCAGGGTCGCCCGTGGTCCTGTTCTCCTCGTCTGCGGTGGCTCCAAGTGGTCGTTGAAGAACGGTATCGGGGTGATGGTAAAAGAACTGGGTCACCGCGAACGTCCAAAAGCTGGATCGACGTGATCGCCAAAGTACTGGATCGATGTGACCGTCAAAGTACTAGATCGATGTGACCGTCAAAGTACTGGATCGATGTGACCGTTAAAGTACTGGATCGATGTGACCGTCAAAGTACTGGATCGACGTGACGGTCAAAGTACTGGATCGATGTGACCGTCAAAGTACCGGATCGACGTGACCGTCAAAGTACTGGATTGATGTGACCGTCAAAGTACTGGATCGATGTGACCGTTAAAGTACTGGATCGATGTGACCATCAAAGTACTGGATCGATGTGACCGTCAAAGTACTGTATAATTATATATTGACCCTTCTCGTTCTACAGGGGACTAGCGTTGGCCTACGATAGTGAATCGACTCTGATTCTCTCTTCCTTTTGTCTGTGTCGGTTCGTCTGTTCGTCCTGTAGATTTCCCCACTTATGCTCTCCTCTTCTCTCGACTGCTAACTCAAGACTGCTGTTTCATGATCTCCGAGGTCTCTATTTCCATGGATTGCGTCAAATCTCGGGATTCGCTAACGACGCATGGATTCTGATAATAGTTCCTCGGATTATTCTCCCAGAAATGTCATGAATGGCTACTGTCAACACTCTCCACCCTTCTAACTTTAATAAAACATGTCTAAATCATACCCCTAATAAACCTACACACCTAAGATATGTTACAGTTCTCTTTAAAAAGATTATCAGACCAATTTTGATGTTTCTCCATACATATGAATTTATGTGAACATGACAAAACGATAACACGACACACGAAGATGTTACAGAAAATGAATACAAAATAAACGTATTACCTACAACTTGAGAACACAATCGATCAAATAACACTAAAACTGTCATGCGACTTTTTCCTATTGCTAGGGTAGTCGATGGGTTTTATAGGCAAACATAAGCACAACTAATTGTTTTCACGATAAGTTAGTTGTGTTTTACCTGGTGTAGTTAATTATCCACATGTTTAAAACGCATTTACATTTAAAAAGATGCTAGCAAAATAAGCAGCATTACCTGAAAACAGACACTTTCTTGAACCAAATAAATTTGACTAAAACTCGGACTTTACCAAATTCGATCTAGGTGTTCGAATATCAATAATATGCCAATAGACAAACATAGCTAGTGGCCAAACGAATTGGACACCATTATTTCGACTACATTTCGGCTAAGCTTCCTTTTTATCTGCATTTTATGAAACACAAAAAAATATAACCTATGTACAGAACGGGAATTACAGGTACAAGAGGTCCTCAATCCTTAGTCCTAAACAGCTTTACAGTGGACCCAAGCAAATGAAACAAATGTCTTAATAGAGTTGTTAGACTATAATCATTCATACATTCAGTTACAGATTATAGGAGTGAGCACACGTGATTAACTTCTCGTCATAGTTTATACATTACTACTCCTTTCGTTAAATCTATTTGTAGATTGCATCTGTTTAGGCCAATCAATCAACCAGCTGGTTAATGCATCTATCAAACTGGTTCAGGTACTTGTGAAATATAGGTTTTAAATATATATCCACCAAATCGTCAAATGTCCATCTATCAATATTGTGTTTGTTTTTGTTTTTTCTAATGGAGGTGGTAACCAGCCATTGTAGAATCAGCCCTTGTATTTGTTACTCCAAAGTTGTATTACTTGCAGAATTGTTAATCATTGCTCGTTTTTTAGGCCATGATACTATTTGGACGTTTAAGAAAAAACGCTGGTGAAAGGAACATCCTAATTTAATGGCAGTATATCACAATTCCGTGGAAATCGTAGTGGTGTTTGGAATCTCTTTTGCTCTGCTACTGATGCAGGCATTTGGTAACGCAGATGAAGGAATGTGCCTTATCACTAGATCGGATGGTCGGCTGTTTAATCTTGCAAGGCACAAGGGCAAAACGAACATCAATCTGATCACCATTATAGACTTGCTATTCACTGATGATGGTGTAATGTGTACCTTCATTCAGCAGAACCTTCAAAGCATGAACGATCGCTTCTCCCAGGTATACAATAAGTGTAGCCTCGCAATATGTCTCAAGACAAGTATTGTGGTGGGACGAGAAATAGATGTCACCCCAACGCGCAACATTGATACTTATGAATAATCAGATTTGCATCAATTCACGGAATTGTGGTCGATCATAAAGGAAGAGTTCTCACTATATCGAGAAATGTATTCGCATTGGCAAAGCTGCTGTTTGTTCTCCTCGACTCACAACGCATGTTGCGGCAAATCATGAGACAATGAAAACAAAGGTCATGGTTCACAATGAATGTGTCATCAGCACACTCATATTTGGTAGATAAAAAAGGACACCTTAAGTCAAAGAAGAGGAATTACTTAACACCTACCACCAACGGCCGCCTGCAATCCATCCTTGGAATCACATGGTGAGACAAATTGACAGATGCTGACGTTCAATATCGCATTGGTCTCCCAATTAGAAACACTTTCCGTATGCAAAGAGACTTACGATATTTGATCATGTTCATAGCAGAGAAGATGGTGGCATCCCCAGATATACCATATGTGGAAAGTTGGTGTATAACACAGAACAATGAGTCGACCCCAGATGAGGTTCAAGGATGTGTGTACGCGTGATGTGGAACGCGTGAAAACAAGAGATCTGACATTAAACAAGAAACCATTAGTCTATATGAAAATCAAGGACCAGAATAAACCAAATAGGTTGCGGTCCCTGCCGATGACGGATGTGTCGGACCGAAAAGTGCATATATCGCAGTCATACTGTGAACTAGCGACACAACGCAAATCCGTTCTCCGGACTACATCCTGCTACTTGCAAAACCCTCTTCATGGCTTGGTAGCGGGAGATTGAGAATGAACGTCAGAAGAAGAAGAAGGTTGAGATCATATCTTCATTAATACATATTCTTTCTTTACAAACACTCTGAGAGTCCGATCCAGTAAGCCTTTTTCCAGATCCAAGTAACAAAAGGTGTATTTCCTCAGTATAAGCAAGAGCTTTTCGATTGAGTTGTGGGCGTGAAAATACGGTCTTGAGTACATCGGTATGTTGGAAACGGCATTGGGCTTCCCGGATCTGTTGCTGTTATTTATATTGTCCTAACTAGTAGTCACATCCGATTTATGTAGCTCTCTTGAGTCTCAAGGATCCCTTTATATACTTAAGTGAATAGATTTATATATGTATGTGTGTGTTCATCTTCAGTCAACGTGTTGTTAGAGACGTCGTGGGGAGGTGTGAGTCCACTTGTATCGTTCGAGACGTCATGGGGAGGTGTGAGTCCACTTGTGTCGTTAGAGATGTCCTTCGGAGGTGTGAGTCCACTTGTGTAGTTAGAGACGTCATGGGGAGGTGTGAGTCCACTTGTGTCGTTAGAGACGTCGTGGGGAGGTGTGAGTCCACTTGTGTCGTTAGAGAAGTCGTTGGGAGGTGTGAGTCCACTTGTATCGTTCGAGACGTCATGGGGAGGTGTGAGTCCACTTGTGTCGTTAGAGATGTCCTTCGGAGGTGTCAGTCCACTTGTGTCGTTAGAGACGTCATGGGGAGGTGTGAGTCCACTTGTGTCGTTAGAGACGTCGTGGGGAGGTGTGAGTCCACTTGTGTCGTTAGAGACGTCGTGGGAAGGTGTGAGTCCACTTGTGTCGTTAGAGACGTCCCGGGGAGGTGTGAATCCACTTGTGTTGTTAGATAAGTCGAGGGGAGGTGTGAGTCCACTTGTGTCGTTAGACGTCGTGGAGAGGTGTGAGTCCACTTGTGTCGTTTGAGACGTTCTGGGAAGGGGTGTGTCCACTTGTGTCGTTTGAGAAGTCCTGGGGAGGTGTGAGTCCACTTGTGTCGTTTGAGACGTTCTAGGGAGGGGTGAGTCCACTTGTGTCGTTAGAGACGTTCTGGGGAGGGGTGAGTCCACTTGTGTCTTTTGAGACGTTCTGGGGAGGGGTGAGTCCACTTGTGTCGCTAGAGACGTCCTTGGGAGGTGTGAGTCCACTTGTGTCGTCAGAGACGTCCTGAGGATATGTGATTCCACTTGTGTCGTTATAGACGTCGTGGGTATGTGGGAGTCCACTTGTGTCGTACGACGTCGTGGGGAGGTGTGAGTCCACTTGTGTCGTTAGAGGCGTCGTGGGGAGGTGTGAGTTCACTTGTGTCGTTAGAGACGTCGTGGGGAGGTGTGAGTCCACTTTTGTCGTTAGAGGCGTCCTGGGGAGGTGTGAGTCCACTTGTGTTGTTAGAGACGTCATGGGGAAGTGTGAGTCCACTTGTGTAGTTAGACGTCGTGGAGACGTGTGAGTCCAATTGTGTCGTTTGAGATGTTCTGGAGAGGGGTGAGTCCACTTGTGTCGTTTGAGACGTCCTGGGGAGGTGTGAGTCCACTTGTGCCGATAGAGACGTCTTGGGGAGATGTGAGTCCACTTGTGTCGTTAGAGACGTCGTGGGGAGGTGTGAGTCCACTTGTGTTGTTAGAGACGTCGTGGGGAAGTGTGAGTCCACTTGTGTCGTTAGTCGTCGTGGAGACGTGTGAGTCCACTTGTGTCGTTTGAGACGTCCTGAGGAGGTGTGAGTCCACTTGTGTCGTTAGAGACGTCCTGGGGAGGTGTGAGTCCACTTGTGTCGTTTGAGACGTCCTGGGGAGGTGTCAGTTCACTTGTGTCGTTAGAGACGTCCTGGGGAGATGTGAGTCCACTTGTGTTGTTATAGACGTCGTGGGGAGTTGGGAGTCCACTTGTGTTGTTAGACGTCTTGGGGAGGTGTGAGTCCACTTGTGTCGTTAGAGATGTCGTGGGGATGTGGGAGTCCATTTGTGTTGTAAAAATGTCGTGGGGAGGTGGGAGTCCACGTGTGTAGTTAGAGACGTCGTGGGAGGTGGGAGTCCACTTGTGTTGTTAGAGACGTCGTGGTGAGGTGGGAGTCCACTTGTGTTGTCAGAGACGTCGTGGTTAGGTGTGAGTCCACTTGTGTCGTTAGAGACGTCGTGGGGAGGTGTGAGTCCACTTGTGTTGTTAGAGACGTCGTGGGGAAGTGTGAGTCCACTTGTGTCGTTAGACGTCGTGGAGACGTGTGAGTCCACTTGTGTCGTTTGAGACGTCCTGAGGAGGTGTGAGTCCACTTGTGTCGTTAGAGACGTCCTGGGGAGGTGTGAGTCCACTTGTGTCGTTAGAGACGTCCTGGGGAGGTGTGAGTTTACTTGTGTCGTTAGAGACGTCCTGGGGAGATGTGAGTCCACTTGTGTCTTTAAAGACGTCGTGGGGAGTTGGGAGTCCACTTGTGTCGTTAGACGTCTTGGGGAGGTGTGAGTCCACTTGTGTCGTTAGAGATGTCGTGGGGATGTGGGAGTCCATTTGTGTTGTTAGAGATGTCGTGGGGAGGTGGGAGTCCTCTTGTGTAGTTAGAGACGTCGTGGGGAGGTGGGAGTCCACTTGTGTTGTTAGAGACGTCGTGGTGAGGTGGGAGTCCACTTGTGTTGTCAGAGACGTCGTGGTTAGGTGGGAGTCCACTTGTGTCGTTAGAGACGTCTTGGGGAGGTGGGAGTTCACTTGTGTTGTTAGAGACGTCGTGGTGAGGTGGGAGTTCACTTGTGTTGTTAGAGACGTCGTGGTGAGGTGGGAGTCCATTTGTGTTGTTAGAGATGTCGTGGGGAGGTGGGAGTCCACTTGTGTTGTAAGAGACGTCGTGGTTAGGTGGGAGTCCACTTGTGTCGTTAGACATCGTAGGAAGGTGTGAGTCCACTTGTGTCGTTAGAGACGTCGTGGGGAGGTGGGAGTTCACTTGTGTTGTTAGAGACGTCGTGGTGAGGTGGGAGTCCACTTGTGTTGTTAGAGACGTCGTGGTGAGGTGGGAGTCCACTTGTGTTGTCAGAGACGTCGTGGTTAGGTGGGAGTCCACTTGTGTCGTTAGAGACGTCGTGGGGAGGTGTGCGTCCCCTTGTGCCGTTAGAGACGTTCTGGGGAGGTGTGAGTCCTCTTGTGTCGTTAGAGACGTCGTGGGGAGGTGCGAGTCCACTTGTGTCGTTAGAGACGTCCTGGGGAGGTGTGAGTCCACTTGTGTCGTTTGAGACGTCGTGGGGAGGTGCGAGTCCACGTGTTGTTAGAGACGTCGTCGGGAAGTGTAACCTCCTTTGTTCAATTTTGTTTTGGCAGACCGGATATCCGCTCGGTGACTCACCACGTCAATCCCAATGTGTGTTGACAACCGTTAGGTAGGTAGCCCCTGGAATATACGAATACATATTTTTGTGACTGGTGGTAGTGGATGCGTAAATTCGAGCAAGGTAGACTCGCAGCCTGTCAAGCACCATCTCTATGCCTCTCCGCTAACCACAACCTGACGTAAAGACACACAGTCCACTTTATGTGACTGTGGGACGAGAATCCGTAGAATAATTTTAGTAGATTTTCAACTTGAGTTTTTCCCGAACAGCTGCCGATAAGCATACTTTTTTGTCGATTTCCAACTGCCAAGGGAATTTTAATGTTTTTGCCACTGCACATTGGTGTCTGCTATCACTATTCAGAGATCAGGGACATTGTTACCGATTGATTCACATGAGCAAATCGGATCTCTACCGTGACTTGTATCAGCGACCTCCATCGCTTGAGGCGAACAGCTTACCTTGAGATGACTTTGCCTTCCACCTTCCCCTCCACCGCCAACCAGGGAAACACTCCTCATGATGGCATAATCAACGATCTATTAGTATTTCCTTCTTGTTTCACATCCATCATGTGTTCAGGTGCGAGCATGCGGGTGTGTGAGTATGTGTGTGTGTGTGTTTGTGCGTGAGTGCGCTCGTATGTGTTTGTTCGTAGGCGCGTGTGTGTCTATCTGTATTAGTGTGTGAGCAAACTTTGTGTTTGTGAAGACCATGATTTGCTCTATGAAGAATCACAAGATGTGTCGTCTATTGACATCTGAATCATCTTCGTCGTATCTCCAAATAACTCCATCCCATCATTTCCCAAAAAGGGCGAGTCAATCATCTAAATCAAAGAACTGAGCATAAAAGTAAAGGTTATACAAAAGTGAAGCCTTTGAACATCTCTCATGTATTAGGAACGTTGAATGTTCATTTGGATATCACAGCGAATATTTATATATAATTTTTAGGAAAATATCAAAAAACATATGACTGACTACTTCAATCTTTAAATTTTTTTATACTACATGATTTATATTACGTTGAGGACAACTTTACCCAATGTAAATAAAAAAATATGTGACAGTAGTAGTAGTAGTAGTAATTATTATTAGTAGTGTATCGGTAGTGGTAGTAGAAATATTAGTAACAGTACAATAGTTATAGCAAAAGTAATAGTAGCACAGTAGTAGCAATAGCAGTATTAACATTAGTATTGATAATAGTTGTAGTCATAGTAGTAGTAGCCATAGTAGTAGTAGACAAAGTAGTAGTACCCATAGTAGTAGTACCCATATTAGTTGTACCCATAATAGTAGTAGCCATAGTGATTGTACCCATAGTAGTAGTAGACATAGTAGTAGTACCCATAGCAGTTTTACCCATAGTAGTAGTAGCCATAGTAGTAGTAGCAATGGTAGTAGTAGCCATAGTAGTAGTACCCATAGTAGTAGTACCCATAGTAGTAGTACCCATAGTAGTAGTAGTCTTAGTAGTAGTAGCAATGGTAGTAGTAGCCATAGTAGTAGTACCCATAGTAGTACTACCCATAGTAGTAGTAGTCTTAGTAGTAGTAATCATTCATGTATTAGTTGAGGAATACGCCGTAGATCATTTAAGAGAAGAATTATACCACCAAGTTCATTGTTATCGAACCATATAATACCATAATACCTTCTGTTTGCTTTCGTCAGCAAAGTGCTCAGTGACGTACAGCGAACTCAGGGCATCTGAGAGATAGTACTTGGCGCTGTTGAAGCAGTACCGGTACAAACCTGAGAAAACTTGTCGATTGTAGATGTCGATATAAATCTCTCGATTGGCGTGGATGTATTCCCAAGACATATCCTGAGTAAGTTTGTGAAAATGAATGATTGGAAATGAAGTTTCAAGTGATGCATACATCATAACTAAAGGTGAAACATTCATATGAGGCCTGAATCAGAACATTTGCAGTTGTGGTTTCAATAGCCGTGGTATTGCATACCGTGATGGATAGATACGTTATAGTCGGCGAAAACATGATGGCTAAATCAAACAATGACTTGCTCTGATATTTCTAAAATAAAGCCAAACCAGCGAATATGGCTGAAATACTTGTACACGTCAACTGATCAATGGTCATTATAAATACTGAACATCATATTGTCTACTTATATTAAGTATGTAGTGGTTACTAAGGCATGAGAGATTGGCTACCGGTCTACGATCAAACCACTGATCAGAAAATGTCAGTCAAGGCTAGGTAAAACATATAGAGCACGACCCAGAACTAATTGTCACACATTTCTCCTTGACAACAGACTGTCTCTTGACAGTCTGGCTAGTTAAGTGGGGAACGACATAACTTGCTTAGTAGTGGGCGTCACGCAGAAGAAGGACACCATAGCACAACAGCCTGGATGATGCCGGTACACCTTCACCATCACGGTCGAGATGTGAGTAACGCTACTGTAACCCGCCACTTAACCGTTTCCAATACTAACATCCACATCATGAGCATTTAACAGCAATGGCATCATCAATAAAACGATGTCTACCCTTGGACATGCTATTGAATGGTAGCGCAGTAGCAGTTCGTCAGTTATGACAATTTGAGACACGCATTGACGAGTTGAGAGGCGGGGCGATGACCTGGTTGAGGGGGCGGGGCGATAGTCTGGTTGAGGGGGCGGGGCGATGGCCTGGTTGAGGGGACGGGGCGATAGTCAGGTTGAGGGGGCGGGGCGATAGTCTGGTTGAGGGGCGGGGCGATAGTCTGGTTGAGGGGGCGGGGTGATAGTCTGGTTGAGGGGTGGGGCGATAGTCTGGTTGAGGGGGCGGGGCGATAGTCTGGTTGAGGGGCCGGGGCGATAATCTGGTTGAGGAGGTGGGGCGATAGTCTGGATGAGGAGGTTTGGCGATAGTCTGGATGAGGAGGTTTGGCGATAGTCTGGATGAGGAGGTTTGGCGATAGTCTGGTTGAGGAGGTGGGGCGATAGCATGGTTGATGGGGCGGGGCGAAAGCCTGGTTGAGGGCGCGGGGCAATAGCCTGGTTGAGGAGGTGGGGCGATGGACAGGTTGAGGAGGCGGGGAGAGGGATGGATTTGAACGAAGAATGGAGAGGCGTTTACGTAATTGGCAACAGATGATCGGGTAGCTGTGAATGGAGAAGGACGGATATATTTGAACCGAAAATAAATGGGCAGTGTGAGGATGGTAGAAATCGGTGGTTTGAATATTGAAGAGAGAGAAATAGGCGAGTTAAAGTGGAAAGAGGACGGTCAGGGTGATAGATCGGCTTATCGTAGATGACACGGGTGGGTTGAGAGAAGTATGTGAGTATAGTGGGACGGTAGGATGGTTGAACAGTGGAGAAAATGAAGTAGGGCTAGGGAGTGAGGTGGAGAATAATGTTTCATTATTAAACTTCTGTTTATGTACAGTCCGACTGACTTTCCCATGGTCTGTACCTGCATCCTTGTCTTATGGTAAGTCATCGATAATTGTAATGGTATTTGTTCAAAATCAAAACCTAAAACTCTACTTGAGACAGTAATAGCTTTAACTTGAGACGTCTTGATAATTTGAGACATACATGGATTTGACTGGAGACTTGTTTTACTACTTGAGACATTCATGAATTTGACTGGAGTTCTATCTTGATAACTTGAGATTTTCATTTATTTGGCTGGAAACGTTTCTTGATAATTTGAGAAATACATGGATTTGACTGGAGACTTGTCTTGATATCTTAAGACATTCATGGATTTGACTGGAGACTTGTTTTGATATCTTAAGACATTCATGGATTTGACTGGAGACTTGTCTTGATATCTTGAAACATTCATGGATTTGACTTTAGAGTTACAATTATTATGTTTTTCTTCCACCATTTGTTACTAAAGTGTTTGAACTGTGCTGTCTATTTGCGGACACAAGTGCAGTGAATCCGACCTCAGGTATTACTTTGATTAATGTATTATTCCATACAGAGTTACTACCATGAAAGTTCAAGAATTCGGACAAGATACATTTGGGTTCTGCGCTGAGTCACCCCCACTGGGCACGCCACTGCAGCCCCACCCCTCATTCTGTGTTCTTCTTCTAAAAGTAGATTTGCTGCTTGATGTGATACTGTTGAACATGTCTTTATACTTCACTTATACCTGAAAGTAATATCTTCAAACTTCTTTTTCTTCTTCATCGATGAAGAAGATATCTTCAAACAACGGCAATGATTATGTTCAGAATTCATAAATATATAACTCGACTTACATACGCCATTCTGTTGTAAGTTTTTCAATCCACACGACCACCTCAGCATTTGACCTATTTAAGGAAGCCTGTCAAGACATTTTGATTTCTCTTACACTTCTCTATTTTTGTGTGTGGTAATTTGTGTACATGATGATGATCCTGTACACAGCTCTATTTAGTAGCCATTTGTCGAATGCATGCAATGTGTCCAGGTGTCCGGTTAAATAAAATTATCCGAAATCCATACATGGAATGTGTAGTATTATAAACCTCGTTGTCTACAAAACGAGATTGTTATTCGTAAATCGATACTGACAAAAACAACGATTTTCTAGCGAAACATTGTAACAATGTCATCTCAAAGTTATGTCTAGTGCTTATGTCTTATGTCTGAACACAAATGAATAATATTAAATGAATGATGACGATAGATAAACTTTGATCTCACCTGTACGTATCTATCGGCTACACGCCATATTAAGTAATTATGCAACATTCGATTCCGGTCAGAATCAGGAAGTGACGCAATCATAGTGGTCATATTTTGGAAATACTCCCTGCGCATGAGCACAATCTTAGTGTTGCCAGTGATACCTACACTGTTAAAAATGTATGACATCTGGTCGACCCAGTTAATGACATTGCTTGTTTCCGTATTTAAGTTGTTCAAGGTCACCTGGTGTTATAGCATACAAGGATATCAAGGCAATTACAAAGCATATCAAGATTGTTAAAACATAAACACATGTTACTTAGAAACGGTATCAGAATAATAACCTCTACAACACGACACAATTTATGACGAAAACCTAATTAATTAACTTAATTTCTCGCTATGGTAGTCGGCTTTTAAAATGTTTAACTTTTCTGTTTGTTGGTCAACAAATACGATTTTCTTGTAAAAAAAAGGGACACAATTGAACAACGAACATGAGGGTGTTATTGTTTTTGTTGTGTATGTGTTAGTTTCTGAGATTCAAAAAGATGAATTTAAAAATTTATGAAAATCTCGGAAAAAATATGGATTCGAAGGCTAGGCCTAGTCGCTTCGATAGATAACCATGGAAACCATAACAGTGTATCGATACTGTGTTTACAATATCGACACAACTGTTATTTTCCAATTTAAATGTAGTTCTTTCATCTACACAAACAAAATTTAAAAAATCTACTCAATAAAGATCGTTCCCAACAACCTACTTTACCTTTCGAAAAAAGCCGGCTTGCTCCAAACGGCGTATACAAATTAAAATTTGTCAAAAGCCATTTGTAATCGAAAATACGATACTTTTAGCGGAAAAATATCGTGTATATATGGATAATGTATTCGGCATTTTAAAGTTGTACTGTGCATACAAATATACGTTTCCGTATTACCAGATAATAGTGCAAGTACATATATGTTTCAACATACATTCCGTCCATATATACATACATTCATATACACATGCATACATACAAGCATACATAAATACATATACATATATACATGCACATACATACATATACATATAATAATAGCTGTCCATCGTTGTCGATGAGGACCGCCGACATCATCCTTGTCACAGATTTCCCTGTTGGGTGTGGGTGCGCATGTGGCTGAACAGGCCAATGCGAGCACGAAAACATCTGCTACATATCGGGCACACTAGGTTTGTAGAAGGGGATTGTGTTCCCGCTGCTCGGGATTTCCGCGTCTCGCGTCTGCTCTGGGCTTTCACAACACGGTCGTCTTCACCGGCAGCTACACCCGATTTGACTGCGCTTCTCCAGTCAGATCTGTTTTGCGCATGACATTCACAGGTGTCGATGTCTATCTGGAATTTTTAGTGAGTCCTTCAGACCGTCTTTAAAACGTTTCTTTGGGCACCCTCTCTCGCGCCATCCCTCTCTCAGCTCGCGTAGAGAAGCTTCTTTGGGAGCCGCTCGTCTGACATATGGACGAGGTGTCCGGCCCATCCTAGTCGTGCTGTTTCTAGCAGTGCATGGATGCTGGGCATGTTAGTTCTCGAGAGAACCTCGATGTCAGTGACACGATCTTGCCATCGGATGTGGAATATTCGCCTCAGGCAACCTGTGTGGAAGTGGTTTAACCTCCTTGCATGTCCAGAGTATACAGTCCAGCTTTCGCAAGCGTATAGTAGGGTTGGAATGATGGTTGCACGGTAGACTTTGAGTTTGCTTTTGATGCTGATGCCACGACGTGCCCAGACCATCGAGCGCATTCTACCAAAGGCTGTGCTGGCCTTTGCTATTCTGCTTGTCACCTCATCGTCTAGGCTGACAGATCTCGACAGCGTGCTGCCAAGATATGTGAATTTGTCTACGGCATTCAACGTCTGCCCGCTGACTGTAGTCTCTGGTTTTGTGTACGGCATGTTTGGTGCTGGTTGGTACATGACCTCTGTTTTTTTGGCATTTATGGTCAGGCCAAAATGTTTGCATACGGCAGAGAACTGGTCCATTCCAACCTACATGTTCAGTTCTCAGTTGCTCATTAGAGCGCAGTCGTCAGCAAATACAAGTTCCCTGATTATGTCGCCAGCCACTTTGGTTTTGGCCTTCATTCTTCTGGAATTGAGTAATTTGCCATCTTTGCGGTACTTTATGGATATTCCAAGCTCCAATGATCTGACGGCGTCTGACATCGTGGCCGCGAACATCATGCTGAACAAAGTCGGGGCGAGTACACATCCTAGTTTTACTCCGTTTGATACTAGAAACGTTTTAGAGATTGCACCGCTGTCCAGTACACGAGCACACATGCCTTCGTGTAGCTGTGTTACAATTGTTTTGAACTTGTTGGGGCAGCCAAAATTAGACATTATCATCCACAGCCCTCCTCTGTTAACTGTTTCAAATGCCTTTTTCAAATCAATAAATGTGGTGTACAAGGCCTGATTTTGTTCTCGACACTTCTCTTGTACTTGGAGAGCGTCCACTGTTCCTCTTCTGGCTCTGAATCCACATTTGCTTTCTGGGAGGTGGTGGCTTTGTTCAAGGTGTTTGTTGAGCCTGTTTAGCAGTAAGCAAGCTAGGATCTTGCCTGCTACGGAGAGTAGCGATATTCCACGATGATTGTCGCATTCCTGACGGTTGCCTTTTCTTTTGTACAGGCGAACGATTGAGGCGTCCTTTAGCTCCTGCGGAATTTTTCCTTCAGCCCACACGTGACAGAAGAGTTCAGTGATCCTTCTGGTGAGGGATGGGCCAGCTGTCTTATATACCTCTGCTGGTATTGGATCAGCTCCTGGAGCTTTTCCTATAGATAGTGAACTGATTGCCCTGTCGACTTCCTCCTCAGTAATGACTTCATCCAACGCCAGATTCAGTTCCACCTGCGGCATTCGCCGGATGGCCTCTTCATTTATGGACGATGGGTGGTTTAGTATTTTGCAGAAGTGGTCTGCCCATCTGTCTAGAATCTGAACCTTATATGTTAGCAGTACCTCATCCGCACTGCGAACTGGAGTATTACTAGAGGGCTGCGGGCCGTAGAGAGCTTTCAGTGAGTCGTAAAACCATTTGGTGTCATGACGCTCGGCGAACATCTCAATTTCGTCAGCTCTTTTGCTGAGCCAGGAGTTTTGCATCTCTCTAAGCCTGGTCTGGACAGCTTTGCGAGCAGTATTGAAGGCAGCTTTTGCTGCCGGAGATGGTGTGTCCCTCTGGTATTCCCTGTGCGCTTCATGTTTTGCATCAAGAAGGCCCTGTATTTCCATATCGTTCTCATCAAACCAGTCCTTATGCTTGCGCGTGAGTGGGCCAATGTGTTTAAGAGCTGTATCGTAGAGTGTGTTTCTCAATGATGCCCAGTTCTCTTCGATGTTGTTCTTTTCAAAACGAAACTCAGATAGTCTGCCCTCAAGTTCTTCCTGGAAGCCTCCTCTCGTGGGTTCGTATTTAAGCTGAGAGACATTTAGCCTTCTCTGTGGTTTCTTTCCCTGGGGGCGCATTTTGGGCTGGATCTTGAAGTTTAGCTTGGCAATGACAAGTCAATGGTCGGTCCAACATTCTGCACACACATGCTCTTCGTTACCATAGCATCCGCTCGATCCCTACGTCTGATGATAATGTAGTCAATGAGGTGCCAGTGGCGGGACCTTCGGTGCATCCATGTGGTTCTATTTCGGACAAGAAGTCGGAAAACTGTGTTTGTAATGATTAGTTCATTTGCGGCACATGTCCTCAGAAGGAGCAGTCCGTTACTATTGCATTTTCCGATACTTTTTCTGCCAATGGCCTCCTCCCAGGCTGTATGACATATACACGCAGACATACACACACACATACGCATACACACAAACACATACATACAACTACACATATAAATACATTAAAACACACACATACAAACACACATACGCATAGACACATACATACACACACACATGCACATGCTTACACACAAACACATATCCACACACATTTACGCACGCACACACACGCAAACACACACAAGCACACACACACACACAAACAATCATTGGTTGTTATATTCCCTGTTGTTTGGAATCATCCTTGTTTTCACGAGTTGATGATTATTCTATTGTCTTTTGCATGTGGACATCATTACGTCCACCTGTTGATTTTTCTATTGTGTGTTGTTTTTGGTCATCATTGCTTACACGAGTTGTCGCTTGATCTGCTGTATGTGGCCATCATTGCCTCCACGAGTTGTAGATTGTTCTATTGTCTGTGGTCCTCATTGCTTGCACGAGTTGTAGATTGTTCTATTGTCTGTGGTTATCATTGCCTCCACGAGTTGAAGATTGTTCTATTGTATGTGGTCATCATTGCCTCCACGAGTTTTTGATTGTTCTATTGTATGTGGTCATCATTGCTTCCACGAGTTGTTGGTTGATCTATTGAATGTGGTCATCATTGCTTCCACGAGTTGTAGATTGTTCAATTGTATGTGGTCATCATTGCTTCCACGAGTTGTAGATTGTTCAATTGTATGTGGTCATCATTGCTTCCACGAGTTGTAGATTGTTCAATTGTATGTGGTCATCATTGCTTCCACGAGTTGTAGATTGTTCAATTGTATGTGGTCATCATTGCTTCCACGAGTTGTAGATTGTTCAATTGTATGTGGTCATCATTGCTTCCACGAGTTGTAGATTGTTCAATTGTATGTGGTCATCATTGCTTCCACGAGTTGTAGATTGTTCAATTGTATGTGGTCATCATTGCTTCCTCGAGTTTTGGATTGTTATTTTGTCTGTGCCCATTTTTGCTTCCAAGAATTGCTGGTTTTTCTGTTGTCTGTGGCCATTTTTGTTTCCGAGAATTGCAGGTTTTTCTGAAGTGTTTTTTCTGGTGTCTCCCAGGAAAGCCTTTGAGTCAGATTTCGTTCTTGCTCTTGTTTGCTCTTGTTTGCTCTTGTTTGATCTCGGTACATAAATGACGTGTATCCACGTTATTTTAATCCTATTGTGACACTACCGCTTTTTCGTTACATTGATATCACTTGCAATAACAATTTCGATGTATGTGATTTCTATGTTATGCGATAGGACAGTTAGGTAGCAGTAGTCAATTTGGCTTATGCGTAGTCTAAGCTCGACTAGAGGACAGTTAGGTAGCAATAGGCAAAAACGGCTAATGCATGATCTATGTTTTC
Source organism: Ariolimax columbianus (assembly GCA_036924085.1). Taxonomy (NCBI): domain Eukaryota; kingdom Metazoa; phylum Mollusca; class Gastropoda; order Stylommatophora; family Arionidae; genus Ariolimax; species Ariolimax columbianus. The sequence goes on from JAVGWX010000010.1 coordinate 9,363,427, forward strand.
CAATAGCAACGTTAGGTAGCAATGGGAAATACATGTGTTCGACATGTAATCCATAGGTACTATATCTGAGAAACGAGAGATCAATGATGACAGCTTTCCCGAGTTTACCGAATACATGTCTTTCTCAAAGCCAGGGACTTTCGTCTCATATAGTTCGGGTGGTTCGAATCCGCGTTGCCTGTTAATTTACGTTCTTTCTGTTAATATTTAACGAGTACGTGAAATATACCCGCTTTTGATATCTTTGCAGTTTCTTTGTTAATTGTGTATTATCAAATGAATCAATAAACAATGTATCAGTTCCCTGGTTAGACACATGTCTTCAACACATGCACGCCATGCGCTCGCACGGACACATGTGAAAAAATATACGAGTGTATTAAATGTAAGAGTGTTCTTCGAAGACAATGTTAACCTACTTTGTTGAGTTCATTATAAGCCTCAAACGTGTATCGTGACGCTGTTGCGATCCTGGCGATGTTGTACTCTATTGTAAACGTATCGTTCACGAATTCGTCCAGATACTCATCTTGTAAAGTGACGTTTTTCAGAGGGGTGTCTACAGCGTCGCGAAGAAGCAGAGATCCTACCCTTCGTATGAACTTTAAATAGTCACGTCTGATCTTCTCCATGTTTGGGTTTAGGTACCTGTCAAAATAAATACAAATAACGTGGGACTATTTAAATGAGCACTGCCGCTTAATACACACAAATTCGACTATCACTCATGAAGAGGGATTCATGTTTTCGCATATTTTCGATGGATGCTTATACGTTCGCTCGTTTTCCAAAGTGCGTGTGTGTTGTACATCGTTGCACTAATGAACTACTGCATCTTTTTCTTCTTCTTCGTACGCAGTCAGACATCAACCTTTATTTTTTCGAAAAAAAGCAGCGGTCATCCTGAGGCTGTCGACACTGCCATAGAGCTTGTCTAGTGTTCACATTGGTGATGGCCACATCTGCTTCTCTGATCCTCGTATGTCGGGCAGTTTTGCAGCAGATGTTCAGCGGTCATTTGCCCGGTACCACACGGGCATTCGTCAGGGCCACCTATCTTCAATTTGTTGAATAGGTGGTACCTAAGTCTATTGTGGCCAGTGCGAAGTCTGAAGACCACGACCTGCTCTTTTCTGTTCAACTGGTAATAGGCATCGTATTTTGTGTATCCAGTATATTCAGTTTCCCATTTGGTCATGTATCTAGCTCTAATAAGCCTTTTTGACTCTTCGTATGTCATATTAGTATCTGGTTGTGGTAGTCTTGCACCTTCTTTTGCCTGTCTGTCTGCCTCCTCATTGCCTTGGATGTTGCACGTGGATGGAACCCACTGTACCACTACCCTTTTTGGTGCGGACTGCTGGCATAGTTGACAGAGTACTGCTCTTAAATCATTAAGTGCAGTATTTTTCTGGCTTTTTAGTGCTGTGACTACGGCAAAGGTATCGGTAAGCAGGACTATATGGCTTTCATTCCTTTTACCTTCCTCTGCCTCCACTCTGAAATTGCTTGTGTATTTTCCAGTAGCGAATGACAGTGTTATTTTTCAGAAATGCTCCTACCCCTCCGTTCTGTGTTGTGTTTGTTACAGAACCGTCAGTGTATGCATGGGTCCAGTCCATGCTTGGGTAGTTTTTCGTTATGAAACTCAGGGTAGTATCTCTTCTTTCTTTTTCAGTCTGGCAGTTTTTGTTTTCAATACCTGGTATATTTTCTACCACCTCTGGAGATATATATGCTGCCTCCAGGTAGGTTTTCGTACATTAGGGATGGGCGTTGGTGTTGTTAGTGCGTTCATGGGGTCTTCGTGCATCTTTGCTTTGGCTATTTCTGCAAAGTTTCTCCGCTTTAGTTTCCCATTTCCGAAATTGTTTAGTCTCTGGTGCATTGGATGGTCAGTCAGTCTTCTGAGTTTCTCTGATTGCAGCTGAGCTCTGCAGTCTCTTCTGTCGGTCATGGATTGCAGTTTTGTAATCTTTTCAAGTTCTACAATTGGCGTTGACTTCATGCCTCCTGTTTTAACTCTCATGGTTTGGTTTTGGAGTTTGCTAATTTTATCGAAGTTCGTCTTTGCTGCTGTTTTCCATGCCGCAATGTCATACTCGAGAACTGGTCTCACTCTTCCAGTGTAAAGTTTCTTTAGTATACTTTCGTCTGCTCCCCAGCGTGTGCCAGGAAGTTTCCTCATGATTGCCATTCTTTCTCTGGCTCTCATTCGGTTTCTCTCGATCTGACTTTTCCATGTCATGCGCTGATCAAATGTGACTCCCAGGTGAACTACTGCATCTGACTTCAGCGTATGTGTTTGCGTTCTACAGGGTTACCATCTTCCTGGTTCGTGACTCCACTCCCGACAAGTTCAGGCTGTGGTCCCTGTTAGTAACCACTTTACCACACGTCTCCACAGTGACCGTTTCAATGGGAATGATTGTTAATGATAAGGCTGCTGTCACATTCGAATCCTCCTTAGTCACATTTAACGACATGTGTGGAAGACTACAGTGGCTTAAATCCTGTAAATCTTGCCGCACCTCAAATATTGAAATAAAGATCAGTACTTAGATGTCCCGATGTCCAAATGTTGCTAGTGTTATTAATGGGAAAACTGTTACCTGCTATATAGGTCTGGTTATGATAAGATTTGCCTAAGCTAAATTATTCTGCTGAGGTGGCAAGCCACATATTTGCTACATTATCCTACTGAGATGGCAAGTCACACATTTGCTACATTATCCTACTGAGATGGCAAGTCACACATTTGCTACATTATCCTACTGAGATGGCAAGTCACACATTTGCTACATTATCCTACTGAGATGGCAAGTCACACATTTGCTACATTATCCTACTGAGATGGCAAGTCACACATTTGCTACATTATCCTACTGAGATGGCAAGTCACACATTTGCTACATTATCCTACTGAGATGGCAAGTCACACATTTGCTACATTATCCTACTGAGATGGCAAGTCACACATTTGCTACAATATCATATTGAGGTGGCAAGTCACACATTTGCTACATTATCCTACTGAGGTGGCAAGCCATACATATTGAAAATAAATTGAGAGAAACTACGTGTTTATTTATAGCTCAACTATCCAAGCAAAAAAAGTGGCGTCTTTCTAGTTGATTATTAACGAATAGCAGAAACTGCAGAGCGAGATGCTAGCTGCTACTTGTGTGATTTTGGAAAAGGAAAACCTACGTGTTTGGCAGATAGGCAAAAGGGATGCAGACTTTGATACCAGGGAGAAGAGATTTCGAGGTAGCAATGGCAGTGAAAATAATGACTTTGGACAAATTGAAACTCGTTAACCAGGGCATTGGGAAAGATGTTAGCTGAAAAACCTTGCTCAACCGACTGTTTTACAAATTGAAACTCGTTAACCAGGGCATTGGGAAAGATGTTAGCTGAAAAACCTTGCTCAACCGACTGTTTTACAAATTGAAACTCGTTAACCAGGGCATTGGGAAAGATGTTAGCTGAAAAACCTTGCTCAACCGACTGTTTTAATTACATTGTTGTATAACCGATTAAAGAACACATGCAGCATAACGATTCTCCCAGTTTTTAGATACTGTGACGATGTGACACTGTGACGATGGGGCACTATGACGATGTGTTATTATGATGATGTGACACTTTGACGATGCGACAATATGACAATATGACAGTGACGATGTGGCAATTTGAAACGGTGACGGTTGACACTGTGACGAAATGACAATGTACCAATATGCCACGTGACGATGTAACATGGTGACGATGTGAAAATGTGACAATGTGTGGATGTGGTAATGTGACACTGTGACGATAAGGAAATGTGACAATGTGACACGTTGGAGATGTGAACATGTGAAAACGGTGACGATGTGGCAATACGACACGGTGACGACGCAACACTGTGACAATGTGATACTGTGACGATGTGACACTGTGACGATGTGGCGCAGTGACACTGTGATATCTGCGTATGCAAGCAAAATTAGTGAAATGCCGTTTTCCTGCGTTTCTCTAACATTGACGACACATAAAGTTGTTATTGTTTAGGTTATAAGCTGACACTTGGAAAAGACAATTAGTGAATACAAGAGTAGTAGTAGTCTATCAGACTAAATTATCATGTGTAGTTCTTGTATCGAATTTCGACCCATTTCTGGTGTTGCATCTTTGCTGGCTTGGGTTTTAATTTGTGATAAGAGGTCACACAGGTCGCAAGTTTTTGTTTTTTTCAAGACTGTATAGTTCTATCAATTGATCTACAATATTAACAAAACGATTATTATCACCATAAAAGTAACAACCATCTTAACACTAATAACAACGCAATGTAGAGTTCAAGTGAACACACTAATCTAAGTATGTTACTCACCAACTCCAATACATGTATTTGCCTGTACCTCCAGGTCTGATCTCAATTACTCGCTTAGAATAGTCGCTCCAGTCTACCTCTACCTATCCAGAATAGATAAAACAAGGGCAAATCATTTTAAGAATCGTAAGTCTTAGTCAACCTGTACTTCAACAGGGGCAGATGCCCCTGTGCAGATCTCAGGAGCTCTGGTACGATCTGGATGTTGCCGGGAGAACGGTTTTCTCCTTAGCGGGCTAGGCTTGAGCAGCTTAATACTCCGCTACGTTAGGACAAGCGCTTACAGAGGATGTGCAAGTCCATATTAATAGACTCAAGCATTAGAGAAAAGTAGACCAGCAGTCTGTTAGGCGCCATCTATGCTGCTCTATACAAACTACCTAACCATGGCTGGTGTTATTCCATGTTACACAGCTAGTCGCCTCTTACGACATGCTCCCTGTGAGGCAATAGTGCTATTCTTGTCCTGGTCATACACATAGACCCAGGCAGACCACTCGGAAGTTATCTGAAGTTATTGTAGCATTACTGTTGGAGATGTATGATGAGTTTGACACGTAGCTACTAACAGTAAATGTTTCAAATATCTGTTTAAGTATAATAAAAATATGGAGTTCGGCAAAATCAGCGCCATGATGGACTGAGAAAAGCAGTTCTGGAGGGCACTGTTCCAGGAAGACGAGGCAGAGGCCAACCAGGGTGTATATGGACACAATCCATCAAGGATAAAATAACCATGAACATAGAGCAGACGGGTAGACTGTCGGCTGACTGAGATTCCTATCTAATGTCTGTGACGAGGGCGACGTCCTGCCAAAGACAAGCCACATGATGATGATAATATTAAGAATAACTAGATTTAACTAATTATTAAATAATTGTCGATTTGAGTGTTGTTATTATTGCTGTTGTTGTTGTTGTTATCCTGTTAATCATATATCAGTGAAGATTTCATTATATTTTAACATTGACATGTTTCTTGTTTCGGACGACTGCGTTTACTGTGCTATTGGCGGTTTTGAGGTTTTCAGTGCGAAACAGTTGTTTTCAACCCAGCGACAGTGAATTTAATGTGTACTCTCTTTCTGGCTCTTCAATCCAGTGACAATGAATATAATGTGTACACTTATACTATCTGGCTCTTCAAATGTTTAACCCTAATCAGCCTCATCACCATCATCATGTTCCCTACCTAGGGACGTAACCACTTTAATCCTGCCATTAGTGATGTTTCCTTGTCATCTCAGACATTTTATTATTTTCCTCTTCTACCTTATTTGTCATCCATAGTTTATGGGCTCAAAGTATGAATAAGTGGCCTTCGTGAACTTTTATCCGTGTTTTTCGTGTCTTTCTTCGGTTAAATCTAGTTAGCCATACTGTTTAAACATTATATATCTGTTAAATTATCCGTTAAATGGCGTCATTCTACAAGGTATCATTTGTATTTTCAAAGACTTAACGTTTATGTTGATGATTGTAAAGTGTGTTTTTTTTCAATGTCCATGATTCACATACACAAAGTAATAATGGTTCTACATTACACTACACTACTCTGAGCGTAGATGACATGCATGTTCATGTAGAATACCTGGGATGGTTGGCATTCCGCAAACTACCTCAGGATGATATTATTTAGCTTCCATTTGATTTAATCTCAACTACATGCCGTCCATTATAGCCGGCCAACGTAAGCTTAACTTCTTACAAAGGATCTATTGATATTCTTGTGGCTGTAAGATTCTACAAGACGAACCCTTTTGAGTCGCTTCATGTTAAGTTCCTGGTAGGTTACAGTTACATGTTCTTTGGTCCTTTTCGGATCAGGCATAACTCGGACGAAGATAGAAATTACAAGAACGATAGTTGTTTTGTTTTTTTAACAGGTAGATTTTCCTAGTGATTGTATCTGAGATTGTATCTGAGATTGTATCTGAGATTGTATCTGAGATTGTGCAGGAATTGGATCATTCCTGTTCTATCTGAGACTGTGTCTGAATTTGAACATCCCTAATTTATCTGAGACTGTGTCTGAATTTGGACAATCCTGTTCTATCTGAGACTGTGTCTGAATTTGGACATCCCTAATTTATCTGAGACTGTGTCTGAATTTGGATATTCCTGTTTTATCTGAGACTGTGTCAGAATTTGGACATCCCTAATTTATCTGAGATTGTGTCTGAATTTTGACAATCCTGTTCTATCTGAGACTGTGTCTGAATTTGGACATCCCTAATTTATCTGAGACTGTGTCTGAATTTGGATATTCCTGTTTTATCTGAGACTGTGTCAGAATTTGGACATCCCTAATTTATCTGAGATTGTGTCTGAATTTGGACATCCCTAATTTATCTGAGACTGTGTCTAAATTTGGACATCCCTAATTTATCTGAGATTGTGTCTGAATTTGGATATCCCTATTTTATCTGAGATTGTGTCTGAATTTGGACATTCCTGTTTTATCTGAGATTGTGTCTGAATTTGGACATCTCTGTTTTATATGAGATTGTGTATCGTTTTCGTCATTTTGAGAAAGTTTAAACAGCAGTTACAATGAATGATATCTAGGCAATATAAAGCGCCGTTACATTTATTTGATTGGTTGTATTTAGTCACAATTGTTCATTTGTGGAACTAGGTTTGGATATCAACTTGTTGGGAAGTGTCCTTCAAGTTATTTTTAAAAAATGTTTGTTGAGTTACGACAAGAACTACGCTTGTGTGGGATACTGCCCATATTCTTAAAGTTACGTTCACATGTGTGAGGGGCAATATGGGTAATGTGACGGTTTTGATGTTTTCTTATATCGTGTTGTCTGATGGTCTAATTTGTCTGCAACTGTTCTCTTTCTAAGTTGATCAATTGGTGCGTTGCTTCTAGTACGGTGAGGTTTATGAAGGAGACTGTGCGTGTCAGGTATTCGCCGGTCCCCGACAGCTTTTCGAACATGGCCAGACTGTCCATCTTTGGTCTGCCTAAATCGTGCAACCCTGTACGATATGTTCTGGTGTCTGCTTGGGTGATATGTAATCACAAGTGGCGTTTTCTCTAAGACCGGTTCTGTGGAGGTGGGCCTGGAGTCTGCAATGCCCCGGTCGGAGTTTGACGATTTTTGTCTGCACATCTCGGCCAGGTTTGTTTTCTATGATATCGTTTTCTGGTTTGTATTCTTTGTGCAGCTCTATAATGGATCGTTTTGATTATATATAGCTCCGTGGTTGGCGAGTCAGCTCCCATCCACTTCCCACTTTTTCAAGCTCATCTCGTTTCCCAGAATCCCACAGGGAGCTAGAATCCACTGTCAGACTAAATCTGTTATTTGGAACAGCAACACCATTGTATTTGTAATTTCATGTACGAGTCTATTCTGGGTGGGGCTTGAGATGGCCTGAAGTAAGTTCATAAAGTTTTAGAATGACTGTCTTTTCTTGCAGTTTCCTTTTGGCCTGCAATTGTGCTCTATGAGCAATAACAACAATGTCTTTTAGCTATTCGAAGCAGTTCTGTTGTTGAGCTCAGATTAACTTTTAAAAAATACCTATTCGTCTTTGAAAGGGCTAGAACCACTTGTGTGTTAGTATTGTGGTACATGATTAGTTGTTAGCTCTGACCAAGGGAGATGTGTGGTTACTCAACCGGGCATTTCTTCTATGGGTGAAGACGTCTTCTTTACATTATCTTGTGACGTATTCGTTCTTCATTATGGAGTATCATATCCCATACTCAACCTCTCTTAGTTGTCACTTACACGTGGAAGGCAGGTTACAGTTGTATTACCATTGCTCCGTTTTTACGGCGTTCTGTACATATGTGTGTTTGGTACTTTTATGAACATTATATTTAGCAATAGTGCAAACCACGTTATGGAGGTCTTCTACACCCTTAATGACATCTCACATTCAATATCCATGCATTTTGCGCACTGCAATAGAGGATCTTTTGGTTTAAATGTTTTCTCTCTGGATTCTTCTGAAGAAGACACGCATCAATCAACCCTAGACTCCAATCTGTTCAGGTTATATCAGGACGCATTGACCAGTGTTTAGATACATATAAGTATTATTTTGTAATTTGGTGGTCCATGTGTTCCACCATGACAGTTGCTGCAGGACAGTAGTTGTGTCAAACCATTCAGCACGTGGCGAAATAGTCATACTGAGAACAGTCCGTGACGTGCCGAGTTAAACTGAACACGAAATAATTTCGAACCTGATATGTTGGGATCGGACACTACGTTCACACATGATGTACACCCCTACACCACGAGTCGACACAGTCCATGCACAACACATTTAGCCATACTCACTAACTACCTCCCTGAACCGGTCGATGCGAGTTACTGAGAATGTGCATGTACTATGGGACTTGTTCGCACATTTGTTAGTCAATACCTTAAGCGCCCGTTTGCGCTGCCTTTCGTTTCTCAACATATTATCTGAATGCTAAAGTGGTTTCCGATTAACATAACAGCGACATTGTACATTTCTAGAATAGTCCAGACAGGTGTGAAAATGTGTGAGTGATCATCCTCAAAGTAGAATCAATTGCTAATGAAACCGCGTTTCAAACAAATGGTTCACATATTACTTAAAAGGTGGTTAGGATTAACCAAATCCTGTGTGAGACATACAATCTGTCATCTAGTGTGACGGTAAATGACAACTAGTGAGAATTACATTCACCTTACGCTCTGTCTCCGTCCGTGGTAAGCCAAAGGACATCATTAAAGCTGGAACCTTTGCAAGAAGCTCATATCCGAATAATGTGCAAACCTATTTTTTCCTTCGAAGTGAAACTAGGACAGAACTATCACTTACCGAGGGCGAATATAGAACATCTACCCAGTACAACTGGGACAGAACTATCACTTACTCACTTACTTAGAGAAAATACAGAACATCTACTCAGTACAACTGGAACATAATAATAACTTACGGGGGGCGAATACAGAACATCTACTTAGTACAACAGGGCCATAATTACTTACCGAGGGCGAATTCAGAACATCTACCCAGTACAACTGGGACATAATAATAACTTACCGAGGGAAAATACAGAACATCTACCCAGTACAACTGGGACAGAATAATCACTTACCGAGGGTGAATACAAAGCGTCTACCCAGAAATCTCCATGAACTTTCTTCAGAGCTGTGTTAAAGTCCCAGTTTGCGTCCCATGTTCCAAGAAGCTTCCAGCCGCCAAGATCGGGGACAATTTTGGTCAGAAACGGCGTACCTGGAATCAGTAATATATTCAGTATTTGACCGTCAACATCTCGATTGTTTCACACATCACTATATATATCCTGTTGGCTAAATATGAAACATATTACCAAACCCTACACCTTACACACTTACAAGAAGCGTGTATCTCCGAAATTATATTGACGGTTTCCTTTCTTAAAAATTAAGAGAATTTGTTCGCCTTGTTTTCTAATTTGCAGTGCGTTGCTTTGTGTTTTGCGTCTAACAGAAAATTCATCCAACTTTGGTCTTAAACATCTGCTTACTTTGAAAAAGTGAACAAAGGTTGACATCGAAATGTAAGCAAGTTTGTGTTGTGAACTCTGCCACTAACCAATCAGCATGGCACACCCTATTCGTTGTTTCAATATCATTGCTTTGAATGAATTGGGTTGCATGGTCAATCTGCCTGCCTGTTGTGTCTTGCTTGGGCCGTTGCTGTTGTTGTTGCTGACGTCCAAATTGTTAAAGAAATCCTTGCTCACTTGATTCAACTTTTGACGGCGTTTCTTTGGAGCGGGTTTCAGTGACTCTTTTTTTAAGAACTTCAGCCCTACTTAATAAGGTGAGCTGTGGTCCTAGCTGTAGTGTAATGTGAGGCCTCATTAAGCTCAACATTAGGCGGATTACAGTTTCGATCTCTACCTCTTTGGCCAACTGTTAGGACACACCAGGTTTTTAGAAACAAAACGAAAACTTCAAGTCAAGATTAAAATCTGTGTATCACCTGACACTCAACAACCACTAAGAAAATAGATTGAATTCTTCCTGCTAAAATGCTCACATTATCATGAACAGTGAACTGGAAAAATACAGTAACCCTATAACAGCTGAATATCAAGACACATCGAATATTAAACCTTGAACTTTAGAATAATGTGGCCATCAACCACCACAATAACATAGAAAAACAACAATGCTGGTAAACATGGCACTCTGAAGGCGACACGTAATCAGACTGGGCGAAGATGAAAACAGAACATTACAGAGGATCGGCCAAAGTATGAGTAGTATAGATCAACAACTATGAGAGCGACGTTCTACAAAGGACATGCTACAAGAGGATGATTATCCTGAATACTCTTTACGTCAGTTGTCTTTTCATAAATGGACTAACTTCTCATAGCGGAACGACCTGTCTCTTCTATGAATCCAAACACATGTACGCGTGGGGTGTGAACCTTGCGATTAAAAAAATAAAAACTTTAAGCGGGGGTTCGACTTCATTGCCTCGGGTTTTTTCCCCATTTTAGCGCGGTCTCTCTCGACAGATGGGTACGCCGTCTGTCGAGAGCATCGCATAAAGCACGAACTCCGTAGCTCCAGCGATGAACCCAGTGATCTCCGGAAAAAAATTGACATCATGGACCGACCGTCGCAGCTCGAAATCGAACCCCGACAGTCTGAACAAGAGGCAAACGGCTCTGCAAGTCGCCCGTTTTGACAATCCCTATAGTAATCATTTCAGGTTAAGAGGTTTTTAATCCCATGCAAAAACAACATTTCGTTTACTTGTATTACTAGCTAGGAATGTTACAGTGGCCATATTGTTTCCAGGTGAGAATCTAAATTCTGCGAGTACCTACACCTATTAAAACACGACCGCAAAGAAAACACGTGTTGGTCTGTTATCAGGGTGTTTGTGTTTGAATTGGCATTCCTATTTTCTTATTTCACTGTTTCCAAAGACCGGGTCGCAGCAACAGCTGGCCATCAACACGAGGGGTGTTCACAGCAAATATGTGTGTTTCACATGTGAATTCGAGGCGTATATCACAACAGGTATGTATGTTTTACATGTGAACGCCAGTCGTGTATCACAACACGTATGTATGTTTCGCGGGTGGTTCATATTGCACTATTTATTATGTTACTAACTACATTACTAAAGCACATTATATTTGTTTGCTTTTAACGGCCCAATGTAGATTTCAGCACGATATAATAAGTTTACATATTCCCATTGGGCCACGTCTATTTTGTTTCATGTATTATTACACAAGTAAGTGTTGGTTATAAGCCGTACCACTAATCACACAGTCACGTCGCTTTCTATGAAATTTAACATATTGTATAGTTGGCGGATGAGCAAAAAGGGGACACTAGAGCAAGGAGTACCCCAAGGAGGGGTACTGTCACCCACACTTTTCCTGGTGTATATAAACAACATCACAGAGAATATACCAAGAAGAGTCCACATCTCCATGTTTGCAGACGATCTCGCTATGTCGACCTCTGAAAAAAATCTCACCATAGCAAACAATCGGCCCTAACATCGTTGAAGGAGTGGGCGAACTCATGGCTGGTCAAAATAAACGAGGAAAAAATAACATGTACGATATTATCGCTTTCCAATAAACCACATAAAGCCAAAATAAGTCTTAACGGCAAATATCTGCGGCCCAAAAACAACCAAAACGACCTGGAAGTCACATTTGATCGGCGCATGACATGGAAAAGTCAGATCAAGAGAAACCGAATTAGAGCCAGACAAAAAATGGCAGCCATGAGGAAACTTGCCGACACAAGCTAGGGAGCAGATAAAAGAATACTAAAAAAACTGTACACTGGAAGAGTGAGACCAGTTCTCGAGAATGGCATTGCGGCATGGACAACAGCAGCAAATGCGAACATTGATAAAATTAGCAAACTTCAAAACCAAGCTGTTAGAGTTATGACAGGAGGGCATGAAGTCAACGCCAATTGTAGAACTTGAAAAGATTACAAATCTGCAATCCATGACCGACATAAGAGACTGCAGCGCCCAACAGCAAGCAGAGAAATTCAGAAGACTGACAGACCATCCAATGCATCAGAGACTAAATACATTTGGAAATGGGAAACTAAAGCGGAGAAACTTTGCAGAATTAGCCAAAGCAATGATGAGCGAAGACCCTATGAACACCGTAACAACACCAAAGCACATCCCTATTGTACGCAACTCCACATGGAAGCAGCATATATTTCCGGAGGTGGGTCAACCCGGGAGCCATTGCGATCTGAAAAAAATATTACCACCTCAACTGAAGAATGAACCCAGGACCACTCAGATGCGAAGCCAGTGCGCTAACCACTGCGCTAACCGGCTCCACTAGTTTACAGTTACCCGTTCTTATTCTGAATATTGTCCCTTGATCTCTTCTTGGCTATGAATGGTATGCTTCCGCTGTATCAGCTCATGTGTTCTTTGTGCCACTTGTCTTTCAAGGTAATTTGTATTATTGTCGTCATTTCTTCATATGTAGTCCTGTCGTCAGTTTAGAGTTTGTCGCCTCCCTCTTTTGCCAGTCTGCCTATTCAATTCCGTGCATTATATTCGTGAGTACTTCAGACTGGCTGTCCAATTAATTGGTTAAATGGTTTCTGAGGGATACTAGGACAGGGAATATGTAAGGAAAAACTATCTTGTCTAGGCGCATTGTTCTTGTTTTCCACGATGACATGTAAGTATGTTATAGTGCCTCGGCCTCAACTCAGAAGACCTCCAACCTTTGACATCTTGGGATGTAGACATACGGTCGGTATGGAACTTAAGATAATATCATTGATTAATTGATCGATTGACTGTGTGATTAACTGATAATGTCCTGATCTGACATACTTTTAGTCTCACTATGGCCTAATTATGTCATCCACCGGAAACTCTAATGGTTAATCGTATTTTAGACTAAATATATATTTTCTTTTCCTTCTATAAACTCGCACGGTTTTCACAATCCCAACGGACCGGGTAGATTCCCACCGGGTCCTGTTTGGCACACTCTGGTTTTTTTTTTTCTCTCGGGCGATTGCTCCTCCACGAACGGAAAGTAATGGGAACCTATCGTAGTGCACACTTGCCAAGAAACTTATAACAGCCAAATAGGTGACGATTGTAAGAAGCGACGTTATGTAATGGGCATGCTACTTACTTCCTTTGTATTGGTAAACAAGCTTTACTATTTATTTGATCACCAATGATGAAGTTTCCAACGACCAATACCCCTACTAACAACCACCTAGCAATGCCAAATAAAGAAGCTAAGTACACAAAATATATGTAAGTAAGATGTCAGCAAATGAGATTCCTTGAAGATCAGTAACAGTTGCTATAAGAGAGAAAATGAAATTCGAAGAAATCAAACATAAAGTGAGACTATCGACATGCATTGACAAAATAGACAGAGACATCCAAACTGTTCAATATATGGTACGTATGCTTTCAAACATAATATATACGAGAGTATGTAAGACCAGAGAGACATACTTCAGATCAAGAAGCTTACCTTAAAACAAAATGCAGTCAAAGTTGAAGAAAAACAGTAAATCTAGAGATTGCAGAAAAAAACGTTTCAACAAATGACAAGTTGACTGCTTTTCCCTATGCTTTCCAGCGCATTCGCTGTCAAACCTTTCAAAACAGTGATCTCTGCCACCAATAGATCAAGTTTACTATAAGAAACATACAAATCAAGAAGCAGAGAGGCACAGAAACAAAGAACATTCAAACTGAAGATGAAGCTACTTATGAGAAAATAAAGACAATCATAAAACATCCTTCAAAGACAAAAGGTGCAGATAATACCCAGAGTTGGATACACTAACTAAATAATGTCCCTTGGCAAGAAGAGATCACGTTGGAATAGTCTTACCGGGAACAGGTTACAACAGACTGAAAGGTTATTCTTTCAGTAAATTAACACAATCAGACACACACAAATTTGCTTAAGAATGGGAAAACAATCAAACAATAAACTATGTTCACCAGGTAGGTCGCCTCCGCGAGAGGAATAGATAGACACGATGGACCGTTTCCGAACGTAAGTCATAGGAACACTAAACGTAACGCAACGAAAGATGTATGACAAAGATCGCAAGTTTATGAAATAAAAATATGCTTGAAAGAGAACAACGAGAAGGAAGAAAAAGAACAATAACAAAAAGACGTTAGCGATACCGGAGGCATCATTAAAAGCAAGCTCAAAAATGTTTTAAAATCTGTATTTTTTCATGGAATTAAACTATACATTTTACATAACCAGCTCTTCCTTTCTCTCTCTCTTTCCCTGTTTCCCTCTCTCTCTCTCTCTCTCTCTCTCTCTCTCTATATATATATATATATATATATATATATATATATATATATATATATATATATATATCACTTCCGCTCTCTATATCCATCTGTCTAGAGTTACTGGTTACTGATCTAGCGACGTGGTTAGACATGACAGCATTTCTCAACTGTTACATATCGTGAATCTCAATACACTATCAAGATTCCCTACATCTACTCATGAAAGACGATATAATTGAAAATATGCGTCTACAAAAAAGGTAAGGTGAACCCAAAGAAGACAAAGCTGTCGGATGTGAAATTTTTGAGATTTTTTTGAACTAGATTGCAATGTCTACTATGATGTGGGGTAACTAGTTGACCTCTCGCTCCATTGAATGCATTATTATAGTAAGTCAGGCATCAATGCATATCTGAGTTGACTGGAGTTTGTCGATAACGCAGATTGACATCAGTTCCTTTGCCATTTAAGCCGAGCGGTCTACCACGCTGCTACTCGGAAGCTCACGCTATCACAAATGTTTTCGGAATGATTTATGTCCTAAACACCAGCATCACTTGTCTCAGACAACCAAATGGAGTGCGTCTAATCTAGCGATAAAGTTGAACAGAGGAGACGAGAAGATACGGCTGCTTGAACCTACCTCGGTACTTTTCTCTGGTATACATGTCATTGCAGGACTGAAAGAACTGCTTGAGCTTTCTCTCAGAGGCGTAGTCATGCATTTGTGAGATGGGTGTTTCTAGAATATCTATTATCCTGTCCTTGTTCAGAGTATACATGTCATGTAGAACGCTTCTGGGACCTGCAGAAATTGTAACACAACATTTTCAAGATGGCATTTTCACAGCAAACAAAAATAACAAAATGAAGGTAGATATTGATGCTTGAAGCTCCTCAGACTGTGTTGTTTACTGTTTTCTCCGACAGCATATCGCAGTTTCTCTTCTCAGATCCCACACTGCACACATATGGTGGGCTTGGACTACCCTGGATGTAGTGCAATTAAAGGTTCCTCTGCGAACTCTTCAATACTGGGATAAACATTATTCGAAAGTAGCCCCTGGTGTCAAAGATGATGTATCACGTAGAACATGATGAGGAAGATGGTTGTATGTCGACATGTCGGGACGTATTACTTTCTAATTTCTGGGATGAGAGAAGTTCAAAGACAGTCAGCATTCCCCCTTGTTGTGACCTTCTGAACTTTCTCACGTTTCTCAACCGGTTTATCCCTGCGGAACTCATGTTATAATATTTTTGTCCAGGGGAATCCCCTACGTACACAATATTATATATCATTATTAATATCATTCTTTTTTCTTGTATAAATATTTAGTTCATAATGAAACCATCCTACATTTGTGTTATGATAGCTCGTTTGAGGAAATAATACCTGACGTAATTTCAAGTGTGTTTCACAATACAACAAAACATTGTTATCAAACTACATGTTCAAGAAACCCTAATTAACCTCATGCATGTAAACACACACAAAATAAACATACATATACAAAGCCTATATAACACATATCAACAAAAGGAAAACAAACAATACATACAACAATAACTGAATTGTGTATTGACATTGTTGAAATGAGGACCAGATGTCATATACACAAAAGTATGTGTCAAGGAATGTTATTTTTTAAATCTAATTCATATAATAAATGTACTTTTCGAATGTGAATCTAGTGCATATTTAAATTTAAATCAGAGTCGATTATACTTCTAACTGATATACCATGTGAAGGACTTTATAACAATATCCAAGAATCATCTAACAATGTGTCGTACGTGTATGGTAAAATTGGGAATTTGAAATTAAACGCACAAATGTCTATCAAATGATTAGTCTGTTTCTCAGTATTTCTTCCAGAACCTCTGGTGTATCTGGCAGAATCCCCGACAGGAGACACCTGGTTATCTGACGTCCTCTTCGCTCATGTTTGTCTAGGTTTTCTTTGGCTCTCCCACTGGGATCGTCCAAGTATGCAAAAGCATGCAGTTGTTATTTATTTCTGACTAAAACTCCTGCTTGTGATTGGTACGTATGCTTGATATTAATAATGTCTGATGATGTTGAATTATAATATGTCTGTTGGTCTGACCTCAACGTCGACTGATTTCCGTTCGCATCGGTAAATACATAGCGTTTCATGATAGAGACAAATAACAATAAATATGGTATTGACATATTTTTTAGAGGCTAGTCGACAGTTCCAGTATTGGATGGAGAGAAGGTAGGAGAGAGTTCTTTCAAGGGTGTACGATAAAAATATATTAGTGTAGATGCTTCTCCAACTCATTGCTGCTTAATAACCCGTCGTTAACGGATTGAATTCATGCTGCGTGGATTAACATAATATAGTTGATATAAAACTTCAGAAAGACCATCTACGATATAAACCAAAAAGGAAACAGCATCAATCCAATGAGTGGTTCATTTTGCCATGGATCTGAAAACAATGAAGAACAAATAGAACGCTATGTACGTGTAAAAGAAAAGAACATGGACAAGAAGAAACACAATAACTCTATTCAAGGCACAGTTTGAGCCTTAGCGTGCTTGGTATTTCAATCAGTGGTTTCTGAATAGGGGTGTCTAGACTAGACGTACCAAATAGTTGTTACGTACTCTTATTGAACACCCGAAAGCTAAGAGGTATAAAAAGAACAGAACAACTGTTACCTTACAAACCTGTTACAAACTACGACTACAAAGAGAATGTGCTTGGATACTAGCACCATCATCATGTAAACTTACTGCTATTGAAACTGGCACTGCAGTTATTTTAGTACATTTTCCTTGCGTTCTTGCTAACCATATATGAGACTTAGCGAGTGTGATCCTTGAAATGCATTCAAAACAGCTTCAGTTGTTATCTTCATAAACTAACAATAACAAAGTCACTATTTTCTGCAATGTTCTATCATTTTAAACCGCCATATGTTTGTTGTTTAATTTACATATACATAATTGTAGCTGTCTGTAGTTGTGTCAATGAGCGTACCAACAATAGCACTTTAATATGTTATCTTTAACCTATCGATTGACGTCATGAGCATCCACGCACTTATACAATAATTAATTGGAAAATGTTGGTAAAATAGTTCAATTACTAAGAGCAATGCAGGGAGAGGTATGTAGATATTTCGTAGTCAGAAGGATTCACATTGTTAATATCTATCCAAGATGTATGCTAAACAGCTTAAACTTTAACATGCCAAACTCTTTAATACGTTTAGATTTATTTTAATAGCCATTAGTGAAAACGTTAATTTGATTTCTCAATGTCATAATTTATTTGTTGTGCACTGAATAGTTAGCGCATCAGCATTTCTTGAGCTTGTTTGTAGTCGGTGAATTGTACAACACAAAATGAGTTACAGTGAAATGTGAATCTATAGTCATCGAGTAGTATTATTACACATTGTATGTTTCTGAAGGCCAGTTGTTGTTTTCTTTTAAAAATGATTGATACCTTTTCAATTGTTCTATTTTATTTGCATATGCATCTAAAAACAGGTTTGGATAGGGGTTAATTTGCAGTTACTTTATTTACATTACAACATTTTATTAAAATTAATGAACTATATTGTATTAATTTTGGCACTCTCTCACTATTTCTATTCGTTCGAATTGCTGTTTACCTCTAACCAAATTCGTGTGTACTGGAATAGTTGTTAATCTCTATTCTTATTAGACTGAGCAGTAATAAACACGTGTTGGTATATCCTACATCAGATACTCAGAGTTCTCGATGAGCTGATGCCAAGGCAGTAGAAGTGACCACACGTTATGCACATGAAGCTCACCTGCGTCAGGCAATACTTGCTTGACAACCTTGTAGTTTCCACAGGCGTACTCGAAAAAATTATCGCATGGATCGACACTTCTGTTCATCAGTTCAAGGGTGCGAGCTGCAGTCTTAAGGCAACCTGGTTCTGTACAATATGAGCTGCCTGCAAATAAAAGTAGAGACCCATTGTTATGCTACAAATAAAATGTATTTATATATTTTCAGTGAACGAATGTTCGTGCATTTGTAATTTGACATGTTTTTAAACAAAGATGTACATTTTAATTGAAGTTGTAAATATTCGAGATTTTATTGTTACACACAAAATTATATATTTGTTTTTAAAGTTGATAGAAAAAATAACATATGGAATAGTTTCAATAAAAAAAAAGGATGACAAACAAGTTAGTTGTGCGTTACATGTTTTTATAATCCTTTTAATGTTACTAATTTCTTGGGAAAAGCTTTATTGTCTATGTTATGTCTATATCGTATGCGTAACAATATTTATGTGAATGTTGTAAGAGTATTTCCAGGAAATCGTGTTATTCTCTCTGTTATATCTGTATTGTAATTGCGACAATATGTATTTTAATTGTATGATATTCTACATTAGGTTGGTTCAAATGGCGGTTTTTGTCTACATATTTCAGTTCAATGAAAGAGGCTACTATGACTCAATTAATTGTGTGTTATAATTTCTTCATGTTCCCATACAAACACGTTGTTGTCTCAGTTATTCATTAACACAACTTGTTATCATCTTCAGGAAAGCAGGAAATTGTCAATGTTGTTCTTTTGTCTTTCAGATTTTCATCTTATTCCAAGGTCAATACGTTTTTGTATGTTCTAGTCACTATACTATGTCTGCGTTTTTTCACGGAAACAGACTAGTTATTAAGTTATTTAAGTATATTATCTTCATCAAGTGCCTATTAAACTAATTTCTTTATATTTTAATCGTTTTCAAAGTGTTTTATCTTCCACCCAAAGACAAGTATTTATTGCACATTCTAGTTAATATCATAGTGTCTCTGATCCACAGAGACAACGTTTTACAGTCAATGTGTCTTTATCACATTGTCTCCTTTATTCACTCAAAAAAAATTGTTATTGTCAATGCTAGTTCTTATTTAATTTTCTTATCGTTACTGGAGAACGACTACTTATTGTTTCTGTTTTTCAAGTATCATATCTTCTTCCAATATCCCGAAAACCATATTATTTTTAGTTTTTTAATTTCATTTGTTTTCTTAGCTTTACAAACGATTATGAAATGTCCCTTCTAGTCAAATGTTTTCGTCATCCACTTGAAAATGAGTTAATATGTATTTTTATTGATTATCGTTTCTTGTCATAAACATGAAAACAGTTATTGTCTCTGTAAGTGATTATCGTTTATTATTTTCATCCACATTAATACGAATTATGGTATATTTTAGTAATTATCAGTCGAGATGTATACAGTGTTTACACAAGTGAAGAACATCTCCGGGGAAGCTATGGAGGATTAGTTTGAAATTGGGTTAGTATTTGGTTAGTTAAAAATGGTAAATGACAAGTGAGAGACATAGTTTGTAATGTCTGACTATAAAATAAAGTCAAACACTGATAAATCGTACAATCTTGATGTTTGAAATGATAATATTAAACGCCCACCATCATAATATGTCCTTGACCATTATTTGCAATGTATCCCATAAGTCTTTTTCTTCTTCTTCGTACGCAGTCAGACAGTAACGATTATTTTTTCGAAAAAAGCGGCGGTCATCCTGAGGCTGTCGACACTGCCATAAAGCTTCTCTTGTGGTTCCACTGGTGATGGCCACATCTGCTCTCTCTTGTCCTCGTATGTCGGGCAGTTCTACAGCAGATGCTCAGCGGTCATTTTCTCGGTACCACATGGGCATTCGTCGGTACCACATATCTTCAATTTGTTGAATAGGTGGTACCTCAGTCTATTGTGGCCAGTGCGAAGTCTGAAGACAACAACCTGCTCTCTTCTGTTCAACTGGTAATAGGCATCGTTTTTGGTGTAGCCGGTATGTTCAGTTTCCCATTTGGTCATGTATCTGGCTTTAATAAGCTGTTTTGACTCTTCGTACGTCATACTAGTATCTGTTTGTGGTAGTCTTGCACCATCTTTAGCCAGTCTGTCTGCCTCCTCGTTGCCTTGGATGTTGCAGTGTGATGGGACCCACTGTACCACTACCCTTTTTGGTGCAGACTGCTGGCATAGTTGACAGAGTGCTGCTCTTAAGTCATTAAGCTCAGTGTTTTTCTGGCTTTTTAGCGCTGTGACTACGGCCAGAGCATCTGTAAGCATGACTATATGGCTTTCATTTTCTTTATTTGTAACCATTTCTTCCACTGCCGCCCTCAGTGCCTCTGCCTCCGCTCTGAAATTGCTTGTGTACTTACCAGTAACGAATGACAGTGTTATTTTTATGCCATTTGGTACGTTCAGGAATGCTCCTGCCCCTCCGTTCTGTGTAGTGTCTGTTACAGAACCGTCGGTGTATGCATGGGTCCAGTCCATGCTTGGGTAGTTTTTCGATTTAAAGCTTAGGGTAGTATCTCTCCTTTCTTTGTCACTCTGGCAGTTTGTGTTTCCAATACCTGGTATGTTTTCTACCACCTCTGGAAATATATCCTGCCTCCAGGTAGGTTTTCGTACAGTAGTGATGGGCTTTGGTGTTGTTAGTGCGTTTATGGAATCTTCGTGCATCTTTGCTTTGGCTATTTCTGCAAAGTTTCTCGGCATTTAGTTTCCCAGTTCCTAAATTGGTTAGTCTCTGGTGCATTGGGTGGCCAGTCAGTCTTCGGAGTTTCTCTGACTGCAGCTGGGCTCTGCAGTCTCTTCTATCGGTCATGGGTTGCAGCTTTGTAATCTTTTCAAGTTCTACAATTGGCGTTGACTTCATGCCTCCTGTTATAACTCTCATGGCTTGGTTTTTGAAGTTTGTTAACTTTATCGAAGTTCGCCTTTGCTGCTGTTGTCCATGCCGAAATGCCATACTCGAGAACTGGTCTCACTCTTCCAGTGTACAGCTTCTTTAGTGTACTGTCGTCTGCTCCCCAGCTTGTGTCAGCTAGTTTCCTCCAGATTGCCATTCTTTCTCTGGCTCTCATTCAGTTTCTCTCGATCTGAATTTTCCATGTCATGCGCCGATCAAATGTGACTCCCAGATAGTTTGGGTTGTTGTTTGGCTGCAGCAATTTGCCATTTAGACTTAATTTGGTGTTTTGTGGTTTGATTGAAAGCGAGAATATTGTGCATGTGTTTTTCTCCTCATTTATTTTGAACAGCCATGAGTTCGCCCACTCTTCTAGCGATGTTAGGGCCTGCTGCATCCGACTTCTTGCTATGGTGAGATTCTTTTCAGAGGTCCACATAGCCAGATCGTCTGCAAACATTGAGCTATGGACTCGTTTTGGTATATTCTCTGTAATGTCGTTTATATACACCAGGAAGAGTGTGGGTGACAGTACTCCCCCTTGGGGTACTCCCTGCTCGAGTGTCACCTTTTTGCTCATCTGCCCATGTACTTGGACTCTGGCCGTTCTTTATTTGAGGTAGTGGTTGATCCACTTGTACATTCTCCCTCAAACTTCACTTCTCCTTAGCTTGACTCTAAGTCCATCTTTCCAGACTTTGTCAAATGCCTTGTCCAAGTCCACCCAAACCGCTACTGTGTGTTTCTGTGCCTGGTAGGCATCTTCTATTTCCTGGGCTATGAGGATGACCTGGTCCTCAGTGGATCTGTGCTGTCTAAAGCCGGCTTACTGTGGAATTAGTATTCGTTTGTCTTCCAGATGCCACATCAGTCTGGTGTTTATCATACGTTCCATCAGTTTGCCGACACAGCTCAGTAGGTTGATAGGCCTGTATCCATTCGGATCTGTTTTGTCATTTCATTTCTTCGGTACTGGTACAAGTACTGCGTCTTTCCATGCCTGGTGTACAATTCCCCTTTTACAGCTTTGGTTCAGGACCGATAGCAATTTCCTCTTCGCTGTTTGGCCCAGCCCCATCAGCATTTCGTTTGTTATCCCGTCTTTTCCGGGAGATTTCATTTTCTTTAATGTTCTCATGGCCTCTTCCATTTCATTCATTGTTAATTTGGTCATCATATACTCTTCTGGTGCCGTAATGATGTTTTCGTGCCCCTTTTTCTCTTCACTAATGGCTGCATGCCTATCTGCAGAGACCTCGGTGTGGTTTGCTTTGGCATAGTGTTCTACAAAAGCGTTTGCTTCTTTTTTCCCTGTGAGCAGGTTTTCGCCCTGCTTGATGGTAATTTGTTTGTTTGAGGGGGTTTCGTCGTTCATGGCTCTGACTAGCTTCCATAGCTTGTTCCCTTCTTTGTCTAGGTTGAGACTTTCGGTTTTGTTTTTCCAGCTCTCTCTTGCTGTTTGGTTGAGAGTGTATTTGTATTTCGCTGTGGCGGCTTTGAGGGCGATATTTGCCTCCATAGATTGTTCTCGCTCTGCCATGTTCCTAGCATTTGTTATTGCATCTTCCGCTTTCTGCAACTCATCATTCCAATAGGGCTTATAGTTTTTCCTAGCCCCTCTTGGGATGGTTTCAGTGGCGGCTTGCATTATTGCCTTGCTTAGGCTCTCTACCATGGGCTTCATTTTGTTGTTTCGTGTGTTGATGGTTTGACACAGCCCGTCTGTCAGGATTGCAAATCTGTCCCAGTCGGCTCGTTTGTAATTCCAACGTGGGAGCGGTTTTGTTTCCTGTGGGCCTACTTCCATATCAATGTCTAGCCTGATCAGCCTGTGGTCGCTACCTGTCAGTTGTTTTAGCACCTGGCGGTCTATTTTATGGTGTATGTCCTGTGTGGAGAAGGCCAAATCTGGAGTCGAGGTGGTATGCCATGTTCTAGAATAGAAACTAGGGCTATCCTCCGGCCTATTGATTAGGGAGAGATTTGTGTCTATTTCCCAATCTTCCACTTCGTCACCTCTGCTGTCTGTGTCCGAGTATCCCTATCTCTCCGAGTGGCTGTTGAAGTCTCCAACTACTATGCAGTTGAAGTCCTTGACGTCCATACTCGAGAGCGATAGGGATTTATTTGGTGGTCCGTACAGATTGAAAATGCGGAGCTTCGTCTCTTGAGCCATTATGTCAACTCCTACAATTTCTGCTGGGTATCCCATATGTATTTTATATCCTCTACGTTTCTTAAAGACCTTGTCTTATGTCAACCATTTGTTTGCCTTTCATCTAGTTTCCATAGCGTGGTGGGTTTCGTTATATTAGTGCATTTTACCAATTGGACGCAGTTCGCCTTTTTACTTTTAGACACAATAATCAATAACAAACACATCTTACCAACAATTGCCGAAGCACTATTTGCAGAGCTATAGACAAGCTGTGATTCTGCCTTCCCGAAAAGTCCCGCAAAGATTAGGACCAGAACGAGCAGTAACCCAGCGATCGCTGCCAGGATCAGCTCTCTGAGTCCGAAGCTCCATCTAGCAATATTCAGTCTGCTCAAGATTGGTGTCTTGTCGTATGATCGGAATTCGTCTGCCATTTAGCGAGAGCTGTCTCGATTCCTTGTTCCACTGATCTTGACCTTCTTTGAAACTACGTATGTATTTGTCGTTACCCTGACGAACAAAAAAGCAATATGGAATATAATAGCACAGCTGGGACGTCATGTTGTCTAGTTGTATTAACACGTTGCACTTTCGGTTTATGTATGCGCGTGCTTGGCATGTGAAATCATGACATACAAGGGGCTTGTCATAAGTCTTTTCCCTGACTTTGAAGAAGTAGGAGGACAAATTTGAAATTTGGCACATATGTAGCTCATTCAATTTGTGCTGGACTTGAGAAGTATGGATTTCTCTCATCGACGGATTTACCGGCTATGTTGCATGGTGCAACGCACCTTATTGACCGGATTTGCTACTCTTATGTTTTGTCAGAACAATGGAGAAATCAGAGGCGAGAACTGTGATACAATTCTTGATCTTGCAGGGAAAAACAACTACACAAATGCAAAGCGAGATGGAACCAGTGTTTAAGAATTCTGTCCTTTGTATGCTTCTGTAAAAAAACTAGTGTAGGCTGTTTAAGTGTGGCCGTACCCATGTTGCTGCTCTTCCAAGACCAGGAAGACCATCCTCAGAGTGCAGCCATGAAAATACTTCAAGAATGAAGAAAATCATTGACCAGGATAGGAAAATGACAATTTCAGAGATATCTAGCTCAGCAAAATTGAATGAAAGTACAGTTTTTACAATTTTACACAACAGACTGAACATGAGAAAAGTGTGTGCCCGCTGGGTCCTGTGTCTGCTGACATGTGAACAGAAACAAACGAGGGTTGATTGTTGTGACCAGTTGCTCAAAATGTGTCGGTCGAAAAACATGTTGCCGACCATGGTGACAGTAGCTGAGACCTGGGTTCACCATTACGACCAGGACACGAAAATTTCCAGCATGCAGAGGAAAACCCCGGGCTCACCAACACATGTCAAACCAAAAGCACAGACATCTGCAATAAAAGTGATGCTGACTGTTTTTTGGGACGTCAAAGGTGTCATATTGAAAGATTACCTGCATCATGGCAACACGGTAAATTGACAATATTATGTAGATCTCCTAGCCAAACTAAGAAAGACTGTGACTAGAAAACGAGGTATAGCGCGCAATCAAATTCGGTCTTTACTTTAAGACAACGCACCCTCCCATAAAGCACGGCTTTAAAGCACTGTGTCAAATGTCAACTTACTCCTCTTACTCCTTCATGGTCAGGGTAAAGACTTATGGAAAGCCCTTTGTGTATAGCGTACATGTAACTTTTTGTTCTGAGTATCGTAACACAGATGTAGATCCCTCTTGTGTCACCACAAAACTCCTGGGTTTGTACCATATTATGACTTCGTTATAGTCGAACGGCGTGCAAATTATTACCAGCTTTAATGTCACAGAAATAGAGGCATAGAAGGATTGGAATTAGCCAAAACACGACATAAGACGGTTAGGCATGATACAACGAGTTTATCATACACTATCCTTGACAGCCATGTCCAGCATGAGACAACCTGTATCTGTTACATTGAACTGGACCAGCCAATCGCTAGTCGTATAAAAAACATTGGTGGGTTTCACGAAGCGGAGCAGCATCACATGTAAACCAATGCTGTATTGTTGTTGTTGTTGTTTACTGCCCCCAATGGAGAATGTTGCACTTGTGTGCGTCCCGAATAGAAGTTAAGTGGTAGGTTACAGTCCAAGTCCTCACATTCCGAGTATGATAATGAAGGTAGACGTATGTTTTCATGTTGATGTGGGTTCTCCAGGTGGACGTAGGTACTCCAGGTGGACGTGGGTTCTCTAGGTGGACGTAGGTTCTCTAGGTGGACGTGGGTTCTCCAGGTGGACGTAGGTACTCCAGGTGGACGTGGGTTCTCTAGGTGGACGTAGGTTCTCCAGGTGGACGTAGATTCTCCAGGTAGACGTAGGTTCTCTAGGTGGACGATGGTTCTCCAGGTGGACGCAGATTCTCCAGGTGGAAGTAGGTTCTCCATGTGGACGTAGGTTCTCCAGGTGGACGTGGGTTCTCCAGGTGGACGTGGGTTCTCCAGGTGGACGTAGGTTCTCCAGGTGGACGTAGGTTCTCCAGGTGGACGTGGGTTCTCCAGGTGGACGATGGTTCTCCAGGTGGACGTAGGCTCTCTAGGTGGCCGCGGGCTCTCTAGGTGGACGAGTGCTCTCTAGGTGGACGTAGGTTCTCTAGGTGGACGTGAGCTCTCTATGTGGACGTAGGTTCTCGAGGTGGACGTGGGCTCTCTAGGTGGACGTGGGTTCTCCAGGTGGACGTGGGCTCTCTAGGTGGACGTAGGTTCTCCAGGTGGACGTGGGCTCTGTACGCTACATT
This sequence comes from Ariolimax columbianus, assembly GCA_036924085.1. NCBI lineage: Eukaryota > Metazoa > Mollusca > Gastropoda > Stylommatophora > Arionidae > Ariolimax > Ariolimax columbianus. Next base: position 9,389,815 of record JAVGWX010000010.1, read on the forward strand.
GAAGAAACCTAGTCCCGTTTCCTCATCTATAAAGTCCAGAATGGATATAGAGGTTGAATGAGCATAGTGACATCTCTTCACATATAAAGTCCAGAATGGGTATATAGGTTGAAAAAACCTAGTCACATCTCCTCACACATAAAGTAGAGAATGTATATATAGGTTGAAGAAACCTAGTGACATCTCCTCACATATAAAGTAGAGAATGTATATATAGGTTGAAGAAACCTAGTCACATCTCCTCACATATAAAGTAGAGAATGTATATATAGGTTGAAGAAACCTAGTGACATCTCCTCACATATAAAGTAGAGAATGTATATATAGGTTGAAGAAACCTAGTCACATCTCCTCACACATAAAGTAGAGAATGTATATATAGGTTGAAGAAACCTAGTCACATCTCCTCACATATAAAGTAGAGAATGAATATATAGGTTGAAGAAACCTAGTCACATCTCCTCACATATAAAGTAGAGAATGTATATATAGGTTGAAGAAACCTAGTCACATCTCCTCACATATAAAGTAGAGAATGTATATATAGGTTGAAGAAACCTAGTCACATCTCCTCACATATAAAGTAGAGAATGTATATATAGGTTGAAGAAACCTAGTCACATCTCCTCACATATAAAGTCAAGAATATAAAGACAGAAATCACGTGGACATTGAAATGGTCATTTTTGTTTAAGCGTGGTAATATATCAGCAAACGGACGAAGCGGAATATTGGAATAATTAATTACTATTGGAAGGGTATGTTGATTTCGTTCAGACTAACACAACCTATATATGAAGCACACTGGTAGCTAGAAGATGGTGATAATGGTGCTACGTTTTCTCACATCCTAGTAGCCACACATTTGGCCGGCACTGCCTGACTGAGATCGTGTTAAATAATGTTTTAGATTTAGTGAAAATAAAGTAGAAACAAAACTAGGACACGCTGATTATATTGTTGAAACTCCTGGACGTACTGCATTTATCATTCTTGATTCCATCTTATTTTAGTTAGAGGAGCGATTCATCAACTTCAAAGAGGCTGCATTTGTTTAACTCGTATCCATGCACAATTTGGACAGATCAAAAATTATGTTCGTGACAGTCAATTTCAGAAACGTAAAAACACATACCCTTAGGTGTTTAACTTTATGGCACAGCGCAATGAATTGATAAATATCGATGACCAATAATAGATTATCCGATCTCGCAACCATTTCAATAGTAAAAGAACGTTCGTCTAGTGCGCTTAAAGATCACGTGTTAAAGAAGAGGGTGATATATATTTTTTTTACAGAAAGGAAACTAAGGCGCTTAGAACTGATTGACAAGAAAACCTGCACAAGTATGACGATATCGTGGGTTTCAACTACATCAGCACAAACACGAAGGAACATCAAACATTTTGTTGGACATGGTTCCCTTTATGTTCATGGCTCAGCTTACTCTGAAATGATCATCATGCTTCGCTACTGGTTACATCACATATAAAGCTGAGCTACTGGACACACCACATATAAGCTGAGCTACTGGACACACCACATATAAAGCTGAGCTACTGGACACACCACATACAAAGCTGAGCTACTGGACACGCCACATGTAAGGCTGAGCTACTGGACACACCACATACAAAGCTGAGCTACTGGACACGCCACATGTAAAGCTGAGCTACTGGACACACTACATATAAAGGTGAGCTACTGGACACGCCACATATAAGCTGAGCTACTGGACACGCCACATATAAAGCTGAGCTACTGTACACACAACATATAAAGCTGAGACCAAATACGTTGAAAGAACCTGATCACACCTTCTCAGATATTAAGATGAGACATACACAACAAAATGTACTGCATTATCAACGGCGTCAATATATGCTAATGGTCGGCCTTGACATATTTTTACAGATCTAGAAGATACATGTAATCGTTGAAGCTAATGGTATGGTGCAAGTGTGCGATGGACTCATATCCATATTTCAAAGATATCCACTGATGAAACGAATACAATCCATGTATCCACTCATGTGCACTTGAACCACGCCAAAGTATTACATCGTTAAACAATTAGTTAATTAGTTAAACATATCACGGCTTTTAGTTAAATGACTTCCTCGTTTGAAGTTACATTATCTTTCAGGTCTTTCAGATTGAATCCCCAAAACACACGTCGTGTGAGTGTGTAATGTGTGTTCCCCGTTGTTCAACATTCGTGTGGCCTTATTCTATTTGCTCTCCGTAACCAAAATAGTATATGGGTAAAATACTACTGAATACTGAAGGGGAAATAAAGATACATAATACAAATTATGTCATTTTATTTTTCCCGGGGACATTAACGATACGTTTACAAATATGATCAATGAATCTGCAAACAAAAGCGCGAACTGAACCAAGTTAAAACGAATAATTGTTTGGTAGCTAACAAAAGTGACATTGCGTGTTTGGTAGCTAACAACAGAGACATTACAAGTGTGGTAGCTAACAACAGTGACATTACAAGTGTGGTAGCTAACACCAGTGACATTACAAGTGCGGTAGCTAATAACAATTACATTACATGTGTAGTAGCTAGCAATAGTCACATTGCATGTCAATTACCCAAAGTCAGTTACAATAACGGATGGAGAACTACCAAACCTGAAACGTGTGCACATATAAGTGGTATGATTACGTCCGATGACATAAAATGCAATGGCATTAACGTAAGATTGAACATCGCCATAGTAACCTGCGTCTGCTAGAATAACATGATATATTCGCGGTGAAGAACACGTACCCGGCTAGAACTGTAGATGAGTTGTTAACTGTCTTCGCTTCTCTACCAGGTTGGCGGAGGAAGGCTGTCTGGTCAGGCAAAATATACTGATCATATATGTTAGTCAGGGTCAGGAAAAATATACTGATCATATATGTTAGTCAGGGTCAGGCAAAATATACTGATCATATATGTTAGTCAGGGTCAGGCAAAATAAACTGGCCAAGACCCTCACCTCCGCATGCTAGTAGTCATATCTGTAAACAGGATGTTTTCAAGGCAGCCTGGCTAACGAGGTGAGGGATCGACGTGATTTCCGTGGTAGTGTACGAGACGCAGATGAGGCCAAGCGTAGCACAACCGCCTGGAGTACCCCGATCAACCTTCATCAGCACGCTCGGGATGTCAGGAAAGCTACTGCAACTCCCCAACTAACGTCCTTTTCAGGTCGCACAAAAAAGTAACCTACTCATTGTGGGTATTCGCAAACAGCAACATCAACATCTACCAGGTTGGGGCTAAATTGTTTTAATGAATGTTCGTTTGGCCGAATTATTTGAAGCATTGTCCTGTCGCCAGTTTTTTGAAAAATTGTATGGGTCCCAGTTATTTGAAGAATATGCCAGGCACCAGTATTTGAACCATAGGCAGGACACACGTTATTTGAACCATATGCCGGACTCGAGTTATAATAAACACAAACCGGGCACGAGTTATGTTAAGCACTCACCCGGCAGATGTTATAATAAACACAGGCCGGGCACGAGTTATGTTAAGCACTCACCGGGCACGAGTTATGTTAAGCACTCACCGGGCATGACCTATTGGCAGAATAAGCTGGTCCCCAATTCTTTAAAATAATAGCTCTGGCTCCACATTTAGGATGGTGTTTTACAATAAACATTTATAGGAAGCATGTATCCAATGAATCGATGTGACCGATTCGATCCAGTGATTTTACATGCTGATGTTGCCAGTCCAATGCGTAACCCTATTTAGACGTTTTGTAGTCAAACTGGAAAGGTGATAGTGGCCATATTCGTTTTATTTGTAATGCCATTCTGTTGAGCTGATTACTGGAGTGTTAGTTAATTTTATTTCTACTGATGTCATTGAGCGACGTGGGGAGCTTACGTCGCCTGTCATACGCCAAGTGCGTTGCGTATGTCATTGGGAACCTGTGTCGTTGTACAATTAGTTTAAGTCAACTGGCCACATGCATCTCGGCCGGCCTCTTACATTGTAGCCATATCTTCCAGCGTTGTAATCCATCAGTGGAAGTTGATGAGTGTGCATACACATGAGAAGAACAAACCAGCGTATGTTGTGCCTGAAAATGTGTTCTGCACACAACGTAGTGAAAACCAGACTTCGATTGTCTTCCTTTCGTATTCTGTATTTCCTAGAAACACCGATTACCTTTCTCAAACACTTCATTTCACAAGTCAAAATTCTGCTGTCATGCGTCTTGCACAAGAGCCATGTTTGACACCAGTGAGCCGGTACAAATAGCAGATACATAAATATATTGGAGTGAAAGAAAAACAAATTCCCAAAATATCATCCGTCTAAACAACCTGTACTAGGAAGATTGATAACGTATTGCTCGCAGAACACCCACACTTGCAACAATTTGCTTGTCTGAAGATCTTCTTCACTTAAATCTTATTAAAGCGCTAGTCAGAGTGTCAGACCTTCACTGTGTAGCGACATCAACCAAATATATGTTTCCTGGTGCTGTCACCAGCATTGCTTGCCATTAGCCACTTTTATTCTCTATAGCCAGTAAAGTATATTGTGATCTGGCAAGTACAGGCAAACCCAGACTTACATCCGATTAGCAACGTTTAGTCTCTGTAGCCAGTAAAGTATAATGTGATCTGACAAGTACAAGCAAACACCGACTTACGTCCGACCGACTTACGGGGCCGACCGACTTACGTCCTTCGAAATTTCGTCCTTCCAACTTACGTCCATTTACAACTTCGTCCATTTACAACTTCGTCCATTTGTCTACGACAGAACTAGTCGTTTCGAAATCTCCTGAGTTATTCGCGATATAAACGGTTCTGAAGCACGATACAACCTATTGGGTTTCCATCAAACCTACGTGTGGGTATGGTCCGACTCTAATCTTGTTATTGTGCGTACACATACGGTTTGATTCATATCGCTTTATTTAATCATATGACTATTTAAATGTGTAATGTGCATTGTGCTAATTTGAAAAATGTACATTAATAATGTGGACTGTATTCCGTTTTCACGACAAGGGTGCAGACTACGGCCCATGCCATCGACATGATCCACTCAACCACATGTCAAATGGATACTTGAATTACTGTTGGGAAAGGAGAGCCATCTTGGACGGGAACTGTCAATCCCAGCAAATCAGCAAGCTCTGGCCTGCAACAACGTGATCCCTAGCACTTATTACACTACAGCAGTGGCTGCTAGCTATAAAAGCACATTTACTTTGACCGTTATAGTACCGGGATGGGTAATTAACATCTGGTCAGACAAATTATGGTGATCGGAAAAGTTAGTCAGGGTCAGGCAATACATACCGGCCAAGACCGGGACCTTTCTTCTATTCAGGTATCCCATGTAAACGGGCTACTTTCATAGCAGCATGGCCAACGAGATGGGAGGGAGTCGACCTAATCCAATAGCAACATGACACGAGGTGGGGGGGTCGACCTGATCCCATAGCAGCCTGACCCACGAGGTGGTGGGAGTCGACCTGATCCCATAGCAGCATGTCATACGAGGTAGGGGGAGTCGACCTGATCCCATAGCAGCATGTCACACGAGGTGGGGGGTCCAAATGATCCCATAGCAGCATGTCACACGAGGAAGGGGTCAAACTGATCCCATAGCAGCATGGCACACGAGGTGGGGGGAGTCGACCTGATCCCATACCAGCATGGCACACGAGGTGGGGGGAGGGGTCCAACTGATCCCATAGCAGCATGGCACACGAGGTTGGGGGTCGACATGATCCCATAGTATTGAGCGACACGCAATCAAAACCAATCATATCACAATCGCCCGGTGGACCTCTGCCCAACTGTATCAACACACTTTACATGTGATAAAAGCTACTGCTATCCGCCCCCTAACGCCATTTCATCTTACTCATTGTAGACATTCAACAACAGCAACATAAAACAACAAATGTTCAGCTATTTCAGATGAAAGTGACAAGAAAAGTTGCAAGGCTGGTATATGCATTATCATTTCCTAGTGTTATGCTCCGTGACTAGACCTGACCTAAAGTGAACACATTGTGTGTACGGCGCAGAACTGTTATAGATCTTGCCCACGGGGATGTCAATCCTGAGCACAGGAAACGTAGACCTGTCAGAGAGGTGGATGAATTGTCAAGATCAACTGTTACTCAATCGGTACCACAAAACCCGTGGAAAATCAGATATATATCCGGACATATAACAAAGATAATGACTGGCCACTGGAAGATATTGGAGCTTCAACACGTGCACATCCACAACTAATAATGATTAACATAATCGACTCACAATCTATGCTAGCTATAAAACATGGGCGGTAAAAGATGCATTACAGAAATCAAGAAGACAATAAGGATGATCAAAATGTGTTTCATCGACACGTCTTCATATCCGAAACAAGTAACTCACAAATTAAAATTGAGAGTTATCTTGTGTTGCGTACAGTCGTTAATGCATTGGGTGAAACATTGGACAGTTGGAAATGAGGTTTGATATCCTTGAAATGTGCATACAATTAATAACATGGTGCTTTCCATGGGCAGAAAAAAAAAATTATGAAGTCTTAGAGAAAGTCGAGATAAAAAAAAAAATCATTGCACTGAATCAGAGTCAGACACAAAAGATAGTGTGGTCATATTTCAGCTTGCTGAAAACAGTAAGTTAGGGTAAGATGGGTCTCATACGTGTCTTCCATAGGTAATCAGTCCTTCAAATGGGAGGGTAGCAACAAAACAATACAAGACAAGCCTTGCAGATTGTACCGTCAATCCAAGAGACTGAGAATGTTGGAGACACATGAACTCCGCTCTTCAATGTGGAGATAGCACTTGAACTGAACCCAGCAAATAATGCAATAATAATAAAAATAATGTTCGCATAGGCGTCTGAGGTCCGTTGCCTCGGTCGGTCACATGCATGATCCACAGCTGCGGCGTAGTTCCATGCCTCGACCAAGGCGGAGGAAGAAGTTGCTACTTGCTGGAGCAATACTGCTGGGGGACGGCCTTTTCTGCGACTCCTGCCGGTCGGGGGAAAACCTTTAGCGCTGATAAACGACATGTGTAGTATCTTGAGGGCAGGGATCTCCTAGTCCGACTGAACAACATGACCGAACAAAGAAACTCGGCGCCTGTCAAAAGTTTCAGAGAGTGGGTAAGGGCTTGTTTTTGGATTGACGTATACGTTGCAGATGTAGTCATGCCATCGGATGCCCAGGATACGCCGCTGATTGCGCATGTGAAAGGAATACAAGTCAGGACATGTCATGTTTCAGCAATGTCCAGGTTTCGGAGCCGTAAAGCAGAACTGGAAACATGCAGGGCAGGTAGATGTCGATTTTTATCCAAAGGGAGATATTGCCACTACTCCACACACGTCGGGGGTCGTGTATAGCGGATGCAGCTAGTCTGATCCGCACTGACATATCGGGACCGCTGTGCCCATCGGATGATATCAAGCTACCGAGATAGATGAAACCGTTGGTGTGACCCTCCGCAGTGTGACCTTGAGTTTGAGTACCCTGGGGTGATGTGTCGGAAATGAGGTTCTGTTATTTGGTCTTGGACCAAGATATAGACAGGCCTAGGGATGGCCTTTTCTGTCTATCATTTCCAGTGTGCGCTGCAGCGCATATCTGTCGGTGCCGAACAGGACACTCTCGTCTGCGTAAATACGATCAGTGATGATTGACGGATCAACAGCTATACCCTCCAGATGCACGATGAGGCGGTTAAGAATCCAGTCGACTGTAGAAAAGGTCCGGGGCAGGAACACATCCGAGTCTGACACCCGAAGTCGTTGGGAATATATCAGAGAGAGTGCCACCCAATCGAATTATAGCGCCGGTGTCCTTGCGTAGTTCCTTGATTAATTTAAATATAGAAAAGGGGGGGGGGGTGTCTATTCCGTGGATGGATTTCCATAAAGCTGGCCGATCAACAGAGTTGAAGGTTGACTTCAATTCTACGTATGCAGCGTCCAAGGGTTGATTAAGGGCGTGATGGAGTTCGGCGAGGAGGGGAAGACCAAGGATAGTCTCGGTTTTAGAACCACCATGAGTGATACCAGACTGCTCTGGGTGATACATGTCTAGCTAGTAGGCCGTGGGATTCAACGGCCTCCCAGGTACCGTGATTACTGTAATTACTGCAGACTTTGCTACTCCCCTTGTCTTTGTACAGGGAGACAACGATTTCGTCGCGTCAGTCAGCCGGGACGTGTCCTGTCATTCATACTTGCAGAAAAAAATGATGGAGGGCAGAGCTGATCGAGTTGATGGCGTGTTTCAACAGCTCCAGTGGGATGTGAACTGGACCTGCCGCTTGTCCACCTCTGCGTTTCCGAATAGCAGCAATGACTTCAGCTATAGTAGCGAGGTCGATGTTGGTTTCCGTGTCGGGGGGGAGGATCCGGAGATTCAGCAGGCAGATCGGGACGTGTCGTTGCTGGTGGATGTTCAAGAGCATTTGCGTAGTGCTCCTTCCACCTGTTGGCTACCTCCTCGTATGACTAGCACATGGAACCGTCAGACTTATTGATGAACATATAGATAATGCTTGTTTTCTTGTTCTACTTGCCTCCAGGGCGATATCGCATGATATCCTGAAAGGCGGGTCTGAAGTCATGAGATCTGAGACCAACTTTTACTTCGTCAGCAATTTCGTTGAGAAAGCGTTCCTTTTCGGTCCTAGATGCCATGCGGAATTGGCCTTTCAGCCGTCGTCGTTCGGGGTGGTCATTTCGAAGCCTGACTAAGTCCTTCTGGAGAATGATGTCATACGAGGTACCGGAGAGTCATTGCCGACGTTTTTGGGGTCCTTGAGCCGGTGATTACTCGGCGGCCTCGCATGTTGTGTTCTTGGTGACTGCCCCTGCTGCCTCCGGGTCATCTGGAAGAGGGTCCAATGCAGCCATGTTTCCCCTGACATCATCGGCGTATTTCTCGGCAACACTTGGGTTAGTCTTGAGAAGCTAGATATTGTACCTACGGGTCGGCACATGTTTTGGAGGGGCATATGGGATGATGGATGGAGTACCTGATCATCAGCAAGCGATGGTCAGTGTTTTCAGGACCTCAGCACCGCGAAAGACACGACAGGAAGTCACCCGATCGAGACTTCTCACAATGATTTGGTCGAGTACTTTCCTAGTCATTCGGAGCAGTCGATGTGAAGGCGACGGTACCATGAGCCGGTAATCTTCAGACTGAAGGCGGCGTAAAATGACTGAAACCTGTGTGAATTATCATTTGCTTTTCCACTGCCGATCTAGCCCAGGGCAAGTTCTTTGCCATTACGCTGGTACCCTGATGATGCTTTGAAATCACCCAGTAGGATGAATGCATCATGTCACAGGACGTGCAATCAACTTTGAAGCTCTTCATCGTGTCACAGGACGTGACAGCAACTTTGAAGCTCTTGATCATGTCACAGGACGTGACATTAAAATTGATGCTTTTCAGATGCACTTTCAAAAAGTCTCTTTAGTGTTTCTTGTGCCCACTCCCCCCTCCCCCTCCCTCCAAGCACTTGTGTTGAGCGTCAATCTGTTGTGAACTCACTGTAAAACAGAAGCTTGGGTGCGCTTACCTGGCATGCGAACGACACGTCTCGGATGAGCTCACCTGGCATGCGAACGACATGTCTGGGGTGAGCTCACCTGTCATGCGAACGACATGTCTGGGATGAGCTAAACTTGGCATGCGAACGACATGTCTGGGATGAGCTAACCTGGCATGCGAATGACATGTCTTTGATGCGCTTACCTGGCATGCGAACGACATGTCACGTCCATCTAAGCTGGTCTATTTGCAGAAGTGTATGAATGCTCAACGTGTTAGTACTGCTGAGGATGCCAGAGTTAGTTACCTACCACCTGATTCAGACCACAGTCTGGACAGACAGCTCAAGTGAAAACAACTAGGCTATCTGGCATATCTTCTATACATTATCCTTGTCCCAAGGGCACGCAGCAGAGTGGATAACACCAACGAGCGATACAAATGTATCTTGGTGGCGACACTAAGGCCTTGTCGGTTACAGACGTTTGCATTGAGCCTCCCAAAATCAAAGCGCGCCTTAGAAATCCTGTTATTGACGACACACTCGATTTTCACCTCTCCAGTGATGCTACTGTCTAGGTAGGTTAAGCTGGCGACTGGCTGGATATGTTGGTTCTGTACAGTAATATTTGGTTCAATAAACTTCTCACATGGAACAGACTGGAAGCGTCCCTATGTTTTCCTAGCGTCGATCGAGATACCAAAGTTATTGAATGCCATCGAAAATTCTGCAATGGTACGACTGCACATATTTTTTAAAGCAGGTGTTCAGGGCGTAATCGTCCGCGTATGGGAGATGCAAGATTGTGGCCTCAACCATTTTAGTGTAGGATTTCATGATCCTCGGGATGAGCAGCTGACCCTGCTTCCTGTATATGATATGCATGCTAGCAGCAGCACCATGCACAACCGCAGTGAGTATTTCTTGCAAAGACAATGCTAAATGGTGTCGGTGGCAGCACTCAATCCTGTTGACACAGGTCGTGACTTGAAAGGCTACAAACAATTCTCCCTCGTTCAACACATGAGTCATCATGCCATCATGAATTTTGCGGACAGTCAGAGTAAATCTGCAGGGGCAGCCAAACATCGATATCATTTGCCAGAGCACATTCTTTTTGACGGTGTCGATAGATCTACAAAAACTGTGTACAGGTCAGAATTATGTTCTTCACATGTGTCTTGTGGTTAAGGTGCTGCACATAACATGCCAACGGTCCCACAACTCGAACAAAAGCCAGACTGATCCTCATCGAGTAAATCCTGGTCAATGTGGACATTTTGGCGGTTGAGCAACAATCATATATTTGAGTGCAACTGGCTGATGAGAGAAATTCATGTGAGTGTCGGATGATTGACAATTTATCTTTTACTTGTACAGATGTACAATTGTGGCATCCTTCATATCTTGTGAAATTGTCTCGGCTTCCCAAATTTAACAATAAAGTGCAGTCAGTTCCTAATGAAGTGCAGAACCACATGTTCGGCATCAGAACCGGGAGCCAAACATTTGGAGATCAAGCTGACAGCCATCTTGACCTCTGTCACGGCGGATCAAGGTCGATCCGCGGTTAATAGTAACCTATGGCTTGTTCGCTAATGATGGACATACAGTTGAGAATGATGTCAAAATGATCCACCTTCCAAAATCTGAACCGTGTCGGTCAATAGCGCCGGGTCCTCAGCACTAAGAATAGGAGATGTGTGATGGGGCGTAGGAATGTAGACAGCCTTTTGCGCACAATAACGTTACCTCGAGTCATTGGCATTAGCATACCTTTGGATCTCCACCGCCATCTCCTGAAACCAGGCATCCTGGGTGGACATGAGGGACCAATCAAAATATGCGTTTTTTTTTTTTTACCAGCAGGATCTTGATAGCTGTGTCGTTTACATCGAATCATTCATTTATCCTATGTCACATTACCTAGTCATGTATCCCATGTCACATGACCCAGGCACTCATTTGCAGAGGGGTGGATTGCATTCCTGTGAAAGGTCCATCTATCTGCGCAGAGTGGACTGCTCGCTCGCCAAACGACCGTTCAGGTGACTTCAGGTGACTAGCGAATGTTTGTGAGCGCGTTTCGTTTTGTAACTTGGAGATGTTGAATTTATTCACAGGGTCCGAACCCGATGACGATAAATAATATCCACAAAAACGTTGAACTTGGATACAATATACACATGGTCTGTTTAGCATTCAGCACCACAAATGGACACATTTTTTCATAGGAATCTACAAGGATTACGAGCTTGTGGACTGTAGAGACGGACAGAATGAGGGTGTGGGGATTCTCGTAGAAAAACTCCATTGCGACCTCAGGGTTGGATATTGTCAGTGAAAATGCCCTGATAAATGTAACATAGCGCTCCGACTCAATGACAGCCGATGGGAGATTAGTCTATCATTGATGCCCCATAGGAGCACAAACAGTTTATAACGTTTCCTATCTTACTAGGGAGACCCAGTGGTCTCCAGGTAAGGTGTTCGCTTAGGGTGCTGTAGGGGTCGCTGGTTCAAGTCACGAAGGAGACCGGGTCATCCGGTAAAATTGTCCCTGGTATCTTAGTAGTGCGATCAGACATCAATGTTCAGTGGCACGCACATTAAAAATCCCTTGGCAATTGGAAATCGAAAAGAGTATGCTTAACAGGAACTGCTCGGTCAAAAATCAAGCCTCTGGAATATACGATCGCCTATTTTTGGTAACACTTCTTGGGATTGACTTGACAAGTCACTAGTGGATATTCATCTGCCAAACACAATATGAAACAGAGGAGGAACACCTCACAAACGACGCCTAACGACACAAGTGGACTGAAGTTTCCGATGATTATCACGGTTACCCCATAGAGTAAGGACTACCGTGTATATTATGATTACAAAGAGTAAGGCCTACCGTGTATCTTGTGATTACCATAGAGTTAGGCCTACCGTGTATCTTGTGATTACACATGTTTCAGTTACGTCAGTTGCGCGTGTTTATAGTGACTGTAATGCAGCTCATACATTGAAATGTGAATATAGGCACATGTCTGAATTACGTCCATTTTCTAGTTATGTCATTCTCTTTGAACTAAACTGGATGTAAGTGACGAGTCTGCATGCACTTCATTGATTTAGTTGTTACTGTTTTTTACAATTAAACTGTATATTTTGGTTGTGTTCGATCTTAATACTCTGCGAAAATCATTTGGTCATATTATATTACATTAAATTATTATGTGTGTCATTGTATGTAATGGTACATATGCAACGTTTATATTGTCATCATGTATGGATACAAAAGAAAGCGTCAGGACATGGTTAATTTATATTTAGACACGAAACTGACTTTCTTTCTAGTTCCATCACAATGCTTTGTCCAAGAAAATAATAATTACACATTTAAAATAAATAATAAAGTGTAAAATGTTATCAAGTCAAAAATAGAAACATGAATTACACATAACAATATTTGAAATTACAGGTTTCTAAAATATATCCACCTGTTCTAGCAGAAATCCGTGTTCAACTTTGGAATAACTCTTGTATCGTCGATCCAAACATTAAAGTGCATGCTTTCACGCAGAGAAAGAAGTATATGTACATTAAAAACTAACATGTGATTGGTCACACGTGACCTGTTGAAGCTGACAGTGATCACGAAAAAGGAGCTAATTTGAATAGGCGAATTTGAATACAGTATACCCTTGACGAGTTGAATTCAAGATGGATACTCCGACACTCGCCGTACTGTAAACAGACTGCGGATGTTATTGTTGTATTTGTTTATGACCTACCAATACAATAAACGTTGTTTTACAAGTATATGCTTGTGCACCATGACCAGAACATGTTGATTTCGGCCCTGTTAATTAGCAGTAAAGATTAGATGCAGTAACGCGATCTGTAGATAAATCGGAATAATATTATCTCTGTTATTATTAAAAATGCAGTTCATCTTATTATCGGACCATTACTTGCTGTTAGTTAATGTTATTGTTTTTACTATTGTTGTTATTGCTGCTGTTAGTTTATGTTATTGTTGATGTTAGTTGCTGTTATTGTTGTTATTGTTGATATTATTAGTGTTACATTTGCTGTTATTGTTTTAGTTAGTGTCGTTATTGTTGCTGATATTGTTGTTATTGTTAATGATATTGTTATTATTGTTGCTGATATTGTTGTTATTGTTGCTGATATTGTTGTTATTGTTGTTGATATTGTCGTTATTGTTGATGATACTGTCGTTATTGTTGCTGATATTGTTGTTATTGTTGCTGATATTGTTGTTAGTGTTGCTGATATTGTTGTTAGTGTTGCTGATACTGTCGTTATTGTTGTTGGTGTTGCTGATATTGTTGTTAGTGTTGCTGATATTGTTGTTAGTGTTGCTGATATTGCTGATATTGTTGTTATTGTTGCTGATATTGTTGTTATTGTTGCTGATATTGTTGTTAGTGTTGCTGATACTGTCGTTATTGTTGTTAGTGTTGCTGATATTGCTGATATTGTTGTTATTGTTGTTAGTGTTGCTGATATTGCTGATATTGTTGTTATTGTTGCTGATATTGTTGTTATTGTTGCTGATATTGTTGTTAGTGTTGCTGATACTGTCGTTATTGTTGTTAGTGTTGCTGATATTGCTGATATTGTTGTTATTGTTGTTAGTGTTGCTGATATTGTTGTTAGTGTTGCTGATATTGTTGTTATTGTTGTTAGTGTTGCTGATATTGTTGTTATTGTTGTTAGTGTTGCTGATATTGCTGTTATTGTTGCAGTTAGTTGCTTTTATTATTGATGTTATTGTTGATATTGTTGATGTTATTGTTACACAACACAATCTTATCTAGTTTACACATACCCTAGTTTACTTGCATTAAATAATGCATTCGACGGCTTGGATCACTAAACAAATCATATGTATTATATAAATCGTATTTAATATTACCATGTACTTCTCTCTCTCTCTCTCTCTCTCTCTCTCTCTCTCTCTCTCAATCTCTCTCTCTGCCGCACAAATATATACATAAATGCACATATACGTGTATATGCATCTATGTATAACACTATGAACTAATCCGTGAAATACGTGTGGGAATTTTAGATGCTACTATGGTGAGCTGAATACATCTGGGGAGAGATGCCAGACTCACTCACACGCTGAGTGTTGTCCATACGACCTCTTGTGGTTATCGAAAAGGCACGACAAACTGCGTTAGATGCCTTCCCACCTTTCTACCCTGCGGGTTACATGTTTACGGAAAGGCTTCGGTGGTAACCCTGAGGCAACATCTGCATCCTATGCTATCTCCAGTCGTCTCGATGAATGTCTTGCCACTTGAAAAAGGTAGGTTAGGCTCTGTGAGTGAGGTTGACAAAAGGCGCAGTTTCTTCCCCACTTTAATCCAAATCACCGCGCAAGTCACCCATTTCAGCGGACTGTCCACACAGCTGAACAAAGAGAGTGGTCTTCATCACTTGTGATGGACAACTATCAACTATTATAACACTATGCATCGGCAAAATGCCCCGATGGATCTCAAAGCCCCCTTTCAGTAGCAGAAGATGTTGCTGAATTATTCACATCACATGATCAACTTTTAACATATGAACAATTTCATTTACTTGGTGTGGTAAAAATAGTTCTCTTTCACAATGCTTCTTCTTCTTCTTCTGCGTACGCAGTCAGACAGTAACCATTATTTTTTCGAAAAAAGCGGCGGTCATCCTGAGGCTGTCGCCACTGCCATAGAGCTTGTCTTGCAGTTCCACTGGTGATGGCCACATCTGCTCTCTCTGATCCTCGTATGTCTGGCAGTACTGCAGCAGATGTTCAGTGGTCATTATACCAGTACCGCACGGGCATTCGTCGGTACACCCTATCTTCAATTTGTTGAATAGGTGGTACCTCAGTCTATTGTGGCCAGTGCGAAGTCTGAAGACAACGACCTGCTCTCTTCGGTTCAACTAGTAATAGGCATCGTTTTTGGTGTAACCAGTATGTTCGGTTTCCCATTTGGTCATGTATCTGGCTTTGATAAGCCGTTTTGACTCTTCGTACGTCATACTAGTATCTGTTTGTGGTAGTCTTGCACCTTCTTTTGACAGTCTGTCTGCCTCCTCGTTGCCTTGGATGTTGCAGTGTGATGGGACCCACTGTACCACTACCCTTTTTGGTGCGGACTGCTGGCACAGTTTGCAAAGTGCTGCTCTTAAGTCATTAGGCTCAGTATTTTTCTGGCTTTTTAGCGCTGTGACTACGGCGAGAGCATCTGTAAGCAGGACTATATGGCTTTCATGTTCACTGTGGGTCACCATTTCTTCCACTGCCGCCCTCAGTGCCTCTGCCTCCGCTCTGAAATTGCTTGTGTACCTACCAGTAGCGAATGACAGTGTTATTTTTCTGCCATTTTGTAGGTTCAGGAATGCTCCTGCCCCTCCGTTCTGTGTAGTATTTGTTACAGAACCGTCGGTGTATGCTTGGGTCCAGTCCATGCTTGGGTAGCTTTTCGTTATGAAGCTTAGGGTAGAATCTCTCCTTTCTTTTTCAGTCTGGCAGTTTTTGTTTGCAATATTTGGTATATTTTCTACCACCTCTGGAAATATATCCTGCCTCTAGGTAGGTTTTCGTACAGTAGTGATGGGTTTTGGTGTTGTTAGTGATGTTGTTAGTGCGTTTATGGGATCTTCGTGCATCTTTGCTTTGGCTATTTCTGCAAAGTTTCTCCGCTTTAGTTTCGCATTTCCCAAATTGTTTAGTCTCTGGTGCATTGGATGGTCGGTCAGTCTTCGGAGTTTCTCTGACTGCAGCTGGGCTCTGCAGTCTCTTCTATCGGTCATGGATTGCAGTTTTTGTAATCTTTTCAAGTTCTACAATTGGCGTTGACTTCATGCCACCTGTTATAATTCTCATGGCTTGGTTTTGAAGTTTGCTAACTTTATCGAAGTTCGCCTTCGCTGCTGTTGTCCATGCCGCAATGCCATACTCGAGAACTGGTCTCACTCTTCCAGTGTACAGTTTCTTTAGTATGCCTTCGTCTGCTCCCCAGCTTGTGCCAGCAAGTTTCCTCATGATTGCCATTCTTTCTCTGGCTTTCATTCGGTTTCTATCAATCTGACTTTTCCATGTCAAGCGCCGATCAAATGTGACTCCCAGATAGGTTGGGTTGTCGTTTGGCTGCAGGAATTTGCCATTTAGACTTATTTGGTATTTTGGGGTTTTAATGAAAGCGAGAATATTGTGCATGTGGTTTTCTCCTCGTTTATTTTGACCAGCCATGAGTTCGCCCACTCTTCCAGCGATGTTAGGGCCGTCTGCATCCGATTTCTTGCTATGGTGAGATTCTTTTCAGAGGTCCACATAGCCAGATCGTCTGCAAACATTGAGCTATGGACTCTTCTTGGTATATTCTCTGTAATATCGTTTATATATACCAGGAAGAGTGTGGGTGACAGTACTCCCCGTGGGGTATTCCCTGCTCGAGTGTCACCTTTTTGCTCATCTGCCCTTGTACTTGGACTCTGGCCGTTCTTTGTTTGAGGTAGTGGTTGATCCATTTGTACATTTTCCCACAAACATCACTTCTTCTTAGCTTGACTCTAAGTCCGTCTTTCCAGACTTTTTCAAATGCCTTTACCAGATCCACCCAAACAGCTACTGTGTGTTTCTGTGCTTGGTAGGCATTTTCTATCTCCTGGGCTATGAGGATGACCTGGTCCTCAGTGGATCTGTGCTGTCTAAAGCCGGCTTGCTGTGGAATTAGTATTCGTTTTTCTTCCAGATGCCACATCAGTCTGGTGTTTATCATCCGTTCCATCAGCTTGCCGACAAGCTCAGTAGGCTGATGGGCCTGTATCCATTTGGATCTGTTTTATACTTTCCTGTTTTTGGTACTGGTACCAGTATTGCGTTTTTATATGCCTGGTGTACAATTCCCCTTTTCCAGCTTTGGTTCAGGACCGATAGCAGTTTCCTCTTCGCTTTTTGGCCCAGCCCCATCAGCATTTCGTTTGTTATCCCGTCTATTCCGGGAGATTTCCTTTTCTTTAATGTTTTCATAGCCTCTTCCATTTCGCGCATTGTTAATTTGGCCATCATGTGCTCTTCAGGTGCCGTATTCATGTTATCGTGCCCCTTTAGCTCTTCGCTAATGTCTGTATGCTTATCTGCAGGGACCTCGATGTGGTTTGCTCTGGCATAGTGATCGACAAAGGCGTTACGGCTTTCTTACCTGTGATCAAGTTCTCGCCCTGCTTGATGGTAATTTGTTTATTTGACGGGGTTTCGTCGTTCATGGCTCTGACTAGCTTCCATAGCTTGTTTCCGTCTTTGTCCAGGTTTAGGCTTTCCGTTTTATTTTTCCAGCTTTCTCTTGCTATTTGCTTAAGAGTGTGTATTTCGCCGTGGCGGCTTTGAGGGCGATGTTTGCCTCCATGAATTTTTCTCGCTCTGCCATGTTCCTAGCATTTGTTACTGCATCTTCCACTTTCTGCAACTCATCATTCCAGTAGGGCTTATAGTTTTTCCTAGCTCCTCTTGGGATGGTTTCAGTGGCGGCTTGCATTATTGCCTTGCTAAGGCTTTCCACCATGGGCTTCATTTTGGTGTTTCGTGTGTTGATGGTTTCCAACCGCCCATCTGTCAGGATTGCAAATCTGTCCCAGTCGGCTCGTTTGTAATTCCAACGTGGGAGCGGTTTTGTTTCCTGTGGGCCTACTTCCATGTCAATGGTTAGCCTGATCGGCCTGTGGTCGCTACCTGCCAGTTGGTTTAGCACCTGGCGGTCTATTTTATGGTTTATGTCCTGTGTGGAGAAGGCCAAATCTGGAGTCGAGGTGGTATGCCATGTTCTTGAATAGAAGCTAGGGCTATCCTCCGGCCTATTGGTTAGGGAGAGATTTGCATCTATCTCCCAATCTTCCACTTCGTCACCTCTGCTGTCTGTGTCAGAGTATCCCCATCTCTCCGAGTGGCTGTTGAAATATCCAACTACTATGCAGTTGGAGTCTCTGACCTCCATACTCGAGAGCGGTAGGTCTCTATTTGGTGGTCCGTACAGATTGAAAATGCGGAACTTCGTCTCTTGAGCCATTATGTCAACTCCTACAATTTCTGCTTGTCCGGTGTGATTGACATATACCGCGCTACTCGGTATGCAGTTTCTGGTCAGTATCAGGACCCCTCCTTTGTGGCCTTCTCTATCTAGACGGAAGGTCTGGTATCCTCTGATTGAGAATTTTATGATTATCGTTGAGGTGCGTTTCCTGGATACATGCCACGTCAATCTTACCTTCATGCAGGTGATGTGTTAGGGAAAGTTTTTTGTTAATGACTCCCTCCGCATTTCACTGTAGTATTTTGAGGGTCTTGAGGTTTAGGTCAATAGCAGTTGCCCCATAGCCATGTGCCTTGACTCCACGACACATGGGTGGGTGACCACCAGTAGTCAAGGGTGGGCCCCTTCGAGGCGTGAGGCCCGGCACTATCGCTGCCTGGCGGGACTCCGCAGGATGAGCGCCATGCGTTTTTCTAATCGGTTGTACTGTCATCATGCTGCGATTTACGTTGCACTGTTTTGTTGTGCTTGCGGCCCCGTGCATCCGATTTCAACAGGCGTTTCTGTAGGGATGCCCTCCTTAGCCTTTGGCTGTCCCCAGCCTATCTGCAAGGCAGCAGTTGTTTATGATCAGAGTTGTCTCGCTTATGGAAGTTGTCTTACCAGACTATCGATCTTCACTACTCGTGTCTATAGGGTGCAATGATGATATGTGAGATGATATATGAGATGGACTGGTTTACCCGGAAGAGAGGCAGTCCAGTGTGTCTGTATCCCAGGATCGTCACTTCCTGCCAGAAACGTAGGATTTGCATGTGAGTGGGGTATCTCTTTCTCCCTTTATTTTC
The DNA here is from genome assembly GCA_036924085.1 of Ariolimax columbianus. Classification (NCBI taxonomy): domain Eukaryota; kingdom Metazoa; phylum Mollusca; class Gastropoda; order Stylommatophora; family Arionidae; genus Ariolimax; species Ariolimax columbianus. The sequence goes on from JAVGWX010000010.1 coordinate 9,409,283, forward strand.
TTGGCTTCTATGCAGAGATGGTACGCCTAGCATTCCCCGCATCCTGGGGTGTTGACACAGTGGGGCAGGTGTGCAATGTCCGCTGGTCTGCATCTCTTCTGCGTCCATCATGATAGCTATATGGCTGATAACGTACAGAGGTAGATATCGTAGCCGAAGTGCATTTAACCAGAGGACAAGTCTGGTAATGTCACAGAGATGTTGTTCGCCTGGTGTGCGGACAGATCTCATGGTCATTTGTTGAGTCACGACAGTTCACAGTGAGGTGGCTGCTCTACTGTTTTCGACACCCCGACCAGGTACTAAGTCTTGTGTTGGTGGTTTCGCACCCCATCACCGTATAAGGCGAATATCAAGCAGTTGTCCGCCCGCTTTGATCGGCGGACGGCAGAGACCTCTTTCTGCGGCTCTACCGGATAGGGCTGGGGCGCGAGCCCCAGGTCCCGAACATGTAGGAGTCTCCCAGTGCAGTGGTGCTGAGATTTTGAGCGGGATTGCGGCTTACAAGGGTTCGGCCGTAATCCCCCACATGGTAGCCTCGCGCCATTGGCATATCAGCCTGGTACGTGAACCAAAGTGTCTGCGGCTCCTCTCGATATGAGCTGGTTTTCCGTAGCAATGCCCTGTCATTAGTAGGGTAAAACTGACCTGTCTTCAGATGGTCTATTTCCAGCACCCGTTCACTATTTGGCCCGACGAATTTATTGAGGGCTTTTGTTTGTCAATGGCCAGGTATTTGAAATCTGCGGTTTCTGCGGAGTTGAACACGATTTCCGTAGCGATCTGTCATTAGAGTGTTAGAGAGCTGACTTGTCTTCCGTGAGTCTAATACCAGCGTACGTTCATTATTAGACCCAACGGTAGTGCTCTCGATTTGTCAGTCGTTCTACAGTATTGGCATGTTCAGTCAAATTAAGACGCAGGTTCCACTCCTGGTTGTGCCCTTCCGTCAATTCCTTTAGCGAGACAATCAAGTTACTTAGAGAGTAGCCCCAGATTTTCGAGGGTCTAATTCCAGCACCCGTTCCATATTAGACCCAACGAAAGTGCTCTCCGCATGTCAATCATGTCAGTGTTTGGCCGTGTTGAGTCAAATTAAGCCGCAGGCTCCACTCCTAGTGGTGCCCTTCCGTCAATTCCTTTAAGTTTCAGCTTTGCAACCATACTTCCCCCGGAACCCAAACACTTTGGTTTCCCGAAAGCTGCCCGCAGAGTCATCGAAGCAACTCCTGCGGATCGCTAGTCGGCATCGTTTATGGTCAGAACTACGACGGTATCTGATCGTCTTTGCGCCTCTGACTTTCGTTCTTGATTAATGAAAACATTCTTGACAGATGCTTTCGCAGTAGCTCGTCTTGCGGCGATCCAAGAATTTCACCTCTAACGCCGCAATATGAATGCCCCCGTTTGTCCCTGTTAATCATTACCTCCAGTTCCGAAAACCAACAAAAAAGAACCGAGGTCCTATTCCATTATTCCATGCACCATTATTCAGGCAGCCGAGGCCTGCTTTAAACACTATAATTATTTCAAAGTAAACGCGGGCCACCCAGGACGCTCAGCGAAGAGCACCCGTGGGAGAGAGCCGGCAGACGGTAGGGCAGGAGACAACGGGCAGTGAACCGGCGCGAGCCGGACCGCCCGCCTGCGCCTGAGATCCAACTACGAGCTTTTTAACTGCAACAACATTAATATACGCTATTGGAGCTGGAATTACCGCGGCTGCTGGCACCAGACTTGCCCTCCAATAGATCCTCGTTAAAGGGTTTAAAGTGTACTCATTCAAATTACGGGGCCTTCCTTGGATGTGGTAGCCGTTTCTCATGCTCCCCCTCCTGAATCGAACCCTGATTCCCCGTTCCCCGCTACAAACATGGTAGGCATGTCACGTACCATCGACATTTGATAGGGCAGACATTTGAAAGTTGCGTCGCCGGCACATGAGGCCATGCGATCAGCACAAAGTTATCCAGAGTCACCAGTAGGGACGCCGCAACCCCGCGAGGGGAAACGACGATTGGTTTTGAACTAATAAAAGCGCTCTTTCCGCGAGGGTCGGAGCTTGGTGAGCATGTATTAGCTCTAGAATTGCCACAGTTATCCCAGTAGGATCGTGTCATCTAAGGAACCTCGACTGATTTAATGAGCCATTCGCGGTTTCACCGTGAGACAGTGTGAACTTAGACATGCATGGCTTAATCTTTGAGACAAGCATATGACTACTGCCAGGATCAACCAGATATCTGTCGGAGACGTACGTACAGCACACACCGGTCGGCGGAGGAAGGGTGTGTGAAAAGCCTCACTGGGACTGCCGCAGGGACCGACTGACGGGACGGACGGACGGTTGTTCCACCCGTCCCTCACTCCGTCGACCTAGGACCGCCTGACAGGGGCCTCCTACACGCACCAGACGACCGACCGACCGACCGGGCTCGCTCGAGGAGGGATGGCAGCGCTCTGTGCAGAACGGATCCCAACGACCTCGGCGATGAATTTCACTGGGACTAGAGACAATTTGGCCTGCCGGCCTGCCCTTCTCCGGAGGAGAACGCAGGGCCTTGAGGCACGATTCCTGCTTTCCATTTGCCGGTCACAAGCTCTTTGCGAGAGTCGGACCACCAGCGAGACGTACTGTCGAGCTCTGCAATAAGCCTTAGATAAATCACCACGGACGGACCACGTTTCCTGATACGGACCAGACGAGCGCACCTCGGTGGAGGAGACGCCACAACAAACCGCACCCCAATCGCTCTACGGGGAAAGGCAGGCGAGCGTTTTCCGCAAGCCCGCGCTATCGCTCCGCCTGGCGGGACTGAGATCGCTTTATGAACACTTGTTGAAATTGAGTCGCGGCGGCGAGACAACTACCCCAGATCTTTCACAATGCAAAATGACATAATTGTGTGGTATATAATCATATAGGTTTCTTGCGTCCTCTGGTGTCAAGCGACGTGACACCAGCGTCTAGTCATGTTGGAGATTGTCAGAACAACACGAACATGTCGTGCACGCATTGTTCACGTAAGAGACCCGTTGACAGTTGTAAAACAATAACATTAACATGTTAGGGTCTGTCTGGGTAAGATTTTTTTTAAAGTAATACAATCCCTACCGAATACGCAACTACACTTCTCCCTTCCTAGTAAAACACAGTAAACATGGGAAAATACCGAAAATATTGATGCTTCTATTTTTGGCTAACTGGCAACAGGCATAACTTGCCAGTTTGGATAACAGGATTTCAAGTATTCCAAGCAATATACAATTCATTTAAAGTTAATCTTTTTTGTAGGTATAGCGTAAATGTAAATTGGATATATTATTGTATGTGCATTGCTTTCGGCTTTTATATGCATTGACGTATGAAAACGGCAAGGCTTTGATATGTGACGATTTGCAATCAATGGCTGTGTTTCATTCACAGAAACCGGAGTTTCAGCGGATTCCGGCTCTACCAATATAGTAGTCATTGCAATATTCACTAGAAGGAGAAAAAGAGGAAGACCCAAGCTGTGTTGGACATATAACATTAGCAAATGGACGTGGAAAAACCAAATATTATTTAATCACGGCTGATTCGCACAATTAAGTAGAAGCAAATAATGTGTGCAGCTGTGCGATATGTTTCCATACGAAATAGAGAGTTATGTATGACAAGAAGATGAGAAAGGCATTTTTTCTTACCAGAGATTGAACGCCTCCTCTCTCTTCTCACCTCACTCTGTTTCATTTGACTCTATCCCACAGTCACACCCTTGCACAACTTTCACACGCGCCCTCGTGGTAAAGCCCTTCCATTGCACTTTGGTTGGGCTAGCTTCTGAGGGCGCACAAACCTAGCATAGGTACATACAGACGCACACATGCATCCAAGCACTGGTTTATGCGTCCTGATATCGCCCAATTGACTACGGTCTGGGGTGGAAAATGGCGCGCCTCCGCCAGTAGAAACTAGCGAGGCAAACATTTAAGCAAAAAAAAAAAAAAAAAAAAAGAGATTGAACAGAATCTTTAGTTTCCTGAATTAATTATTATATCTCACTAACTCGGCTATGGATTCCACAAATCAGAGTGGCACTACAGAAATTTGAATGTAACGATCGACAGAATGTGGAGTGCTAATACTTTGCAGGTTATTTAATGCATGCTCATTTCAGTTGCTACTACTTACCATTCCAATGAAAATGTGTGCATACTTGCTCCACATGTCAGTTGTATGCTGAATTTCGAGCTCAGTTCTGGAAACAGAATGTGGAGTCGGTCGGGGGGAAATAAAAGCAAAGCTAATAGGGAAGTGATGGACAGGCTGAACAAACCAATTGATGAATCAAAACAGTAAGAGAATTAAACGACAACACGACGTCACAGATTGTTGAAAACTGATATCAAGATGCGAATGGGAAAACAACGTTCACATTGCTCATCAAAACAAGATCGAGTACGCCGATGATACATGTTTATGAATTATAGAGGAATAAACAGTAACTGAGCTCATCTGATATGAGCGCACAACATCACATCCGATGTGTTCTAAATTCATCAACAGTTATTCTGCTTCCCGTTTCTTTGCTTCTCCCTTGTGAGTTACAATTCAGCATTTTTTTCAAGTATCTTAATATTTATCACGACAGTTGATCATATCAATTCATTATGATTCGCGACATATATAAGAAACATTTGAGAGGTAATCGGCTTCAAGATTTTGAAGAAATGAATGCTCAGCAGAGAGCGTTTATACGATGCGTATTCAAATGAAACCGGTTCAAATTGCAACAAGTGAACATACGTACAATGCCCATGATGACGTCATATCTATGTTTTAAGAGGGGCGTGAGTTAAAGCAACAATTTAAGCCTGACCTAGTCTCGGAAGATCTTTCATTAACTCACGTCCTTCTTTAAACATCGTTGTCCAGTTCTTCACTGTTGTCTTCGACACACATTTGTCACCATGCAATGTCTTTATTCTGCAATGAATGTCAACTGGTCGACATCCTTCAGCTATTTGAAACCGAATCACCGCTCGCTGATCAGCTCTGGACGGATTCCGCATCATACCCGTCATGTTTTCAACGGTCTGCTGATGAAACTGAGTCAGAGAATAAAATTCACTTGTGCTAACGTGACGGTTGCTATGTGCTGCTTACACCAGAACTAACATCACCATTTACATGGTACGTAATGTTCACTTGTTGCAGTTTTGTCCGGTTTCGTTTGAATACGCCTAATATGTATGATGATACTCAATTTACACTATCTCATTTGACTAGTACAGCTGCATGCCAATTCAAAACGACATTCAACAAAGGTGATACAATATTCTCAAAATACCCCACATAAACATTTGAAAAAAAAATTGAGAAGCCAACGGAATTAATCAAGACGAAAGAATGTTCATTAATAAAATGATTGTTGATGAAATTAGTAACGGCATTTACAATTGTTTATAATCTTCACTCACAACGTATTGTAATCTTCACTCACAACTTTTTGTAATCTTCACTCACAACTTATTGTAATCTTCACTCACAACGTATTGTAATCTTCACTCCCAACTTATTGTAATCTTCACTCACAACTTATTGTAATCTTCACTCACAACTTATTGTAATCTTTACTCACATGTGTTGGAAGTATTCGCTCACTATTGTTTTCCATCTTCATTCACCGCTTTTTACGATCTTCATTCACCGCTGTTTACCATCTTCATTCATCGCTTTTTACCATCTTCAATCCCCACTGTTTTCCATCTTCATTCACCACTGTTTACGATCTTCATTCCCCGCTGTTTACCATCTTCATTCATCGCTGTTTACCATCTCCATTCACCACTGTTTACCATCTTTATTCACCACTGTTTACCATCTTTATTCACCACTGTTTACCATCTTCATTTTTACTATTTACCATCTTTATTCACCACTGTTTACCATCTTCATTCACCGCTGTTTATCATCTTTATTCATCACTGTTTATCATCTTCATTCTTCGCTACAGAAAAAAACTAGCAATACCAAAATAATCTCAAAGAAGGAGGGGTGTAAGTTAGTATGAATTCATCACATATTTACTTGCATGAAGCAATTATAATCGTCAACATAATAAATGTAGAGATTTAACTGAGGGTTCTCGTAGCTTCACTTACATCACAATCAAACACAATGACAAGGACAATGCTAGTGCAAGGAATCACTTTTTCAACAGCACTTTTATTACAGTATGTAATTGAGAGTTAGGAAATCCTCGAAAAGCAAATATAAGAGACAGCTTCAATCTAATCAACTAAAAATGAAGCGAAGATAATATACAATCGATCTACAGGATCGACTTTGCAAAGCATAAATCAGGCGTGGAACGTCTGTCAATGAAGTCGTGGACACTACTTTGTTTATAAGAAATGAGACAGATTCTCACTATAACATATAAACACAATATAGCGACGCTGTGACTGAATTAGTAGTTTAAGCGTCCAGTCGGTCGCCCATCAAGAACATTTACATTTCCCTGAGTATATTGCGTCTGGTGAGGCAAAAAATACTGATCAGACATGTTTGTTAGGGTCGGGTAAAAAATACCGGCCAATACTCTTATGTAGACATCCTCGCCTTTCTCACTGGAAACGAGGTGTTTCTTCTTGGTATCCTAGGTAACAAGGTGACGGGGTATGTGAAGGTGGTTCGACGTGATCTCCGTAGTAGTGAGCGACATGAAGATGAAGCCAGGCATAGAACAAACGCCTATATTACCCCTGTTTTCCTTTTTCAGCACGCTGGGGATATGAGACAAACTACTGCAACCCGCCACTTAGCGACTTTTTCGGGCTGCATATAAATGTGAACTTGCTCATTTTGGACATTCACAACAACAACAACAGCAACAACAACAACAGCAACAACAACAACAGCAATACCAACAACAACAACAATCCTAAACATATCCATTAGTCCAACATAGTAATAGAAAGTCAAAAGACATAAACTGTTTTTATAACACATCCAAAATAGGCCGTGATCAGTGCAGCAATGGATAGCACCAATCTCTGAAGACGGCTGCAGTGGAAGCACACCACTGGACTGCCGAGAAGTTGTCAAAGATATGGATCCGATCGAAATATTAGGATGATGACTGAATTGTCTTTTTTCGTACAAAGCATAATCCCTAGTGACACTTTTCTTAAAATAAACATGGCCACTTAATTAATGTAAGCATGTCATATAAGGTTTCTTAATAGGCTTGCACATGATTCTAGCATAATCTTCTCGCCAAAATGCATTTTGTTTTAACCACCTTTGCAAATAATCGGATACTTTTACAATTGTAGACGCGACCGTGGGCATCACTTGGAGCGAGATCTTGAATCTATCAATCGCTTACTTTCAGCAGAGTGGACAAGGAACATAGTGGCTTCTTCTCTTCATCAATTCATTACATGTTTGTTGTAACGCATCTTACAGTTGAATTGTCAAATTGTTACCTTGTATTTTTTACATTTTAAAATATTTCTTATCTTATGTGTCATGTACTTGTAATTTGATGTTCATTTGTTTCTACTTCGTCTTATATTATGATTACTTCTTCCAAGAGCTGGAGAGCCATCAGACCAAGTTGGGCTTCCAATTAAATGTTATATAGTAGTCCCTTTCAATCTTGATAACGTGCTGATATAACATTGGGTTGGTCAACTAACCTGTAATTAATAATTAAATGATGGAACTATATAATGTATGTCGATCACATATTGGAGGGCGGGATCAAATTATATCCCACCCAACCAACACTACCGCCACCACCCCGATCATTTCTGTGACTATATATTGCAAGTTAGTGACACAATCCAAAACAAAAATGAGAAGGACATATAAAACGAAACATATTGAATACTTTAATTGTAAAGTGTAGTTATATGTTATTATATTCATTGATACAATTGCATATCACACATTATTGATCTTATATTGTGGTCCCCCATATCTGGAGGATTATAAAACCACTTGGGTTGGTCTCCATGCCGTACACCTGAGTCAAATCACGTATGTGCTTTAGTACGGGCATGGTTTTGGTCACTTTGAATGGCATGAGGAAGTTGCAGCAAACGTCATGTACAATCAACATTAGTCAGACTTACCGACATGGGAAGTAGGGTACAGCTGATAAAATCAATCTTTATTTAACTAGCGAAAGATAACTATACTTCCATCAGATCCACTGATATCGTGGACAAAGTATTAAAGACGTTATTATTCTAAGCCTGAGCATGTTATCCGGTGAGGTAGCCAATTTTACTTTTTCGATACCGTTTCTTCCCTGATCAGTAAATACAGTACCCACTTACTGTTAGGGCAACTTGAAAGTGTCCGTAACGTTGAACGAGGGCGCCATACAACACTGATACTAGTAGACCAGTGCATGGTTGCAAATAAAAACAATTATTGTTAATTGTCGGTCCCCGTTTTGTTTTCTTCATTCCTTGAAACTATCTGATCCCCAAAACTGGGTCCTCGCCAAAATATGTATGCCTTGTGTCCAATGGCGGACTGACGTCACTGTCAGTGACACTGTTCAGAAGACAAACTTGTCGGGTATGGTTTCGTTTAACAGCAATTTGTTATATTTTGCAATAAATTCACCCACAATTGTGCTGAAGTAGTATTTACTGGACCATTAGGCGCAAAACAGAGAACAATGCACACTGCTGAAGAAAATAAACCGTAAGGCAAATCAACCACACACACATATTTTACCTCGATTAAACCAAAGCCAACCCTGCTTCGAGCACTGTAATTTTGCAAAATTGGGGAGAAGGGGGAGGGGGTTGGTCAAAGAAACAAGGTCACTTCCAATGCCCGTGATACTCTGTGCTGACTGACAAAGCCCAGTCGTGAGACCGCATACGTATATCAATTATATGCGCATGACACCATTGTCTGGGAGCGACTGTCAGTACCACACGCCGTATGGTACTTGTCAATGTTGAATAAGTATGTTGGCTCTCTTGCTTTAAGATTAGAGAAACACGTTATGAAAACGAAAGATACAGCTGCAGTAGAAACGAGTCAGGACAACGTTCTATAGGTCGCTTTGTACTTGATCAAATGTATCTGTTGTGAGGCCGCGAGACGAAATGTTTGGTCACAGCGATAACAACAGCTTCCTTGGTTCTGATTATCCAAACAACAAAGTCGTGCCTCACTGGCAAGTCACCTTTACAAATACGAGGCGTGTTCAAATGAAACCAAAACAAACTGCAACAAGTGAACATTCGTGATGACGTAACTTCTGCTCTAAACAGCACATAACAACCGTCAAGTTTGCACAATTGCATTAACCTCCGACGCATAGTTTCCTCAGCAGACCGTTGAAAACATGGCGGGTGTGATACGGAATCCGTGCAGAGTTGATCAGCAAACAGTGATTCGGCTTATAGCAACTGAAGGATGTCGACCAGTTGACATTCATCGCAGAATGCAGGCTGTGTATGGTGACAACAGTGTGGCGAACGTAAGCTCCGGCGACGGTTCACCCGAATTTCTGCATACATTTTGGCCATGGTTTTTCTGACGCAACAATATGCGCCTGAACTGATATCGGAAGATATTTCGTTAACTCACGTCCTTCTTTAAACATCGTTGTCCAGCCCTTCACTTGTCTTCGACACACTTTTGTTACCATACACTGCCTGCTTTATGCGATGAAGGTAAACTGGTCGGCATCCGTCAGCTGTGAGAAACCGAATCAGTTTTTGCTGACCAACTCTGCACGGATTCAGTATCACACTCGCCATGTTCGCCACGGCCTTTTGAGAAAACTATGCGTCGGAAGATAATGACATTTTGTAAACTTGACGGTTGGTATGTGCTGTTTACACAAGCAGTAACATCATCATGCGCATCGTACGTAAGTTCACTTGTTGCAGTTTGGTCCGGTTTAATGTGAACACGCCTCGTCTGTTGCTAGAATGTGCCGAAAATAGGACGCGAGTTCGGTGTCTTTGCTCCGAGAGATAATCAATACAACAACTCTGCCTCTGAGACGTGTAGATGTTCAGATGTATAAGTCAACTATTGTGATACTCGCCATCTCGTGACATACTTAACGGTGTTAACTAGACATTTACCTACACATGACACCCATAAAATCCTCTCCATAAGGCATCTACCCCGACGAGGGGGAGTGTTTGCGAGCCACAATAATTCCTTCAGCTATATCGATGGGAGTTACACTACTGGTGGGAGTTCACACTGAAACCGGCCAGGTCCTGGGAGCGGGGCCAGACTAAAAGGTTAAAAAACAAGTGTAGCTGCACAACTCACCAAAAAGTGATCTATGTTCCTGGCTGGAACTAGCCAACCTATATTGGGTGAATCAAATACATGCTGGTCTCGTTTCTGCATTGATTCTCACCTATCAATGATCATCATCAATGACTAAGTGATGCAGATACAAGAAATTGCACGTCTGCTCTGTTGTGACAATTGTGCAGATGCCGTGGAATGTCAGACATGTCATTATTATGGAATGACTGAAGAATGAAAATACAGTTGACCCAGATATATTAGCTTCGTTCATGTCAGGATATGAAGATACAGGGTTTCATACACATTTGACTACCTCCAGAAAGATACTCAATATATAGGTTAATAAACCCACCCCTCCCCATCCCCCGTCCGCCCATCCCAACATTTCGAAATCATGACATGATCGGGGCAGTATGACCAGCACTGCGCATCTTCCACCTTGAACAACAATGGATGAAAACGTGTGGTATTGTGTAGAAGTCATAAATGGGCAGTCAAGAGCTACCCGCTAACATCTAATCACATCGAACTTCTTCTTCTTCTTCCTCTTCTTCTTCTTATTCTTCTTCTTCGTCTTCTTCTTCTTCATACGCTGTCAGACGTCAACCTGTATTTGTTCGAAGAAAGCAGCTGTCATCCTGAGGTTGTCGACACTGCCATAGAGCTTGTATAGAGAGTGTTGCCAGTGGTAATGGCCACATGTGCTTTCTCTGGTCCTCGTACGTCGGGACATTTTGCAGCAGATGTTCAGCGGTCATTTTCCCTGTGCCACACGAGCATTCATACGTGCCACCTATCTTCAATTTATTGAATAGATGGTACCTCAGTCTGTTGTGGCCTGTGTGGAGTCTGAAGACCACGACCTGCTCTCTTCTGTTCAGCTTGTAGTAGGCATCATTTTTTGTGTAGCCAGTGTGTTCTGTTTCCCATGTGGTCATGCATCTGGCGCTAATAAGCTTTTTGGACTCTTCGCAGGTCACACTAGAATCTGTTTATGGTAGTCTTGCACCTTCTTTTGCCAGTCGGTCTGCCTCCTCGTTGCCTTGGATGTTACAGTTGGATGGAATGCACTGTACCACTATTCTTTTTGGTGCGGACTGCTGGCATAGTTGACAGAGGTACTGCTCTTAAATCATTAAGTTCAGTATTTTTCTGGCTTTTTAGTGCTGTGACCACGGCCAGGGCATCTGTAGACAGGACTATCTGGCTTTAATTGATATCGCTTGTGAGCATTGCATCTACTGCAGCCTTCAGTGCTTCTGCCTCCGCTCTGAAATTGCTTGAGAATTTTCCAATTTGCCACTGACAGTGTTATTTTTCTACCATTTGGTAGGCTCAGGAATACTCCTGCCCCTCCATTCTGTGTTGTGTTTGTTACAGAACCGTCGGTGTATGCATGCGTCCAGTCCATGCTTGGGTAGTTTTCCGCTATGTACCTCAGTAACCACATTGAACAACAATTCAGGAAAACATGTGGTCTTGTGTGGAAGTAATAAATGGGCAGTCAAGAGCTAACCGCTAACATCTAACCGCATTGTATCATCATCATTATCATTAGCATTACCATAATCGCTTAAACAGTTCAGAACACGAGATGTTATTTGTTTTACCATTTGTGTAATGCTGCTATCGTTATATCGTTCATATATGTGTCCGGGATCAATATGCTGAGCAGCGCATGAGCTGCAGTGGTCAGCGACTCGTATCAGACTGCTAGCGTCAGGGCCAGCAAACCTAAGCTGACAATACCCTTCTACACCTCCACGCGGTGATCCTGGATAACAGGTTCCAGCAGGGCAGATTGGCTAAGGAAAAGGGATCGAAGATGGAATTCTAACCCGGTACTCAAAAAATGCCATCTGAAGTCGGATGTTTTGGACAGAAAGGTGCAAATATCGCAGTCAAGCTGTAAACTACGACACAACGCATTCCGTTCTCTGGACTACATTCTGCTACTTAAGCCCTTTCAGTGTTTGGTAGTGGGAGATTGAGAATGAACGAAGCCATGGCAAGCCATATATGTGTCCACGTGTTTTTTTCTTCTTGGACCGGTGAAATCGAAGTATTCATTTAGGCTGATCTGTGTCTGATGACACGTGTATCGAAGAGATGTCGTTTTGGTCAGCACATCCATCTTGCTGGTCTGTATATCGTGTTGGTCTGTGTATCTTTTTAAGTTGTGTATCTTACTGGACTGTGTATTATGTTGATATATGCATCTCGCTGGTCTGTGCATTATGTTGTTCAGTGCATCTTGCTGGTCTTTGCATTATGCTCGTCTGTGCATCTTGCTCGTCCGTTTATCTTGTTATTCAGTGTATCGTGCTAGCATGTTTATCTTGTTTTATGTCCATCTTACTATCATGTGTATCTATATGGTATGTGTATCTAGCTGATATGTGTATCTAGCTGGTCTGTTTATATTGCTGTTATATGCATCTTGCTGGGAGGTACATTTTACTGCCCTCTTTATCTTGCTGGTCTGTTTATCTTACTGGTCTGTGTATCTTGCTAGTCTGTGTATCCTGCTAGTCTGTGTATCCTGCTAGTCTGTGTATCCTGCTAGTCTGTGTAAACTTGCTGCTCTGTGTAAGGTATTTTATGGGATTTATTATAGGCAAGCACCAAACCGATGACAGTAGCATTTGATACACATTGTTGTTGTTGTTGATGATGATGTTGTTGTTGTTATTGATGATGTTGTTGGTGTTGATGATGTTGTTGTTGTTGTTATTGATGATGTTGTTGTTGTTGTTATTGATGATGTTGTTGTTGTTGTTATTGATGATGTTGTTGGTGTGATGATGTTGTTGTTGTTGTTATTGATTATGTTGTTGGTGTTGATGATGTTGTTGTTGTTGTTATTGATGATGTTGTTGGTGTTGATGATGTTGGGTTGTTAATGATGTTGCTGTTGTTTCTTTTGTCGACGCTATCTTCAGCTTTGCAGTCGTTGTTGAAGATGATGTTGTTAGAAACCAACGGTACTGAGTTAACTTAAAGCTTGACAGCGTTTATGTGGTGGTAAGTTACAGTGGCTCTTCTTCCTACATCTTGGAACGTGCCTTAGAAGGTGAGCCGGAGTCTTCCTGGCCGCAATGCAATGCTTTAAAGCAGTGCATCTCCAGGAGATTACAGTGCCGATTCCTATCCTCTTGTGACGCATCATGTTACTAATTGCCCACAGACAAAGTCAAGTCCTGTCGCAATTATTAAGCTCAACCTGACCCGCTAATGTTAGTCTTCGCTGCCTGATGTACGTTATTAAAGGCGTGTCCTATAAGAATCGTGCTATTTACTTGACTACTCGAATTATGGTTTTCAACCAGACAAAGGTGTCAGATGCCAACTAGTCAAAACCTGTTTGAGTCTGTGTATGTCCTTCGCCTGTAGTACTATGATGGTCCAAAGACGGTATAGCAGATCATCTAAACTCATACATATGTACTTTCGCATTGACCCGGATTCAACATCACGGAATTCACGGATGTCGTTGTTTCGGTTGAGATCTCACAGGGAGATTATTTAAGAATCTTCGCCTCGCTGTCTCTCCGTAATACAGAGTTTCTCTGATTCCGATTTGCGTGTTTCCCAAATCGCACTCTAATATATATTTGCTGGGATAGCCCTGCAAAAAAGGGATTCACGGCCCAGACGTATGGCAGCTGCTGGGGAACTGGTGTAATGGGTCGAAGCTAAGCCAACTAGCCGCTCTCACGTGTGAGACCTCCTTATTGGTGTGGCTATTGTTGGTATCCTGACCTAAATGGACTTACGCATTGACACTTTCGAGGGGCTCATTTTCCAACCACAGTTTCTCAGCAGGACGGGTAGTGTCCTGTAGAAACGTGTTAATGCAAATAAATTGGAAAATTAATCAGGTGTGCTAGGAGTAAATACATGCTTTCACATAAGAGTCCTGTAAGACAGTTAACTGTAAAAGTGGTCTAAAATGACTTGACAAAGATATTTGAATATAATGCAGTATTAGCACATATCACGAGAAGAGTGTCATGAGACCGAATACTCTATATGGAGTGATGACAGTATTAGCCACTAATAAAGACAACCACAGTAGTTATATTCTTGCATCCGGCATGCACTCATCTTTTGGAAATTGAGATGTTGGCACTGTGAGTCGCTTCTAACGGCATGCTTCCAGTGGAGCACGTGTTTTATTATGGTGCCGTGCTAAGAGACTCTCATCTTATGTATGGGATATGCGACAACTATAGTGTCTGCATACGGCATGATCTCAGTGTAAAAGTGGATATGTGATCGTGTTACACTTACGGCATGATCTCAGTGTAAAAGTGGATATGTGATCGTGTTACTTACGGCATGATCTCAGTGTGAAAGTGAAAATGTGATCGTGTTACACTTACGGCTTGATCTCAGTGTAAAAGTGAATATGTTATCGTGTTACACTTACGGCATGATCTCAGTGTGAAAGTGAATATGTTATCGTGTTACACTTACGGCATGATCTCAGTGTAAAAGTGGATATGTTATCGTGTTACGCTTACGGCATGATTTCAGTGTAAAAGTGGATATGTGATCGTTTTACACTTACGGCATCATCTCAGTGTAAAAGTGGATATGTTATCGTGTTACACTTACGGCATGATCTCAGTGTAAAAGTGGATATATTGTCGTGTTACGCTTACGGCATGATCTCAGTGTGAAAGTGGATATGTTATCGTGTTACGCACATAACCTTCCTATAAACCCTCACAAAGGGTGTTTCATTCAACCACGTATTGGTATAGTGAGAATTTATAGGTTACAGATATCAGAGCCTTGTAGATACGGATTTTTCCATTTTAGAATAACTTCTGCAGATGCATTCACATGAGTGAATGATTGTTAAAGCAATGCGAATCTTTGTCTCTCGCCCCAAATGAATCGGAATCAGTCTCTGGTATAGACACACGGAGGCTAACCAGATGAACATTGATAACTCACTTGCTATTAAGAGAAGTAAGGTTCAACGAATTCGAATTCGTTTACCAACTTCACACTCAACTTCGAATGAAGTACATTATGTAACAGAAGTATCCAACTTGTCTGAACTCCATCCACCCTATCCACTCTATATTTAGAATGCCTTTCCATCCCCTTTTTCCAAGAATGCCTTCCCCACCCCCCTTTTCCATGAATGCCTGACTAAATGGTGCATTCAAAATATTGTGCTTTTAATCATCACCGTGTAGCGTGTCGTTTGCAGAACGTCGCACTCATAAAAACCCATATGTAAGACTATCGGTTTTTGGCCAGTTCTACTACGGTCACTTATAAGTTTAATGATCGCTGTCAATCTTCTTCTCATTCTGTCTTTGTCTCACTTTCATGATGCCATTGTTTACAGTATTGGTTTAATTTCTAGACCATTTTGGTATTTGATGCTGTCAAACCAGTTGAGTTTTCTAGACTTAATATTATTGACTATCAATTTCGTTCTCTATCAAGCTGCTTTTTGGATTGATGTGTTTTTGTTTTTGCTGTGCATAGTATTTTGATAATTTCCAGGAAGCATGTTAGCTGGAATGATTTCAACATGTTCTTGGTGTTGGTGTGGTTGTCCATGTCTCACATGGGCATGCTGCTAATGGAAATATGCAAGTCGAGTGTGGATCTGTTGAACTTTTCATAATGTTTGCCATTAATTATATTTAATATTATGTATTCCGCCAAGATGTTCAAAAAATAACGGATGAGTGTGTATTCTATGCATAGACAATTGATTTTGTACCGTATATATTTTAGAGCATGCACATTTACTTAGACTGTTTGTACAGTATGTTACAACAAAGTTGACAGATTTTATAACTTGAAAATAATTAGTCGAAACAAATCATAACATACTAAACTAATGCATAATTGCCCAACTAAAATCCTAAATTGCTTCCCGTAGGGTAGGTTCCCCCATTAGTTGAGTATCTATGATCATGCACGTTAACTCCAACGAATGTGTTTGGCGAGCTGTTGTACACTTACAAATAGGAACAATTTAGTTCTGCACAAAGGCAATAGCAGCATGTTGGACACAACAATGAGTCGAACCATGTAGGTCGGTCATGTTCGTGTTGAATACATTCATCTGTAAAAGGTGAATGTTAACACAATCGAGATTGTGTCATTGTTCACGGGGAGTTTCAGAAAGTGCGTACGACCATGTGTTTATACTACGTATAATGTGTGTGAAAATTTAAAATATTATACAAGCGTGACGGACATTGTTGAGCGCAGTGGCGTAGCTAGAATGTTTTAACATATGGGTATAAATTTAATAGTGGCCATTACGTACGGTCCACAACAGATGAAATGCCCTAATGTTTGGTCAATTCGTAATCTGCGAGAACATACCCTTAAATATATATATATATATAACAGCTACGGTAACTAATACCAACTGCATTTAGTGACTGATGGATTAGGCTCGTCATGCACTTAACATCCAGAGTAACAAGTGTATTTGTCTCATGTTGGAGAGTCAGCCTACCATCAATTCAAAACTAAATCCTTTTGGTTTTAACTGTGGGTACAGTATATGACAAATATGTGTCGCTGGTCAAATTGAAAACATTAATCACGTTATATTTCAGTTGTCATCAAGTTCCTTTCATTTTAAGTGTCTTTTTTCATTGCAATTCTAATTTAGCAGTCTACTGAGAGAGATGGGGTCTCATTAACATTTTCTATTGGCGAAGTAGCTAACGCTTGGCCTAGTTGTTAGAATATTAGTCGGCTGACAAGGGTCACACAAACTCTTACTTGGACTAGTTCAGGGAGGCTGACCCTTGTGTTCATTACTACATTTCACAGCTTCTTACACTTTTTTGTTTACGTTACTGAAATCTGGGTCACATCATAGACCTTGTGCAACTTTCTGAATTATTATGCATCCGATCTGTCAAATTTCGTTTAATAGTCCACACATTTGATAAAAAGTGATGACATCCCTTCTAAATTTGATCGACTATGTTTGCTAATAAAGCGATCTGGTCTGCACAAAACATATTGTGTCGAGAACATAGCCGTTCTTCTCATATATATGAATGGCTGCCTGTCTCTACCTCCTAGCGTGCATGGATGTATGTATCCATGTATGTATGTATGTATGTATTATTCTTAATTCGCATCACATGTACACAAACTAACGGCTTGATGATAGTAAACGAAGTTCACAAAGTCTAAAACAACTTACTACAGCCACGAGGTGGGCAATGACTTTCAAAACAAGAATCAGTTGTTAATACAATATGCATTTGTCAAATATGTTTGAGGGATCTTCTTCTTCTTCTTCTGCGTACACAGTCAGACAGTAACCATTATTTTTTCGAAAAAAGCGGTGGTCATCCTGAGGCTCTCGCCACTGCCATAGAGCTTGTCTTGCAGTTCCCCTGGTAATGGCCACATCTGCTCTCTCTGATCCTCGTATGTCGGGCAGTTCTGCAGCAGATGTTCAGTGGTCATTTTACCAGTACCGCACGGGCATTCGTCGGTACACCCTATCTTCAATTTGTTGAATAGGTGGTACCTCAGTCTGTTGTGGCCAGTGCGAAGTCTAAAGACAACGACCTGCTCTCTTCGGTTCAACTGGTAATAGGCATCGTTTTTGGTGTAACCAGTATGTTCGGTTTCCCATTTGGTCATGTATCTGGCTTTGATAAGCCGTTTCGACTCTTCGTACGTCATACTGGTATCTGTTTGTGGTAGTCTTGCACCTTCTTTTGCCAGTCTGTCTGCCTCCTCGTTGCCTTGGATGTTGCAGTGTGACGGGACCCACTGTACCACTACCCTTTTTGGTGCGGACTGCTGGCACAGTTTGCAGAGTGCTGCTCTTAAGTCATTAAGCTCAGTGTTTTTCTGGCTTTTTAGCGCTGTTACTACGGCGAGAGCATCTGTCAGCAGGACTATATGGCTCTCATTTTCACTGTATGTCACCATTTCTTCCACTGCCGCCCTCAGTGCCTCTGCCTCCGCTCTGAAATTGCTTGTGTACTTACCAGTAGCGAATGATAGTGTTATTTTTCTGCCATTTGGTAGGTTCAGGAATGCTCCTGCCCCTCCGTTCTGTGTAGTGTTTGTTACAGAACCGTTGGTGTATGCATGGGTCCAGTCCATGCTTGGGTAGCTTTTCGTTATGAAGCGTAGGGTAGTGTCTCTCCTTTCTTTTTCAGTCTGGCAGTTTTTGTTTGCAATACCTGGTATATTTTCTACCACCTCTGGAAATATATCCTGCCTCCAGGTAGGTTTTCGTACAGTAGTGATGGGTTTTGGTGTTGTTAGTGCGTTTATGGGATCTTCGTGCATCTTTGCTTTGGCTATTTCTGCAAAGTTTCTCCGCTTTAGTTTCCCATTTCCCAAATTGTTTAGTCTCTGGTACATTGGATGGTCCGTCAGTCTTCGGAGTTTCTCTGACTGCAGCTGGGCTCTGCAGTCTCTTCTATCGGTCATGGATTGCAGTTTTGTAATCTTTTCAAGTTCTACAATTGGCGTTGACTTCATGCCACCTGTTATAATTCTCATGGCTTGGTTTTGAAGTTTGTTAACTTTATCGAAGTTCGCCTTCGCTGCTGTTGTCCATGCCGCAATGCCATACTCGAGAACTGGTCTCACACTTCCAGTGTACAGTTTCTTTAGTATGCCTTCGTCTGCTCCCCAGCTTGTGCCAGCAAGTTTCCTCATGATTGCCATTCTTTCTCTGGCTTTCATTCGGTTTCTCTCAATCTGACTTTTCCATGTCATGCGCCGATCAAATGTGACTCCCAGATAGGTTGGGTTGTCGTTTGGCTGCAGGATTTTGCCATTTAGACTTAATTTGGTACTTTGGGGTTTTAATGAGAGCGAGAATATTGTTCACGTGGTTTTCTACTCGTTTATTTTAACCAGCCATGAGTTCGCCCACTCTTCCAGCGATGTTAGGGCCGTCTGCATCCGATTTCTTGCTATGGTGAGATTCTTTTCAGAGGTCCACATAGCCCGATCGTCTGCAAACATTGAGCTATGGACTCTTCTTGGTATATTCTCTGTAATATCGTTTATATATACCAGGAAGAGTGTGGGTGACAATACTCCCCCTTGGGGAACTCCCTGCTCGAGTGTCACCTTTTTGCTCATTTGCCCTTGTACTTGGACTCTGGCCGTTCTTTGTTTGAGGTAGTGGTTGATCCACTTGTACATCTTCCCACGGACATCACTTCTTCTTAGCTTGACTCTAAGTCCATCCTTCCAGACTTTGTCAAATGCCTTTTCCAGATCCACCCAAACAGCTACTGTGTGTTTCTGTGCCTGGTAGGCATCTTCTATCTCCTGGGCTATGAGGATGACCTGGTCCTCAGTGGATCTGTGCTGTCTAAAGCCGGCTTGCTGTGGAATTAGTATTCGTTTTTCTTCCAGATGCCACATCAGTCTGGTGTTTATCATCCGTTCCATCAGCTTGCCGACACAGCTCAGTAGGCTTATGGGCCTGTATCCATTTGGATCTGTTTTGTCCTTTCCTGTTTTTGGTACTGGTACCAGTATTGCATCTTTCCATGCCTGTGGTACAATTCCCCTTTTCCAGCTTTGGTTTAGGACCGATAATAGTTTTTTCTTCGCTGTTTGGCCCAGCCCCATCAGCATTTCGTTTGTTATCCCGTCTTTTCCGGGAGATTTCCTTTTCTTTAGTGTTCTCATAGCCTCTACCAATTCGCGCATTGTTAGTTTGGCCATCATGTGCTCTTCAGGAGCCGTATTTATGTTTTCGTGTCCCTTTAGCTCTTCGCTAATGTCTGTATGCTTATCGGCAGGGACCTCGATGTGGTTTGCTCTGGCATAGTGATCGACAAAGGCGTTTGCGGCTTTCTTACCTGTGATCAAGTTCTCGCCCTGCTTGATAGTAATTTGTTTATTTGACGGGGTTTCGTCGTTCATGGCTCTGACTAGCTTCCATAGCTTGTTCCCTTCTTTGTCCAGGTTTAGACTTTCCGTTTTATTTTTCCAGCTTTCTCTTGCTGTTTGTTTGAGAGTGTGTTTGTACTTCGCCGCGGCGGCTTTGAGGGCGATGTTTGCCTCCATGGATTTTTCTCGTTCTGCCATGTTCCTAGCATTTGTTACTGCATCTTCCACTTTCTGCAACTCATCATTCCAGTAGGGCTTATAGTTTTTCCTAGCTCCTCTTGGGATGGTTTCAGTGGCGGCTTGCATTATTGCCTTGCTTAGGCTCTCTACCATGGGCTTCATTTTGGTGTTTCGTGTGTTGATGGTTTCACACAGCCCATCTGTCAGGATTGCAAATCTGTCCCAGTCGGCTCGTTTGTAATTCCAACGTGGGAGCGGTTTTGTTTCCTGTGGGCCTACTTCCATGTCAATGGTTAGCCTGATCGGCCTGTGGTCGCTACCTGCCAGTTGGTTTAGCACCTGGCGGTCTATTTTATGGTGTATGTCCTGTGTGGAGAAGGCCAAATCTGGAGTCGAGGTGGTATGCCATGTTCTTGAATAGAAGCTAGGCTATCCTCCGGCCTATTGATTAGGGAGAGATTTGCATCTATCTCCCAATCTTCCACTTCGTCACCTCTGCTGTCTGTGTCAGAGTATCCCCATCTCTCCGAGTGGCTGTTGAAATCTCCAACTACTATGCAGTTGGAGTCTCTGACCTCCATACTAGAGAGCGATAGGTCTCTGTTTGGTGGTCCGTACAGATTGAAAATGCGGAGCTTCGTCTGTTGGGCCATTATGTCAACTCCTACAATTTCTGCTTGTCCGGTGTGATTGACAGATACCGCGCTACTCGGTATGCAGTTTCTGGTCAGTATCAGGACCCCTCCTTTGTGGCCTTCTCTATCTAGACGGAAGGTCTGATATCCTCTGATTGAGAATTTATGGTTATTGTTGAGGTGCGTTTCCTGGATACATGCCACGTCAATCTTACCTTCATTCAGGTGGTGTGTTAGGGAAAGTTTTTTGTTAATGACTCCCTCCGCATTCCACTGTAGTATTTTGAGGGTCTTCAGGTTTTGGCCAATAGAGGTTGCCCCATAGCCATGTGCCTTGACTCCACGACACATGGGTGGGTGACCACCAGTAGTCAAGGGTGGGCCCCTTCGAGGCGTGGGGCCCGGCACTATCGCTGCCTGGCGGGACTCCGCAGGATGAGCGCCATGCGTTTTTCGAATAGGTTGTACTGCCATCATACTGTGATTTACGTTGCACTGTTTTGTTAGGCTTGCGGCCCCGTGCATCCGATTTCAACAGGCGTTTCTGTAGGGATGCCCTCCTTAGCCTTTGGCTGTCCCCAGCCTATCTGCAAGGCAGCAGTTGTTTATGATCAGAGTTTGAGGGATCAAGATGCTGATCAGCGCATGAGCTGCAGTGGTCAGCGACCTAAAGCTGACTGCTAGCGTCAGGGCCAGCGAACCAGAGCTGCCAAAACCCTTCTATACCTCCACGCGGTGATCCTGGATAACAGGTTGTAGCAGAGCAGACTGGCTAAGGAGAAGAGATCGAAGAGGGAATGCTAACCCGGTACTCAAAAACTGCTTCCTGAAGTCTGATGTGTTGGACGGATAGGTGCAAATATCGCAGTCAAGCTGTAAACTACAGCACAACGCATTCCGTTCTCTGGACTACATTCTGATTATTAAGCCCTTTCAGAGTTTGGTAGCGGGAGATTGAGAACGAACAAAGCCCCAAAGCCAAATATGTTTGAAAAATCAAGCATTTTCGATCCCATTTCAAACCATCACACCCAAGCTACCTGTAATGATTATAATATAATCAATGTTTTTGTCTTTATAACAAGCCTTAAATGACGATGTAGAAGATGTTGCCTTGAGCTGGCAACCGTGTGAGGTTACACCATCTTTCCATTATAATTAGTCATTATTTAAGATTTCTGTCAAATGACCAGCTGCAGCTAACAACGTACGATCACATCGAAACAAAAAAGGTGAATAATTTCAACTGTTCAGAAACAGACTTGCTTTGAACATGTCCAGCTGCATTCTGGTCTTCGCGTCACATTGGAACGTAAAGTCAATGTTTACACATATTAGAGAACTGTGAAAGAGTTCAGCAGCAGTGGTGATCCTCGCTTAACATTAGAACGTAAAGTGTTTGTTTACTCATGTTTTAAAACAGACTCACTTTGAACGTGTCGAGTTGTAGTGGTGATCCATGCTTCACATTGGAACGTAAAGTGACTATTTGCTCAAGTTTTAGGACAGACTCACTTTGAACGAGCCAAGCTGTAGTGGTAATCCATGCTTCACATTGGAATGTAAAGTGACTGCTCAAGTTTGAGAACGTACTCACTTTGAACGAGTCAAGCTGCAGTGATGATTCACGCTTCACATTGGAACGTAAAGTGACTGTTTGCTCATGTTTGAGGAGAGACTCACTTTGGAAGAATCAAGTTGCAGTAGTGGTCCACGCTTCACATTGGAACGTAAAAGGGAAACTTGAATCACATATTAGTACATGTGAACAACTTATTGTATTTGTAACTAGAAGTATTAACAACATATACATGAATATAAGAAATGTATGAGTAGTAAAGTGACATATCTATCAAGTCCGTCTTTTAATTCACGAAAGAAGGTCCAAAGCAATTTTCTACTAAACTGCATGTCAGATCCAAATAATTTTTCCCATGCAGCCTTAGAATATCCATGTCGCTAAAACATTGATACTATTTAGTCCATAGATGTTAAGACACTTGCACATCGACAAATTATTTTGATCGTTTAGGAGCATTGCAAAGAAATTACATTCAATTTAAGAATTTACAGAATGCAGCTGAATTTCTTTGCATTTTGTCAAAAGGCGTATCTATTTAATGTCTTGATAGATCAATTGATTGTTTATGTAGCACATTATGTATAATCGTAAAAATGGCACCAATATGCAACAGTTAATATAGCCCTTCGGCCACCATTAGACCTCTAAGTTTGTATCAATTGCACAGCTAATTTTGTGTCGCGTAACGCATTTGAATATTGAAATGCATTTGTTGCTATTGTATGTACACCTAATTGCTTTGATAAAATACTCAAATTCATCCAAGTCTGCTAATCAGTATGTCCACAAAAGATGATATCAATCATCCGAATTTGTCGATCCAAAAAGGATAACAATTATTATTGGCTGGACAAATTGAAATACATCTCGTTGCCAGCACTGTTTTTCTTTCCCGAGTACATGTTCAACACACTTCTTCCAGAAGTTAATGTCTATTTTTGGAAGGTACGTGTCAGCACTTTAACATCATACATTTTAAATGTATTGTTCTGTTCGGCAATTTGTCATTCGACTTTAGCCCACACAAGCCCTAATTTTGTGGTTAGTTTCCGAAGAGTAACAGTTTATATTTTGTCAACAGTTTCAATATCTTGCGTTTTATGACATCTCCGTCGAAGTCGTCAAATTTCCATTTCCTTTCGAAGCACTCTGAGTCATTTCCAATCCAACGGTAAAAGGATGATCTGTCCAGACCAAACGCCAATTGCGTTTGTCTATCTGGGTCATGAATATCGCAATGTAAATGAGCCATCTTAGAATCCCAACGGAAGAACTGTAATAGTAAAACTGTAACTTTATGTATTGTTATAAATGTACACTACAAACTCATTTTGAGATTGATATCATGTAAGTTTAAAAAAAAGGCAACTACATGCCACAATAACGACACCTCAAACTAGTAATGCGTATTGGATGGCATCCTATCAGTCACGACTTCATGCTAGAGAGGGGGCAGTCGGTTGGCGCCCTTGCTTTTGCCGCACACGTTTGGGGCCTGCATTATAACGCATCTTGTCTTCCCCTGCCTGCAGACCAACAAACAAAGTCTGCCTCAAGTCGGGTCTGTCCTTGACGCATCTTGTCTTCCCCTGCCTGCAGACCAACAAACAAAGCCTGCCTCCAGCCAAGGTCTTTCTTTGGCAAGCTTCTCACAGTGGCAGGTGTTTATATGCAACGACTTTAGGTCACACTTACAAACATTTTTTGTAGCGGAGGAAGGGTCTACCTATTTTACGTTTGCCCATCGTCAGCTCTCTGTATAGGATATCTTTTGGTATTTGATCTTATATTATGCACACGTAACCAAGTCACCACAAGCAGCGCTGGCAGAGGATCGTAACTAAACTGACCATATTTGCACGGTCCAATAGGTCTCTGTTAGTCAGTCTATCGCTCCTTGAAATTCCATGTATGCGTCTCAGGTGGCGCATTTAAAGAGCATGTAGCTTCTTTTCATGAGAGACATAGGGAGTCCTTCTTTCGCTGCCACAGAACAGGGTACTAAAATCACATTATCTGTACACAGCAACCTGTGTAGAGATGGTCAGCACGATGGTATTACACACTTTCTGCGAGAGCCTGGCCAGTGCTGATAAAGCCATTCCTAATCGCTTCTGCAGCTCCGTGTCCAGTGAACGGTTGTCGGTGATGATAGATCCCCGGTAGGTGCAGTGATTTACTACTTCCAGATTTTTATCGATTAAGACACTGTCTGGAAGATCTGCACCATGAGCCATTACTTTTCTTTTTTCTACGCTTATGGTGAGTCCAAACAGATCACATGATTTTGCCGACCTATAAATGATGATCTGTAATTCAGCTTCCGTGTGGGCGACCAGGGCAGCATCGTCTGCGAAGAGTATATCCCGAATGATAGTCTCCCTTCTCTTACATTTTGCTCGCAGTATTGTTTGTTTGAATCGTCTTCCATCTGATCTAGTATGCAGAAAGACCCCCTCGGTGGCAGTTCCAAATGCGTGTTTAAGCACGACGGCAAAGAAAATGCCGGATAGAGTTGGAGCCAGGACACAACCTAATTTAGCTCCGCTGTTAATTAGAAGGCATAATATTCCTGACCGTGATGCAGCACTGTACCTTTCATGCCAACTTGAAAAACCTAATCGTGCTCTGTAGTTTAGGTGGGCAGTCAACTTTAGACAATACTTTAAAACGACCCTCATATCATGAAGGTAAGTAATAGTGGTCTGTGTTCTCTGCATTTCTTCTGCAATTGGCTCAGGGAAATGACTTTATCAATGGCCAACCTGTCTGTGCAAAAAAAACAAGACTGTGACTCCAGGTACATCCGGTCGGCCAGCTGTCACAGCCTACTGAGGATGATGCGAGCATACATTTGCCTATAGTGTTCAGGAGCCATATTCCCATGTCAATTTTGCAGTCTCTTCCGTCTTCCTTTTTCTTGTAAAGGGTGATTATGTTGGCGTCTCTCGTGTTCTGTGAGAATGCCCCCTCATTCTAACACTGGTTTAGACGCCTATAACAATTAGACAGTTTCGCATGAATGACTTTTGTTGTTTTCCGCATTCGACAAAGTGTCTAATTGGTGCACGGGATAATTATGAATTTGTATTTACTGAACGTATTTGAAAGTCAAAACATCTTTTTTAAAACAGCACGTATTTGTGCCTTAAAAATGTTAACATTATGTCCAATTCACTGAGGTTGATTTTAATATAGACTAATGAATACATTTTGGAAAATACATAACATTTCTTAGAGAAAAAATAATTCCATAACGTCATGGATATTCTAAGACTGCATG
This sequence comes from Ariolimax columbianus, assembly GCA_036924085.1. Taxonomy (NCBI): domain Eukaryota; kingdom Metazoa; phylum Mollusca; class Gastropoda; order Stylommatophora; family Arionidae; genus Ariolimax; species Ariolimax columbianus. The sequence goes on from JAVGWX010000010.1 coordinate 9,435,145, forward strand.
CGAAAAATTATTTGTATCTGACATGCAGTTTAGTAAAAAAATTGCCTCGGACCTAGTTTCTGAATTAAAAGACAGGCTATAGCTTCGCACTATTCAGGAACCTACTTAGATCCCCTCTGTGTGAACGAGCCAGTCCACCGAGTTGTAAATTAATATCGACAACGGAAGGAAATGCAGCGAAAAATGAAGCGTTTCACACCTATTTATCGAACGTTTAGGTCTAACACAATGAAGTCTCTAACATACAAACCACAGCGGTGGTGCCTATTATCCAACTATCTATATATCATCATCATCATCATCTGGTTGATCAGACTGGAGACTGGTTGTAATGTATGAGTATGTCTCTCCATATGACCCTATCCTCTGTAGTTCTCTTCATTGCAGCATAAGCTGGTACTTTAATGTCCCTGCATGCCTCAGATGTACAGGTGAGTCTTGGTCGCCCCGGTAATCTCTTTCATTGAATATTGTATCTTATGTAGAAGACTTTCATGTCTAATACTGTGACCCAGCCAACTCAACCGACGTGTTTGTATCATATGCAATATTTGGCGTTGTGCGCCTACGTCATTGAGTACATTGCCATTGGATCTTCTTTCTGTCCAACTCACTCCATTCTACGGTAGCACCAAATTTCAAAGGCTTCCAAGCTTTTTTTATCCTTTTTTACCAAAGTCCATGTTTCAGTCCCATGCTGTGCTATTACTAATATACTAAATATACTAATATAAGTGGCAATTATTATTTTCCTCAGTTATATCTTGAAAAACGGTTAGCACTATGCACGAAAATCAGATTAATGCGTACACTGGTCCTATTAATATTCCTCAATGCGTGTGAGACATGGACAGTTACAGCTGACCTTCAACGAAGGATACAGGCCTTGGAGATGAGATGTTTCCGAAAACTTTTAAACGTCACGTACAAAGATCGAGTTATAAATGTGGAAATACGAAATAGAATTACAACAGCAATAGGGCCTTTCGAAGACCTCTTGGCAACTGTCAAAAGAAGGAAACTCACTTGGTACGGTCACATATCGAGATCAAATGGTCTTGCAAATACAATCAATCCTCCACGGAAAGGTGCATGGCAGACGGCGAAGAGGCCGGCCCAAAAAGAGATGGGAGGACAACATAAAAGAATGGACCAGTCTCCGACCAGAAGAGTCACAGACAGCGGCATCTGGCAGAGAGCGGTTGCGTGGGATTGTGAGGATGTCTTTATGTGTCCCCCAACGACCTCACCGGTTACGGGATGACCTGATCTGACCTAATCTGAGTTTTATCCTGATATTTTTTTAGGTTAACAATTTCAGTTTTTCTCTGAAGCCCGATTTGACCATTGCAATCATTGTCCTAATTTATGTCTCATTGTGGACAGTTTCTGTTAGGGCTTGCCCCAAATATGTAAACTTCTGTACTTATTCAATTATTTCTCCATCGATGAATATATTTATGTGTCTATCTTGCTTATATATTACCAAAGTCTGTCTTCGATGTGCTTATTGTTATGACAAAATCGTCGGTAGTGTTATTAATGTTATCAAGAAGCATTTGCAACGTTGATACTGATCGCACAACTATCGCTTGGTCATCAGCAAATTTGATGGAATTGACTTTCATACCATTTTTTACACCACTATTCCAACTCCGCATAACTGTGTCCATCATCCTCCCAGAATATCCGTTATAGAGACTCGGTGAAAGCACGCAGCTCTGTCGTACCCCCTGTTTTATGGAAATTGGATCCATGATACCTTCTGTGATTGAAATAATCGCCTCTCGATTTTCATACAGGTTCTGGATTAACCAAATGAGACATCATTAAATACATATTTACTGCAAAATCTTAAACAGTTTACTCCAGGGAACTCGATCAAAAGATTTCTCGTAGTCAATAAACCAGATTAACAGTGTACGTCCTTGATCGATCATTCTTTTTTCTAACAGACGCAATGATTTGATGGCATCCCTTGTACCTTTCGCCTTGCGAAGTCCAAACTGGATATCTTTCAGTGCCTCTTCTATTTTTCCATCAATTATCATATAAATAATCTACAAAAGAATTGTAGATGCATGTGTTATCAAACGTATCGTTCGGAATTGACCACATTCAATAGCATTTTATTAAATTGGCAAAGGAATTAATATTGAAGTTGTGTGATCGTTTAGCCATATTCCCTTGAAAATGTAATTAACAAATTTAAAAAGTAAATCATGAATCGTCTCTCCTTTTCCTTTCAGTAGCATGTTAGAAAAGACATCTATCCATTGTGCCTTGTTGCACAGGATTTAAGAAAGTGCCTTATATATATATATATATATATATATTTACATACATCTGCCTGTCTATCTATCTACCTGTGCATGTTCTTGGAACGACACATCTGACCATTAAGCAGATATACGTGTTCTCCACGTATGAACTGTGTGGCTTTACTTTTCTAAGCTCGTATATGTTTTCTCAGACAAATAGTTAAGCCTGCTATGATAATCGTTGTGAGTCGAGTGGTTGTTGGCCTTTCTTTTTATTTTACTGCCAGGTTGGGCCTCCAACTGCCTGTGACAGCAGTCTGTTGCTGTCCATTCTAAGCACACGACCGAGTGTTTGGACAAATGGACTAATGGACAAAATCAATGGTTACACCGCTACCTAAGTCTGGAAACCTAAAGCTGTGCCAAAATTACAGAACACTAAGCCTCATCAGCAACCCTTACAAGGTCATGCTTAGATTAATCCTTGACCGATTGAAACCCCAATTAGAGAACATCATTGCTGAGGAACAAGCAGGGTTCAGACAGGGAAGAAGCACTACCGAACATATATTTAATTTAAGGCTGCTAAGCGAGAAATATCTAGAACAGCAGCAAAAACGGTAGCATGTGTTTGTTGATTTCAAGAAAGCGTTTGATAGAGTATGGCATAAAGCGCTTTCGGAAACCATGAGGATGTATACAATGAACGGAAATATTATAACGATCCTTGAACACATGTATGACAAGGCGTCCAGCGCAGTTATTGCGAATGGGAGACAAGGGGACTGGTTTCGCACATCAGTTGGTGGGAGACATGGTTGTACACTCTTCAACTCTGTTCAAACTATTCCTGGAAGGAATTATCAGTGAGGCACTTAGAGGTCACGTTGGTACTGTGAAGATTGGGGGGAGGGGTTGGAGGGGAACGACTACCAACCTTTGTTTTACAGATACCATCCACGTGTTGACGGGTTCAGAATGAGTCAGACGGCTCGATGAAACAGCTCTTGACTATTGTATGGAGATAAACGATGGAAAGACTAAATTAATGACCAACAACACTGAGGGCTTCAATAGCAGGATACAAGCTAACGGTCAGGAACTCGAAATGATTTACCGTTTTAAATATATGGGTTTCATTGTCAGTGATGACGAATCAAATGTGAAGTGTTAGCCAGAATAGCACAGCCAATAGCGGGTTACCACAAGATAACGAAAAGTGGCTGTCAACACAAGATAACGGAAAGAGGGTGGCCACACAAGATAATAGAAAGAGGATGTCAGCACAAGATAACAGAAAGAGGATGTCAGCACAAGATAACAGAAAGAGGGTGTTAATACAAGATAACAGAAAGAGGGTGTTAATACAAGATAATAGAAAGAGGGTGGCCACACAAGATAACAGAAAGATGGTGGCCACACAAGATGACAGAAAGAGGGTGGCCACACAAGATAACAGAAAGAGGGTGTTAATACAAGATAACAGAAAGAGGGTGTTAATACAAGATAACAGAAAGAGGGTGTTAATACAAGATAACAGAAAGAGGGTGTTAATACAAGATAACAGAAAAAGGGTGTTAATACAAGATAACAGAAAGAGGGTGTTAATACAAGATAACAGAAAGAGGGTGTTAATACAAGATAACAGAAAGAGGGTGTTAATACAAGATAACAGAAAGAGGGTGTTAATACAAGATAATAGAAAGAGGGTGACAACACAAGATGACAGAAAGATGGTGACAACACAAGATAATAGTATAAGGTGTCAACGTCAGTTAACGGAAATAAGAGGGGCACATCGTAAAACGGGAGGGGTGCACACACAATATTAGTTGCCTATCACATGGTACATCATCAGACATGCTTTTTCAGAAATGACTGCCTGAATGAACATTCTCATCCGAATAACAGAGATCCTATTGCACTTGGGATACACGTGGGATATACACGGTATACACATGGAAAACACATGGGAAACACATGGGCAGCATCAGGATGTATGCCGAAATGCATTCTCTACTTTCGTGCAGCTCGCTTTTTTTTTCTGCGTCACAATAATAGTCCTCTTCTCTGCGATGCGAGCATCAGGCGGGATAGCAGTGCGTCAGGCAGAGCGGTTCAGAGCAAGCAACTTCTAGTTGAACACACCAATGAAGAAACTGTTCTAAAAAGTATATATCTTATCATGCCTCCAATAGACCTTCAATGTTTCGTATGCGCTTGCTTGGCTTCGTCTGCGCGATGCTCACAACTGCGAGGATCACGTCTATCCATCACCTCGTCAAGTAGACTGCTAAGAAGGACAGTCCGTGTTCAGGGAGAATTACTTGGAAGTCCAGGTAGGGGTCCTGACCAGTATATTTTGACTGACCCTGACTAGCTTGTCTCACCAGTATATTTTGACTGACCCTGACTAGCTTGTCTGAACAGTATATTTTGACTGACCCTGACTAGCTTGTCTGACCAGTATATTTTGAGTAACCCTGACTAGCTTTTCTGACCAGTATATTTTGACTGACCCTGACTAGCTTGTCTGACCAGTATATTTTGACTGATCCTGACTAACAAGTATGACCAGTATATTTTGACTGACCCTGACTAACATGTCTGACCAGTATATGTTGACTGACCCTGACTAACATGTCTGACCAGTATATTTTGACTGACCCTGACTAGCTTATCTGACCAGTATATTTTGACTGACCCTGACTAGCTTGTCTGACCAGTATATTTTGACTGATCCTGACTAACATGTATGACCAGTATATTTTGACTGACCCTGACTAGCATGTCTGACCAGTATATGTTGACTGACCCTGACTAACATGTCTGACCAGTATATTTTGACTGACCCTGACTAACATGTCTGACCAGTATATTTTGCCTGACCCTGACTATCATGTCTGATCTGCATAGTTTGCCTGAACCTGACTAATGTGTCTGATCTGCATATTTTGCCTGAACCTGACTAATATGTCTGATCTGCATATTTTACCTGAACCTGACTACCATGTTCGATCATTATTGTGTGCTATGTATAGCATATACCAGCATTAATTTAGCGATTACGAAATTGAAATCAAATGAAGACTTGCAGATGTTCAACACAAACTAATACATCTGAAACAAATGTAACAATACACAAGCCAGCAGACAAAGATCCAGTTGAACAGGACATGCATTTTTCCAGTGGTGACAAACGTATGTATATAAGACAAAGATATTCAATCAATCAATTGCAAAACATATCAGATTTTGAAGTGAATGATTACAAACAGATGTTGACAATATTTTGGACAGATATAAAAGCAAAAGTGTTAGCCTCAGTAGTTTCTACTGGCGGAGGCGCGCCTATTTCACCCCAGACCGTAGTCAATTGGGCAATATGTTGACGCATAAACCAGTGCTTGGTTGTTTGTGTGCGTCTGTATGTACCTATGCTAGGTTTGTGCGCTCTCAGAAGCCAGCCCAACCAAAGTGCAATGGAAGGGCATCACCCTGAGGGAGCGTGTGACAGCTGTGCAAGAGTGTGACTGTTGAACAGAGTCAAATGCAATAGAGTGAGGTAAGAAGAGAGAGAGTATGGTAAGGAGAGAATGAGTGAGGTATAAAGAGAGAGAGAGTGAGGAAAGAGATGGAGAGAGTGAGGTAAAAAGAGAGAGAAAGTGAGGTAAGAAGAGAGAGTGAGCCGAGAACAGAGATGACTTGTGATGGCGTGGCCGACGCGCATTAAACCAAGGAGCATACAGAACTGACGTGACGTGGCGAGACTAGGTTCTGGAAAGATTATCTTACATGATGATGATGATGCCGCTGTGATACGATGAATCGTTCACATGATGATGGCACTAGGAAAATGGGAAAGGACGCAGTTCTGATACTAAAACAAGGCATATGTCATTTAGTGAAGTTCGTAATCGAAATTAACAGGTAATACATAACATAACGATGCAAGTTATTTCATCGACCTCCCAGTGTAGATGGAGGAAACAAGAAAAGTACACAAATCTACTAAGGTGCAGCCCGTGTATCATGTTAATAAACAAATGTTTATATAGTAAATAACATGTGAAGAAAACACATGGCATATACCTCAATTGAGGATCAAGTGATACAGACTTTATTCAAACATATGAAACGTTTGGTCTATTATTTTCATCACAGCCTTGCAATAATTGACTCCTATGAAAGTCACATTTCAGTTTCTACAACTGATGTAAACCGACCAGTCATTGCGTAGCTAAGTCTCCGGTCCATTTTTCTGCGAGACAAAAGGCCTGGTATGCAGAAAACATAATAAGCGATAGTTTGCAAACTGTTGCATTGCAAGTCCTATAACTCTTTATGTAAAACAGATAAACATATTACACTGACGCTTTCCCTTTGATTAGGTTTGAATAAAATTACGATTAATAAAATCTTATAAGTAATAAGGTTTGCCTCATAGTGTAGTCCGTCTTTTAATTCATAAAGAAGGTCCGAAGCAATTTTCTACTAAACTTCATGTCAATTCCAAATGATTTTTCGCATGCAGATTAGAATATAATTAGTCACTATTAAAAGCAACCTTAGTGAATCTGACATAATTTTAATATGTTTAAGGTACACAGACGTTCTGTTTTTAAAATATATGTTTTGATCTTCAAATGCGCTATAAAAATACAAATTCATGACTATCCTGTGCACCAATTATATACTTTTCGAATGCGGGAAAATAGCAAACGTCATTCATGCGAAATTGACTAATAGTTATAGACATTTACGCCTATAACCGGGATGAGCGGGCCGTATAACAGGACATGAGCTACGCCAACATAATCACCCTTTACAAGAAAAATAAAAAATAGCAATTACGATACCAAGATGGTGGATGTATTTATCTTCGGTCTTTTGACGTTTTGAGACAGTAGTTACCAAACTTACCCACGAAAGTGTTATAAACATCATCATCTTATAGTGTCACAGAATAATCAATAACCGGTCACACGATATGTAAATTAACCGATTTGACATGAAAGCTGAACAGGTCTAAAAAAAATTGTTAGCGTAACAATTGTTCACTTACTGCATCGTGGGATATATGTTCACGGGAAAGACTTCGGGGGTAAAACCTTAGAAAAAATCCGGAGCATGTGTCCTAAGGCAGTCTAATGGTGGTTCCATCTCTATTCTGGCAAATCCTGCGAAGTAGCTGATTCTAGGCTGTATCGGTTAATGCTGGTCCCCTGGATCGATTAGTTACGTGAAGAGGGTGGACCTGTTGCAAGGGAAACATCCTGTTCTCCATAGAAGGATGCCCAAGTTTATGACCTGGAGAGGCCTTCCAGTTTTACCCACCGGTGTCGATACAACAAGTGCATCAACAGTTAAACTGGGATGTTTGAATATCAATACCATGCTGACTGGACTATATGATAACCTGCATGATATAAACCATGCCAGAAGGAGACGCGTAATTAATGACGAACTGAAAAGACTAGATTTGGACATTGTAGCACGCCTAAAGACTCGGTTAGCAGGCTTGGGGTCAATGAGTGAGAAAGCTAGCAAGGAAAAGACCCCAACGAAAAGAGAGAGAGCGCAGTGTAAGCTTTTGCAGTTAAATAGTCGCTATTACATATTGTTGAACCAGGTGAAAATAGATCAGAACACCTGCTTACGCTTTGTCTCCACATCACAGTAGATCCCGTCACCCTTGTCAGTGCATATGCACTTACCTTGCGCTCCACACCTGAAGTCAAAGATGAGTTTTATGATGATTTATCAGCGATCATTAAAAATATCCATAGTCAATAACAGATTGTTCTACTAAGTGATATCAATGCCAGAGTGGGCGCTGATTACGACACGTGGTCGTCATGTCTTGGCAAGTTTGGAATTAAACAAATGAATGCCATTGGGGATGGAAATCATACCATTCAATAGTCACATCTATCAAAGCCTCAGGCTTCCATAAAAGCTGATTAAGTACCAAAAAAATGAGGTTTTTATGTGAAATACTTTACCTGAACTGACATATAAATAAAGATGATAAAGTAGGTGCGAACTCAATGTTGTTTCCCAAACAAACATAAAAGGGCCACTGTTACTTTTCTTGAATGTACTAAAAGGTGGCTAAAGTAGGCTGTGGATGCGTTTTTCAACTTCTACCATATAAACAATCATTACACTGAATATAACTGCAATCAGGTTTTCCGTCAAGCTTGTTATGGGTATCACATTCAGCGGGGATCGAATGCTTCAATATGTAACTAGAATCAGGCCGCCCTTAAAGCTGAGCCAAATGGCTTTGTTGGACGAATGCTTTAATATGTGACTAGAATCAGGCCACCCTTAAAGCTGGGCCAAATGGCTTTGTTGGACGAATGCTTTAATATGTGACTAGAATCAGGCCACCCACCCTTAAAGCTGAGCCAAATAGATTTGTTGGACGAATGCTTTAATATGTAGCAAGAATCAGGTCGTCCTTAAAGCTGAGCCAAATGGCTTTGTTGGACGAATGCTTCAACAAATGGACCAATGATGTCAGTTAAGCATAAAGGAAGTGAAAGACAGTGTCAGGCGAAATGCACCGATGAAGACCTTAACTGACGGCAATGACAGGTTTCTGGTAACATGATGACCACCAACAGCCTTGAGAACGAGGTGGAATATCGACACTGAGATAAACACTTGATAAATCCAACATTTTACTACAGAAGCAGGAAACACAAGTCTGCATACTTCAGTAAAACTCGTGGTATGAGAAGAACTCCTGTAACCCTCTACCAGTTTCTGTTTCTGTTTTCTGTTTCTGAGAATCGACGTCACTGCACTCCGGGCATACCCATAGGGGCGCTGTCTCTCTCATTAAATGGCGTAAGGTATGGATGCTGATGGTCCATGTAGCTCGCTGGTTGTACACGCTCCTGCGCCGTCCTCGCATGCGCCCCACTCCACTCGAACCTCATTTAATGTTGGAACTTTTCAGTCTGTGGATTGCTGCTTCATCTATTGCGCTGTCCTCATCCACCAAGCGGTCATTGATTGATTTCAAAATGTCACTTCTGTCTATCACCAATGTGCCCATGATGGGAGCCCGTGAAGCAAAGATGTTAGCTCTTTCATTGCCCTGAACCCTGGCATGAGCAGGAAAGTAGATCCAGGTCAGCGCCTGGAGGTTTAAGGCCTCAACAGCAGCTATCCACTCGTACCTAAGCCTTCCTTTCTGTACTTTCTGAAGTACGGCTTGCGCGTCTGTCACCAGATATACGATCACATAGATACGATGAACAAACTCAGTGCCGTTAATATTCAGTCAAAATTAGCAACAAGAATGTCCATACTATACCCTCATCAGCATGGGTCATGTTGATTGACAACAAGAATGGCCATACTATACCCTCATCAGCATGTGTCATGTTGATTGACATTGGCAATCATGTATCTCCTTCCGCTCCCTTCAGATGTGTCGTTTATCAACTCTGTTGTTGATCGTCGCTCGTGCCATTCCTTGAGGCTGTCCACTATTTTGTCTTCCTGTGCGCCCATCTAGCTGTCTTTCCTGCTATTATACCCATTGTCACAGTACGTTTCAACCAGTCACTTCTCATGACATCCCGAAAAAGGATGACTGCCTTGACCCGACTATTACATATAGTTCCCTTTGTGTCTGCACTTATTCAAGTACCGCATAGTGGGTATTCTATGAGATTCTTAACATTCTACTTTAAAAACACCTCCGTCACTTCTAGTGGTCTTTATGCTTATTTGTTAATTGTCCATTATTCATTTCCATATATCTGTACTGGATCCACATAACATCCGAGAACGTTCATTCCCAATTCCAGGGATAGGCTCTTTTTACACGCGATTCTCTGCTTGCTCTGGAAGACTTAATTTACGAGCTATTGTGTTCCTTATTTCATTATTGCATTTCCCATCATGTTATGTATGTGTCCAGATAGTTCAAAGTCTGCACTTGTCTTAACTATCTCACGTTCAACCTCGACACTGCTTTTTGGCGAGTTGTATTTCTTTGTTACTACCATCACTTCTGATGCATTATGGTTTAAACTGCTATCTTTGTTTGTGCGTTGATGAACAACCATTCCGACCAATTCTTGAAAGTCCGACTCATCCCGCGTTATCAGAACAATATTATCAGCATATTGTAGATTGTTTATGTTCTGTCCGGCAACTAAAATAAATGGCATTGCCTCTATATCTCGCAAGAGAAACTCACTGTACACAGAGACAATGTCAGGGACAGCATACCTTCCTGAAACACTTTATTGTGCATCTAGCAATAGTCTCACAGTTCATTGTCTCTTCTTATAGCTGCAGTTTATCTGTAGTACATGTTTGAATGATTCTCAGCAAGTACCGGCATGCAATTCTTTCAACATCACATCACATTATCCAGGGCGTCAATTTAGTAAATGTGCCGTATGCGAGGAAGCCAACACTATTATGTACCCGTCCTGATAATTTGCAACGCCCTACTAATGAAGTATTATGCCTGTGGTCAGTCCATCTCGCCATCGAGAACTCGTGGACGTGTTCAGGCATATGATCACTAAAACTTTGCTCTGCGTGTCCACCAACAGTCAGGCATGCTTATCGCTTGCCTAGCTCAACGATGTTTAAGTGATATCGCTGCTTCTTAATCGTCCAAAAACAAAGTATCCCATATCGACATTTTTATTACGCATCGTTTCATTGCTCTCTGAGTGACTCGAAGTTTTTCATCACCTGTTTTGTACAAGTTCCACACTACGCATTCGTTAATTATTGAAAGATTAACAATGGGAATTTAAGTGTCGGCTCTTGTGGTAATGTCTTTCATCTTTTGGGGTATTGACTTAATGGAGTTAAAGGAAAACAAAACTATTTTTTCGTTGTCTGCAGATGCTGTTGTCGATTTTGTGGTTGGCCTTTATCTCTTGGTCTAGGTAGATATATGAGTTAACGTGTTCCTAGATTGATGTCTTGCTTCGGGCAGTAAGGATTTCTGAGGCATTGCGCTTTGCTTTTATTTATCTTTAGACCGATAGCTCTGCAGGCCCAATTTCGGTCGTTCAAGGATTGTTTGGCTTCCTTAATCGTATGACTGATGAGCACGATGTCATCTGGAAACGGTAAATGGGTGAGTCGCTCGCCATCTATATTTACAACTCTATTGATCCAATGTAAATGTTGGAAAATCTCTTGGATGCAGCTGTAAAACGCGTTTTGGGAGATTGTATCGCCCTGTCGGACTCCTTTTACTTTGGGAACATTTAATGGACGGTGATTTATTGTGATGGCTGTATTGCAGTCTTTGTTTCTCAATCAGTCTGATGATTTCGGAGATGTCCAGTATTCTGAGATCATTTACCACAACATTGGTCTCGATACTGTCAAATACGTTCTCGTATTCGAAAAATACAAGACATATGGGGATGCACAGTTCACCTGCTCTCTCTATTAGTTAATTGATTGTGTGAGGGGCGGGGGGGGGGGGGATTGGTGTCAGGTGTGGAGAACATTTTTCCTCATGTGGTTTGTTCTCTAGGTTGGTGTGGTTCAAGTTGCTTGTCGATTCTGTTGGTAATGACTCTATGGAATATCTTGTTCATAATTGTAACAGGCAAAGCAGATTGCAGTTCTTAAAATGTTCAGAATTTCCTTTTTGTAAATGAGTTCTCATGAATTTGTAATGAATAGAAGCATTTATTAAACATCGTTGACAGATGAACTCCGGAATGTGTCCCCCTGAATTAAGGACGTCTATAGTAATTGGTGACTTTCACGCATGTACCATCTGCATTACGTCGAGTAGTGCTTTTGACAAATCTTTGCTTGATCCCTACCAACACGTCATCGTTTTTTTTTTATATTGTGGAACCAAGTAGGGCGGAACCGGCCGTATATATACATATATATTTATCTTCGATCTTAATCGAATGACCCATTCCTCAGATCAACTGCGGGTCACAACTTCGTCTCCAGCAGACCATGTCTTACGTAACGGAAATCCAGTGCGTGATAAAAGGTGTCTCGGAGGTTGTTGTGTGCAGCAAGGCAGTCTGACCAACACATTGGGAATCTTAGCCGGCGTGTCGTTTTACCTCGAGAGCACCATATTGGTGTTACCGTGCTCCATCGACCCTAGTTTCGTCCCAACATCTGACCTACCCATCTGTTTGTCTTATCTGGACATAACATCATCATTCACGAAGGAAAATGGCCGTATGTCGGAATTGTGGAGCTTTTGGTTTCGATGAGTGATTCCAACCAAAGGTATCTCAAGGGAAGTCTGCGTCACTCTAGTGATTTTGTTGGTGTCCATATCTCAGAACTGTAGAACATAGAATGGATCACATTGGAAGAGCGGCTCGTTGGTTCTGGTCATGGCAACCGTCCTGGATCGTGTGCACGAGAATGCAGCACAGCCCGCGCGGCGACTTCTTGTCAATTAAGGTTCACGGTTATTCTCCGTATTGATAATAACGTTATTCTCCGTATTGAGGAGTGGGTTAATCTCCGTATTGAGGAGGAGGTTAATCTCCGTATTGAGGAGGATGTTATTCTCCATATTGAGGATAAGGTTATTCTCCATATTGAGGAGGAGGTTATTCTCCGTATTGAGGAGGATGTTATTCTCCATATTGAGGATAAGGTTATTATCCATATTGAGGATGAGGTTATTCTCCGTATTGAGGAGTAGGTTATTCTACATATTGACGAGGAGGGTATTCTCCATATTAAGGATACGGTTATTCCCCATATTGAGGATACGGTTATTCTCCATATTGAGGATAAGTTATTCTCCATATTGAGGAGTAGGTTATTCTCTATATTGAGGAGACGACCAGGAAATATATATTCATTAACATAAATGACTTGCCTCCCACCAAGGTAGACTGGATCACACACAATTAGCGAAACGGTTGTGCAAAAAATTTGTTTTCATTATATTCATCTCCAGTTCGAATTTCCTGGCCTCACTATATAGTAGATGTATCAGTTTGTTGGCCTCTGCTGCTGAATCGATAATGAAGACCGTGACAAATCGAAAGTGATTATCGGTTTATCTATTCTTGGTATCATCCCACTAAATGTATTCATGTATGTTTCTTCACAATTTTCCTCTATGTACCCTTTCATTAATGTCTTGTTTAAGAGTTATGCTTAATTGCAATACAATTTGTAATGTTTTAATATGGTCAAAATGAATGAATGGGCTGACTCAAATGAAGATGATGACACACTCTTCGTAATCCGACTATTCATCTTTTTAATTGACTTCGTTTTCAGCGGGCTAAACTTCATTTCCTTTCTTACTTCCTAGCATAAAAAGTCCAAGAAATGAGGACTCCTTTTTATAATCAAGCAGTCCTTGGCGAGATAGACAAACATAAATATAGTCTCCAAACTCCAGTCTAAACACGCCCCCTGTGGAGTATATGAAAAACAGACATGGTTGTATGATAGCCACTTAATGCATAAGGACTAATGTACCAAGCTAAAAAGTAATATTAGATGAAAACGTTAAACAAAAAATGTGACTTTTCTCACAAAAACGGACGTTTATATCCAATGAACAAAGTAAGTAACAGTCTAGATGATATTGTGCGAAGGATACGACTACCGTATCAGTGTAGGACATGTTCGATATCCCAGTCAGGCAGAGTGCCAAGGACAGACTCTGACAGTCAATATTCTACTGCCGTACAGATATGCGGGGCCGAGATACACCTAGAGAATAAGCCCCAAACTAATACATGCTGAACGGGTGGACTGTGTCCCAAACGCTGACCATTGTACAACGCAGCCCACGCCATTCACTAAATATATCCACAAGCATGATTTTGTTTGATCCAACGATGTGGATGGCTGATGGTCAACGATGAAGGGCTAGGACAACGCCAATTGTGGGGTTGTAAGGCACCAGCAATCGCATAATGTAAAATGATCTACTGCATATCATGGCACTGTAAGAAGCCACGTCAGTTATGTGGGGCATGATTCATGTGATAAAGACAGTTGGAGTACTATCATTAGACTTGGTGTGGTGCCAGAGACGTGCCAGGCAATGTTATTAAGGTCTTTAAAAAGCGGTTAGTCGCCAGGCCGATTCTTTGTCGTCAGGCCGATGGTTGGTCATCAGTACGGTGGTTGGTCGTCAGTACGGTGGTTGGTCGTCAGTACGGTGGTTGGTCGTCAGTTCGGTGGTTGGTCATCAGTACGGTGGTTGGTCGTCAGTACGGTGGTTGGTCGTCAGTACGGTGGTTGGTCATCAGTACGGTGGTTGGTCGTCAGGCGATGGTTTGTCGTCAGGCCGTTGGTTGGTCGTCAGCCTGATGGATTATCGTCAGTCCCGTAGTTAGATGTTAGTACGTAGGCTTATCGTTCGTTAGTCAGGTATTTGGCTCGAATTGCAGCCGTCTTACAAGACAATGTGTCTTAAAGCACTAAACAAAGATTCAGGGTTGAATCTCGAACAATATTTGTATATTGCATCAAAGTTAAAATATAACAGAAAAGATCATGTGACTGAATGACGCCTGCATTACAAAAATGCCGGTTAATGAACAACAAAAGCAACTCAACCACACAATAATGACATGAATATATAATTCAGCGCAAGTACCTTTGAACAACTACAACATTAACAACAATGGCATATCATCATAGCGTAACGTTTTCTAAGAAACAACGACATTGAATTTCACAAATGTGTAGAATTCTACTTGAAACTGATAATCTGGTAGAAAGATGTCGTGCAGTTTACCTGTGAAGGAGGTCTCACTGCTTGAGTCACACGACGTGTGTGCACCCTGTAGGAGTACGCCCCTGTTGATAGGGTTGTTCAAGCTGTGACGATGTACGTAGTAGTATGAAACCTGGCAAGCAAAACAGCTGCTTTAAGATGTTAATAGTAGTCGTTGTCACTGATCTAGCCCATCTTTATGTATGTAATGTACACAATAGCTGGTGTACCCGGCATTGCCTGGGAAAATTATGATAGCAGTTAATTGCTCAAACACTACACATCCGTCATGCCCCCATTGCACTCACATGCTGCCCTATAACACGTCATCAATGGATGATGTTCGAAATTGGATATGGCAAAACTTGGAAAGATTTGGAGGTGAAAGCGTTTGTTGGAAACCATCGTTAATGAAGCAGTGGCGTCACGTGATGCACCTACTATCTCATATGGTTATGGAAACTTGAGAGACGATATCCAACCTTTCCTCTAGCTTGCTATCCCGCTATCCCCTCTGCCATCGATCACTCCACCCATTTCTATCCCGCTATCCCATCTGCCATCGATCACTCCACCCATTTCTATCCCGTTATCCCATCTGCCATCGATCACTCCACCCATTTCTATCCCGCTATCCCCTCTGCCATCGATCACTTGACTCATTTCTTTCCCGCTATCCCCTTTGCCATCGATCACTCCACCCATTTATATCCCGCTATCCCCTCTGCCATCGATCACTTGACCCATTTCTATCCCGCTATCCCCTCTGCCATCGATCACTTGACCCATTTCTATCCCGCTATCCCCTCTGCCATCGATCACTCCACCCATTTCTATCCCGCTATCCCCTCTGCCATCGATCACTCCACCCATTTCTATCCCGCTATCCCATCTTCCATCGATCACTCCATCTATTTCTTCCTTTCTCAACTTGCCGATCCCTGCCCCAACCAACTACCAATCTATTACCCTGCCCCTTCAACCCATCAATATATTTCTCCAATTAACCAAAACATAGTTTCTCTAATTTATTCGATTGCTTCTTTCTTTTCCACAAAAAGCCCTCCCCCACTTCATCCGTTCACCTCACCTCACCAACACGTCCAATTCCCACCCTACCCACCCATCTCTGTCCACTGGTATTTATATGAATGTGGTTAATTAATATAATCCTCCTCCTGCATTCCATATATCCCGTTACACTCTCTCCCCGCCCTCCAACTCATTTCCCTCCCCATCTCTCCTTTCAACCCACTCATTTCTCATCACGCTCAATTCGTTCCGTCAACCCTCACAGTTTTACAGTTTTACCGTACCGAATCCATCCCTTTCTCTACAATCACTTTCTCATTCAACCTGCCATATTCCGTATTACGTCTGAAATATTTGTAATTAGTATATTTTTGTTTTCAAACCGCTCTCTAAATATGTGGTCATTCATCCCTGAGAGATTGCCCAATTGTCAGTTTGTTTTGTTTCAACTAGCCTATATGAATGGTACTTGCGTGGAATAGTATCAGCCGCTTTCCTTTACTACTTGACGACATTCACGTTATATTGCCATTTCTTACCAATTAGTTTGACCTGGAATTAACCACTTTTCATCTACTATACATAATCTTGACAATTTGTTTGGCCTGGACTTAACGACATTTTATCTACTATACAGAATATCGTTAATTTCTTTACACATGCTTCTAATTTCCCGTAAAAATATATTTCTGAAAGCTACCAGATTAGGCTTTTGACAAAGGATATTTCTACCGCATGTATTCGTACACAATGGAGAGCCATCACCACTTACTATTTCCTTTCATGTTGCTTTAGATATATTAATGACGCTGTTCTTTTTCAGTACAATTTTCAATTCATTTGGGGCCAATGCTTCTTTAGAATCCAATACATGTGTCGTTCAATAACTTCTTTGTTAAATTTATCACTTTTCCTTGCCTTCCTCAGTCGTTTGTGGTATTTGTGAAAATAATGGCACGTTCTGATGTCAAACATAATAATGATCAATCAATAAAACACACTGCATTAATCGTGATATCTATGGATTTGAAACATGATGACACAAATATATGAAGAAATAGTTTTTAAATTGCATTGCTGTTTTTTAGTATAGCGATTGTAACCGTCAACGTCATTCAAATAATAAATGCAAATATGTCTCCGTTAGGCCTTTACAAATTGGACATTATTATGATTACCAGGTAGCACCTTAATTTTGTGACGCATCTAGATTCTAGCAATGCAGTAACGGGGAGCGTTTACGATTCTCCAATTTCTTTAAATCGGGTAATATTGGTTTGATGACGAACCTTTTCCAGATAGCGTCATGGTTTACTGTAGAACTCTTTAAATGATATCCAGTGAAGAGATACATTATGTGTGCACATCACATATCCCGATATTCACCATAGTTACTTTATATGGCTTTACAAAATTTAACATAACTAAAAAAAACATATTCTCATCAATGCACCTCTCATAATTGCAGATATTTATTATTTTCAATAATGACATGTATTTATGAACGCAGTTTAAATGGAACCGAATGTTTGGGAGATGCTGTATAACGATTTTGAAAGACAAAAGAAGCCGACTAATGAGATTATATAACAAGCAATAAGACAGACATCCCGAATGTAAGAGGAGCTGGAAAGCCTAAATGGCGTAAGAGAAGCCGATAATATACCAATACATATACAATATATATATATATATTGTAAAAAGAGGACAATAAGAAGATACTTACTATCTGCTGGCACTGGTCAGTCATCGGGGTGGAGTTCTGCCGGTGGTGGTTTACACTGCAATATATGAAATACAAGCCTGGGAACTCGATAACAAGTCTTTCTTTCTCCACTGTCACACCTGTGGCGTGGTTGGTCGTTGTGTTAGCATGGCTGATTAAAAGCAGATAATGTTCCTTACCTGTATAGACGTATTGGTCAACATGAAAATGTTAGTAACAATATATCTTAGATATATATGCCTCTAGTGTCTAGGAAAACGAGGTCAGAAAAAAACTAAGTAACAATAGTCTAATGGCAGACACTGCTGTCGGGGATGAAGTACACTACACTGTACTAGGTCTTAGCATGAGCTGCAGTGGCCATTTCCTATTATCATTGTCGTTTCTTCTCTAACAATATGTCCATTTACAGGTGGGTCGACTGAAAGAAGCGGTCATGTTATAATGAAACCCACGACATGTCTCATCTATAAAATCGGAAGCCATTTGTTTTGAACCAGACACGATTGGATTGTAAACCAAAGTCACAGCCACTAGGCCACACTGTACATGTCATGTACGGTAATGAAGAATGACGTTATTTTTCCTATTTTGATAGCATTTGTTATTATGCTAGATGGCGTTGACATGAGTGCTCCACCTAAATATCTAAATATCGGTATGTTTTGTCTGACCCTGAATAAAGTAGTCTGACCAGTATGTTTTGTCTGACCCTGAATAAAGTAGTCTAACCAGTATGTTTTGTCTGACCCTGAATAAAGTAGTCTGACCAGTATGTTTTGTCTGACCCTGAATAAAGTAGTCTAACCAGTATGTTTTGTCTGACCCTGAATAAAGTAGTCTGACCAGTATGTTTTGTCTGACCCTGAATAAAGTAGTCTGACCAGTATGTTTTGTCTGACCCTGAATAAAGTAGTCTGACCAGTATGCTTTGTCTGACCCTGAATAAAGTAGTCTGACCAGTATGCTTTGTCTGACCCTGAATAAAGTAGTCTGACCAGTATGCTTTGTCTGACCCTGAATAAAATAGTCTGACCAGTATACTTTGTCTGACCCTGAATAAAGTAGTCTGACCAGTATGTTTTGTCTGACCCTGAATAAAGTGTCTGACCAGTATGCTTTGTCTGACACTGAATAAAGTAGTCTGACCAGTATGCTTTGTCTGACCCTGAATAAAGTAGTCTGACCAGTATGCTTTGTCTGACCCTGAATAAAGTAGTCTGACTAGTATGATTTTGTTTCCTGCCCCTGACTCAGATCGTCTGATCAGAATGTTTAGCTTGACAGTACGTTAGTCCCCCTCTCCTAAGGATTTTATATACTCACAGTGTGGGCAATCTCCAACTGGTGGTAAGAGCCTCAGGTGAGCGGACGAAGGTGTGAACTTTGCTCTCATTGCTTCTATATGTGCTGCGCAAACTGTCACGCACAATTCGTGGTTGATATGAAATAAAGATGCATTCGGCGATATAAAAAAAAATACAACAAAAACAATCAATGTTTGACGGAGACAAGAGTGAAAGTGGAGATGGGTAGGACACACTCACCGGGAGAAAGATATCAATATAATCAGACATGAGCAATTAATATCAGAGGAATCACTTTGTAAGATGATACTTTTGCAGTTGGAGACTCGGAGGCAAAAATCCAGAAATAGGCCTGGAATAGATGTATTTGGGAATCATCAGTTGCAACTGTGTTCAGATGGCAACCAGATATATTAGGAGTTTAAGTAAATGGCACACATGAATTCCCATGAACTAAATCTAACGAGTCTGCAAAGATGGTTCATAATCTACTGATCAAAGTAAACCAAAGGCCACTTATCAAGTCTCACCATACTTGAACATGAATATTTAAAAAATAATATTTGCAGTATTCATTTCCATGTTGAATTTAATGAGAGTTGGTACAATGTACAATGCATGTGACCCTGCCATTATTTTGGTGTATAGGGTTCGTAAATATAGCAGGCAAAAATGTGAACAACGTAGAATATCTAGTACATCTTATTCAGGCTATTAAAGAACAGTATGGTCTCACCCCAAGCGCTGCTGTTGTGGATGAAGTGTTAGAGGCAACACTGAAAGTTAGTATTTGTTTGCACGAAAGTGGGCGACTACTCCTCTTCCTCGCTTGTCTTATCTTATAGTAAGTCTTTCGTCCATATCCATCTAGTTGGACTTGACCGTAATGCTAACATCTATGAACATGGCACGTTGTGGGTCTAACAGCAGCCATGCCTCTGTCAGCTCTATCACGGATAAGCACATTCTGATAAATGGAATGACTGACGCTGATGTCGGAGATGTAGGTCTTCGTATCAATGTGCCTCGGTTGTCTGTTCACTTCCGCACCTTCATTGCCCATCAGTAGACCAGGTACTTAGTACACTTGAGTAGGATCGAGCGTATTGGAAACTGAATCGAACTCATTTCCACAATGTGAGAAAGATACTTTCGACTCTTATGTTCTCGCGAGTAAGCCCCAGTTTAAGAAGGAACACACTACAGAGGTGGATACACCTGAGTGGATCTTGATAAAGTCATCAACTAACACTCATAGCTCTGTGATCTGACAATCACACACAAAGTCATCAACTAACACTCATAGAGCTGTGTTCTGACAATCACACACAAAGTCATAAACTAACTATCATTGTTCTGTGTTCTGACAATCACACACAAAGTCATCAACTAACTAGTATAGCTCTGTGTTCTGACAATCACACACAAAGTCATCAACTAAGTCTCATAGCTCTGTGATCTGACAATCAAACATACGCCAGCTGTCAATCGCTGAGGAGAATGTGTGCGCGATCAGCGATAATAAGACCAAAGTTGTTTATGGTGTACCTGCCGTCAAGAATACTCATATTGTGTACCTGCCGTCAAGTATACTCATATTGTGCACTTGCCGTCAAGTATACTCATATTGTGAACCTGCCGCAAAGTATACTCATATTGTGTAACTGCCGTCAAGTATACTTATATTGTGCACCTGCCGCAAAGTATACTTATATCGTGCACCTGCCGCAAAGTCTACTCATATCGTGCAACTGCCGTCAAGTATAGTCATAGTGTGTACCTGCCGTCAAGTCTACTTATATTGTGTACCTGCCGTCAAGTCTACTTATATTGGAAACCTGCCGTCGTCTACTCATATTGTGTCAAAAATTCAGGTTCACCGTTTTATTAGTTAGTAGATCTTTGCGCTCCGAAACAGCTGGCCCATTTGCAGGAAGCCTGTATATAATTATTTAGAATAGTGGTTTCAATATAAATAAATACACGTGGAGAGGTTTTTTGTCACATACATAATACTGGTTAGTCAAACTTTATTAACATTTGTTATAGTAACAGGGGTGCTTCTAATGACTACCATGTACGGTGGCTTCAAATCTTCATGGCACAGTTCTAAGACGAATGTTGTGACGGATCTACGACGCTGATAGATTCTATTCGGTGACTATGTTGTCCTCAAGTTTACTGTGGCACTCTGATTGCCGGTTAAACCATATATCCCCTGCTCAGAATGACGGTTTGCCAGTGATAATCGTCAAGTTATCGTCAGTGTGGATACAGGTATTCCTTTTAACTACCGTCTCGATTGTAAAATATCGAAGAACTTAATACTGAATAAACTTAAAAGCAAGTTATAGCTACTAACGTTGTCACAGGCAGGACTATACTTTAACGACCCCCGTTTGATACATGTGGCATCAAATCATTTACTGTTACTCTGGACTACATTCTGCTTATTAAGCTCTTTTCGGGACTTGGTAGAGGGATATTGAGAATGAACGAAATCAAGTCAAGTCATTTGCTGTTTGGGGACGGTGTGGGCTAGTGGTTAAGTTCCACTACTCACAACCAGAAATTGCTGGGTTCGACCCCATAACAGCGCCGGCCGTTAAATACAAACCACGGTACATCGCACATGCTATGGGGATTAGAGAAATGAGGCTAACGCAAAACAAAAACAAAACAAAAAAATTACTGTTTGTACAAATAAACATAAACTATAGCCATACCTACCTGTTTTGAGATGTTGGTACTCATCATGCTGTAATAGATAGTTTATGACATGTTCACAAAAGTCGAGAAATATTGTCAATTGTTCGTGGCACGTTTAATACCATTGGTTTAATATGAACAACAGATTGCCACGTGTTAACAATAGTTCATGAAATGTTCACAATGCTTAGTGACATGTTAACAGAAGTTTATAAAATATTCATTACTGTCCGTGAAATGTTCATAATAGTAAATTAAATACTAACTCAAGCAGTTGAAATATTAGAAATAGTTTATTAAATGTTCTTAATTCTTCATGCCATATTGCCATTGCATATTATCAAATGTTAGTAACGTGTTAACGATAATTAATTGAATGTTGAACATTTCTGGTTGTTGCTGTTGCATGCCCATATCGAGTGGGTTTACTCTTTTGTGAGACATGAAAAGGCCGTTAATAAGCGGTTTGGTGTAGATTGGGGATTTCGTGGCGAAGTGGTTCAGCCGTCGGCCTCGTGATCAGGTGATGTGGGCTCGACTCCGGACTCCTCTGGTAGAATTCATTCGTTTTCACGGGTGCTTGATGCGGATTCCCCTGCATTTCGTCATCCCCCCATAGTCGTCTTGTCCGTTATTTGCTCCTGGGGTCGGGCGGCTAGAGACGAGAGAGTGAGGATAGAAAGTAGCGTAGTTAATCCTTACTAAAAATAGCTCAAGCATAATAATTTACGCCATCATCGTCTGCGATAGACGGCGGCCTTTGCCTTTGTAAATTGCCTCTCATTCTGAGCGTGTCATCCAGGTGGTTTTGCTAAGTTTTTCGTCATCTGCGTATTGCTGACTATTTGCGTATAGCATACTACTACGGGGAACACGTAGACTCGCTAGCCAAGCTGCTATGAAAACATCCCGTTCCCATGAAGGACTACGGGAAGGTCGAGGTAACAGATCTTGGCCAGCATATTTTGCTTGACCCTGGCTAACATGTCTGATGTTTTTATCTGACCAGACGTACTAAAGACATATGCTCTTTGTTATATCCATGTTTAGTCGGCTCAAAACGACCCAACTGTAAATGAGTTCATCGTTTTACTGATAGGAACGGACGACGGCATGGTAGTGAATTAGCAGTCTCACCTCATTAACAATAATAAGCAGTGTCGAATTAATGTATCTGCAGATCATTTCCAATAGCATCATTGACCACTAGACAATAAATGTCTATTTATGTTTAACAATAGATCAGACACTGACAAGTTTAACAATGTATAGCAAACTGAAAAGTTTAACAATGGATGACAAACTGATAAGTTTAACAATGGAGGACAAACTTAGAAGTTTAATAATGGATGGCAAACTGAGACATTTAGCAATGGATGACAAATTAAAATATTAAGCAATGTATGGCAAACTAAGATATTTAACAATGGATATTAACTGAGATATTTAAAAATGGATGGCAAACTGAAATAGTTAGCAATGGATGGCAAACTAAGATATTTAAAAATGGATGGCAAACTGAGATATTTAGCAATGGATGTCACAATGAAAAGATAGATCCAATACAAACGTCGATACCACTGCCTACTAAGCCATGACCTTGGCTATCGTATAGTTCTCAAAGGATGTCTGTGTTTATTCGGTGGGTTGACCGTACATACTGCGAAGGTTCAGGCCTTTAAATCCACGAATGTCTGATTGGTAAATATACGTGCGTGTGTAGGTATGAGTGTTGTGTGTGTGTGTGTGTGAGAGAGAGAGAAAGAGAGAGAGAGTGAGAGAGAGAGAGAGACCGTGTATGCGTGTGGAACGGCTCTATACCTTACCTTGACTGAGGAGCAGCCAGCTGTTAGCAAGCTAAAGGCAGTCAGGACAACGACTGCGAGACACAAAACTATCGATGTTGCTGCCAGTGTGAACGCTGTTCTGCAGACACAAATCGTTGACAGTCACATATACCAGCACCACACAGTGGTATCAAACTCAAATATGATGTTTTCAATCATAGTTAATCCTGCGTTAACACGAGGGTCCTTTCATTGTTACGATGGTGTTTATTTGTAAACGTTGTACATACATGAATATCTTAGTAATTATCGACTCAACTGTAAATTGGTACCTGGCTTAGCGTCAGAGAAGTAAAGACAACGACAATGAAAGCGGGCTAACCAATCTCATAGAAAAACGATGATATGTTCATGTTAACAAGTCTCTAACATGGTAACACAATCATCATCATCTATCCAATTGTGATGTTGGATGTCATGGGGAGGGAGGTTACGTTTTCTGTCATGTGTCAGAAAGCTGATGGCATGTTCTTACTCGGCATCGTAATCTAGCGCTGTTGGGGTCGGATATGTGAAAAGTGAAATTTAGTAGCCTGCTGATTATGTGAACTCACAAGACAACCTCACCTCCTTGGACTGCACACTGGGAAACTAGGGCCCCAGGCTTTAGGTTAACGAGGCAATGGCTCGCCTAGGGGGATGGGCTCATCCAGATCAGATACAAATGTTGGTCCACCACAGCTTGGAAAGGAGATGGGCGCCGCCAAGAGATTCTAAGCCCAAGATTCACACATGAAAACGCAATCAAAATATATTATACCGCCTCGGTCTCAGCCTGGGTTAACAATAACCACGCCTATCGTCCCAGACCAGGGCGGAGGTGTTAAGTGTGCAACTGGTGATACCATCCGGTGTAGAGGAGGTGACTTCACTTTGGGTACTTGAAATGTCAGAACATTGAGTGCATGTGTCAAAATTAAAGAACTGACCCATGAGATGGATAAAAATCGATGGTATGTGCTTGGAATATCTGAGGCCCGCTAGAACAATATCGGAAAACACACCACTGAAGAGGGTGACACGTTTTATTAAAGTGGAAGGCCTGACATACACCTACAAGAAGTCGGAATGCTGATGTATAAAGACACAACAAGTTATGCTTTGGGATGTCGATCAGTATCAAGTCCATTTCTCAGCATACGCCTCAAAGCCATGCCCTTCAATATCACGGTGATACAGTGCTATGCACCTACCTCAGTGTATGATGATAGCTAGGTATAGAGTTTCTACGAGGAAATGATATGCACTTGGGAACGAGATACCAAAGAAGGATGTAGTGGGGATACAGGGTGATAGATGATACAACACTGAACGAGATGAGCAGGATAGTGTCGGGGTGCCTTAAACCAACCCCCACAAACAAAATGTATTCCTTAATTGGCATTGCACCACCTGGTATACGAAGAAGTGTAGCTGCGAAAATCAAATGAGGGAAACAGGAAAACCACCCTAGACAACCGACGGTTGGCTATCAGGAACAAGCTACAAGACTTAAATCAAGACACAGTTTCTTAAAATCGACAGAGACCATCCAGACAAGCCCGGAAGGTCGACGCATTGAGAGGTGGCGCGAAACAATGCATGATCCATGGATAGAGCTCACGGAGGAGGCTACGTCTGGACACCCCCTGCACTATGCTGTATGCAAGGCAACGAACAGACTTCGAACTGGTGTGTCAAGATGCAGAGTGAACTTGAAGAAATAGGGATACTCAGATTTTGACAGATATGAATGTGGCGCAGTTCCGGACCAAGATCATCTTATGTCCTGCCCTAACATCCCTGAAACCTGTGACATGAACGACATGATGGAGACGAACGACAAGGCAGTTCAAGTTGCTGAATACCGGACGGATGCCGTGTGACATGGTGTTTAGACACGGAAAGTAAATAGGGGATTGGAATGTCAAAATTGTGAAGACGTGGTGTGAGATTGGACAGGCACATGTGGACCACACGGTATCGCGAAGACGAATAAAAGAGGATTGAGACTCCTGGAATTTCCCATTTAAATAAGTTACTGATGGCGAATACGCTTGGACAAAACAAAATGTAGCGACAGTGAACATGGCACAGCCCAAATAAAGCACTACATAGTCAGATAGACTTTTCTAGACATTATGGAGTAGAAGTGATTCAGATCCAGCATTAATAGCGCGATTCAGATCCAGCATTAATAGCGCGATTCAGATCCAGCATTAATAGCGCGATTCAGATCCAGCATTAATAGCGCACGGACGAGGAGTTTCCCTGAGCCGATCTAGGGAGCGACCAGGACTTAGTGATGATGACCATGCTTCTCTGACTTACCAAAATTGTGAACAGGGAGGTAACTAGACTAAGATTTGATCTTGAGAAGATCACGCACCTGGGGATAGTGGAGGCTTTTGGAGCGATGATGGGAGGAAGATTGGAACCCCTCTTGGTTCTTAATGAATAGGCATACATTGCGACGATAACTGATATCCTGAATTCGTCATTGATAGCCACGGCAACTGAGAGATTTGAGAAGCAATGGGGAAAGCAGAAGGCATGGATTACAAATGAAATCCTCGAGTTATGTGACAAGAGATGATAAATGAAGAGGTCGAAGAATTCCTTGAATGGCATTACGAAATACAGAGAGATAAATGGAAAAAAAGATTAAGATGAGAAAAAAGCCAATGTAGAATGGATAACTGCGCGGTGCTCAGATATCGAACAAAATCTAGTTAGAAACTATGCAAAGGGTGCAAATACAATAATCAATGACCTAGTAAGACCTTAACTTAACCTGACGTCTTCATACTGGTTTAGAAGACTGCAGTCTGTATTCAACATGTTTAATTGACATTACTCTGCTCAGAAAGCTATACCCATCAAATCTATCCTTAAGTGCATTCATTCTCCCTTCCTCGACTATTTCCTGCATTCCACGCATTTACCACTCTCCGACTAAAAAAATATTTCTTTATATCCAATCGTGACCTTTCTTTAGTTAATCTGTAGCTATGTTATCTTGTTTGTGTAGGTGGTTGTATTTTGAAGAAAAAAAACTACTTTTTATAGTCTAATGTATCCGTTCCTTTGATTATAGTATAAACCTGTATTAATTCACCCGGAATTCATTTCTCTTCTAGACAATGTAGGCCGATTTTTCTAAGCCTTTCCCCTAAACTGGAAACCTGGGATCACACTATCAGCTTTGTCGCTATTTTGTGTATCCTTTCCGGCATGTTTATATTCCCTCTACGATAAAGAATCCACACACAGTATTTCAATCTAGGTGTAACTAATATTTCATACAGTTTGACTATCAATTCCTTGCTCCTATGTTTAATATTTCTTTCTTTCATACTTAAGAATTTGCCTTTTTCACTGCTAACTGGACTTGCTCACTCACCTTAACTGTTTGATCTATTATAACCTATAGGTCTTTTTTCCTTTTCTATCTTTCTAATATTGTTCTTGTCTATTCTGTAATTATGTTCCATATTGGATCTACCCATGAGGATTAATGTACATTTATCTACATTAAACTCAATTTGTCAGCGTTCCGACCATTCTCGATTATTTTCTAAATTGGATAGCAATAAAGGCACTTCTGCTTTCGATGAGATACCACTGCATAGAATTGTGCCATAAGCGAATTTTTCAATCATGCGTCCCATATCAATGTTCAATTCGTTTATATAAATAAAGAACAAAATTGGTCCTAACACCGAGCCATGTGGCACTCCACTTTTCATTTCACACCACTCAGAGTACTCCTTATGTATGCCAATTCTCAGCCTTCTTCCCGTTAGTCACTGTTCAATCCATTTGGCAACGTTCCCACCTATTCAATGTGATTTTAACTTTCGCAATAATCTTTAATGAAGTATTCTATCAAAGGCTTTGAAAATCTAGATAAAAAAACATCCACTTGCTCCCATTTATATATCGTTTTAGTAACCTCCTCCATAAATTATAATAGATTTATTATGCACGATCTCCATTTAGTAAGCCATGCTGACTATTTCTGATTAGATTAAATAGGACTAAATACATTACAATGTTATCTTTGATTATTGACTCTAACAATTTACAGACTATGCTTGTTAAACTCACTGGTCTATAATTTGCTGGCTCTGATTTTTGCCCTTTTTGAATAAGGGGATCCCACCTGCATCTTTCCAATACCGTCGAACAATCCCTTTGCAAGTGATTGAGAACATAATATAGCAGATGGTTTTGCTAGTTGGTCTTTAATTTAAAACATTACAATTTTGTATGAATACTATCTAGACCTGCACATTTATCTACTTTCAACAACTCCCTTTTTTTTAAACCATTGCCTTTGTAATACAGATTGATCTTAATCCCGCTGTATCCAAGCCTCTTTGAAAGATACAGATTGATCTTAATCCCGCTGTATCCAAGCCTCATTGAAAGATACAGATTGATCTTAATCCCGCTGTATTCAAGCCTCTTTGAAAGATACAGATTGATCTTAATCCCGCTGTATCCAAGCCTCTTTGAAAGATACAGATTGATCTTAATCCCGCTGTATCCAAGTCTCTTTGAAAAACACAGATTGATCTTAATCCCGCTGTATCCAAGCCTCATTGAAAGATACAGATCGATCTTAATCCCGCTGTATCCAAGCCTCTTTGAAAGATACAGATTGATCTTAATCCCGCTGTATCCAAGCCTCTTTGAAAGATACAGATCGATCTTAATCCCACTGTATCTAAGCCTCTTTGAAAGATACAGATTGATCTTAATCCCGCTGTATCCAAGCCTCTTTGAAAGATACAGATCGATCTTAATCCCGATGTATCCAAGCCTCTTTGAAAGATACAGATTGATCTTAATCCCGCTGTATCCAAGCCTCTTTGAAAGATACAGATCGATCTAAATCACGCTGTATCCAAGCCTCCTTGAAAGATACAGATTGATCTTAATCCGGCTGTATCCAAGCCTCTTTGAAAGATACAGATTGATCTTAATCCCGCTGTATCCAAGCCTCTTTGAAAGATACAGATTGATCTTAATCCCACTGTATCCAAGTCTCTTTGAAAAAAACAGATTGATCTTAATCCCGCTGTATCCAAGCCTCATTGAAAGATACAGATCGATCTTAATCCCGCTGTATCCAAGCCTCTTTGAAAGATACAGATTGATCTTAATCCCGCTGTATCCAAGCCTCTTTGAAAGATACAGATCGATCTTAATTCCACTGTATCCAAGCCTCTTTGAAAGATACAGATTGATCTTAATCCCGCTGTATCCAAGCCTCTTTGAAAGATACAGATCGATCTTAATCCCGATGTATCCAAGCCTGTTTGAAAGATACAGATTGATCTTAATCCCGCTGTATCCAAGCCTCTTTGAAAGATACAGATTGATCTTAATCCCGCTGTATCCAAGCCTCTTTGAAAGTTACAGATTGATCTTAATCCCGCTGTATCCAAGCCTCTTTGAAAGATACAGATTGATCTTAATCCCGCTGTATCCAAGCCTCTTTGAAAGATACAGATTGATCTTAATCCCGCTGTATCCAAGCCTCTTTGAAAGATACAGATCGATCTTTATCCCGCTGTATCCAAGCCTCTTGAAAGATACAGATTGATCCTAATCCCGATACAGCCAAGCCTCTTTGAAAGATACAGTTCGATCTTAATCCCGCTGTATCCAAGTCTTTTTGAAAGATACAGATCGATCTTAATCCCGCTGTATCCAAGCCTCTTTTAAAGGAAGAGATCGATCTTAATCTCGCTGTATCAAAGCCTCTTTGAAAGATATCTGTAGGCTCTGCGATCTTGGAGCAGCCTTTTTGTGTGTAGACTGTGCCAAAGTACTGATTGAGTAGATTAGCTGTCTCCCTAGTCTCACTTAGTATTGTTCATGTACTGTCTACGAGAGGGCCTACTTTGTCTTTCCTTCTTTGTTTATTTCTAACAATAGAAATACAGGTTTTACTATCAGTCTTGATCCACTGAGCAAGTTGTTATTTTCTAAGTCAATTTTTGCTGTTTTATTCACTTTCTGAGCTGTGTTTTGCTTGTTCACCTTTACCTCCAATAGGTCTGTAATGAACAAATGTGATAAGCCAATCCTCTGCAAGCAGATCTGTCTTGCGCTATTTTCTCCAGTTTTTTGCAAGTTTCTGTTTTCTTTTATTTCCTGCATTTTCTCTTTCCAATGTTTTCTACGGAATTCCACTGCTTCTGTTTCCCCTATGCGTTCCATGGCAGAGTGACACTTATTTGCGGTGTCCGAAGCGGAGGAGAAGTTCGGCTCCAAGTTCTTGCTTAGATGTCCTGTTCCACCTCTCTCTGTCCTGTTTTTCATGTCTTACCTGTTCCTCCTGTCTGTGTCCTGTTTTTCCTGTCTGTGTCATAATTCACCTCTCTGTGTCCTGTTTTTCCTGTATGTGTCCTAATTGTCCTCTCTTTGTCCTGTTTTTCCTGTCTGTGTCCTGTTCAACCTGTCTGTGTCCTGTTCCACCACGTCTGTGTCATATTCCACCTGTCTGTGTCCTGTTCCACCTGTATGTGTTCTGTTCCATCTTTATGTGTCCTGTTCTATCTGCCTGTGTCCTGTTCCCGCATGTACGCTTTCATGTGTAACCCTGTTGAGCCATTACATGTCCTTAAACTTTTCCAGAAATACTTTGATGGAGCACTACTATCTCTTAATGCTGCCACTGAATCTACTTCTACTGAAATAACCAAGCTTGGCAGTGTTCCCCATGGAATAGGTTCATGACTGCCCTTCGTATATACATAGGCGCATTTGGAGAAGAGAGACCAGGGATATTTTGTCTGTATTACGTTTGCTAGGATGCTGTACTGCAGTATTTTGTTCTGGTAGCATAACACGTAAGTGTGAGATGGTATGTTTGACAAGCCATTGGCATCAGTCATGCGACTCACCAAGTATGTTTGACACGCCACTGGCGTCAGTCATGCGACTCACCAAGTATGTTTGACACGCCACTGGCGTCAGTCATGCGTCTACCAAGTATGTTCGACATGCCACTGGCGTCAGTCATGCATCCCATCAATAAATGAAATTATATTATACATGTTACCTTTTTCTTCCCATGATTTTGACGACGGACAGGCTGTCGTATATATGTTCACAATTCAGCTCACAGTCACATTTCCTGATGGATGAGCTCATCTCCATAGAATCCCTGTTTGCATTCATCCTTGTGCTGCCAAGCTATTTATGAGTTTCTGAAGAATAGAGATAGATAAATGGAGTGACAGAGCGCGTATGCTGATGTGCTCAATCATACTGTGGTAGCAGAGTTGATAACATGGTGAAATAGTAGGGGTCGCAAAGTCATCATGTAAAGTGATATCTATTGAAGCCGCAAGAACAAATTCTCTCATACAATCTTTCAGTAAGGCGAGTTAAGATAGCGTTCAGACTGTTTGGGAACAGTTACGTTAACTATCATCATGTTGCTGGTTGTAAGGGTGCCAAGTCGTTATGGACAAGGTATGCTCTACATACTAACCAAGGTTCCCCATCTGTCGTTATGATGTGCAATTGGAAACTGGCTGTAACAGCAGCCTGACCAACGAGCTGGGTATCAAGACAGTGATCTCCGTAGTGATGTGCCAACTTGTAAGACTAGTATTGCACTACGTCTTACTGTTTCAGTAAACATTGTGATATCATAATGTGTCACTTCAGCATCCTACTGGAGAAACATTCTGCAGAGTAAACAACTCAGCACTAGAGACACATTCTCCAGAGTAAACAACTCATCACTAGAGACGCATTCTCCAGAGTAAACAACTCAGGACTAGAGACACATTCTCCAGAGTAAACAACTCAGCACTAGAGACACATTCTCCAGAGTAAACAACTCATCACTAGAGACACATTCTCCAGAGTAAACAACCCAGCGCTAGAGACACATTCCCCAGAGTAAACAACTAAGCACTAGAAACACATTCTCCAGAGTAAACAATGCTAGAGACTTCCAACAAAAACAACAATAAGTGATACATATTACTCGACTGTTTGTGATAATAATGTGGATAACAAATTAAACATAACATCATAAGTGTCAACTTCAGCCAATGAACATGTGCGCTGCTTTCATTAATTGTTGGCTATTGTATGCTCCCAACAAACGATTGAATAGCACCGCAGTATGTCGAGTGCTTCTCACCACAAAATATTCCTCATTCGATCTCTGCTTGCAAGCGAAGTCAACTTAACCGCAAATTGGTATTTTGCACACAACAAACAACACAAAAATACAAATATTCAACTCCAGTGTAAAACTCGTTCTATTATTTGGCTTTGAATCGTGAAGAACAGCAATCACAACAAACACAAACATTACATACTTCAATCAATGAGTGCGCAGAATAGATTGATTGAAATGGCATGACAAGATAACTGGCATGGAACTGCTGGAAATAAGCAGCAAGATTTCAGTGGAACATGACGTTAGGGGTTTAGATAGGACGCACGGTAAGGGCACACGTTTACATAATTACAAGACCGTCTTTGTTTTAGAACCACCAGGTCAAGAGATATAGATTCAGACCAAAACATGCAGGGATACAATAGTTGAAGACACCATAAAGAAACATGCAAGCCGAGGACAAGAAGGACTGGGTTGTATTTGTTGAAGACATGTGCTCTACTGTGAGCTTACATACTTGAATTTAGTAAAGGCGTCAAAGTAGGGATACCAGTTTTCTTCTTTGAGCTCCACGTCTTATGTAAAGGTGTCGGGATGGATTGGCATTATTGGCATTTTACAGTCGACCCAGATGTAAATGGCTACCTGTGTTAATGATAAGAATTAAAACAAGTGGTCAACCCTATCATAAAAATCCAATGTCTGGTCAAATGAGTTATCTACAATAGGGCTTCCAAACTAGGGTTCACAACTCCCCTGAATGTCCAGTAAATATTGTTGGTGGTCATGGTAGCATTAACAAATAAAATGATGTTCTAGTAGAATTGTCAATTATGAAGTAATTATGAAAGCTCTTCTGCCATATGTTACCACTTTCTCCAGCAAATCTGCATTGTCAACATTGTCAGCACTTAACACAAAATACCGCTGACGTTTTAAGAACATCGACATTGCGATGAGACAAGCATCGATTAATATTAAACCCCCATGCGAGTTATTGAGTCGGAATAAACAATGACACTCATGCCATTAATGTAAACTGATTTGTACCTTTTTTCAGCCCTCAACAAAATTATATTTTGGTATATATGGCATATGTACATCATTAGTATGAATTGCATTTATGACATTTTATGAAAGGTTCTGAAAAAAAATGTGTTTGATTCACAGGGATCGGCAATAAAAAACATGTGAGAAGTTCTCTCTGCAACACCTCATCCGTGACAGCCGTGTTTGTAAATATGCTACTCAATCTGATATTGTGCGGATTACGAAGACAAACTTCATGCTATCAGGATGTTCAGGAAAGGACAACCCTTGTCATTTGTTAGGGTTTAATCTATCATTGTCAAAATGGTGTGCTTTTTAACTAGTCTTTCTGGTGGTATTGGAGACCGCGTGCGTCCAACAAAAGAAGACAGTCAACCCTAATCTCACGTGCAACCAAGTACTCCGAACAGAAAGTGTGAGCAGTCCGAAGTATTGCTGCAAAACAAAGTTGACCATCTTTACACAATCCAAACAAAAGCCGTACATGGGGGTGGGGAGTCAGGAGGACCCACCGCATGTGCAACATTATAAACGAAATATTTCTTACACAAACTCTGGGAAATCAGATGTCATGTTCTGAATGTAATCATCTTCACGAGGAAACTATTTGTAGTGATACAGGCACGTTTAAGCTTGTTTAAGTTTGTTTCATTTTCCCTAGAGGTTCAAAGACGACATAGATTGTTTAGTGGTAATAGATCAAGGCTCTTGTAGTTCTTGGTTAGCCTATTAATTGATGTTGATGTACAAGCAAAGGAAAGATTGAACGATTTGGAAGTCATGCATCGGTTACAATCCAACACCACTTTCTCTTTAAGATGTTATGTTCCACCTTTCTCTGTCTTATTCTCTACCATAAGCTTTCGCTTAAAATCACGCCGATCCACTGTAGGCTAACAATCTGTCCACGATAATTGCTTGATGAAACCATGTAATCTCTTAATACCATTCTTACGAACTAATAAATGGACCGACTTCAAACTGGCCTAACATATTTTATAATTTTAGTGTCGTGCAGTTGTTTAATTTTTGTTTAATGTACATCCTTGTCTTAAGTTGGCGTTTAATAGGCTCCCATTTTATGGTAAGATCTATAACTCATCCTCGGTTTAATAAGAGCGGTGCTGTTTGCCTCGTTTAGTTTCGCGTTTGAGTCTTTTCTACCTGGAACTACTTACCCAGAACTGTATGTCAAGATTATGACCGCCTCAGAACAATACTTCTCACTTAATGAGATTGTTAACTGTTCCTAACCCTCTTTAGTCACGTTTTACGGTGACAGTCTCCTATTATTTTATTATCGACATTAACGGCCGATATTTCAGAGAAGAATGCGACAATTGGTGTCCTTCAGCGGACGTAAACACTGGTGGGAAATAACGTGTTTAAAGCTTCGGTTTATATTAGCTAAAGATTGTGTGAGGTGGGGTGGCCATTTCCTTTTATATTAGCTACAGTGTGTGTGAGGTGGGGTTGCTAGTTCCGTTTATATTAGCTAAAGTGTGTGTGAGGTGGGGTGGATAGTTCAGCTTATATTAGCTAAAGTGTGTGTGAGGTGGGGTGGATAGTTCAGTTTATATTAGCTAAAGTGTGTGTGAGGTGGGGTGGATAGTTCAGCTTATATTAGCTAAAGTGTGTGTGAGGTGGGGTGGATAGTTCAGCTTATATTAGCTAAAGTGTGTGTGAGGTGGGGTGGATAGTTCAGTTTATATTAGCTAAAGTGTGTGTGAGGTGGGGTGGATAGTTCCGTTTATATTAGTTAAAGTGTGTGTGAGGTAGGGTGGATAGTTCAGTTTATATTAGCTAAAGTGTGTGTGAGGTGGGGTGGATAGTTCAGTTTATATTAGCTAAAGTGTGTGTGAGGTGGGGTGGATAGTTCCGTTTATATTAGCTACAGTTTGTATTGAGGCGGGGTGGCTAGTTCTATTTATATTAGCTAAAGTTTGTATTGAGGCGGGGTGGCTAGTTTTGTTTAAATTAGCTAAAGTTTGTATTGAGGCGGGGTGGCAAGTTCTATTTATATTAGCTAAAGTCTGTGTTGAGGTGGGGTGGCTTGTTCTGTTTATTTTAGCTAAAGTTTGTGTTGAGGTGGGGTGGCTTGTTCTGTTTATTTTAGCTAACGTTTGTGTGAGGTAGAGTGGATAGTTCTTTCGTAGATGTCTTTTTATTTCGAAACCGTAGATTAGGTTAATACACTTATACAGCTGGGGCGACTAGATCGTGACTGATGTGGAAGTTGAATCCTGTACCTTTGCCGTGCAAAGCAAGTGCTCTATCACTACACTAATCAGACGATGTGACGATCTGCTTGTGTATCGCTCATATGCTCTGATATTAAACACAAATTTTAAGTTCATCAACGCCAGCCTACTGAATGACGCAGATGAACGAGTGAAGGACAGATTGCATGCTTTTAAAATCATGCATCAGTCTAGCAGAGTCTGGGAGGATAAGCTGAAGATATGTACGACCAACGAGCTACAGGAACCATACATGTCTACATTATTGGCTATTAACTAAGTGAGACTGGGTACATATGAGTTTGCCAGAAGTGCATGACCTAGATTCATGCCAGAATAAAATAGAACAGAAAACAAAATAACTGTTTGTTTGATGCAGATGTACGTTGACCAATCGAAGATTTAACAGTATCATGCAACAACAATTACAGTTCTTTGAATTATGCATGGTTTAGCACAACAGAGACCATAATACATTGCTCAGTCAAACAGAAACCAGAATACATTGCTCAGTCAAACAGAAACCATAATACATTGCTCAGTAAACAGAAACCAGAATACATTGCTCAGTAAACAGAAACCAGAATACCTTGCTCAGTGAAATAGAAACCAGAATACATTGCTCAGTAAACAGAAACCAGAATACATTGCTCAGTCAAACAGAAACCAGAATACATTGCTAAAAAAAAACAGAGACCAGAATACATTGCTCAGTAAAACCGAAACCAGAATACAGTGCTCAGTCAAATAGAGACCAATATACATTGCTAAAAAAAACAGAGACCAGAATACATTGCTCAATAAAACAGAGACCAGTATACATTGCTCAACAAAACAGAGACCAGTATACATTGCTCAATAAAACAGAGACCAATATACATTGCTCAATAAAAAAGAGACCAGAATACATTGCTCAATAAAACAGAGACCAGTATACATTGCTCAGTAAAACAGAGACCAGTATACATTGCTCAATAAAACAGAGACCAGTATACATTGCTCACAAAAGAGAAGAGCCCAGAGCAAAAAAATAACGTAAAAGCTGTCGCATGCAGACGCTTGGTCGGGGGTGGGGGGGGGGAGGGGGAAGAGGACGGAGTGGGAGGTGGAGAAGCGTGGATAAACGTAGAAAGCCAAATTCCGTAAACTCAACATTTTAAGCAAATAACCAATCATACAAAGGAGGAGAGCAGTTGGGAGAAGAGGATACCTTTACTATTTTGGACAGCATTATTGGAACATCAGGAGGCAGATATGCAGATGTAAAGACCATAATTGGAACATCACGAGGTACATATGCAGATGTAAAGACCATAATTGGAAAAGCTATAGAGGCATTCCTGACACTAAACAACAAATTGATATCCGGATACACACCAAAGTTAGAATATTCAACGCCAGTGGTAAGTCAGTGTTATTGTACGGAGCGGAGACATGAAGAACGACCGAGGGCGTATAGCAAAGACTATAGTCCTTTGTTTACAGATGCATAAGACGGCTAATCGGTATACAATGTCAGGACAATGTGACGAATGGAGACCTATGGAAAAGGAGCCAACAATAGTGACTGGAACAAAACATTGAGCAAAGAAAGTAGGACGATAGGACACGGGGTACAGAAGGGACCGTCCAAGATAGCCCAACACTCTTGCATGACATCTTCAAGGAAAGAGATATAGAGCGAGAGAGAGAGAGAGAGAGAGAGTTGGGGGGGGGGGGGGCGAGAGAAAGAGCAATACATACAAAAATACATGGATAAGAGAATTAAAAGGAACTAGGATTAAATAATGACACCTGGAGAGTGGCAGACAGAGCAGCCCAGGACTGGGTATGCAGGCCGGATGTTGTCATTGACATATGCACTGAGAGACGCGATGTGCTTGAAATTGATTGAATACAGCATACAATCCAAAATGTGCTGGTGTTTCGAAAAAAGTAAGATTGTGTTCCTTTAGGAAGCAACGTTTGTGGTGGGACAAACAGTAACATGTGTTATCTGCATCTTAGAATCAGCGAGAGGGAAAGCATGGATATACGTTGCTGAAAGCAAAGATGAACTGAACGTAGGTTAGATAAGTCTTGGACGAGCCGTGAAATTGACAACCTCAATTAATTGGAAGTATCTTTCGAAGAACAGATGGATGAACGATTAAGATACAGGTCTCTGATCTGAAATAATATACATAACTTGTTAGGGAACGCTTAATTCCAGGAAACTAAGATAAGAACGTGTTCAATGTAACCTTGGCGCTACACAGATATGGTTGCTTCGTGGGTCAACGACGTGAAGGTCACGAATAAAACTCACAATTAGAAGGATCCGGGGGGATGTTGTCGCTACGTTATATTGTTGGGATATATAGTGATGATGATACGCTTTAAATATAAAGGTCGTTTGTTCCTTAGGTAGCCAACGCAGTTACGGAGGTGGATCTGGGTTTCGTGGTGGATGTACAAAGCCTTCACACTGTCTACTGTTTAAAATAGACTAGTCTCTGATGTGATGGATACTTTGGTCAGGTGTAAGAAACATTCCACAACAGAGCTCAATGATACACTAGAACGAGTCAGCGTTTGTCTGGTCACGGTGGAGCACATGTAACGGCAAGAACACGTCTGCACGTCAGAAAAAGCCCACCGCATCAGCTAATCTGATCGAAAGCTTGCCACGTGAAAAGTACGAACTGTTATAACGAAGTCCAAAGCACACTTGTGTAACGGTAAGTGCTTCGAGCGTTCCAAAGTGGCGAAATATTAAATAGGAAAAGCCAGTTAACCGTGCGTTTCCGGTAGAATATAAAGGGGTCAAGGTTTTCGAGCGCATTTAATCTGTCCTGGTTGTGAAATTAAGGAAGTCGTTCTTAACTTGGAGTCCCAAGGGTTGCGTAGAATATTGTTAAGAGTTTCATTAGAGAGATACGACTAGAATCAGCGTCATGATACACTAGTTGTGGGATCTAAGTGAAGTCTATGAGCAGTCTATGCGTTGTCTATGCGAGGGTTTTGTGTTTCTTTTCGAGGTCTGTGAGTGGTATGAATGGTATCTAAGTGATGTATGTGAGTGGTCTATGTGTTGTCTATGAGTGGATATGTGTTGTCTATGAGTGGGCTGGGTGTTGTCTATGAGTGGGCTATGTGTTGTCTATGAGTGGGCTATGAGTGGGGTATATGTTGTCTATGAGTGGGCAATGCATTATCTCTGAGTGGTATATGTGTTGTCTATGAGTGGACTACATGTTGCCTATGAGTGGGATATGTGTTGTCTACGAGTGGGCTATGTGTTGTCTATGCGAGGGCTACGAGTGGGCTATGTGTTGTCTATGCGAGGGCTACGAGTGGGCTATGTGTTGTCTATGAGTGGTATGCATGTTATCTAAGTGATGCATTTGAAAGGTATATGTGTTGCCTATACGAGGTCTATGAGTGGGCTATGTGTTATCTAAGCGATGTATTTGAGTGGCATATGTGTTGTCTATGAGTGGTCTATGTGTTATCTAAGTGATGTATTGGAGTGGTATACGTGTTGTCTATGAGTGTGCTATGCGCTACCTAAGTGATGTATTTGAGTGGTCTGTGTGTTGTCTATGAGTGTGCTATGTGTTATCTAAGTGATGTATTTGTGTGGTCTATGTGTTATCTAAGTGATGTATGTGTGTGGTCGATGTGTTATGCATGCGAGGTATATGAGTAGTGCACGTGTTAATTATGCGAGGTCGTTGAGTGGTCTGTGTGAGGTATATGAGTTCAATGTAGGGTCTATGCGTGGTCCATGTGGTGTATATTCGATGTCTATGAATGGTCTATGTGAGATCAATGCTGTCTATAAATCTATACAATTTAAGATGTATTATAATCTATACACGTGAGACAATGCAGAAACACGGCATAACAATATCGGCGGCATATTTGTCGTAAGAAAGAAAACATATACCTCCATCATCCGTCTAATGACTCAAATGGATACAGGATGTTGCTGATGATCATAGTGATGATGATGATGATGATGATGATGATGATGGGGGTACTCATAATTTAGTCTCATTATCTACTTACGCGGCAATTCGAAATTGAGATGTGTAATCTTGTGATATGTGTTATTTGGGTCACTATTGATTTATCCTGTTGGGATACTTCCGCTCGACTTAGTCACTGCTCTTCTAACATAGGAAGCAAATTGTCTTGTCAATATCTTGTGGATTACATTTTTTTCATGATACGATCCCGATGTCCCCCCGCTCTAAGTCGCCTAATACAGCATTCTGGCAGGTGAAAAAGTTACTCTAAGTTCCCAACAAGGCTACACTAACACACTGATGCTGTCGAGACACATACTAAAATAAACAGAATGTTAATAGCTTAGTGGAAGTTCAGTGGCTTCCTGAACAATGTTCTTTCAGGTCTATCCAACGCATGCATGCCCCGATATAATTATGACGACCATTTTGTTCTTGGTATGTGAGTCTTTAAAACAATTACTAAACAGTATATAAAAGGTATATGTATACAGTATATTTAAACCAACTCCTTGCTACCTGTGTGAAACGTGGTCATATATCCAATTTACAGGAGATGAAACATATGAAGATTCTGAGAGCATCTATCGATATCACCTGGATAAATGGAACACGGATTGCTGAAATTATACAGATTGTGTGAACTACTTCTTGTGCTGGATACATAGCACGACTGAACATGCCATGGTTCTGGTATCTCATGAGAATACACAGATATGGACACATTATTAGCTAACTGAACACATTCAACAACAGACCTGACTATGTACAGAATCACATACCTGTCACCTGGAACATTTGTTAGGACACTTGAACAACTGCAGCAAAACAACCTAATGCCAAGGGATGTAGGAGAACCACTGTTGCCACCTTAAATCTTCTAGCAAATAGAAGACGGCCCAAAGCCGATGGCCAGATCCCTAAAAAAAAAACTAAGCCTGATATATCGGCTATTTAGGCGTAAACTGAAAGAGGGTTACGAACAGCACAGTCTGAACAAATTAATCACCGCAGCCAAAAAC
This sequence comes from Ariolimax columbianus, assembly GCA_036924085.1. Lineage (NCBI taxonomy): Eukaryota > Metazoa > Mollusca > Gastropoda > Stylommatophora > Arionidae > Ariolimax > Ariolimax columbianus. Next base: position 9,475,225 of record JAVGWX010000010.1, read on the forward strand.
GGCCGTAGTACAATCAAATGTGGACGTGATCTTCACCAGTCCTTAACGCTCCTAAATGCTTTAGTCGGATGGTACTATCTTAGAGGACATAACGGAGATAGAGGAAGAATGCAGGAGATACTACAATGACCTATTCACATCGAAAATTACATTTTTAGAACAGCCACTGACAGACATAAAGGAGCCCGTTCCACATATATTTACAGATGAGACGCTTCATGCGATCAAACACATCTGTATGATGGCCGCGCCTTAATGGCTGAGCTCTCGACTAGCTGCAGTGTTTGTGTTGAATTTGCTAATGTGTGGTGGTTCCTTTTCGGATTTTAATTCAGAACGACTTTACCAGGTGGAATCAGGGACTCTGTTCTGTGGAATTGTGCTTTCGATCGGTTATCATGTTTGTTATACTGCATTTCGCTGCATTTCGTTGCATTTCGTTGCATTTCATCCCTGGCTTGAATTGCGGGGACCCTCAAAATACTACAGTGGAATGCGGAGGGAGTCATTAACAAAAAACTTTCCCTAACACACCACCTGCATGAAGGTAAGATTGACGTGGCATGTATCCAGGAAACGCACCTCAACAATAACCATAAATTCTCAATCAGAGGATACCAGACCTTCCGTCTAGATAGAGAAGGCCACAAAGGAGGGGTCCTGATACTGACCAGAAACAGCATACCGAGTAGCGCGGTACCTGTCAATCACACCGGACAAGCAGAAATTATAGGAGTTGACATAATGGCTCAAGAGACGAAGCTCCGCATTTTCAATCTGTACGGACCACCAAACAGAGACCTATCGCTCTCGAGTATGGAGGTCAGAGACTCCAACTGCATAGTAGTTGGAGATTTCAACAGCCACTCGGAGAGATGGGGATACTCTGACACAGACAGCAGAGGTGACGAAGTGGAAGATTGGGAGATAGATGCAAATCTCTCCCTAATCAATAGGCCGGAGGACATCCCTAGCTTCTATTCAAGAACATGGCATACCATCTCGACTCCAGATTTGGCCTTCTCCACACAGGACATACACTATAAAATAGACCGCCAGGTGCTAAACCAACTGGCAGGTAGCGACCACAGGCCGATCAGGCTAACCATTGACATGGAAGTAGGCCCACAGGAAACAAAACCGCTCCCACGTTGGAATTACAAACGAGCCGACTGGGACAGATTTGCAATCCTGACAGATGGGCTGTGTGAAACCATCAACACACGAAACACCAAAATGAAGCCCATGGTAGAGAGCCTAAGCAAGGCAATAATGCAAGCCGCCACTGAAACCATCCCAAGAGGAGCTAGGAAAAACTATAAGCCCTACTGGAATGATGAGTTACAGAAAGTGGAAGATGCAGTAACAAATGCTAGGAACACGGCAGAACGAGAAAAATCCATGGGGGCAAACATCGCCCTCAAAGCCGCCGCGGCGAAGTACAAACACACTCTCAAGCAAACAGCAAGAGAAAGTTGGAAAAATAAAACGGAAAGTTTAAACCTGGACAAAGAAGGGAACAAGCTATGGAAGCTAGTCAGAGCCATGAATGACGAAACCCCGTCAAATAAACAAATTACTATCAAGCAGGACGAGAACTTCATCACAGGTAAGAAAGCTGCAAACGCCTTTGTCGATCACTATGCCAGAGCAAACCACATCGAGGTCCCTGCAGATAAGCATACAGACATTAGCGAAGAGCTAAAGGGACACGAAAACATAAATACGGCTCCTGAAGAGCACATGATGGCCAAACTAACCATGCGCGAAATGGAAGAGGCTATGAGAACACTAAAGAAAAGGAAATCTCCCGGAAAAGACGGGATAACAAACGAAATGCTGATGGGGCTGGGCCAAACAGCGAAGAAAAAACTACTATCAGTCCTGAACCGAAGCTGGAAAAGGGGTATTGTACCCAAGGCATGGAAAGATGCAATACTGGTACCAGTACCAAAAACAGGAAAGGACAAAACAGATCCGAATGGATACAGGCCCATAAGCCTACTGAGCTGTGTCGGCAAGCTGATGGAACGGATGATAAACACCAGACTGATGTGGCATCTGGAAGAAAAACGAATACTAATTCCACAGCAAGCCGGCTTTAGACAGCACAGATCCACTGAGGACCAGGTCATCCTCATAGCCCAGGAGATAGAAGATGCCTACCAGGCACAGAAACACACAGTAGCTGTTTGGGTGGATCTGGAAAAGGCATTTGACAAAGTCTGGAAGGATGGACTTAGAGTCAAGCTAAGAAGAAGTGATGTCTGTGGGAAGATGTACAAGTGGATCAACCACTACCTCAAACAAAGAACGGCCAGAGTCCAAGTACAAGGGCAGATGAGCAAAAAGGTGACACTCGAGCAGGGAGTACCCCAAGGGGGAGTATTGTCACCCACACTCTTCCTGGTATATATAAACGATATTACAGAGACTATACCAAGAAGAGTCCATAGCTCAATGTTTGCAGACGATCTGGCTATGTGGACCTCTGAAAAGAATCTCACCAAAGCAAGAAATCGGATGCAAACGGCCCTAACATCGCTGGAAGAGTGGGCGAACTCATGGCTGGTCAAAATAAACGAGGAGAAAACCACGTGCACAATATTCTCGCTCTCATTAAAACCCCAAAGTACCAAATTAAGCCTAAATGGCAAAATCCTGCAGCCAAACGACAACCCAACCTATCTGGGAGTCACATTTGATCGGCGCATGACCTGGAAAAGTCAGATTGAGAGAAACCGAATGAAAGCCAGAGAAAGAATGGCGATCATGAGGAAACTTGCTGGCACAAGCTGGGGAGCAGACGAAGGCATACTAAAGAAACTGTACACTGGAAGAGTGAGACCAGTTCTCGAGTATGGCATTGCGGCATGGACAACAGCAGCGAAGGCGAACTTCGATAAAGTTAACAAACTTTAAAACCAAGCCATGAGAATTATAACAGGTGGCATGAAGTCAACGCCAATTGTAGAACTTGAAAAGATTACAAAACTGCAATCCATGACCGATAGAAGAGACTGCAGAGCCCAGCTGCAGTCAGAGAAACTCCGAAGACTGACGGACCATCCAATGTACCAGAGACTAAACAATTTGGGAAATGGGAAACTAAAGCGGATAAACTTTGCAGAAATAGCCAAAGCAAAGATGCACGAAGATCCCATAAACGCACTAACAACACCAAAACCCATCACTACTGTACGAAAACCTACTTGGAGGCAGGATATATTTCCAGAGGTGGTAGAAAATATACCAGGTATTGCAAACAAAAACTGCCAGAGTGAAAAAGAAAGGAGAGACACTACCCTAAGCTTCATAACGAAAAGCTACCCAAGCATGGACTGGACCCATGCATACACCGACGGTTCTGTAACAAGCACTACACAGAACGGAGGGGCAGGAGCATTCCTGAACCTACCAAATGGCAGAAAAATAACACTGTCATTCGCTACTGGTAAGTACACAAGCAATTTCAGAGCAGAGGCAGAGGCACTGAGGGCGGCAGTGGAAGAAATGGTAACACACAGTGAAAATGAGAGCCATATAGTCCTGCTGACAGATGCTCTCGAAGTAGTCACAGCGCTAAAAAGCCAGAAAAACACTGAGCTAAATGACTTAAGAGCAGCACTCTGCAAACTGTGCCAGCAGTCCGCACCAAAAAGGGTGGTGGTACAGTGGGTTCCGTCACACTGCAACATCCAAGGCAACGAGGAGGCAGACAGACTGGCTAAAGAAGGTGCAAGGCTACCACAAACAGATACCAGTATGACGTACGAAGAGTCAAAACGGCTTATCAAAGCCAGGTACCTGACCAAATGGGAAACCGAACATACTGGTTACACCAAAAACGATGCCTATTACCAGTTGAACCGAAGAGAGCAGGTCGTTGTCTTTAGACTTCGCACTGGCCACAACAGACTGAGGTACCACCTATTCAACAAACTGAAGATAGGGTGTACCGACGAATGCCCGTGGGGTACTGGTAAAATGACCACTGAACATCTTCTGCAGAACTGCCCGACATACGAGGATCAGAGAGAGCAGATGTGGCCATTGCCAGTGGAACTGCAAGACAAGCTGTATGGTAGTGGCGAGAGTCTCAGGATGACCGCCGCTTTTTTCGAAAAAATAATGGTTACTGTCTGACTGTGTACGCAGAAGAAGAAGAAGAAGAATTGCGGGAAGCCAATCCATGATGGAGCTTTGCATTCAGCTTGGCTTGAATGAAAGAGATGGGTCGTTAGAGAGGGGAAAATAATGGTGGCTTGAAGTAAAGAGATGGGTCGTTAGAGAAGAGAACATAATGGTGGCTTGAATGAAAGAGATGGGTCGTTAGAGAAGAGAACATAATGGTGGCTTGAATGAAAGAGATGGGTCGTTAGAGAAGAGAACATAATGGTGGCTTGAATGAAAGAGATGGGTCGTTAGAGAAGAGAACATAATGGCTGTTTGGACCAGGGCATGGGATGTACAGTTTGATAGGGGAAACAGCTGCCGGATTGAGAGAGAGGGAGGGATTGAACGTTTGGAGCAGGAGGATGGAAGGTTCGATGAGAGGCCATGTGGAGAAGAGTTCAGAAAAATTGGATAAGAAATCGACGTGTTGAGAGGGGTAGACATGGGAAAGAGGGTCTGATAACAAGACATGGAAGAAAAGGTCAGATGACAAGATATGGGAGAAGAGGGTCGGATGACAATCCATAAGAGAGAAGGTCAGATGAGAAGACACGAGAGAGAGGGTCAGATGACAAAAGATATGGCAGAGAGGGTCAGCTGTCAAGACATGGGGGAGATGATAAGATGTTAAGACATGGGAGAGATGATAAGATGTTAAGACATGACGGAGAGGGTCAGATGCCAAGAATTGGAAGAGGGGATAAGATGGCAAGACATGAAGGAGAGGGTCAGATGTCAACATGGAAGAGATGATCAGATGTCACGACATGGGAGAGAGGGTCAGCTGTCAAGACATGGTAGAGAGGGTCAGCTGTCAAGACATGGGAGAGATGGTCAGATGTCACGACATGGTAGAGATGGTCAGATGTCACGATATGGGAGAGAGGGTCAGCTGTCAAGACATGGGAGAGAGGGTCAGCTGTCCATACATGGGACAGAGAGTCAGCTGTCAAGACATGGGAGAGATGAGAAGATGTCACGACATGGTAGAGAGGCTCAGATTCCTAAACTTGGGAGAGATGGTCAGATGTCAAGGCACGGGAGAGAGGGTCGGATGTCAAGAGATAGAAGAGAGTGCCGAATGTCAAAACATGGAAGAGAGAGTCACATGTCAAGACATGAGAGATAATAAGATGTCAAGGCATGGAAGAGAGGATTATATGTCAAGACATGAGAAAGAGGATCAGAAGTCGAGACATGGAAGAGAGGTTTAAATGTCAAGACATGAGAAAGAGGATCAGAAGTCGAGACATGGAAGAGAGGATTATATGTCAAGACATGGGAAAGAGGATCAGAAGTCGAGACATGGAAGAGAGGATTATATGTCAAGACATGGGAAAGAGGATCAGAAGTCGAGACATGGAAGAGAGGATTATATGTCAAGACATGAGAAAGAGGATCAGAAGTCGAGACATGGGAGAGAGTGTCGGATGTCAAGACATGGGAGTGAGGTTCAGATGTCAAGATATAACGGGAAATAGGGGTTTAAGCATTGTTCTATTTTCATAAGTCACCCATGTTAAGCCATGTGTCCTAGCGTGTCTTCGATATTTAGTAACTGGTTTTACATCAAATATAAGTATATGCTCATAAATGATCTATTGATTATAATTTAAGTTAGGCTTAAGTTACGTATAGAAAGGGGATTGTGATATGTAAGCTGATGATCAAATCCATATGGGGTGGGTGTTCTCACGTGATGAGATTGTCAACAAGTGGAGTGGCGAGGAGAGTGGACGTTCTCAGCAGACACGGACGTCTAGATAAAGTATTGTCCTATAGCAAACACGAACGTCTTGATAAAGCATTGTCCTATAGCAACCACTGACGTCTTGATAAAGGGGTGTCCTTTATCAAACACGAACGTCTAGAAAACGTATTGTCCCATAGGAGACACTGACGCCTAGATAACGTATTGTCTTATAGGAGACACTGACGTCTAGAAAACGTATTGTCCCATTAGAAACACTGACGTCTAGAAATCGTATTGTCCCATAGGAGACACTGACGTCAGGATAACGTCAACTATATGCCACTACGCTTCTCTTGTTCTGATGCTTTGACCAATTCGTTTGTCACTGCCTTTTTTTTTTTTTTTTACAAAATTGCACGTGCCGTGTTTTTTAAGCTGGGTAAACTGGGGGAGTGTAGAGAACTGAAATTGAACCTGCGACTTTGAAATATGTATCAAGTAGTTTAACTAAACGTCAATAGACACCTTAAAATGGTCAGAGGAAGTTGTACCTACAAATGATTGTGAATGGGCCTAGAGCTATGTAAAAAGACGTTCTACATAAAACAAATGTAGAGTGCACACACAAGCTATCGCCAGGGACAGGTGAAACATAATGCATAAGACCACAGTTCAATAGCAGGTGAAACATACTGACCAAGACCACAGTTCAACGTCAGGTGAACCAAACTGACCAAGACCAGAGTTTAGTGTCAGGTGAAACATACTGACCAAGACCCGCACCTCACCTCCACCCGGTGAACCTGGAAAAATGTTGGCCACTAAGGAAGGCATCGACAATGTTATCCACACACTAATGATTCAATTAAATCCAGTGTTGCACAACAGTGAGACTAGCATATAGCCATATGCTTCAGTATCCACGGGATAAGAAGAGCCACTGTAACCAGCTATCAGAGAAACGTCGTCAAAAGTTCAGAATTCAGAACGTGCAGTTGTGTGTATTAAAAATAACTGAAGTCACATGATCGTCCAGCACACATGATTCATGCACAAAGTGGTAGGTACATGCACCATTGGAAGCGTAAGAATTACATGAAATAGATGATACAGATATAATAATTACCTGCTTAGGCTCCCAAAACAACATGCCATTCTCTTTGTGTTCCGTAAACTAAACATGGCGAACATATCACAGAAACAGAAACTGAATATAACGGGTTGGGAATTTCCGGTAACGCAGTGTTTCGTACTTGTGAACCTTTTCTCGGAAATTTAATCAGACAGGCAGGGAAGAGGGAGGGAAGGTGGGGGTGGGAGGTTGTGTGGGTAAGGGGGAGGGGGGAGAATTGCTATCCACATTATGTAAAACTCTATATCCATTTAGCTAACATTCAATCGTTCCATTTCATATTTGAATGTTAAAGGGGGTAATGTACGCATTTGTCGAGTATCCCCGAAGGAAGACAGTCCAGTGTGTCGGTATCCTAGGATATGACGTCCTGCCAAGGACATATCATATTCATCTGGGTCGGCTATCTCATTATTCTTCCGTCAGTTTTGCCAGCCCCTCTGTAGTGATGATACGTGTGGCATTCCCGCCACCTGGAAGATGGTCACGTCCTGCCAGCCCCTCTGTAGTGATGATACGTGTGACATTCCCGCCACCTGGAAGATGGTCACGTCCTGCCAGCCCATCTGTAGTGATGGTATGTGTGGCATTCCCGCCACCTGGAAGATGGTCACGTCCTGCCAGTCCCTCTATAGTGATGATACGTGTGACATTCCCGCCACCTGGAAGATGGTCACGTCCTGCGAGTCCATCTGTAGTGATGGTATGTGTGGCATTCCCGCCACCTGGAAGATGGTCACGTCCTGCCAGCCCCTCTGTAGTGATAACATGTGTGACATTCCCGCCACCTGGAAGATGGTCACGTCCTGCCATCCCATCTGTAGTGATGGTATGTGTGGCATTCCCGCCACGTGGAAGATGGTCACGTCCTGCCAGACCCTCTGTAGTGATGATACGTGTGATATTCCCGATACCTGAAGATGGTCACGTCCTGCCAGCTCCTCTGTAGTGATGATACGTGTGACATTCCCGCCACCTGGAAGATGGTCACGTCCTGCCAGCCCATCTGTAGTGATGGTATGTGTGGCATTCCCGCCACCTGGAAGATGGTCACGTCCTGCCAGCCCCTCTGTAGTGATGATACGTGTGACATTCCCGCCACCTGGAAGATGGGCACGTCCTGCCAGCCCCTCTGTAGTGATGATACGTGTGGCATTCCCGCCACCTGATAGATGGTCACGTCCTGCCAGCCCCTCTGTAGTGATGATACGTGTGACATTCCCGCCACCTGGAAGATGGTCACGTCCTGCCAGCCCATCTGTAGTGATGGTATGTGTGGCATTCCCGCCACCTGGAAGATGGTCACGTCCTGCCAGTCCCTCTATAGTGATGATACGTGTGACATTCCCGCCACCTGGAAGATGGTCACGTCCTGCGAGTCCATCTGTAGTGATGGTATGTGTGGCATTCCCGCCACCTGGAAGATGGTCACGTCCTGCCAGCCCCTCTGTAGTGATAACATGTGTGACATTCCCGCCACCTGGAAGATGGTCACGTCCTGCCATCCCATTTGTAGTGATGGTATGTGTGGCATTCCCGCCACGTGGAAGATGGTCACGTCCTGCCAGACCCTCTGTAGTGATGATACGTGTGATATTCCCGATACCTGAAGATGGTCACGTCCTGCCAGCTCCTCTGTAGTGATGATACGTGTGACATTCCCGCCACCTGGAAGATGGTCACGTCCTGCCAGCCCATCTGTAGTGATGGTATGTGTGGCATTCCCGCCACCTGGAAGATGGTCACGTCCTGCCAGCCCCTCTGTAGTGATGATACGTGTGACATTCCCGCCACCTGGAAGATGGGCACGTCCTGCCAGCCCATATGTAGTGATGGTATGTGTGGCATCTCCGCCACCTGATAGATGGTCACGTCCTGCCAGCCCATCTGTAGTTATGGTATGTGTGGCATTCCCGCCACCTGGAAGATGGTTACGTCCTGCCAGCCCCTCTGTAGTGATGATACGTGTGACATTCCCGCCACCTGGAAGATGGTCACGTCCTGCCAGCCCCTCTGTAGTGATGGTACGTGTGGCATTCCCACCACCTGGAAGATGGTCACGTCCTGCCAGCCCATCTGTAGAAATGGTACGTGTGACATTCCCGCCACCTGGAAGATGGTCACGTCCTGCCATCCCATCTGCAGTGATGGTACGTGTGACATTTCCGCAACCTGGAAGATGGTCACGTCCTGCCAGCCCATCTGTAGTGATGGTACGTGTGGCATTCCCGCCACCTGAAAGATGGTCACGTCCTGCCAGCCCATCTGTAGTGATTGTACGTGTGGCATTCCCACCACTTGGAAGGTCATCACAAAATGGAAGAGGTGCAATGTGCGCTGATCTTGATCTTTTCGTCATCCATGGGGATACATGATAGAGGATAACAAGGAAAGAACGAGACAAGAATGCATTTCACCCATGAAGTGGGGATGGATTGGTGCAGCCCAGATCATTTACCACTCCCCGTGGGTTTTGCAGCTAGACCTACAGGGCTCCACCTGCTCCTCGGCCCTTTAATTTGTGCCCTCTTCAAGTACCTGTTCGGCTTGGGTGACCCTGCCCGAAGTAAAACTCCCCCCGACATAGCTCCTTGGTTCTTTTGGGCGTGCAAGCTCTCCAACCAGGGCAAGGTAGGCTTACTTATGGAGAAAAAGTGAAATGTCTGAGGACGAGCCGCTTATCTTGCTAAAAAGGATTGTTGTCTGTGCTATTCTGGCAACTATCTCAGGCTGCGAGCCCTCGTCACCGATCACTGATCCCAAATACTTGAAGCGGTGTACACCTTCGAGTTCCCGAGCATTTGCTTTAATCACAGATGGAAAACGTTCCGTGTTATAAGTCATTAGCTTTGTTTTTCCTGCATTTATCTCCATGTCATAGTTCTGCGCCGCTCTGTCCGATCTTCTTCTTCTTCTTCTTCTGCGTACACAGTCAGACAGTAACCATTATTTTTTCGAAAAAAGCAGCGGTCATCCTGAGACTCTCGCCACTACCATACAGCTTGTCTTGCAGTTCCACTGGCAATGGCCACATCTGCTCTCTCTGATCCTCGTATGTCGGGCAGTTCTGCAGCAGATGTTCAGTGGTCATTTTACCAGTACCGCACGGGCATTCGTCGGTACACCCTATCTTCAGTTTGTTGAATAGGTGGTACCTCAGTCTGTTGTGGCCAGTGCGAAGTCTGAAGACAACGACCTGCTCTCTTCGGTTCAACTGGTAATAGGCATCGTTTTTGGTGTAACCAGTATGTTCGGTTTCCCATTTGGACATGTATCTGGCTTTGATAAGCCGTTTTGACTCTTCGTACGTCATACTGGTATCTGTTTGTGGTAGTCTTGCACCTTCTTTTGCCAGTCTATCGGCCTCCTCGTTTCCTTGGATGTTGCAGTGTGACGGAACCCACTGTATCACCACCCTTTTTGGTGCGGACTGCTGGCACAGTTTGCAGAGTGCTGCTCTTAAGTCATTAAGCTCAGTGTTCTTCTGGCTTTTTAGCGCTGTGACTACTTCGAGAGCATCTGTCAGCAAGACTATATGGCTCTCATTTTCACTGTGTGTTGCCATTTCTTCCACTGCCGCCCTCAGTGCCTCTGCCTCTGCTCTGAAATTGCTTGTGTACTTACCAGTAGCGAATGACAGTGTTATATTTGTGCCATTTGGTAGGTTCAGGAATGCTCCTGCCCCTCCGTTCTGTGTAGTGTTTGTTACAGAACCGTCGGTGTATGCATGGGTCCAGTCCATGCTTGGGTAGCTTTTCGTTATGAAGCTTAGGGTAGTGTCTCTCCTTTCTTTCTCACTCTGGCAGTTTTTGTTTGCAATACCTGGTATATTTTCTACCACCTCTGGAAATATATCCTGCCTCCAAGTAGGTTTTCGTACAGTAGTGATGGGTTTTGGTGTTGTTAGTGCGTTTGTGGGATCTTCGTGCATCTTTGCTTTGGCTATTTCTGCAAAGTTTCTCCGCTTCAGTTTCCCATTTCCCAGATTGTTTAGTCTCTGGTACATTGGATGGTCCGTCAGTCTTCGGAGTTTCTCTGACTGCAGCTGGGCTCTGCAGTCTCTTCTATCGGTCATGGATTGCAGTCTTGTAATCTTTTCAAGTTCTACAATTGGCGTTGACTTCATGCCACCTGTTATGATTCTCATGGCTTGGTTTTGAAGTTTGTTAACTTTATCGAAGTTCGCCTTCGCTGCTGTTGTACATGCCGCAATGCCATACTCGAGAACTGGTCTCACTCTTCCAGTGTACAGTTTCTTTAGTATGCTTTCGTCTGCTCCCCAGCTTGTGCCAGCAAGTTTCCTCATGATCGCCATTCTTTCTCTGGCTTTCATTCGGTTTCTCTCAATCTGACTTTTCCATGTCATGCGCCGATCAAATGTGACTCCCAGATATGTTGGGTTGTCGTTTGGCTGCAGGATTTTGCCGTTTAGGCTTAATTTGGTACTTTGGGGTTTTAATGAGAGCGAGAATATTGTGCACGTGGTTTTCTCCTCGTTTATTTTTACCAGCCATGAGTTCGCCCACTCTTCCAGCGATGTTAGGGCCGTTTGCATCCGGTTTCTTGCTATGGTGAGATTCTTTTCAGAGGTCCACATAGCCAGATCGTCTGCAAACATTGAGCTATGGACTCTTCTTGGTATATTCTCTGTAATATCGTTTATATATACCAGAAAGAGTGTGGGTGACAGTACTCCCCCTTGGGGTACTCCCTGCTCGAGTGTCACCTTTTTGCTCATCTGCCCTTGTACTTGGACTCTGGCCGTTCTTTGTTTGAGGTAGTGGTTGATCCACTTGTACATCTTCCCACAGACATCACTTCTTCTCAGCTTGACTCTAAGTCCGTCCTTCCAGACTTTGTCAAATGCCTTTTCCAGATCCACCCAGACAGCTACTGTGTGCTTCTGTGCCTGGTAGGCATCTTCTATCTCCTGGGCTATGAGGATGACCTGGTCCTCAGTGGATCTGTGCTGTCTAAAGCCGGCTTGCTGTGGGATTAGAATTCGTTTTTCTTCCAGATGCCACATCAGTCTGGTGTTTATCATCCGTTCCATCAGCTTGCCGACACAGCTCAGTAGGCTTATGGGCCTGTATCCATTCGGATCTGTTTTATCTTTTCCTGTTTTTGGTACTGGTACCAGTATTGCATCCTTCCATGCCTGGGGTACAATACCCCTTTTCCAGCTTTGGTTCAGGACTGATAGTAGTTTTTTCTTCGCTGTTTGGCCCAGCCCCATCAGCATTTCGTTTGTTATCCCGTCTTTTCCGGGAGATTTCCTTTTCTTTAGTGTTCTCATAGCCTCTTCCATTTCACGCATGGTTAGTTTGGCCATCATGTGCTCTTCAGGAGCCGTATTTATGTTTTCGTGTCGCTTTAGCTCTTCGCTAATGTCTGTATGCTTATCTGCAGGGACCTCGATGTGGTTTGCTCTGGCATAGTGATCGACAAAGGCGTTTGCGGCTTTCTTACCTGTGATCAAGTTCTCGCCCTGCTTGATAGTAATTTGTTTATTTGACGGGGTTTCGTCGTTCATGGCTCTGACTAGCTTCCATAGCTTGTTCCCTTCTTTGTCCAGGTTTAAACTTTCCGTTTTGTTTTTCCAACTTTCTCTTGCTGTTTGCTTGAGAGTGTGTTTGTACTTCGCCGTGGCGGCTTTGAGGGCGATGTTCGCCTCCATGGATTTTTCACGTTCTGCCACGTTCCTAGCATTTGTTACTGCATCTTCCACTTTCTGTAACTCATCATTCCAGTAGGGCTTATAGTTTTTCCTAGCTCCTCTTGGGATGGTTTCAGTGGCGGCTTGCATTATTGCCTTGCTTAGGCTCTCTACCATGGGCTTCATTTTGGTGTTTCGTGTGTTGATGGTTTCACACAGCCCATCTGTCAGGATTGCAAATCTGTCCCAGTCGGCTCGTTTGTAATTCCAACGTGGGAGCGGTTTTGTTTCCTGTGGGCCTACTTCCATGTCAATGGTTAGCCTGATCGGCCTGTGGTCGCTACCTGCCAGTTGGTTTAGCACCTGGCGGTCTATTTTATAGTGTATGTCCTGTGTGGAGAAGGCCAAATCTGGAGTCGAGGTGGTATGCCATGTTCTTGAATAGAAGCTAGGGCTATCCTCCGGCCTATTGATTAGGGAGAGATTTGCATCTATCTCCCAATCTTCCACTTCGTCACCTCTGCTGTCTGTGTCAGAGTAGCCCCATCTCTCCGAGTGGCTGTTGAAATCTCCAACTACTATGCAGTTGGAGTCTCTGACCTCCATACTCGAGAGCGATAGGTCTCTGTTTGGTGGTCCGTACAGATTGAAAATGCGGAGCTTCGTCTCTTGAGCCATTATGTCAACTCCTACAATTTCTGCTTGTCCGGTGTGATTGACAGGTACCGCGCTACTCGGTATGCTGTTTCTGGTCAGTATCAGGACCCCTCCTTTGTGGCCTTCTCTATCTAGACGGAAGGTCTGGTATCCTCTGATTGAGAATTTATGGATACTGTTGAGGTGCGTTTCCTGGATACATGCCACGTCAATCTTACCTTCATGCAGGTGGTGTGTTAGGGAAAGTTTTTTGTTAATGACTCCCTCCGCATTCCACTGTAATATTCTGAGGGTCTTGAAGTTTTGGCCAATAGACGTTACCCCATAGCCATGTGCCTTGACTCCACGACACATGGGTGGGTGACCACCAGTAGTCAAGGGTGGGCCCCTTCGAGGCGTGAGGCCCGGCGCTATCGCTGCCTGGCGGGTCTCCTCAGGATGAGCGCCATACGTTTTTCGAATAGGTTGTACTGCCATCATACTGTGATTTACGTTGCACTGTTTTGTTAGGCTTGCGGCCCCGTGCATCCGATTTCAACAGGCGTTTCTGTAGGGATGCCCTCCTTAGCCTTTGGCTGTCCCCAGCCTATCTGCAAGGCAGCAGTTGTTTACGATCAGAGTTTTCTCTCCTATGGAAGTTGTCTTACCAGACTATCGAGTCTTCACTACTCGTGTCTATAGGGTGCAATGATGATATGATATATGAGATGGACTGGTTTACCCGGAAGAGAGGCAGTCCAGTGTGTCTGTATCCCAGGATCGTCACGTCCTGCCAGAAACGTAGCATTTGCATTTGAGTGGGGTATCTCTTTTTCCCTTTATTTTCTTGGCTTCTATGCAGGGATGGTACGCCTAGCATTCCCCGCCACCTGGGGTGTTGACACAGTGGGGCAGGTGTGCAATGTCCGCTGGTCTGCATCTCTTCTGCGTCCAGTATGATAGTTATATGGCTGATAACGTACAGAGGTAGATATCGTAGCCGGAGTGCATTCAGCCAGAGGACAAGCCTGGTAATGTCACCGAGATGTTGTTCGCCTGGTGTGCGGACAACTCTCATGGTCGGTGGTTGAGTCTTGACAGTTCACAGTGAGGTGGCTGCTCTACTGTTTTCGACACCCCGACCAGGTACTAAGTCTTTGGTTGGTGTTTTTTCGCACCCCATCGCCGTATAGGGTGAGTATCAAGCAGTTGTCCGCCCGCTTTGACTTGCGGGCGGCAAGGACCTCTTACTGTGGCTCTACCTGACAGGGCTGGGGCGCAAGCCCCAGGTCCCGAGCATGTAGGAGCCTCCCATTGCAGTGGTGCTGAGATTTTGGGCGGGATTGCGGCTTACAAGGGTTCGGTCGCAATCCCCCACATGGTAGCCTCGCGCCCTTGGCTTATCAGCCTGGTACGTGAACCAAAGTGTCTGCGGCTCCTCTCGATTTGAGCTGGTTTTCCGTAGCAACGCCCAGTCATTTGTAGGGTAAAACTGACCTGTCTTCAGATGATCTATTTCCAGCACCCGTTCACTATTTGGTCAGACGAACTTATTGAGGGCTTTTGTTTGTCAATGACCAGGTATTTGAAATCTGCGGTTTCTGCAGAGTTAAAACACGATTTTCGTAGCGTTCTTTCATTTGAGTGTTTGAGAGCTGACTTGTCATCCGTGAGTCTAATACCAGCGTACGTTCATTATTAGACCCAAACGGCAGTGCTCTCGATTTGTCAGTTGTTCTACAGTATAGGCGTGTTCAGTCAAATTTAGCCGCAGATTCCACACCTGGTGGTGCCCTTCCGTCAATTCCCTTAGCGAGACAATCAAGTTTCTTAGGGGGTAGCCCCAAAATTGTCGAGGGTCTAATTCCAGCACATGTTCTCTATTAGACCCCGCGAAGGTGTACTTTTTGATAGTCATTCCGCAGTGTTGGCGTGGTAAGTTAACTTAGGTCTCAGGCTCCACTCCTGATAGTGCTCTTCCGTCAATTCCTTTATCACACACTGGATGCAGACAGAACCGAGCCACAGGGGCATAACCCCAGAATTCTGGGGGTCTAAGTCCAGCACCAGTTCCATATTAGACCCCAGAAGAGTGGTCTCGGCATGTCACTCATTTCAGTGTTGGCCGTGTTGAGTCAAATTAAGCCGCAGGCTCCACTCCTGGTGGTGCCCTTCCGTCAATTCCTTTAAGTTTCAGCTTTGCAACCATACTTCCCCCGGAACCCAAACACTTTGGTTTCCCGGAAGCTGCCCGCAGAGTCATCGAAGCAACTCCTGCGGATCGCTAGTCGGCATCGTTTATGGTCAGAACTACGACGGTATCTGATCGTCTTCGCGCCTCTGACTTTCGTTCTTGATTAATGAAAACATTCTTGACAAATGCTTTCGCAGTAGCTCGTCTTGCGGCGATCCAAGAATTTCACCTCTAACGCCGCAATACGAATGCCCCCGTTTGTCCCTGTTAATCATTACCTCCAGTTCCGAAAACCAACAAAATAGAACCGAGGTCCTATTCCATTATTCCATGCACCATTATTCAGGCAGCCGAGGCCTGCTTTGAACACTCTAATTTTTTCAAAGTAAACGCGCCGGCCACCCAGGACGCTCAGCGAAGAGCACCCGTGGGAGAGAGCCGGCAGACGGTAGGGCAGGAGACAACGGGCAGTGAACCGGCGCGAGCCGGACCGCCCACCTGCGCCTGAGATCCAACTACGAGCTTTTTAACTGCAACAACTTTAATATACGCTATTGGAGCTGGAATTACCGCGGCTGCTGGCACCAGACTTGCCCTCCAATAGATCCTCGTTAAAGGGTTTAAAGTGTACTCATTCCAATTACGGGGCCTCGAAAGAGTCCCGTATTGTTATTTTTCGTCACTACCTCCCCGTGCCGGGAGTGGGTAAGTTGCGCGCCTGCTGCCTTCCTTGGATGTGGTAGCCGTTTCTCATGCTCCCTCTCCGGAATCGAACCCTGATTCCCCGTTACCCGTTACAAACATGGTAGGCATGTCACGTACCATCGACATTTGATAGGGCAGACATTTGAAAGATGCGTCGCCGGCACATGAGGCCATGCGATCAGCACAAAGTTATCCAGAGTCACCAGTGGGGACGCCGCAACCCCGCGAGGGGAAACGACGATTGGTTTTGAACTAATAAAAGCGCTCTTTCCGCGAGGGTCGGAGCTTGGTAAGCATGTATTAGCTCTAGAATTGCCACAGTTATCCAAGTAGGATCGTGTCATCTAAGGAACCTCGACTGATTTAATGAGCCATTCGCGGTTTCACCGTGAGACAGTGTGAACTTAGACATGCATGGCTTAATCTTTGAGACAAGCATATGACTACTGGCAGGATCAACCAGATATCTGTCGGAGACGTACGTACTGCGCACACCGGTCGGCGGAGGAAGGGTGTGTAAAATGCCTCACTGGGACGGCCGCAGGGACCGACTGACGGGACGGACGGACGGTTGTTCCACCCGTCCCTCACTCCGTCGACCTAGGACCGCCTTACAGGGGCCTTCTACACGCACCAGACGACCGACCGACCGGGCTCGCTCGAGGAGGGATGGCAGCGCTCTGTGCAGAACGGATCCCAACGACCTCGGCGACGAATTTCACTGGGACTAGAGACACCATTTGGCCTGCCCTTCTCCGTAGGGAGAGACGAACGGCAGGGCCTCGAGGCAACGATTCCTGCTTTCCATTTGCCGGTCACAAGCTCTTTGCGAGAGTCGGACCACCAGCGAGACGTACTGTCGAGCTCTGCTATAAGCCTTAGAGAAATCACCACGGACGGACCACGTTTCCGATCTACTATCAGCTCATGGAGTTTCGTTTCCGTGTCTGTCAGACCATCTATACCATCAACAAATTGTAGGTTTATAGTCAATTTGTCATCTATTCTGACTGTACCAACATGTCCCTCCAGTGCCGCCTCCATTATTCTTCCCAAGAATACTTTGAAGAAGAGTGTTGGAGAGAGTATACAACCGCGTCTCACCCCGACAGACGATTGTAACCATTCACCTAGTATTCCGGCTACAGAAACTGCACCTGACGCCTTCCCATAAAGGTTCTCAATTACCTTCACGATATTACTATTGATCTTGTAAGGCTTCCTTGTTGACCATAACGCTGCATGCCATATTCTGTCGAACGCGCTTTAAAAAAATATCCATCAAGACATGATATATGTGTTGTTGATACTCTAGGTATTTATCACTCAATATCTGCAGATTAAATATATGTTCAGTGGGGCTTCTTCTCGCTCGGGACCCTGCTTAGTCTCCGGCAATGATATTTTATATATGTGGTTTTAATCTGTTGAGGATTTTTCTTAACATAACTTTGCTAGGGTGACTAATGAGGTTAATTGTTCTTTAGTTCTGACACATCTTTAGGTTCCCTGATTTAGGCAGCGGTAGAACCACTGATTTCGTCCAGATGGTTGGCCACTCCCCTGTCCACCAAATTATGTTACATATGTATGTCAGAGCCTCAAGTATTACCTCACCTCCAACTTGAAGTAGCTCTTCTGGTATATTATCCACACACACATATCTTTCCCACTTTTTAGCATCTTCACAGCATCAGTAACTTCCTCTCTTGTTATCGGTTCCTTCTAATCTAACATATTCATTTCTGGGGCGATTGCTTTTCCTCGGTCACCTTGACCCACATACTTACATAATTTAGAACATTACTCTGTCCAACGAGCCTGAATATTCTTGCAGGTGGTTGTATTTTGAAGAAAAAAAGAGTTATAGTCTAATTTATTTTTTCTGTTGATTATCTACTAAACCTAATTTCAGTCACGTCGAATTCTTCTCTTTTCTACACTGTACTCCAGTTTTTCTGAGTCTGTCCTCATAACTTTAATTCTGGAATATCACTGTCAATATAGTAGCTATTCATTGTAACCTATTTCTCTACGATAAGGGCTCCCCACCTGTACACAGTACTTCAATCTAGGTATAACTAATGCTTTATACAGTTTGACTATCACTTCCTTGCTCCTATATTCAATATTAATTTTATCATGCGTACCATTGCATTTGTCTTTTTTTCACTGCTGGTCTTGCTCACTCTCTGTACCTGTATGATCTGTTATAACTCCTAGGTCCCTTTCCTTTTCTATATTTCTAAAATTGTTCTGGCCAATTCCGTAATTATGTTCCATATTGGATTTGCTCAAGTGAATTACTGTACAAGTATCTACATCAAACTCTGTTTTCATAGACCATTCTCGAATTTGATCTAAACACGACTGCAATATATCCACTTTCGCTTTAGATGAGACACTACTGCATAGTTTTTTCTTATCCACGAATTTTACAATCATGGCACGATGTCAATGTGCAAATCGTTAAAACATATCAAAAATAAAAATTGTCCAAAAACAGGTCCCTGTGGCACTCCACTTTTTATTTCACACCTCTCATAGGAGTCCTTATTTACGCCCATTCTCTACCTTCTGCCCGTTAACCGATTGTAAACCCATTTGGCAATTTCCCTACCATTTCTACATTGAACTTTGGTTACATGTATTCACTCGTTTTGATGGTGCGGCAAATGGCGAGTTTCCATTTTAAGCGTTGAAAAAAATTATCAATGATCAATGTGAACATATCCCCTCTATCCATGTTTAATTCCCATATAGTTGGTAACTTTTAAGACCTTTTGTCAATTCGTTCAATGTCGGCATTCATATCATGCATAGAATAGTTGATCCACATGGACCAAGGCTATTTTTGTGCGAAAATAATTGGTATACCGCTCGATACAATTTGACAGACTGGCAAAGTTTTGCATGGTGTCACCGCTTTTCTTAGTCGACCGAGCTGTAAATTAGTACTTGTCGAAGTATTGGTAGGATTATTGTAACGGCTGCATTAGCTATGAAGTCAGTAATCTGTCATCGAGACTTTCAACAATGGAAAGGACTTATCTCATTTCGCGGCGCAAACAATGGAAGGAACTGATCTCATTTCATGACGCCAACAGTGGAAGGAACTGATCTCATTTCGTGACGCCATCTGGGGTAGTTGTCTCGCCGCAGCGACTCAATTTCAACCAGTGTTCGTAAAGCGATCTCAGTCCCGCCAGGCGGAGCGATAGCGCGGGCTTGCGGAAAACGCTCTCCTGCCTTTCCCCGTAGTGCGAATTGGGTGCGGTTTGTGGTAGTGGCTCCTCCACCGAGGTGCGCTAGTCTGGTCCGTATCAGGAAACGTGGTCCGTCCCTGGTGATTTATCTAAGGCTTATAGCAGAGCTCGACAGTACGTCTCGCTGGTGGTCCGACTCTCGCAAAGAGCTTGTGACCGGCAAATGGAAAGCAGGAATCGTTGCCTCGAGGCCCTGCGTTCTCCCTACGGAGAAGGGCAGGCCGGCAGGCCAAATTGTCTCTAGTCCCAGTGAAATTCATCGCCGAGGTCGTTGGGATCCGTTCTGCACAGAGCGCTGCCATCCCTCCTCGAGCGAGCCCGGTCGGTCGGTCGTCTGGTGCGTGTGGGAGGCCCCTGTCAGCAGGCGGTCCTAGGTCGACGGAGTGAGGGACGGGTGGAACAAACCGTCCGTCCCGTCAGTCGGTCCCTGCGGCCGTCGTCCCAGCGAGGCTTTTTACACACCCTTCCTCCGCCGACCGGTGTGTGCTGTACGTACGTCTCCGACAGATATCTGGTTGATCCTGCCAGTAGTCATATGCTTGTCTCAAAGATTAAGCCATGCATGTCTAAGTTCACACTGTCTCACGGTGAAACCGCGAATGGCTCATTAAATCAGTCGAGGTTCCTTAGATGACACGATCCTACTGGGATAACTGTGGCAATTCTAGAGCTAATACATGCTTACCAAGCTCCGACCCTCGTGGAAAGAGCGCTTTTATTAGTTCAAAACCAATTGTCGTTTCCCCTCGCGGGGTTGCGGCGTCCCCACTGATGACTCTGGATAACTTTGTGCTGATCGCATGGCCTCATGTGCCGGCGACGCATCTTTCAAATGTCTGCCCTATCAAATGTCGATGGTACGTGACATGCCTACCATGTTTGTAACGGGTAACGGGGAATCAGGGTTCGATTCCGGAGAGGGAGCATGAGAAACGGCTACCACATCCAAGGAAGGCAGCAGGCGCGCAACTTACCCACTCCCGGCACGGGGAGGTAGTGACGAAAAATAACAATACGGGACTCTTTCGAGGCCCCGTAATTGGAATGAGTACACTTTAAACCCTTTAACGAGGATCTATTGGAGGGCAAGTCTGGTGCCAGCAGCCGCGGTAATTCCAGCTCCAATAGCGTATATTAAAGTTGTTGCAGTTAAAAAGCTCGTAGTTAGATCTCAGGCGCAGGCGGGCGGTCCGGCTCGCGCCGGTTCACTGCCCGTTGTCTCCTGCCCTACCGTCTGCCTGCTCTCTCCCACGGGTGCTCTTCGCTGAGCGTCCTGGGTGGCCGGCGCGTTTACTTTGAAAAAATTAGAGTGTTCAAAGCAGGCCTCGGCTGCCTGAATAATGGTGCATGGAATAATGGAATAGGACCTCGGTTCTATTTTGTTGGTTTTCGGAACTGGAGGTAATGATTAACAGGGACAAACGGGGGCATTCGTATTGCGGCGTTAGAGGTGAAATTCTTGGATCGCCGCAAGACGAGCTACTGCGAAAGCATTTGTCAAGAATGTTTTCATTAATCAAGAACGAAAGTCAGAGGCGCGAAGACGATCAGATACCGTCGTAGTTCTGACCATAAACGATGCCGACTAGCGATCCGCAGGAGTTGCTTCGATGACTCTGCGGGCAGCTTCCGGGAAACCAAAGTGTTTGGGTTCCGGGGGAAGTATGGTTGCAAAGCTGAAACTTAAAGGAATTGACGGAAGGGCACCACCAGGAGTGGAGCCTGCGGCTTAATTTGACTCAACACGGCCAACACTGAAATGATTGACATGCCGAGACCACTCTTCTGGGGTCTAATATGGAACTGGTGCTGGACTTAGACCCCCAGAAATCTGGGGTTGTGCCCCCTGTGGCTCGGTTTTATCTGCATCCAGTGTTCGATAAAGGAATTGACGGAAGAGCACTATCAGGAGTGGAGCCTGAGACCTAAGTTAACTTACCACGCCAATACTGCAGAATGACTATCAAAAAGTACACCTTCGTGGGGTCTAATAGAGAACATGTGCTGGAATTAGACCCTCGAAAATTTTGGGGCTACCCTCTAAGAAACTTGATTGTCTCGCTAAGGGAATTGACGGAAGGGCACCACCAGGTGTGGAACCTGCGGCTTAATTTGACTGAACACGCCAATACTGTAGAACAACTGACAAATCGAGAGCACTGCCGTTTGGGTCTAATAATGAACGTACGCTGGTATTAGACTCACGGATGACAAGTCAGCTCTCAAACACTCAAATGAAAGAACACTACGGAAATCGTGTTTAACTCCGCAGAAACCGCAGATTTCAAATACCTGGTCGTTGACAAACAAAAGCCCTCAATAAATTCGTCTGACCAAATAGTGAACGGGTGCTGGAAATAGATCATCTTAAGACAGGTCAGTTTTACCCTACAAATGACAGGGCGTTGCTACGGAAAAGCAGCTCAAATCGAGAGGAACCGCAGACACTTTGGTTCACGTACCAGGCTGATAAGCCAAGGGCGCGAGGCTACCATGTGGGGGATTACGGCCGAACCCTTGTAAGCCGCAATCCCGCCCAAAATCTCAGCACCACTGCAATGGGAGGCTCCTACATGCTCGGGACCTGGGGCTTGCGCCCCAGCCCTATCAGGTAGAGCCACAGTAAGAGGTTCTTGCCGCCCGCCAATCAAAGCGGGCGGACAACTGCTTGATACTCACCCTATACGGCGATGGGGTGCGAAAAACACCAACCAAAGACTTAGAACCTGGTCGGGGTGTCGAAAACAGTAGAGCAGCCACCTCACTGTGAACTGTCAAGACTCAACCACTGACCATGAGAGTTGTCCGCACACCAGGCGAACAACATCTCTGTGACATTACCAGGCTTGTCCTCTGGCTAAATGCACTCCGGCTACGATATCTACCCCTGTACGTTATCAGCCATAACTATCATGCTGGACGCAGAAGAGATGCAGACCAGCGGACATTGCACACCTGCCCAACTGTGTCAACACCCCAGGTGGCGGGGAATGCTAGGCGTACCATCCCTGCATAGAAGCCAAGAAAATAAAGGGAAAAAGAGATACCCCACTCACATGCAAATGCTACGTTTCTGGCAGGACGTGACGGTCCTGGGATACAGACACACTGGACTGCCTCTCTTCCGGGTAAACCAGTCCATCTCATATATCACATATCATCATTGCACCCTATAGACACGAGTAGTGAAGACTCGATAGTCTGGTAGGACAACTTCCATAGGAAAGAAAACTCTGATCGTAAACAACTGCTGCCTTGCAGATAGGCTGGGGACAGCCAAAGGCTAAGGAGGGCATCCCTACAGAAACGCCTGTTGAAATCGGATGCACGGGGCCGCAAGCCTAACAAAACAGTGCAACGTAAATCACAGTATGATGGCAGTACAACCTATTCGAAAAACGTATGGCGCTCATCCTGAGGAGACCCGCCAGGCAGCGATAGCGCCGGGCCTCACGCCTCGAAGGGGCCCACCCTTGACTACTTGTGGTCACCCACCCATGTGTCGTGGAGTCAAGGCACATGGCTATGGGGCAACGTCTATTGGCCAAAACCTCAAGACCCTCAGAATACTACAGTGGAATGCGGAGGGAGTCATTAACAAAAAACTTTCCCTAACACACCACCTGCATGAAGGTAAGATTGACGTGGCATGTATCCAGGAAACGCACCTCAACAATAACCATAAATTCTCAATCAGAGGATACCAGACCTTCCGTCTAGATAGAGAAGGCCACAAAGGAGGGGTCCTGATACTGACCAGAAACAGCATACTGAGTAGCGCGGTACCTGTCAATCACACCGGACAAGCAGAAATTGTAGGAGTTGACATAATGGCTCAAGAGACGAAGCTCCGCATTTTCAATCTGTACGGACCACCAAACAGAGACCTATCGCTCTCGAGTATGGAGGTCAGAGACTCCAACTGCATAGTAGTTGGAGATTTCAACAGCCACTCGGAGAGATGGGGATACTCTGACACAGACAGCAGAGGTGACGAAGTGGAAGATTGGGAGATAGATGCAAATCTCTCCCTAATCAATAGGCCGGAGGATAGCCCTAGCTTCTATTCAAGAACATGGCATACCACCTCGACTCCAGATTTGGCCTTCTCCACACAGGACATACACTATAAAATAGACCGCCAGGTGCTAAACCAACTGGCAGGTAGCGACCACAGGCCGATCAGGCTAACCATTGACATGGAAGTAGGCCTACAGGAAACAAAACCGCTCCCACGTTGGAATTACAAACGAGCCGACTGGGACAGTTTTGCAATCCTGACAGATGGGCTGTGTGAAACCATCAACACACGAAACACCAAAATGAAGCCCATGGTAGAGAGCCTAAGCAAGGCAATAATGCAAGCCGCCACTGAAACCATCCCAAGAGGAGCTAGGAAAAACTATAAGCCCTACTGGAATGATGAGTTACAGAAAGTGGAAGATGCAGTAACAAATGCTAGGAACATGGCAGAACGAGAAAAATCCGTGGAGGCAAACATCGCCCTCAAAGCCGCCGCGGCGAAGTACAAACACACTCTCAAGCAAACAGCAAGAGAAAGTTGGAAAAATAAAACGGAAAGTTTAAACCTGGACAAAGAAGGGAACAAGCTATGGAAGCTAGTCAGAGCCATGAATGACGAAACCCCGTCAAATAAACAAATTACTATCAAGCAGGGCGAGAACTTGATCACAGGTAAGAAAGCCGCAAACGCCTTTGTCGATCACTATGCCAGAGCAAACCACATCGAGGTCCCTGCAGATAAGCATACAGACATTAGCGAAGAGCTAAAGGGACACGAAAACATAAATACGGCTCCTGAAGAGCACATGATGGCCAAACTAACAATGCGCGAAATGGAAGAGGCTATGAGAACACTAAAGAAAAGGAAATCTCCCGGAAAAGACGGGATAACAAACGAAATGCTGATGGGGCTTGGCCAAACAGCGAAGAAAAAACTACTATCAGTCCTGAACCAAAGCTGGAAAAGGGGTATTGTACCCCAGGCATGGAAAGATGCAATACTGGTACCAGTACCAAAAACAGGAAAGGACAAAACAGATCCGAATGGATACAGGCCCATAAGCCTACTGAGCTGTGTCGGCAAGCTGATGGAACGGATGATAAACACCAGACTGATGTGGCATCTGGAAGAAAAACGAATACTAATTCCACAGCAAGCCGGCTTTAGACAGCACAGATCCACTGAGGACCAGGTCATCAACTTGAAAAGATTACAAAACTGCAATCCATGACCGATAGAAGAGACTGCAGAGCCCAGCTGCAGTCAGAGAAACTCCGAAGACTGACGGACCATCCAATGTACCAGAGACTAAACAATTTGGGAAATGGGAAACTAAAGCGGAGAAACTTTGCAGAAATAGCCAAAGCAAAGATGCACGAAGATCCCATAAACGCACTAACAACACCAAAACCCATCACTACTGTACGAAAACCTACTTGGAGGCAGGATATATTTCCAGAGGTTGTAGAAAATATACCAGGTATTGCAAACAAAAACTGCCAGACCGAAAAAGAAAGGAGAGACACTACCCTAAGCTTCATAACGAAAAGCTACCCAAGCATGGACTGGACCCATGCATACACCGACGGTTCTGTAACAAACACTACACAGAACGGAGGGGCAGGAGCATTCCTGAACCTACCAAATGGCAGAAAAATAACACTGTCATTCGCTACTGGTAAGTACACAAGCAATTTCAGAGCGGAGGCAGAGGCACTGAGGGCGGCAGTGGAAGAAATGGCAACACACAGTGAAAATGAGAGCCACATAGTCTTGCTGACAGATGCTCTCGCCGTAGTCACAGCGCTAAAAAGCCAGAAAAACACCGAGCTTAATGACTTAAGAGCAGCACTCTGCAAACTATGCCAGCTGTCCGCACCAAAAAGGGTAGTGGTACAGTGGGTTCCGTCACACTGCAACATCCAAGGCAACGAGGAGGCAGACAGACTGGCTAAAGAAGGTGCAAGGCTACCACAAACAGATACCAGTATGACGTACGAAGAGTCAAAACGGCTTATCAAAGCCAGGTACATGACCAAATGGGAAACCGAACATACTGGTTACACCAAAAACGATGCCTATTACCAGTTGAACCGAAGAGAGCAGGTCGTTGTCTTCAGACTTCGCACTGGCCACAATAGACTGAGGTACCACCTATTCAACAAATTGAAGATAGGGTGTACCGACGAATGCCCGTGCGGTACTGGTAAAATGACCACTGAACATCTGC
Source organism: Ariolimax columbianus (assembly GCA_036924085.1). NCBI lineage: Eukaryota > Metazoa > Mollusca > Gastropoda > Stylommatophora > Arionidae > Ariolimax > Ariolimax columbianus. The sequence continues at coordinate 9,500,937 of JAVGWX010000010.1, forward strand.
TGCAGAACTGCCCGACATACGGGGATCAGAGAGAGCAGATGTGGCCATTGCCAGTGGAACTGCAAGACAAGCTCTAAGGTAGTGGCGAGAGTCTCTGGATGACCGCCGCTTTTTTCGAAAAAATAATGTTTACTGTCTGACTGTGTACGCAGAAGAAGAAGAAGAAGAAGTATTCACTCGTTTTGATGGTGCGGCAAATGGCGAATTTCCATTTTAAGCGTTGAAAAAAAAATCAACTTTATGATTTTCTATAATTGTTTTACAAGTAGCCTCTTCTTCAACACATGCTTCACTGACGACATCTTTCCAGAGTAATCTATATGGCACGCTGATTTGTTCCTGATCCTAACATCTTCATTAACGTATTAACATGTTTATAACTTTTTATCATTTTTTTCCGTCCTTCATTTACGATATCAAAAGGGTGAACTGATGGCCACTTTAGTCAACCAGTACTCCAACTGTTACATTGTCAATACAAGTTTCCTCTGTTCTAAATACAAGGTCGAGGATGTTTTTGTCTCTGTTCGTTTGATCCAGACGTTGAGTGAAGTGTATCACTTATGCACTTAAATAGCGAGTTTGACACGAGTAATACATCTGCCATTTCCTATTGTATTTATGTATTGTTGAAATTACCCCTTGTTAATAATTTCCCAACATTTATCTTTTTTATAGGACAAATCAGATCCAGTTCTTCCTCTCTATGGACATCTGTCACATTTTACATCCTCCAATTTTCTTTCTCATCCTTGATTTCGGTTTCTCTTCCCATGTACTTTCATTTTTGTTTCCAAATGATATATCTGTTTTTATATTTGTATAAACTAAATTAGTACAGTATAATACAACTTCTCCTATTCTAACTGTCTCATCAACATTAACTGTGTAACATTGTATATCTCACTTTTGTAATATCCAGTATCTGCAATGTCCTCATTCGACCATGATTATGTTAACTCTATTATATCTGGTTTCTTGTCATCTACATACAGTCCAAACCCTTCTATTTTTTTTACTCTGCTTCTATCGTTTGCATACAAACATTTCGACAGCCTGCAGCAACTGTTGGATAATACCTACCAGCCGAAAACAGCAAGGCCGTATTCCACAACTCAAAACCATGTCAATCAGCTTGATGGTGGTAACAATTATACCAAGGGTATGTATCAGGGCTGACAACCATTGTTATCATGTGTAGTGGAATGTTTGTGTTGGTGTTCATGCGAGTGTGCGCATTTATCTATCTATGTATTTATTTATGTACCTGTCTGTATGTCTGTATATATGTCTGTCTGTATATCTGTATTTATATCTATCTATCTATCTATCTACCTATCTATCTATCTATCTATCTATCTATCTATCTATCTATCTATCTATCTATCTATCTATCTATCTATCTATCTATCTATCTATCTATCTATCTATCTATCTATCTATCTATCTATCTATCTATCTATCTATCTATGTATCTATCTATCTATCTATCTATCTATCTATCTATCTATCTATATATCTATCTATCTATCTATCTATCTATCTATCTATCTATCTATCTATCTATCTATCTATCTATCTATCTATCTATCTATCTATCTATCTATCTATATATTTATCTATATGTCTGTCTATTTCTCTATCTATTTGTCTATCTATTTGACTGTCTGTCTATCCGTCCGTCCGTCAGTCCGTCCATCTATCCATCCGTCCATCCGTCCGTTCTTCCGTCCATAAGTCTGCCTGCCCGTCTGCCTGCTTCGGTGATTGACTCTGGAGTGACCTGCGTTCGTCTAACGCATTGCGGTAACCTTTCTGTCTTACGGTTGCCAGTTCAATCTCTCCTGCCCTAAACGCCAATACTCCAGCTGGAACTGTCACATTTTTATATATTATCCACTCCCCCCCCCCCCCCCCCCAAAAAAAAAAAAAAGAGAAATAAAAAAAAAAATATCCACGAATTTTGCCAAAAGAGACTAAGCAATGATGCAATCTATACAAAAGATAAAGAAAAATAACGTCACATAACATAAACTTTGCACTACCACAACAAGACGAAATAAGAAACAACAAATAATCTCTTTATTCCTCTGACATTTTCCTTCGTTCCATTTGAACAAGAGAAGGTTAGCCATTGTATTATGCTAACTGTACTCATTTTGTTAGAAATATTGCTTCGTTCGCTTAGAATGTTGTTTCGTGGTAATCGCCGTTACAGAATGAGGCTGTCAACCTCACGCACGATCTCCATATATCGTCCCATGCCTCAAATGTTGCTGTGGCCATATTATTATTTCTCTGGAGATCACGCAGTTGAACAAATATGTAAACAACATAACATAGGCAATTTTATAACATAATTTCACAAACGATAATATAACATGTTGTAGCAGACCCTCTGCTGCCGTGATCGAACTTAGAACATTCTCACACTCATCCACATCATCATGACCATACTCAGTAAATGACATATCAAACAGCAGGTGGCATATTTATTATATCATACTCATATCATACAATGAGTAGAGAAATTACAAACACAATATAATACATATCTTAACTAAACATTCAACAAAAACGGGAATTGTAAGCATTAGATATTGATGGAATTCCCAACTATCTAAAAACCCAGTTCTATTGCCTTGCAATTACATCACACACATCGCCTTAACTGCGTCTTCAACACACCTTATCAAATACTCTTCCTCACTGAAATCCCCTCAGGCGGGCGATCTCGACATAACTCGTTCACAATGTGTCCTTGCTTACAAACACACTTTCAGATTATCTATTAATGCAAAACTCACACACCTATTTGAGCGATCCTGTTCTATCACTAAACATTCGTCCAACCGTCTATCAATCGATCCTCTATCTAAAGTCGGTGAGTTAAACACACTATCTACATTCAGTCTCTCTCTCTCTCACTCTCCATACAGCCTCTCTCTCTCCAGCCCCCCTCTCTCTCCAGCCCCCTGAGCTAAACTTTGTCTCGAGTTATATATCCTCAAGCAAGGCCAGAGCTTGACCAATCGATCTCAGGTATGGTCATCTTCAATCCCAATTGGAACGAAACACTTTGCACACCTGTCACTCATTCTCTCGCAGCAAGCCCCGTTGCCAATTTCGTCTGTCAATCAATCTCCCCCTACCAAAATCAGAAGGCCAGTGGTCAGTTTCTATCTGTCCACATTCCTTAACCCAACTCTGTTCTCCTTTGCTGAGACAGTGAGTGACCTTGACATGCATTCAGGTAGCTTTAAGCTTTAACATGTTCAGGCATCCTAAACTCCCCTTGCTCCGGCGGGAACTGTTACAATGTGTATAATAACAAGTTTAACGAAACTTCAAATACAGTAATATATGATGTTGTATCATAACAGCAAACAAAACTTCACATACAGTAATATAAGATATCGTACCATAATAGAAAACAAAACTTCATATACAGTAATATATGATGTCGTATCATAACAGAAAACAAAACTTCACATACAGTAATATATGATATCGTACCAAAACAGAAAAAAAAACTTCACATACAGTAATATATGATGTCGTACCATAATAGAAGACAAAACTTCATATACAGTAATATATGATGTCCAACCATAATAGAAGACAAAACTTCATATACAGTTATATATGATGTCGTACCATAACAGAAAACAAAAACTTCACATACAGTAATATATGATATCGTACCAAAACAGAAAACAAAACTTCACATACAGTAATATATGATGTCGTACCATAATTGAAAACAAAACTTCACAAATAGTAATATATGATATCGTACCAAAACAGAAAACAAAACTTCACAGACAGTAATAAATGATGTCGTACCATAACAGTAAACAAAACTCCACATACAGTAATATAATGTACTATGGCGTACCATACATAACATAGCAAAGGTGCGTGAACGTTATACAACATGACGAACCATATACTGTCGCAAACAATACTATAACATAAGGTACCATTCACATCATAACATAGCACAGTTTTCCCTAATGTAGCATAATGTAATCGAAAAGAGCACAACTTAATATAACAGCTGAACGGGAAGTTAAATTAGTTTGTTGTGCTACAGTCACCATGTCAATTTTCCTTTCATCAGAGATGTTGCAGCCCTTGAGGAAAACAAAAACACACACATTCACACACAAATACACACACGCACGTTCACAAGCACACACATGCTCACATACGGGCACACACATGCAATCTCACGCATATACTCACATACACTCACACATACATACTCATATTAATACACTTTATTAAAACTGTTTATTTTACTGTTAATATGGTAAAAGTTTAGCCATGAAAAAGTCATGCACACATTAACCTTCATAGCGTGTGGTAAAATATGACTGAAAAGGGTTGTGTATATAATTAATGGTCAGACTTATATTCACTGACATGCATTTGCAGATGGGATCATTGTTTTAATAATTGAAATGTATATACCCTTGTAAAAAATACGATTGTACAGAAGGGTTTACTTACAGTTTATTGTGCACAGGAAAGATTGATAAACGTTCAATTTGCACATGGGTGTTTACTGAAATGCATTGTTGTGCAGTAAGCAATATATAAAAGTAAAGATGGCGCAAGGAGATCTACTGAGTGTCATAGTGTTACAGGAATACATTCTAAAAGTCTAAGCCGTACAGGGAGATCAACTAACAGAAACATTGATGCGGAATGATCAACTAAAAATCAAGATGGTACAGGAAGATATACTAACAGTCTGGGTGGTACAGAAAGATCTGCTAACAGTTAGGGTGGTACAGGAAGATCTGCTGAAAGTAAAGGTGGTACAATAAGATGTCCTAAAAGTCATGATTGTATAGGGATATCTTGATTCGTGATTCCAGGAACCAAAATCATAACACAGGAGACATTCCTATAAATACTCCTCTCTCCGCCCAACCAGCCAGCCAAGCGTATATACTCAGTCCCAGTCAGGCATTGATTTCGTGTTCATCAGATCTTTTCAAAGCACACCGTTTCCTTTCTCTCCTAGTCACTCACAAAATCTGTCATCGTCTGCACATATGCATTTTGCGACCTTGTGGCTCTTCTTCATTCTGTAAAGTGTCCATGACTGTCCTTATCAACTCAACCCTGTCACTCGACATCACTGCGCTGTTCATCACAGCTTGTCCCGCCACTGCATCAGCTCTTTCGTTGCCCCAGACGACTGCATTTCTGTGGCAGTAGATCCATGTGACACCTTGTACACCGTAGTAGCTCAGAAGAGAGGCCCACTCCCTTCTTAACATGCACCTTTTTATCTTACGGAGCATGCTCTGGGAGTCTGACAGTATCACTGCGTGTGTCACTGGTTGCGTCACCAAGCAAGTCAGGTCGGATGTTACAGTCTCAGGCTCCATCCTCATAACTGATGCGATAGTGGAGTAGGTGGCTGATTTCTCAACCACCTGCTTGCCATTTTGGCAGCCGACAAAACCTGAACCGCACTTGTTTGCATCTCTCTTGACGGAGTCATCTTTGTACATAATGGGTCTCGTGGTCATGAGTGTTGCTGGATCAGCTTCTGTATTGCAGATTCTGTAATAGTTACGCCCCACTCGCGACACTCTCTGCTAAGTTATAACACCACCCGCATCAGGGGGCTCTCGCCCACTTCTATCCATTCACTGCATCTTTCAACTTCTTCCAATGTGCATACCCTCATAAGAGAGTCTTCTGCTCCTGCCATCTATGACCTTCTTCGGGTAATGCGTCTGCCGTTGAGTGCATCCAAGTCTTGGTACAAAGGTTGGCATTAATTGTTGGAAATGTTGGCGTATACCTTCACATGCGCTAATTGATGTCGCATCTTGATGCTTGGCAAATCAAGTGTACATCTCATTGCAGCTATGGGATTATCTGTACTGCTTCCCAAAACTGTTTTCATGGTCTCGTTCTGGATTATCTCGCATCTTCACGTGTCTTTGATAGCGTGAGCAACCAAAAATCGTAGTTCATGGTTAGACAAAACCAGTGCTTTCATTAACAGGAAGAGAGTCCATTGTTGCATGTATGTGGCCGTTATGACTTTGATTACATTGGTACCCCTATTTGCTTGCATAATCACATTGTCAATATGTTTATTGAATTATAGGATTCTATGGAATGTGACGCCCAGGTATTTCATTGCATGCTCTCTCTCAATGTTGGTGCCCATGAAGGTGTTCCCTTGTAGATATCTGAGACCAACCTATTCTTTAATGATTAGCCAATCTTGGCTTCAGAAGGATTGATTTCGGCGTTGTAGTCGGTGCACCATTTAAATAGTTTCCCCAGCTTGCTTCGAACATTCCCGACAATTTCAGTCCTGTCTTTGCCCTGATTGTATAGCAAGATGTCGTCCACATATGTGAGGATCCTACCAAACCCAGTGAAATTCTTCTGTGCAATTTTTCAAGTGTATACATTAAGAAGTACAGAAGACAGAGGAGAGCCTTTAGGCAGTTACGGTGCTACAGTTCTGATCTCTGAGGTTCAGGATCAGCACTTCAGATCGACGATTCTTTGCATAAAGGCCTTTGCAATTCAACGGACGATCCGGCGATCAATAATGAGGTGTACTAACAGGTCGAATAGTTTGCCGTACTAAAAGTCAAGGTAGTATAGGGAGATCTACTAAAAGTCAAGGTGGTAAAGGGAGATCTACTAAAAGTCAAGGTAGTACATGGAAGTCTACTAAAAGTTATGGTGGCACATGGAAGTCTACTAAAAGTCATGGTGGTACATGGGAGTCTACTGAAAGTCATGTTGGTACATAGGAGATATACTAAAAGTCATGTTGGTACATGGGAGATATACTAAAAGTCATGTTGGTACATGGGAGATCTACTAAAAGTCATGTTGGTACATGGGAGATATACTAAAAGTCATGTTGGTACATGGGAGATATACTAAAAGCCATGTTGGTGCATAGGAGATCTACTAAATGTCATGTTGATGCATGGGAGATATACTAAACGTCAATAATGTTAGATAGCCGTGAGATTGAACACTCCAGAACCACGCTATCTCATGGTTGGAAGAAAGCCACCGGCAAACTTACTACTAATAGCCGAATGAAAGCCCGTTAGTGAAGTCATAGAAGTCAAAGTGTAATGCACGACCCGATTTGTATTAGGACAGTAATCTGCCTGATTGAATACCAGATTTTCAGTTTGAGTTCAGGTGCCATCTCCGCATCGAATGTCGGCTGCAATGGATCTTCAGTGTACTCTTTTCTTGCCATAGATGTGCAATCTGAGTGGCTTTTTCCAGTCAATCGTCTGCTGTTATCCACCCACTAAAATCGTTGTCTGCCTCTTGAAAGACTGCCTTCCACTCTACCCTCCAGTAATGCATTCAACAAGGAGGTATGTCTTTTTGTATGACCAACTGTCTAGCCCTGACTTCGGTCATTAATTGTTTTTTCACCCCGAACTTTACCAATATCTCCAAATTTGTTTTCTTCTCTTTCCAAGAAATGCAACCCAACCTTCTATATACCCACATTTCTAAGGCTTCAATACTCTTTTTCAACTTGTTATTCATTGTCCATGTTTCTCTGTCATAAAGTAGTGACGAGTATACATAACACCTAACAATTCTAATTTTCAAATTCTTTTTAATCTGTTTGGATGTCAGCATGTGTCACATGTTGTCAAATACTATTGTGGCCCTACATATTCTTTTTTCTGATTTCTTTTTCACAGCTGCCGTCTTCCGTAATTATATGAACTAGATTTAATTAACTATGTACCTGTTTATGTAGTTGATATTTTATTTGTATCTGCGTAAATGGTTTCTTGTCAATTTTCCAAATTATCGTAGTCTTTGGTTTCTTAATGTTCATGTCTAATCCAAACTCTTTACTTATTGTGTATATTGTTGTCACAATCTCCTGTAATACTTCCTCACTTTTTGCCATCATCAAAACTGCATCATCCGCATATCTTAGATTGTTCATTGACACTTCAATGACAAGGCCTGACATCCCCTCAATCTGTTTGAATGTCTCCTCTGTGTATTTTAAAAAGACAACATCCCTGTTTCACTCATCTTTTTACATCTATACTTGGAGAGCATAACTTCCCAGATTTTCCTGTAGCAGTTTGTTCCCAGTACAGATTACGGATCTAATAGTATGTCTTTACCATCTAGACCTCTATTTCTTGGAAACATGTAATTAATTTCAGTTTAGGGGTGCATACAAAAATAAATCAGTGATTTCCTGTTGTATTTTGATACACTCACACACACACATGCTCATATTGATACATTTTATTAAAACTGTTTATTTTACTGTTAATATGGCAAAAGTTTAGCCATGCAAAGGTCATGCACACATTAACCTTCATAGCGTGTGGTAAAATATGACTGAAGAGGGTTGTGTATATAATTAATGGTCAGACTTATATTTACCTGACATGCATTTGCAGATGGGATCATTGTTTTAATAATTGAAATGTATATACCCTTGTAAAAAATACGATTGTACAGAAGGGTTTACTTACAGTTTATTGTGCACAGGAAAGATTGATAAACGTTCAATTTGCACATGGGTGTTTACTGAAATGCATGGTTGTGCAGTAAGCAATATATAAAAGTAAAAATGGCGCAGGGCGATCTACTGAATGTCAAAGTGTATAGATTATTGCAGACTGCAGAAGTTCAAAACCATTCTTTAGTAGAGAAAGGAAGTGTGTTTGATAGAGAGAAACAAAGATGTATACAGCCAACAAAATTTAGACACATCAGTTTTCCTACCTAGTTACAATTTGCTGAGACAGACTTATAATAACACAATAAAAGAGCATATTTTGTAAACATTGAATCTTTGAAGTGAATAAATTATACATTTATTTTAGTGACAATAACACTCGCAAAGACATGTGTATTACAGGCACTCTAATAGCATACATATCAGACAACATAATGTAAAATAAGGTAATGTGTATTTCAAATTCGAACTATGATAGATGGTATATGACACTTGTTACAACGATATATTCTAGGGTAACATGCTAGCTATTGACACCTTTTGTTTATTATAATTAACACGACCAATGGATAAGTAAAAAAAAAACACAAATTATTCATTTTATTTGAACATCGCAAATACAGACAGCAATATATGCAAACAATCAGAGAAAATAAGTCAACAATCAAAACACGCTCATTATATGTATTAAATATATGCATTAGTTGATCGACAGACACATCAGGCAATCAAACAAAAGCTACACTAGCTGTTATATTATTCAGTTTATCGACATATCTAGCATGCACTCAAACATAAGCTACAATAGCCGCTGTATACTCTTGTTTTCCTTTTTCGAGAGTACTTTCTAAATATTAAGTGTGCCATGTTATTACTGTGAGACAAAACATATTATATTTATTCAAACGTTCAACTCCGTGTTTCTCAATCCATAACTCGCCATGTTTCGTGAGACAAAGGTTCGACGTTATATATGGCTCACCCCGACCAGATTTTAGCAATGTCAAAATCCAATCATTTACAAAACGGTTTTCACCGTAGTGGATTTGAATGATGAAGAAACCCTTTGCACAATCCTCTATTGTTGCCTTTTCCGGCATATAAAGAAGGAATATTATTTATGGTTACCCATGGAAATAATTGTATCGATACTAGAGATGACGCCTGGACAAATATAAAACATTTTTTATTTACCTTAAAATAATAAAATAGGATCTATCAAAATGCACTTGTGTTTATTATTCAATATTTGCAGTAACAAAATTTGGATCACACAACCGTATCTTTAAACTGTAGATAAAATCATATTGTTTAATGGAATCATTCCCTGCCACATACATATTGTTGACATATTTGGACCTGAATAAAAATGGTGAGGAAGGCTAGTTTAACAATGAATTCCCGAGGCTTGCTAAATGTTGTGGAAAGACAATAAAAAAGAAACATACCTACACACTACTATCCAATGGCAAATAATAACCAGTAATAACTAGTAATCATTGTGAGTGATACTTCAACAATAATTATGAAATGTAATGAAATGTAATGTGCTACAAAATGTATGCTCCCAATAGTACAAACGTGCATTGACTGAGATTTTATACAATGATAATTTGTGCATTTACGGGACGCAACTGTAATTATATAGTGCTCGGTGACTTGTTGTTTTTTGCAGTAATAGTCAGCTTCCGTTTGGACAAATGCAAGCACTATAATGAGAACAACAATCATGGCAAGAATATGGTTAATAAAACAGACACACACAAATATACACACACATACATTGAATAACACAATAGTTTTATATTTCTATTGCTCTTTCTCTCTCTGTGTCTTCCTCGCTCACTCTGTCTATTTATATAGCGCAGGTTGGGCAGTCATCTCGTCTATTAACACCGTCCTGGACGGTTGTCATGACCAAGACCTACGAGCCTCCATCTTCAATTCCACTGTACTCCCTGCGATGTCTGCCGCTGCCGAGACGTGGACACTAACAAAATCATTAGAGGATAAATTAAGAGTGAACCAAACCTCCCTTGAGAGAAGCTTGAACGGAATCACTTCCCGGAACCAACGTATGCAAAGTCCCCACAATTCTGACATAAGACCATTGTCTCTGGTGAAGGATGCAGAAATCCATGCAGGCATGGCAAAACATGGATGCTCAGGTCACAGCGACAGCAGTCTGGTACCCCCGAGGTAAAAATAGTCCGTGGGGAAGACATCCGATGCGTTGGGGGGACTCCCTTGCTGTACACTGGACCGTGGGGAAGACCGCCAATGCGTTAGTGAGATTCCCTTGCTGTACGCTGCAACATTGGAGACACATCGTGAGGATCACTTAAATTGCACTGGACTTCAATGGCCCAAGACAAGGTCAGCTGGGGACGAAGTTGGGACTCGCATATATACTGAGAAACGGGTCATCAAGATCAAGATCAAGATATATACAAATTAATTATTGTGAATCACATAACTATTTCTGAATTTGCTGTTCTTATGTTGGTTCATAATCGCTTTCATAACATTAAGAATACATGACGTTAATTGACACATATCACATATCTGGAATGTAAAGAAGATACTAACTTAATGTATGTGTTTCATAGAATTTCGTCACGTGGAAAAATATCTTGAATACCAAATGACATTGTATATGTCAATCTGATAATATTCTCAGCATGTAGCATATTTACTTCCTGTTTTGATAAACGCATCGACGGCTGACTGTGTTTGACACATCGACCATCCAAACGTAGACTGACAAATGACGAAGACAAACTAGGATAATGTTGATGTAACATAGACAAATAAATACATCTGGTTACTCTCATTGGTGATCGATCTCTACGTTATGGAACGTTGATTAACTCGTACATACATACATACATACATACACACACACACACACATACATACACACACACACATACATACACACACACATATATATCATTCTTTGGCATTTCCTTTTTTAGAACGTCGCTCCTATCACAATCTGTTTGAAAGAAACTCTTTTCCCTTGCCAAAACTCCAGCCACCGCCACAGTCATACCTAGACATTCCTGGATATCTTCGTACAATCGTCTTCTTGGTTTACCCCTGCCTCTTTTACCTGGCACCATACCTTCCATCACTTTTCTCTCAAGACCGTTGTGTCTCTTGATGTGACCAAACTATTTACATTTTCTGGCCATAATGAAATTGATAAGCCAGTTCTCCTCCATGCTCAACTCTTGCTGAATGTCTACATTTGTAGTTTTCTCCATCCACAGTATTCTGATGATCTTTCTGTAACATTTTGACTCGAAGGATTCGATTCTTTGCCTAGAAGTTTTGATAATCGTTTATGATTCGCAGCCATAAATTGCTACAGGAAAAACATAATTCTGGAGGCCAGATATTCAACCCTATATGATATATTTGCTCAGCGGTTTTCAAACTGCTATGGGGCATGCCGTTATCGTACTGTAAAAGACACACTGTCTTCCTCTCTAACCTGATCGTGGAAATGTGAACCTTCAGCTTAGTCAGCAATGTAATGATCACAGTTGATGGTTTGTCCCAAGTTCCAGGAAATCAAGACGGATTACCAATCTCCTATTCCAAAATATAGTGATCATCACTTTACCCGCTAACGGCTGCGTCTTGAACTTTTTCCTCAACGGAGAATTCACATATCACCACTTTATGGACTGCTCGTTTGAGTCAGGATCGTAGTGGTGATACCACGTCCCATCACCAGTGATCATGAGATCCAGGAAAATGTCTCCTTCAACCTCGTAGGGGTTCAAGAGATGATTACAAATTTTCTTGCGATGTTCATTCTGTTCATGTATAAGCCTTTGGGGGACCCACTCGGCTAAACTTTGCCCCGATCGTTTCAATAGCATTGAAGCCGATATCCAGCTTCGTAGACATGTTGTCTTCCCATTTGCTGATCGAGCTCATCGAGACGTTCTTCATTCCGTGGAGTGACAGCTGTGCACAGCCGTCCGGAACATCACTTGTCCTTCATGTCGTTAACATGCACTGATTGGTCTCCGTAAAAGTTTTGCAAGCGTCGATGAATGGTATTCGATCTAACTTTTCCATCTTGGAAGTATTCAATAACCTACCTATGTTTATAACGCACTTCCATTACAGACACCATGCTTACGCAAATTAATATATATATATATATATGTGTGTGTGTGTGTGCCTGTGTGTATGAGTGTGTGCGTATGTGTGTATGCCTGTGTGTGTATGTATTTACTCAGACAACATAACGTTCAATATAACGTGATTGGTCTTGTCAATGCCTGAGTTAAATGTAATATGAAGATTACACAGCAAAAAGAGAGAAAATGAGAAACAGTAAAATAAAGAAGAGGAAATGCACATAACTAAAATACTTGGATCACGTGTTCACACACGATGGAGAACGGATATAATAGTGGTATCAATAATACATAAACCAACGTGCGGGTTACCCTCAGCGTGTACAGACATAAACGCATTATATCGTAAGGAAAGAAACAACTGATAGACAGTGCTTCTATGCGACACCGCTGCTATCAATGCCATACATAGATTCTCACAAGAAATACAATCTTGGCATGCGAAATGAGTTGTACGAGATCAGTTTCCAGGATCATAAGGTTGGACAGAATACGAAACAAATAAAATAAACAGATAGTGAATGCAACTTCATGCACACATAAATTGAAATGCAGATAGTAAAATGGCTTTAACAAATGACAAGAATACCAATTTTACCAGCTGCTTGGATCTACAACAAACACAAGGGTTACGCGACAAGAGAAAGACCCAACAAAATGTTAATAGACGATTCATGTGGGACACTTAAAGCGTCACTGAACGAGAACAAAATCGTTAAACAACGACACCTCCCACGACACCCTCCGTGGACAGGTGGACAGAAGAAGAAGATGAAATATATACTTGACCACTCATCAACTAGAACACAACAAACCCGCACCATAGTTAACACAGGACGTGAACAACTCGTAAAGTTCAACAGATGTCTATACCTCGGCTCCATTAATAGAAACAATACAGATTGCCACAAAGGCGCAATACGAATACTGGGCATGTCAAAGACAATATTTAGTACACAGAGGAACATATGGCAGAATACTATCAAACACGCATGAATACAAACAGTGCTGACATGCATTTTCAATGTGGCCTTATGTCGATGCTAAACGTTCCAGCTTACGCTAAAGCGAGCTACAATTCTGTATATACCTTCACACAATATATTTGTTAGTAACAACAAACATGTCTTATCGGAACACAACATGGGGACATTATATGCTCCTAAACAGCATTACGTCTAGAGCACTCAAATACCGTGGATATATATATATCTACATTGGTATACAAATACCTTGGATATATCGATATCTACATTGGTATACAAATTCAGTTAAGTTCAGTTCATCCCGTAACCCATCAGGTCGTTGCGGCACACATGAAGACATGACAATCCCACACCAGCTCTCTCTGTCTGTCGCCGCCTGACGTATCTCACCGTTACGAAGGCCTGACCACTCAGCGATGTTGTCCACCCATCTCTTCCTTGGCCGTCCTCGCCCTCCCTGTCCCGGTACGGATCCAAAGAGTATCGAGTTGGGAATTCCGTTGGACCTCGCGACGCGCCCGCACCAGGCCATCTTTCGTCTTTTGATAGTTGTGAACAGATCTTCAAAAGGACCAATAGCGTCTTCAACTCTCTGACGGATGTCTACGTTCGTGACACGATCCTTATATGTGACATTTAGGAGTTTTCTATAGCACCACAATTCCATTGCACGTATTCTGCCCTGGATATCTGCTGTAATGGTCCAGGTCTCGCAGGCATACATAAATATTGAAAGCACCAAAGAGCGCAGTAGTTTGACTTTTATGCCGAGGGCGGGGGGGTTGTCTCGCCAAATAGGTTGCAGCCTAGTCAGCGCCGCTGTTGTTTGTCCTATTCTTGCAATTACCTCTGGCTTCGAACCCTCTTCGCTGATCAACGATCCAAGATATTTGAAACTTCTTCTTCTTCTTCTTCTTCTGCGTACGCAGTCAGACAGTAACCATTATTTTTTCGAAAAAAGCGGCGGTCATCCTGAGGCTGTCGCCACTGCCATGGAGCTTGTCTTGCAGTTCCACTGGTGATGGCCACATCTGCTCTCTCTGATCCTCGTTTGTCTGGCAGTTCTGCAGCAGATGTTCAGCTGTCATTTTACCAGTACCGCACGGGCATTCGTCGGTACACCCTATCTTCAGTTTGTTGAATAGGTGGTACCTCAGTCTATTGTGGCCAGTGCGAAGTCTGAAGACAACGACCTGCTCTCTTCGGCTGGTAATAGGCATCGTTTTTGGTGTAACCAGTATGTTCGGTTTCCCATTTGGTCATGTATCTGGCTTTGATAAGCCGTTTTGACTCTTCGTACGTCATACTGGTATCTGTTTGTGGTAGTCTTGCACCTTCTTTTGCCAGTCTGTCTGCCTCCTCGTTGCCTTGGATGTTGCAGTGTGATGGGACCCACTGTACCACTACCCTTTTTGGTGCGGACTGCTGGCACAGTTTGCAGAGTGCTGCTCTTAAGTCATTAAGCTCAGTGTTTTTCTGGCTTTTTAGCGCTGTGACTACGGCGAGAGCATCTGTCAGCAGGACTATATGGCTTTCATTTTCACTGTGTGTCACCATTTCTTCCACTGCCGCCCTCAGTGCCTCTCCCTCCGCTCTGAAATTGCTTGTGTACTTACCAGTAGCGAAAGACAGTGTTATTTTTCTGCCATTTGGTAGGTTCAGGAATGCTCCTGCCCCTCCGTTCTGTGTTGTGTTTGTTACAGAACCGTCGGTATATGCATGGGTCCAGTCCATGCTTGGGTAGCTTTTCGTTATGAAGCTTAGGGTAGTATCTCTCCTTTCTTTTTCAGTCTGGCAGTTTTTGTTTGCAATACCTGGTATATTTTCTACCACCTCTGGAAATATATCCTGCCTCCAGGTAGGTTGTCGTACAGTAGTGATGGGTTTTGGTGTTGTTAGTGCGTTTATGGGATCTTCGTGCATCTTTGCTTTGGCTATTTCTGCAAAGTTTCTCCGCTTTAGTTTCCCATTTCCCAAATTGTTTAGTCTCTGGTGCATTGGATGGTCGGTCAGTCTTCGGAGTTTCTCTGACTGCAGCTGGGCTCTGCAGTCTCTTCTATCGGTCATGGATTGCAGTTTTGTAATCTTTTCAAGTTCTACAATTGGCGTTGACTTCATGCCACCTGTTATAATTCTCATGGCTTGGTTTTGAAGTTTGTTAACTTTATCGAAATTCGCCTTTGCTGCTGTTGTCCATGCCGCAATGCCATACTCGAGAACTGGTCTCACTCTTCCAGTGTACAGTTTCTTTAGTATGCCTTCGTCTGCTCCCCAGCTTGTGCCAGCAAGTTTCCTCATGATTGCCATTCTTTCTCTGACTTTAATTCGGTTTCTCTCAATCTGACTTTTCCATGTCATGCGCCGATCAAATGTGACTTCCAGATAGGTTGGGTTGTCGTTTGGCTGCAGGAATTTGCCATTTAGACTTAATTTGGTACTTTTGGGTTTTAATGAAAGCGAGAATATTGTGCATGTGGTTTTCTCCTCGTTTATTTTGACCAGCCATGATTTCGCCCACTCTTCCAGCGATGTTAGGGCCTTCTGCATCCGATTTCTTGCTATGGTGAGATTCTTTTCAGAGGTCCACATAGCCAGATCGTCTGCAAACATTGAGCTATGGACTCTTCTTGGTATATTCTCTGTAATATCATTTATATATACCAGGAAGAGTGTGGGTGACAGTACTCCCCCTTGGGGTACTCCCTGCTCGAGTGTCACCTTTTTGCTCATCTGCCCTTGTACTTGGACTCTGGCCGTTCTTTGTTTGAGGTAGTGGTTGATCCACTTGTACATCTTCCCACAAACATCACTTCTTCTTAGCTTGACTCTAAGTCCATCTTTCCAGACTTTGTCAAATGCCTTTTCCAGATCCACCCAAACAGCTACTGTGTGTTTCTGTGCCTGGTAGGCATCTTCTATCTCCTGGGCTATGAGGATGACCTGGTCCTCAGTGGATCTGTGCTGTCTAAAGCCGGCTTGCTGTGGAATTAGTATTCGTTTTTCTTCCAGATGCCACATGAGTCTGGTGTTTATCATCCGTTCCATCAGCTTCCCGACACAGCTCAGTAGGCTTATGGGCCTGTATCCATTTGGATCTGTTTTGTCCTTTCCTGTTTTTGGTACTGGTACCAGTATTGCGTCTTTCCATGCCTGTGGTACAATTCCCCTTTTCCAGCTTTGGTTCAGGACCGATAGCAGTTTCCTCTTCGCTGTTTGGCCCAGCCCCATCAGCATTTCGTTTGTTATCCCGTCTTTTCCGGGAGATTTCCTTTTCTTTAGTGTTCTCATAGCCTCTTCCATTTCGCGCATTGTTTATTTGATATTTGAAACGTTTCACCACCTCAAGTACCTGCCCATTTGCCTCTATGACAGATTGAAACCCTGCAACGTTATTGGTCTTGAGCTTTGTTTTATCAGCATTTATTTCCATACCAAAACTCAGGGCAGTTCTATCCAATCTACCAATTAACTCCTGGAGTTCCCTCTCTGTGCCTGCCAATACATCAATATCATCAGCAAAGCGGAAGTTTGTGATAAGCCTGTCACCTATTTTAACCGTGCCAACATGTCCTTTTAAGGTCGTCTCCTTTATTCTCTCTAAGAAGATATGTAAGAGTGTAGGGGAGAGTATACAACCCTGTCTCACACCCACCGTCGTACGGAACCAATCGCCTAGCGTTCCCTCTACTGAGACAGCGCTGGTCGCCTGCTGATAAAGGTTTGCAATTACCCTCACAATATCACTGTTGAACTTATAATGCTGTTGACCATAGCGCCGCATTCCAAATTCTATTGCAGATGTAAGTCAGGGTAGTAATTGTCGCCTCACCTGCCACTTGCAAGAGCTCTGCTGGAATATTATCCACACCGACAGCCTTCCCTCTCTTCAGCATTTTTACGGCTTCATATACTTCTTCCCTTGTTATCGTTTGATTTTCCTCTATCAGACTCACTTCAGGAGACATTACCATTCTTGGGTCACCTCGATCTTCATGCTTATATAGCTCCGAACAGTACTCTGTCCAGCGCTCACGAATGTCTTGAGCATCTGTGAGACATTTACCACTCTTGTCCTGAATCGTCATATTTCGACTTTGTACAGGTCTTACTAAGTCCTTGACTAATTTATATGCTCCCTTTACATCATTTCGTCTCAGATTTCGTTCGATAACTCCGCACTGAGCCGTTATCAAATCCACCTTGGCCTGTTTCATCTTGGTCTTTATGGATCTATTTATCTCTCTGTATCGCTGAATCCCATCTATTCTTTGCTCCTTTCAATCGTCGTCTCTTGTCACATAAGTCCAGTATTTCACTCGTGATCCATGCTTTCTTTTTAACCCTGCACCTACCTAGAACTTCAGATGCCGTGTTGAGTAAAGCCGAATTCAAGGCTTCAGTCATCGTCTCAACATCTGTCTCCTCGTTTAGAACCAAGAGAGGAGCGAAACGTCCCCCCAACACCGCTCCAAAAGTCTCCACTACATCCGGGCACTTCAACTTCTCCAAGTCAAATCTCAGTCGAGTTATCTCTCTTTGCAGAACTTTCTTTAGTCGGAGATGCATAGTCATCAGCACTAAGTCGTGGTCGCTCCCTACATCGGCCCCTGGGAAACTTCTTGTCCGGGCGCTATTGATGCTAGATCGGAATCTCCTTTGGACCAAAATATAGTATATATATATATATATATATATATATATATATATATATATATATATCGATATCTACAATGGTATACAAATAGATGAATTAAAGGTCATGTTTACTTAACCGAGACAGACATAGAGAAGATAGCCACACGACATCAAAGATATTATGAAAATGCCAGTGACCAGGTCACATTCAAAACGTTGAAAGACCGAGCGGACTTATTATATAATGATGATGAGGATATTATACATATATCTTTGGTATTTGACTCAGTGCAATTTAAATATATATACATATATATATATATATATATATATATATATATATATATATATATACATTACAAAATGATTTCCTCGTCTTTATATCATCAATATAACATGCCATTATGTCCCCCCTCCCTACCCATCTTTCCTCTTTTCACATTGACGTTATCCGTCCCACAATTGCGATAACCTGTAAGCGAACGATATTGAATAGATACAGTTTATCGTGTCAAGGCTTGCGCAAATTAAATTCACATTCCGATTTTTTTTCCGATATTTCAAATCTGAAAAATATTTCCCGAAAACTCTGTCTATATTTTGTACTCATTTTGAAATACAAGAAAATATTAACACTGGAGTTAATGTTCTCAAAAAGTACGGCAAATGACCATAAAATGTAATACAAATTATAGTATCGCCCACTGACGCTAAATTCAGGCTCGCAGAAAGTGGTTACACAAAGCAGTACAGCAGGGGTGTAGCACGCGATTAAGATGGTAGCGATTAAGACAACCATTCTCATGGTCGTTTTTTCCCTGTTCGATATGGTCTCAGATTTCTGGCTGTGGGTACTGACTGATTCACGCCATGAATTTTTCTCTCTAAGTTTGTGAATTAGGATTAGTGTAAATGTTATAATCGCCAGGAAAGAGAAAACTCCCAACAAAGCATGGATGATGTAAAGTGCCGCTTCCGATTTACCGCTTTCGGTTGTAAAGATTAAACCAAGGAGGGTTCTGTTCCTCTCTGGATAGAACTTCCAGCCAATGAAGGTTGTGCAGTAGAAGGGGACACCAGATAAGCAAGTTCCACAGTACATGACGACTATAATTACAGTTGTTCTTCTGGATGTGATCATCTGCTTGACGTGCAGAGGAAAAGCGATGCAAAGGCATCTCTCTGCCGTGATGTACACGGTGATTAGACAGGTGATTCTGGCAAACGTTTCTCTTGGTATCCCACCTGTCATGTATTGGATGTCAGTGTAAACTACAGGCAAACCAGAATTCTCAACAAAAGGGTTAACACAAATGTTGAACCACTGTTGAACAATCAGACTGCATAAATCTGACACAGCCATGGCGAAGAAGCTAATGTTGATTGTCGTATTCAAGCCTTGTTTGTAAAATATGACTAAATTTATTATGTTAGATATGGTGCCAAATAGACTGATAAGACCACATATAAACACGTAAATTATTAAAGTTATTATCTTTCTGTGGCTGTCCATGACAAAATATGTCGTAAAGTGTATATCTGTATCGCCCATATTTGTAACAGAACTATTCATGACTTGCTGGGCAGCTTTCATTCTTTGCATTTAAGCTAAATCGTTATCAGGTATAGCTGACTTATGCGACGGACAAATAGTGTAAGGTCAAAATTATTGTTGTGGCTTCTCAATCTGGACATATAAACGGTTGTGTTAACATCGATAAGCACATGAAATGAGCGTTTACGGACAACTGTATATTTAATTTTTGAACAGCCGGGATGCATTTATGTGTATTATAAAATTGTATATCAATTATTCTGTTATATCCCCTATTATGGTAACCGTGTAACCCACGAGAAGTGAAAGCCACTCTTTTTACCAATAAACTTAATATCTTTAATAGATGGAAACTATTTAATCATATCATGTGATATATGATGATTCAGAATGATTTCATTTCTGATCGTTTTCTTAATAACAGTTCGCCTCCTTTGTCTAGCCTTGTAAATATCGATATTTCCGCAAATAATTCAAGGATTGATTCATTATTTCAACTTGGGTTGAATGTTTTCAAGGGAATACACACATACCCACGAACCCTATGTGGCACGTGCTGATCATATTGCACGATTTACAACAATAAATATTACGGAATGTGCTCTTTGAAAACTGAAAATTGCTTAATATAGATTTCACTATGCTCTACACAACCTCGCAATTACCCGAATTACTGACGAATAGTTTGAACTTAAACGGTAGTCAGGTTTAGTTTTTAAAATATTAATGTATGTCTGATTTTGTTTACTAGTTTGTATTCTAGTGTGCAATTGGTTTTTTATTTTTAAAACGCATTTCGACTATTTTAGCAATAAGTAGTACTCGTATGAACGCTTTAAAAGCCTCGAGCTCATTGTTAAGAGTGCAACTCAGTTATAGCGACACAAGACTTTCGGAGAGATTGAACAGGAATCTCCGTGAAACTCAGGGGAATACAATATCCCAAGTCAATCAGGTAAAGCCACATTGACAGCAAGGACAGGAAATTCAGGTGATTTTTACAACAAACAAATGCATATAAAATAGTAAGCGTTTTCATTGTATTAGTACCCTAAAGAAAGCATGTGTAGCATTTGTATATATAAATATGATATACATTACAATGGCAAGTACACTGATTAAAATCAAACCGTACTAGCAAGAGTAATAAACATTGCTCGATACATCGTATCACAGTTTCTATTGAATTGTGACACAGTATTTAACATCCTCTTGACATATTTTTGACAATAGAAGACTGATAGATGAATTTGGTCGTGAATTCTTCTTCTTCATCAATCAACTAGTCCGGTGGGGTTCACGAAGAAGACGGTGCGTTTCAGGTCTTCGCCGGTCCACCTTAGCTTTTCGAGCATGGTCGCTCCACCAGGCCAGGCGGCCTCTTTTTGGTCTGCATAGGCAGGACATTCTTGCAGAAAATGATCTGGTGTTTGCTTCTGTGCTCCACAATGGCACGTGGCAGGGTCTCTGAGACCCATTCTGTGGAAGTGGGCCTTGGGTCTACATTGTCTCGCTCTGAGTCTGAAGATCTGTGTCGGCTCATCTCTGCCATGTTTTTCTATGCTGTCATTTTGTGGCTTGTATTCTTTGTGATATTTACTCCATTCTGTCCTCATGGATCGTTTGATGAGTGTCTTTGCTTCTTTATAGCTCTGTGAATGGGATTCTCCTTTGCGCCACTTACGAGCTCATCTGCTTCTCACATCCAGGGATCCCACAGTAGGTCGGAATCCACTGTAACACTAATTATGTTTTTTTAAACAGCACTCCTGTGTTTTACTTCATGCGATAATCCTTCTTGTTTGTGGCTTGAGATAGATTAGAGTACTCTCATTGAGTCTGTTAGAATGACCGTTTTCCTTGTATTTATGTTTTGGATGATAAGAATCTGAGTTTCTGCATGAAAAGCTCTTGCTTCAGCTCTGAAATTGGTAAAACGTCTCTCATGTTGGTATGGAGTGTTTTTCTATGTCACCATTGGAGTGTTCGATGAAGACTGCCTCCTCTTTCATAGCTCACTGAGGCAGATCCATCTATGTACAAGTGTGTCTAAGAGCTGGTGTAGAACGTGGATTTGTTGATCTGTTGCCGATTGCTCACTTTTCGTCGTTAACCCTGGAACCTCCACAATTATTTTGGACCCGTCCTGGCGACGTGTGCAGGGTTCTTTTTGGTTTCAGCTTCAAGGATGGCTGCGTGTTTTCTGTTGATTTCTATGGCCAGATGGTCCGGGCTTTTCTTTAGTAGTCTGTTTTCTGTTCTCTCTTGGAACTTCTGGTGCAGATGATGATCAGGCAACCTCTTTAGTTTTTCAAACTGAGTAAGGGATTTATTTTTTTTCATTAATTTAAGGGGCTCAATATTTGCTGTTTTTCTCAGCTCTGTAATTGGTGTGTTTTTGAATGGCCCAAGCGAAATTCTGAGACCCATATTTTGATCTCGTTCTAGTATTCCTGTGTCTGTTTTGGTCGCTGTTAACCAAGTGCAAGAGTCATATTCCATAATTGGTCTGATTGCACCAGTGTAGACTTGCTTGAGGATTTTTGTGTGTGCACCCCCCCCCCCTCCCCCCCTCTCCCCACGATGTACCATCCAGTTTTTTTTTCATCGCTGAGTCTTTTTTATGGCCCTTGTATGGATTTTCTCTATATTTGACTTCCAGGTAAGTCTCGAGTCAAATGTGACTCCAAGGAATGTGGGTGTGTCCTACTGCAGTGTTTGTTGGTTTCCTATCCTAATTGTAATTGTTTCCTTTTTGGCAAAGAGTGAAAAGAGAGTGGTAACGGTTTTTGTATGGTTTATTTTCAGTCCCGACTCTTTTGTCAAGTTCTCCACCTTCTCTACTGTCTTCTAGAGCAAGTATGAGGCTATTGTTGTGTGTTCTGTGGCTGTCCATACAGGAAAGTTGTGGAGCAAGTATGAGGCTATTGTTGTGTGTTCTGTGGCTGTCCATACAGGAAAGTTGTGGAGCAGGTATGAGGCTATTGTTGTGTGTTCTGTGGCTGTCCATACAGGAAAGTTGTGGAGCAGGTATGAGGCTATTGTTGCATGTTCTGTGGCTGTCCATACAGGAAAGTTGTGGAGCAGGTATGAGGCTATTGTTGTGTGTTCTGTGGCTGTCCATACAGGAAAGTTGTGGAGCAGGTATGAGGCTATTGTTGCATGTTCTGTGGCTGTCCATACAGGAAAGTTGTGGAGCAGGTATGAGGCTATTGTTGCATGTTTTGTATCTGTCTATACAGCAAAAGTTGTGGAGCAGGTAAGAGGCTATTGTTGCTGTTTTGTATCTGTCTATACAGAAAAAGTTGTGGAGCAAGTATGAGGCTATTGTTGCATGTTCTTTGGCTGTCTATACAGCAAAAGTTGTGGAGCAAGTATGAGGCTATTGTTGCATGTTTTGTATATGTCTATACAGGAAAGTCATCTTCGTGTAAGCTATTTGATACATCCTGACAGCATTTAGTGATGTCGTTTATATACACCAAGAAGAGAGAAGGTGCTATTACACTTCCTTGTGGCACTCCCTCTGTTACCCTGACTGACTTGTTGGTTTAGTTGTCCAATTAAACCCTTGTAGATCTTTGGAGGATCTATATGGAGGATTTTCAGCTTCGGCCTTCTCTCCAGACATTGTCGAAGGCACATGTGAGATCAAAGAAGCATGGCTAGCACTTTCGTTTTATCTTGAAAAACGTTGTCTATGTCCTGTATTCGGTATGCTAATGTGTTCTCTGTGCTTCTGTGCTGCCTATATCCTGTTTGAGTTGAGGCGAGTAGCGAGTTAGTGTCAAGATACCTTTTATGTATCAGTCTTTCTATCAGTTTCCTCACACTGACGAGACTGATGGGCTGTAGTTTTTAAGATCGTGTTTGTCTTTTCCTAGTGTAGGAGTAGGCTGAATGTAGGCCTCCTCCCAGAGTGCCGGAACAGTACCCTCATGCCAGCTTTGGTTACATATTCCAAGAAGGAACCTCTTGCTTAAAGGAGCAAGGTGTTTACGGAATTCTTTTGTGATACCATTTGCCCCTGGTGCCTTTATGTCTTTTAGTTTATTAATTTCGTCTTCTAGCTCCAGTAAGGTGCACCTCACTGTCGTGCACTCAAGTGGAGTGCCTGTGTCACGGTCTTTTTTGAGAGCTCTGATCTGTGTTCTTACTTGTTTAACTCTATCTTGAAACTTGCGTCTTACTTTCTGATAAGTTCTGGCCATAAGGTCTGCTTCGGCCTTCCCCATCACCTGGCGTACGATCTTATGTAACACGGTTTTCGACCTCTCTGTCTTGTCACCGTTTAGGATTTTGGGGAGATTCTACACTCGTGTAGTATCTTTTACCAGGTCTAAAGAGCTGGTTAGTTTGTGCCAACTTTCTCTGAAACTCTTCTTCTTCTCTTTTATGAAGGTTCCTTTGCTTTGTTGTACAAGATTGTATTTTCGTCTGTTGGGTTCGTCTCCATGATTTTTCTGCACGTATTAATTTCGCCTCACATCACTTCCAGTTTTTGGGTCCAGAAGGGTTGGTAGTCTTGTCTGCAGCCTCTTGGGATACTTTTCCTGGCAGCGCAAAGAACGCACCTATTGAAGGTTTGAAGTTTAGACTGTTAAGCCCGGTTTTGATTTTCAACAAAGAGCTGTCAATCTGCGATGTAAATATGCTCCAATTACCTTTTCTTACAGTTTCATCTAGGGAAGGAGTTACCTTTCGGAGTATCTTTTTGTTCATCTATGGTAATTATTATTCGTCTATGAGCCGTGAATATTAGCGTAGATCTTGTTCAGAAAAGGTTAAGAAAACGGTTGTTGACTTGAGACTAGTGACTCAAATCTTGCCCAGAATAGTTACATAAAGTCATTGTTGGCCTGAGACTATATACGCAAATCTTGCCCAAATGTAATTAAAGAAAACGGTGATCGACCTGCTATTACCGACGCAGATATTGCATAAATATGATTAAATAAAGCCGTGATCGGCCTTGGACCAATGACAAAGATTATGCCCAGATATTTTTTTAAAGAAAGCCGTGATCGGTCTGCAACTACTGACGCAGATCTTGCCTAGCAATAGTTAAATAAACTCATTGTTGACCTGATACTATATACGCACATTTTGCCCATAAATAATTGTTTGAAGCCGTGATTGACCTGCAATTACTTACGCAGAACTTGCATAAATAGAACTAAATAAAGCCGTGATCGGCCTTCGACCAATGAAACAGATCTTGCCCATATATGATTAAAGAAAGCCGTGATCGGTCTCTACTGACGTAAATCTTGCCCCCATATAGGATTAAATAAAGCTGGGATCGGCCTCTACAGACGTAGATCTTTCCCATATATGATTAAAGAAAATCGTGGTCGGCCTTCGACTACTGACGCAGATCTTTCCCAGCAATATTTAAATAAACTCGTTGTTAGCCTGAGAATATATACACAAATCTTGCCCATACAAAAATTAATGAAAGCTGTGAATACACCAGCGATTACTGACGCAGATCTTGCCCAGATATGATTAAGAATGCAGTTATCGGACTGAGATTACTGACGCAGATCTTGCCCAGATATGATTAAGAATGCAGTTATCGGATTGAGATTACTGACGCAGATCGTGCCTATATATTACTAAAGAAAGCTGTGATCGGGATGTGACTACTGACGCAGATCGTGTCCAGTAATTTGTTAAGAAAGCCCTGGTTGACCTTCAAATATTGACGCAGATCTCGTTTAGAAATGGATTTGGTGTAGGTCATATCTGTTTTGCCAGTTCCATTTTTCAAGGTTGGCTATTTTTCGAAAGAGATGTACATCGGTCTTTCTTTCGGTGTCACAGATATATTCTTATAGTTTAATAAAATCCCGAATTGTACATCACACATTTACTGGGGTGTGTCGAGTCAAAAGTTGGAGAATCTCAAAGCACTGATGAGTTATATTAAGTTAATGTTATATCATACACTGTTGTTGGGAAAGGGATGTTGGTAACTTCATTGTTCGTAACAGTGTATGTGTTAAGTGGTGTGGTCAGTTCCTTCTTCGCTGCATTTCCTTCCTAGCAGTCTGTCACATATCCATTTACAGCTCAGTCGACTGTGTAATGCAGGTAACGCGAGTTGCTGTTGTTGTTGTTGTTATTATTAAATGCCCACAATAAGTAGGATTACTCTTTTGTGCGCCCTAACCATGACGTTTAGCGGCGGGTTAAAATAGCTTTCCTCACATCCCGAGCAAGCTGATGAAGGTGGACCGGGGTCCTCCATGCGGTTGTGCTATGTTTGGCTTCATCTGAGTGTCGCTCACTACTACAGGGATCACATCAATACCTCACTTTGTTAGTTATGATGTCGTGCAAACAGCCCATTTTCATAAAGGGCTGTGTGGAATCCAATGTGAGGGTCGTGTCCAGTATGTTTAGCCTGACCAGACGTCAGTCTTCCTTCCCGTAACGCGAGTTGACTCCCTTATATTTTCCCTGAAATGCAAGTGTTCTGGCACGACGCTAAGCAGGGTAAGAATTCAAGCTAGAGATATGTTTAGACCGCATTCTCTGCTCTGTCCATGTTCTTTCAGTGGGACACATGCTCATTTCTTGATTCTTGATACATTTCTCTTTGAAATTACTCGATACATAAGAGTACGAATATATACAGGAAAAGGCAAGGTTTAAAAAAAAGTCAAACCGGAAAGAGATTAACCAAGGGATACGTAAACAGCAACTAGTAATTTCTTCAAATATGTTGGACAATTACATCAGTCATACATGTTGACATAGCCGATTTTAAAATTCAGGATTAGCTATTAATGCTATTCTCGATAGAGCACTGCCCTACCGTCTGCCGGCTCACTCCCACGGGTGCTCTTCGCTGAGCGTCCTGGGCGGCCGGCGCGTTTACTTTGAAAAAATTAGAGTGTTCAAAGCAGGCCTCGGCTGCCTGAATAATGGTGCATGGAATAATGGAAAAGGAACTCGGTTCTATTTTGTTGGTTTTCGGAACTGGAGGTGATGATTAACAGGGACAAACGGGGGCATTCGTATTGCGGCGTTAGAGGTGAAATTCTTGGATCGCCGCAAGACGATCTACTGCGAAAGCATGTGTCAAGAATGTTTTCATTAATCAAGAACGAAAGTCAGAGGCGCGAAGACGATCAGATACCGTCGTAGTTCTGACCATAAACGATGCCGACTAGTGATCAGCAGGAGTTGCTTCGATGACTCTGCGGGCAGCTTCCGGGAAACCAAAGTGTTTGGGTTCCGGGGGAAGTATGGTTGCAAAGCTGAA
Organism: Ariolimax columbianus; assembly: GCA_036924085.1. Taxonomy (NCBI): domain Eukaryota; kingdom Metazoa; phylum Mollusca; class Gastropoda; order Stylommatophora; family Arionidae; genus Ariolimax; species Ariolimax columbianus. The sequence goes on from JAVGWX010000010.1 coordinate 9,528,067, forward strand.
ACTTAAAGGAATTGACGGAAGGGCACCACCAGGAGTGGAGCCTGCTTTTTAATTTGACTCAACACGGCCAACACTGAAATGATTAACAGACCGATAGCACTTTTGTTGGGTCTAATAGGGAACGTGTGCTGGAATTAGACCCACGGAAGACAGGTCAGTTTTACCCTCTTATTGAAAGAGCGTTGCTACGGCAATCCTGATCAACCTTAGAGGAATCGCAGGTTTCAGACACTTGGTCACAAATTGAAGATAGGGTGTACCGACGAATGCCCGTGCGGTACTGGTAAAATGACCACTGAACATCTGCTGCAGAACTGCCCGACATACGAGGATCAGAGAGAGCAGATGTGGCCATTGCCAGTGGAACTGCAAGACAAGCTCTATGGTAGTGGCGAGAGTCTCAGGATGACCGCCGCTTTTTTCGAGAAAATAATGGTTACTGTCTGACTGTGTACGCAGAAGAAGAAGAAGAAGACACTTGGTCAGGAGAAAAAACACAAAGTAGCGGTTTGGGTGGATCTAGAAAAAGGCATTTGACAAGGTCTGGAAAGAGGGACTTAAAGTCAAGATACGAAGAAGTGAAGTTTGTGGGAAAATGTACAGATGGATCAGTCACTATCTCAAAAACAGAACAGACAGAGTTCAAGTACAAGGGAAGATGAGCAAAAAGGTGATACTTGAGAAGGGGGAGTACTGTCACCCACACTCTTCCTGTAGTATATAAATAACATCACAGAGAATATACCAAGAAGAGTTCACAGCTCCATGTGCCAGACGATCTGGCTATGTGGACCTTTGAAAAGAATCTCACCATAGCAAGTAATCGGATGCAGCAGGCCCTAACATCGTTGGAGGAGTGGGCGAACACATAGCTGGTCAAAATAAATGAGGAAAAAACAACATGTACGATATTCTCGCTTTCAAACAAATCCCCAAAACACCAAAATAAGTCTTAACGGCAAATATATGCGGCCAAACGACAACCCAAATTACCTGGGAGTCACATTTGACCGGCGCATGACATGGAAAAGTCAGATCGAGAGAAACCGAATGAGAGATAGAGAAAGAATGGCAATCAGGAGGAAACTTGCTGGCACAAGCTAGGGAGCAGACGAAAGTATACTAAAGAAACTGTACACTGGAAGAGTGAGACCAGTTCTCGAGTATGGCATTGCGGCATGGACAACAGCAGCAAAGGCAAACTTTGACAAAATTAGCAAACTTCAAAACCAAGCCATGAGAGTTAGAACAGGAGGCATGAAGTCAACGTCAATAGTAGAACTTGAAAAGATTACACAGCTTGCAATCCATGACCGACAGAAGAGACTGCAGAGCCCAGCAGCAAGCATAGAAACTCAGAAGACTGACAGACCATCCAATGCATCAGACACGAATAATTTTGGAAATGGAAACTAAAGCGGAGAAACTTTGCAGAAATGGCCAAAGCAAAGATGTGCGAAGACCCTATGAACGCATTAACAACACCAAAGCCCATCCCTACTGTACAAAAACCTACCTGAACGCAGCATATATTTCCAGAGGTGGTTGAAAATATACCAGGTATTGGAAACAAGAACAGCCAGACTGAAAAAGAAAGAAGAGACTTAAACCTGAGGTACATAACGAAAAACTACCCAACCATGGACTGAACCATGGCATACACCGACGGTTCTGTAACAAACACAACACAGAACAGAGGGGCAGGGGTATTCCTAAGCCTACCAAATGGTAGAAAAATAACAGTGTCAGTGGCAACTGGAAAATACTCAAGCAATTTCACAGCGGAGGCAGAGGCACTGAGGGCTGCAGTAGAAGAAATGGTGACAGGAAAAAGAAATGAAAGTCATATAGTCCTTTTTACAGATGCCCTGGCCGTAGTCAGAGCACTAAAAAGCCAGAAAAATACTGAACTTATTATTTAAATGATTTAAGAGCAGTACTCTGTCAACTATGCCAGCAGTCCGGACCAAAAAGGGTAGTGGTACAGTGGGTTCCATTCCACTGTAACACCAAAGGCAACGAGGAGGCAGATAGACGGGCAAAAGAAGGTGCAAGACTACCGCAACAAGACCCTAGTGTGACCTACGAAGAGTCAAAAAGGCTTATTAGAGCTAGATACATGGCCAAATGGGAAACAGAACATACATGCTACACAAAAAACGATGCCTATTACAGTTGAACAGAAAAGAGCAGGTCGTGGTCTTCAGACTGCGCACAGGCCACAATAGACTGAGGTACCACCTATTCAATAAATTGATGATAGGTGGCACTGACGAATGCACGTGTGGTACCGGGAAAATGACCGCTGAACATCTGCTGCAAAACTGCCCGACATACGAGGATCAGAGAAAGCAGATGTGGCCATCACCAGTGGCAACACTAGACAAGCTCTATGGCAGTGTCGACAGCGTCAGGATGACCGCTGCTTTTTTAGAAAAAATACAGATTGACGTCTGACAGCGTTCGAAGAAGAGGAAAAAGAAGATATCATGAGCGAGGGGAAAGGTGTGGGCTAGTAGTTAAGTGAGACGGCTCACAACCCGAAAGGTGCCGGGTTCAATCCCCATCATAGCGCCGGCCTTCACCCCGGGGAAGCAAACCCCTAGAAAATGCAGGAGGAAGCAGACCCTTACATGAAATGAATGCCGAATTCGGATGTACTGGGCCGACCGGCGCTAATTAAAAACTACATTGCAACATACACCGCCTTTGGGAATAGAGAAATAAGGCGAACGGCAATAACAAAAAATAATATGATCGTAGATACAAACACTTGTCTTCATGAAATACATTGATAAAAGTCGCTGGGGTTTTTAAAGGACATCCGACATTCATGTGCAAGCAAGTTATTTACAATTAAACAAAAGCAAAGGCCGCCGTCCATCGTAGACGGTGATGCATGATTTATTTTGCTAACGCTATTTTCAGTATTTAGTATTTATTATTTAGTATTTGCGCTATTTTGTATCCTCACTCTCTCGTCTCGAGCTGTCCTATACCAGTGGCAAGTCAAGGACATGACGACTACGGGGCGACTACGAGAGAAAAACGGCGGAGTCCGGAGTCAAACCCATACCACCTGATCACGAAGCCGACGGCTTAACCACTTCGTCACGGAATCCCATATATTTACAATATTACAAATTATAATGTGTAATTGTGCAAATAAATGTTATAAATATATTTAAACAATTATCTTTGTTTACCTGTATCGGCTATTTTCACGAACAGTCAGGTTTGCATAATGAAGTCTTCAGAGAAATTTTTGGGCAAGCCATCTGAATATTGCAGTTCTCGCACTTAAATCAGTAGGCACAAAGTATTACCACGGCCTTGTATGAGGGTAAGGAATAGTAATACTGTCAATTGCCTGGAAAGTTAGAAAATGCGACTGAGGAGGGCAAGCGCGCCCGCTGACATTATCAGCCTTAAGACAATTCATAAATACAACCTCTACACCCCATGGTAGCAGGATAATTAATTCCTATAATTTCACCTTCTATTGGTCAATGGTGCACAGGTTTCAAAAACATACATATTGATTTAATTTTAATAGAGCGATTGGCTAGGCAGAAAATATTCAGTATCCACCCATGTGTCTCCCTTCATCTCTAATTAGCATTTGTCGTGGAAATTATCTGCAGTTGGATAAGTATGTGTGCAGCAAGATAGACGATGTGTAAGCGGGCATGTAAGTTATATAGACAAGAAAGCAAATTAAATAATTATGTAAGTTAGTATGTAAGCAAGGCATTTGATAAGTAAGCGTTAAAGTAAGTAAGCACGTTAGTAAGAAATCTATGTAAGTTAGTAGTTAATTTTAAGTAAGCTAAGTAAGTAGGTAAATAACGTAGGTACGCAAATAAGTTAAGTTAGTAAGTTTATTAGTGAAGTTATGGCTTTAAGAATGTAATAAGTACTCGTAAGTATGTAGATTAAGTAAGTAAGTAAATTAGCACTTTAAGTAAGTATGTATGAATGTGTGTCTTTATATATGGGCAGATTGGGCTCATTAGTCTTGGTTGGCAGCCAATCTAAGAAAAGGCAAACGCTGATTCTAAACCCGGGTAGACGAAGCTCGTTAGCCTGTTCAGGCAGTTCGCCTAGGAGAGGAGGAACTCTAATTTTAAACGAAAAAGTCCCAGAGAGTGCTGACTAGTTTTGGGACAATGAGACTATCATCGGATGTCTCGAGTAACTAGCAAAAGCGTGCAACGACCCCACAGCCTTGTGAAAACCTCGGGAGAGGGTAGGGCTACGGGAGTAAACCCACACAGAAAATCCGGAGTGGTAGCACCTAAGACTGATGGTTTTAAAAACTCGTTTCGGCAGATCCTGGTACCAAATGGGCATGCTTTGCATTCCTTTGCCTTACACCAGAGAGGCCGAGAGGGGTGTCCTGCCATTTGAGCAGTCCAGGGTCTCCATATTCTGGGCCCAGGCTTTCGACCCGAGAGGCTGTTCACAGGGTGCCACGCGCATGATGTGCAAAGACTGAGACGCATATGAATGAATGAATGAATGCATGAATGTATTTATGTATGTATGTATGTATGTATGTATGTATGTATGTATGTATGTATGTATGCACGTATGTATGTATGTATGTATGTATATATGTATGTATGTATGTATGTATGTATGTATGTATGTATGTATGTATGTATGTATTGTATTGTATGTATTTATGTATGTATGCATGTATGTAAGTATGTATGTAAGTATGTATGTCCGTGTGTGTGCGCGCGTGCGTGCGTGTGTGTGTGTATTTGTGTATGTATATATGTCTTCTTCTTCTTCGTTCGTTCTAAATTTACAGCTACCAATTCCTGAAAAGAGTTTTGCATGTAGCAGGATGTAGTCCGGAGAATGCGTTGTGTTGCTAGTTTACAGCTTGACTGCGATAGTTGCACCTTTCGGTCCAACACATCCGTCTTCAGCGGAATGAATGTATATATATATGTATATATATATATATATATATATATAAATATATATATATGTGTGTGTGTGTGTGTGTGTGTGTGGGTGTGTGTGTGTGTGTGTGTGTGTGTGTGTAAATAAATAAACTAGCAAGTAAGTAATTAAGCACACACACAGATTAAGTAATTGAGACCATATGCTTGCATGCATGTACGTAGAAAAGTAAGTTTGCGTTTGTAATTATGTTAAATTGTCAGAAAGTTAGTAAGCAAGTAACTAAACACAATCTACAGACAAATCATAGAGAAACATATTCTAAGAAAATCACATATCGTTTTGTGCTTTCAGGTCAACGAGAGACTCCCATTCTAACGGCATACCTATTTGTGTGTGGACGCAAACACATCCATTCATCCAGTACATCACGGAAAGACATGCTTGAGCACTGTGATCACATACATATATTCTACAGATACATTGATCAGTACAACGCTTGTGATGTTTCTTCTTCTTCTTATTATTCTTATTCTTTTTCTTCTTCTCTCTTCTTGATGTTTGGCCAATGCAAATCTCCATCAGAATATTGATGTAGGCCAGAGCTCGAAACACATACTTTCTTAAAAACGGTTTGCCTTATTCAACATTTGCAAAATTGAATACATAAACAAATATAAAAACTAGATTTAGAAGACACATATAGATCGGCTGTAAGAATTGCAAGATATAATTAGAGATCACAACAGTTGATTGAGATCAGTGTCGAAGTCGACATATACAATTTCGAATAGGGATGATTCATATTACAGCTATTGAAGTGTGGATCTCAATAAACAACAATTGCAACAGATTAACCATAGAAACTGTTATATCCTGGAAAGGTGATATAGAGATTACAGCAACAGATTTGATAGAGACACGTCTTTGTTTGTGGAGTTGGTCAAATATATTTTATCAATAATTGTCTATCATTGTGTCAAGATTACGTGCCGGACCCCACACATACATCAAATAAGAGAACATGAGGCTACTTTAAATGCTTGATGACTGATAGGTTGGCACTTTAACGGTTTAATTTGCTATATATATATATAAATGCTTGTATGTGTGGACATTAACATATAATCGTAAACCAACACGTTTACAACAGGTACGTAAACAGGTAACTCAAATATGCGTCTTAAAAAAAGATGTTCAAGAAACACGTGTTCATATTTTGAGCTTGAAATACATATAGTCTGTCAATACATTTCGAAGAGGCAACACTGTGTTTGTGGACACTATCTAAGCAGAAACAGAAAAAGGACGCACACTGGGGCAATGATTCCCCGGCTTATTGTTACAACCATGGGACGATGTCGTATGCTGTCAAATGTTTGTACTTTAAAACTGACACTCGTCCTTATATTTCATGTTAGCTAGCTTGTAGTACATAACAGGATAAACATATGTTCATGTAATAATCAAATGCACTACTGGTGAGACATATATGGACACAATTCATCAAATTATGGGAATGAAAATAGGGACAAATGTGGTCAAAGAAACGAAAATTCAAAACCAAAACCAAAATCTGACACATTTTGTTTTGAATATGGGAAAATGTAAACACAATATGGTACTTTATTACACATGCAAACAAATAATGCGGAAAGGATTAAATTTGCATCTATGTAGAAACGTTAGAATTGGTTTAGAAATAATTACTGAACTGATATGAAAATCAAAACGCAACCTTTATCTGGTTGGTGGTGTCAAGTAATCTTCTTAGGACATGGTCGATCCTGGTCAAATGTCAACCAGTTATGATGGTGTTTATGCCTTGAGCATTGCTCCAGGGAAGCAGTTATTGGTTGATGATTGTGTTTGGCCAGACAATTATAAAAACCTTTATATGACAGGTTTAGTGTGAAAATGACAATTTTGACATTTACTTTTTCTGGTACTCAATTACGCATCCCCATACATTAGCAAAGAATTAATACAACTAACGTTTATTATTGGATCGGTGTTTGTCTCCTAACGACCTAGCCTGCACACTGCACGAATACTGTCGTAGCAAGTATACTATTTGTCGACATCTCTAATAGCTCCTTAGTAGACCTAGCAAAATAACCCAACCTATTTAAAGGATTTCCCATTGAGGTCCAGATAAAGGAGGGAATGGCACAGGGAATAATGCCCATTGGACCATCACCAGTCGCGCATTTGTAAGATAACCTGTGAAGTCTTACATGGGTTTTGAGCGCCTAGGCCTGGAGACCGATTACATTACAATTCGATGATATCTCTTCTGGACTTTCATTTAAATCAGAACATATAAAATCTTTTATTCGATTTATAAACTCCACTGGTTCTACTTTCAGGGCTGAGCAATATATGACGATTATATGAACAGGCTAGCTTTCTCATTCACCTTTAGCGGAGACAACACTATCTGCTTTGCTGAGGTTTTCAGGGCAGTCCCACGCGATCAGAACACCATAGCCAAATCTATATGGAGAGCTATTCCTTCTACCCGGGAAAGCCAACCATAAGAAAATGCAGAAGAAAGCAGACCCTTACATAAAATGCATGCTGAATTCAGATGCACTGGGCCGACAGGCGGAAAAAAACCACAGTGCAACGCATACAACTTTGAGGAATATAAAAATAAAAACATTCTTCCTTAATTGGAAACATGTTCTAGCTGCAATGTTGTTATGCATATATATACATGACGAATGCGCTCTTATGAGTAACTCAGAACTGAACATGCAGGTTGGAATGGACCGGTTCTCTGCCGCATGCGACAATTTTGGCCTGACCATAAATGCCAAAAAAGCAGAGGTCATGTACCAACCAGCACCAGGCATGCCGTACACAAAACCAGAGACTACAGTCAGCGGGCAGACGCTAAATGTCGTAGACAAATTCACATATCTGGGCAGCACGCTGCCGAGATCTGTCAGCCTAGACGATGAGGTGGCAAGCAGAATAGCAAAGGCCAGGACAGCCTTTGGTAGAATGCGCTCGATGGTCTGGGCACGTCGTGGCATCAGCGTCAAGACCAAACTCAAAGTCTACCGTGCAACCATCATTCCAACCCTACTGTACGCTTGTGAAAGCTGGACTATATACTCTGGACATGCAAGGAGGTTAAACCACTTCTACACAGGTTGCCTGAGGCGAATATTCCACATCAGATGGCAAGATCGTGTCACTGACATCGAGGTTCTCTCAAGGGCTAACATGCCCAGCATCCATGCACTGCTAGAAAAAGCACGACTAGGATGGGCCGGACACCACTTCCGTATGTCATACGAGCGGCTACCAAAGAAGCTTCTCTACGGCGAGCTGAGAGAGGGATGGCGAGAGAGAGGGCGCCCAAAGAAATGATTTAAAGACGGTCTGAAGGACTTACTGAAAAGTTGCCAGATAGACATCGACACATGGGAATGTCTTGCGCAAGACAGATCTGACTGGAGAAGCACAGTCAAATCAGGTGTAGCTACCGCCGAAGACGACCGTGTTTTGAAAGCCCAGAGCAGACGCGTGACCCGGAAATCCCGAAAAGCGGGAACACCATCACCTTCTACAGACCTCGTATGCCCGATATGTAACAGAGATTTTCGTACCCGCATTGGCCTGTTCAGCAACATGCGTACCCACACCCAACAGGGAAATCTGTGACAAGGATGATGTCGTCGGTCCTCATCGATGGACAGCTATTATTATTACATGCACGTGTGTTTTTCTAATGTTTTCCTTCAGAGTCGTCGCTAAATAAATACTTTAAGAAAAATAGTATTATATGCGCACATATGAGTGTATATTGTTCGCTTATATCCGACTCAACCTATGTCTCCTTCTACTGCATTTAGAGTTTCGAGGTAAAGTGTGCAACCCAACAAAGATGAACGTACATGCACATATGTTCAGCTTGAGATGTTTTAGATATTTGCTGATTAGCGTCACTATAGCAACAGTCAAAATACAGATAACAAACATGGCACCTATGCTTCTTTCTACTCACACGATCATATTTAGAGAGACGATACTGCATATACTCTAGCAGTTTAATGTTCTGGTTATGTTTTGCAATTTCGGCTGCGTTATTTAAACCTTACTGATTTGATTTTTATGAAGTTTCAAGTTCTATTCAAGTTGTGGGGATCTAACTAAGTATGATATCCACAGTATGAAGGTGACGGTTATGTGAATTATGCTGAAACGTAACACGTTTTGTCATATCGTGTCCTTTAAGTCGATCTATTTTTGAAAAAGAGACGCTTTGGAATTTAGAGTACATGAATTCTATTCCTGAGTGTTTATTACTTCATTATATTTCATTTTTTCATGTTTTTATAATGTAGACATAGTCCATGTAGTGAATGCAGCCGTAGTTTGCTAACTCACTGTTTTATTGTTGTTTTGTAATGTAAATCTGCTTGTTTTCAACTATTGCGATTTGCAGAAAATCATATAATTGTACCAACGCATCAATGTTTCTGAACGAATCAAAATATGCACTAATTATACACCCATTTATTTCCACACATATTTTGATTACGTCGTGCAAGCTAGAATTAGCCTTTAAATTGATAGACAATAACATTAGGTCAAGGAGTGTATCTCCCTCTAGATCAGACCACAACTGTTTTTTTTTTCTTTGAAAATGTCAAATGAACAAGATTTAATATTGAGTTCTGACTGATGTTGTTCCTTGTTTTTAATATCTTTTGTATGTAAAGTTTGTTTTAAAAAAAACCAGAAGACAGATACAATCTTCTTCGAACATATGCTTAACTGTTTCTTTCCTTGATGTCGAATTAATATTTTGGTAACAATTATAAACAAATATGTTACTTGTCGTCAGTCTCATATTGTTATCTGTTTTTTTTTCTTCCCTTTGTGGAGATTGTGCATGAAATTGTGTTTGGTGCAAGCGTTATTTGAGTGTCACTTTCTCGTTTCGATGTAGAGGCTGTCTTGTGAGTTGTTATTAATCAAGTTTGTAAATAATTCTGGCCTTTTGAACTTGATCTGTGTTTGTTCTAAATTCCATAACAAATCTGCAACCGTTGATACAGATGACACAATTGAAAATTAGCGTGTTGGTTGATCAATGTGACCGTAGTCTTCTACAACGTGCAACTTTACATCACCTGGAAAATAATCACAAAAAATGCAATGTAATCTTTGAATGATAGTTGATTGTAGACTCAATGAAAAAAGCCAAGCACATGGAATTCTGCTGCAGTTGTCACTTCGTGTTTTCATAATTCAACTATGATTGAATACTATTAAATCTGGGCTACATTTGTTATTTCCTGCTCTTATAAATCAACTATGATTGAGTAATATAACATATGTGGTGCAGTTGTGACTTTGAGTTCTTATAATTTAACTGTGATTTAATACTATAACATATATACATTGACTAAAACCATTATGTGTGTTACTACTATTCGTGATTGTATGTCTATTCTCTTATAAAGTTTCACGAACTACTTTATCCAGAAACCAATGTGTACCTGGCTTGTAATAAGGGAAGGCAAAGTATAGGACACGACAACTCTCCACGCGAAATCTGTGTAAAATGAGGTTTACATTATGTCATCCTCAATGGCACAGTGTACTTGAATATGGAGTTCATGTAATAGCATTTCCTTATGGGCCAAAGGGCTAGAAGCCCATAGACCGCTGGAGCAATAAACAACCAACCAACCAGTATCACCTTACTGCTCAGTACAAAGCATAAGGCGACATCTTGGCTTGGCTTGGCTTCGTTCATTCTCAATCTCTCACTACCAAACACTGAAAGGGTTTAGTTAGCATAATGTAGTCCAGAGAATACAATGCGTTGTGTCGTAGTTTACAGCTTGACTGCGATATTTGCACCTTTCGGTCCAACACATCAGACTTCAGCAAGAATTTTTTGAGTACGGGGTGAGCATTCCCTCTTTGATCCCTTCTCTTTAGCCAGTCTGTCCTGCTGCAGCCTGTTATCCAGGATCACCGCGTGGAGGTGTAAAAGGGTCTTGGCACCTTTGGTTCGCTGGATCTGACACTAGCAGTGAGCTATGAGTCGCTGACTACTGCAGCTCATACGCTGCTCAGCATCTTGATCCCAATGCGACATCTGGATTTGACCTCATTACATAACACATTAGTCCCACATCTTCATATGACCTAGCAGCTGGGACTTCTGAAGACATTAATTTACCTGATAGAGCTATATACACCATACTTTATACCTGATATTTATAACTCAATTGGATGGGTCAATTCATTTCATCTTTAACCATCGAAGATCACAAAGGCGAAACTGATTATAATCAAGATAAAAGAAGACCCATAGCATACACCGTTGTCGAAGTCGCGCCGTTAGAACTGCATTGTGATACAACTCAGATCATCATGGTAGGGTGTGCGTGCATACATTATGTGTGTGAGTGTGTGCGTGCATGCCTGCGTTAGGGGGTATGTTTGTGTGTCTGTGTGTGTGTGGGTGTATGTTTGTGTGTATGTGTGTGTGTGTGTGTGTGTGGGTGCATGCGTGCGTGTGTGGGTCTGTTTGTGTGTATGTGTGTGTGTGCGTACATGCGTGCGTGTGTGGTTATGGTTGTATGTGTGTGTGTTTGCGTGTGTGCCTGCGTGTGTAGCTATGTTTGTGTGTATCTGTGAGTGTGTGTGCATGCGTGCGTGTGTCGATATGGTTGTGTGTCTGTGTGTGTGTGTGTGCGTGTGTGGATATATTTGTGTGTCTGTGTGTGTGTGTGCGTGCATGCGTGCGTGTGTGGGTATGGTTGTGTGTCTGTGTGTGTATGTGTGTGTGTTTTAGATATATATATATATATATATATATATATATATATATATATATACATATATATATATATATATATATATATATATATATATATATATATATATATATATAGAGAGAGAGAGAGAGAGAGAGAGATAGAGAGAGAGAAAGAGACACCCGATCCTTTCCACAAAAGTAATCTTGTCCTGACCGTAATTCAGCTAGCCAGATATAACAGGTCGACTATTGAGTGCTGATAAGTTAGCCAGATATAACAGGTCGACTAGTGTGTGGTCATAAGGTAACCAGATATAACAGCTCAACTAGTGTTTGCTCATAAGCTAGCCAGATATAACAGGTCGACTAGTGTCTGCTGATAAGGTAGCCATATATAACAGGTCGACTAGTGAGTGCTGCTAATTGTTGCATATCCTCATTTCAATGCCTAGAGATGGAGCGCTCTACCATTACACTACGCTATAACGTTGAGGCGACATTTGCCATCTATCCTTAACCAAAAAGCGAAAGTGGCGTTCTGCATCTGAAACTATCATTTGATATACTTGTTATCAATCACGCAGATCATTTTATGACGCCAGGTAGCCATACATTATCATTGTGTTCGGCAATTCCGTTAAGTCGATCCTTAGAAAGTGTCTTTTCTTTTCGTCCATATTTTGCTGTTATGATTTTTATTTAGATATTGGTAGCGCGTTTATATGTGGTTTCCTTCCAGCGACTTACTCGATTTGCAGAAGGTGCAGTTGTTGGTTTTCCCTTCTCCACGCTTTTACATTTTTACGTTTTGCGTATGATATGATTTGCACTAGCTATTTGGAAGTGATAGTAAGCTGTCAATCGATGTCATTTTGACTAAATTGCGATTTCTCGAACACACCATAGAAAACAATCTTAGTAGTACAGAGTTCTGCGAAAATCGGTTGAGAAACAGTTTTCTAAAATACAGCATATACCACAATTAATAGATACTATAAGTCACCCCTACCTATGCATAATATGTTTAAAACAAATCATATGATAGCTATTTAGTTGATGGGTTAAGGCTACGAAAGGACCACTAGGTTAATGACATAATATGCACATAGAGGCGGGCTAATTGAATGTTGAACGAAAATGAAGAAGTATCTAATTATATTTAAATGTATATTAATTGTGAATTTTGTAACGTCCATGATCATTCTTCTTTTCGCGTTTCCTGAATTCTCTTCTGGCATTAGGTTATGGAGAGATCTCTAGAACGTGCCGGTTTGTGTGCCTCATGCCCGGTGGGATTCACCGCCTCAAATATTTCTTTAAACCACATTTTACATGGTCTGCCTTCGGTCTTGAATCTGTTGTCTAAATTGGAGGTGGCGGGGGACGAAGGGGTGGTTGATGTGGGATGGCAGTCTTGTTTCGTGGCCTAATCATTTTAGTTGTTGTCTTTTAATGTAGTCTAATACTGGTGTTTTTCTCATCAGTCTCCAAATACCTTCGTTCCTGATCATGTTTTTCCTTGTTACACCAACTATTTGTCACATCAATTTAATTCATGCTGTTAGATTTTTCGTTTTGCGTGTTAGTGTCCAGTTTTGACATTGGTGGCAACATATCGTGACTAATAGCATGCTGTATAAAGCTTTATTGGTAGTTATGGCCGCGTGCTTGCACTTGCGTAATGACCTTCTCCTTCTTCTTCATTTGTTATCAATATTTCACTACCAAGCCCTGATTCATCCATCCTCAGCAGTAATTTGTTAGTATCGGGTAAGCCTTCCCTCTTCTTTTCCGTCTCCTTAGAAAGCCTGTTTTGCTGCAGCCTGCTATCCAGAATCACTGCGTGGAGGTGTAGAATGGTCTTGGCAGCTCTGGTTTGCTGACCTTGACACTAGCAATCAGCTATGGTTTGCTGACCTTGACACTAGCGGTCAGCTCTGGGTTGCTGGCCTTGACACTAGCGGTCACCTCTGGGTTGCTGGCCTTGACACTAGCGGTCAGCTATGGGTTGCTGGCTTTGACACTAGTGGTCAGCTCTGGTTTGCTGACGTTGACACTAGCAATCAGCTATGTTTTGCTGTCCTTGACACTAGCAGTCAGCTATGGTTTGCTGACCTTCACACTAGCGGTCAGCTCTGGGTTGCTGGCCTTGACACTAGCATTCAACTCTGGGTTGCTGGCCTTGACACTAGCGGTCACCTCTGGGTTGCTGGCCTTAACACTAGCGGTCAGTTATGGGTTGCTGGCATTAACACTAGCGGTCAGCTATGGGTTGCTGGGTTTGACACTAGCGGTCAGCTATGGGTTGCTGGGCTTGACACTAGCGGTCAGCTATGTGCTGCTGTGTGTATTGCTTGTTGTCTGGATCCCAATGTAATGATGTGATTTGCATCAGGTAGTCTTTGTTGAATTTCCGCTTTGATTCTTCCTTCTACGGATAAAGTGCTTCATAAGGATTGGAAACCTTTCATTGTTTGATTTGCCGCTTATTTATAGGTATGCAGAGTACAAATTATTTTCAAGTTGCATGTACCCTGCCGGGTGCAGGCTAGGCTTATAATGTACCCCATGTATAAGTCGCTTTAGTTCGCACACTGATTTGAAACCGTTACCATTCTAACTAAAGACCGTTATCCTAAAACAGAAGACCACCCACTGCTGCTTACACGTGCTCAAAACAGTCTAGATACAGTCGACATCAGAGCTTGAACGTATGTGAAAAATATGATATTGTCAGTGACATCGGAAATGATTTCAGAGATAGCCACACATTTATTTACAATGTTGTCATGTGAAATAGGGACTCGAATTTCTAGGGCACGCCTAACGACCGCTATTCACGTACCAATTTTCAAGGTATTAAAATTACCTTCTACAATAAACTTAGACACGCTCTACATTTTCCTCTGTGATTAATTAGTAATACATTAATAATGAGCTATAATTGTGTCTTTAATTGATAGATGATCGAAAGATTAGAATATTAATCGAAGGTCCTTTCGGGGAAATGATTTATTTTCCAGCGTGTCAAAGACACAGTGAACATTCTCTTATCGATGAAAGAACACGACCACGTATTGTCACACTCTGATCATGAATCAATGCGTAATTCTACGAAGCCGTTATTTACTGCTCTTCAAATGTCAGGTGTCTAATTTCAGGAATGTGTATATTGACAAGGATGTGACTTGTTACGCGTTCGATGTTCGATGGAATAAATTGTCTAGTTTCACGAAGTTAGGATATTTAATGAATATGTCTTTGATTTTATGAGTCATAGTCTCCCTTAAATTTAATTTTTAAAATTAATTTTATTGCTTGAAGGTTTCCCACTATTTGGTGGGTGCAACAGTTGATACAAACATATTAGTTATCTCACTTTGTTCAGGTTTCCGGCAATGGGAAACTCGTCTATTGAGAATGTTTCTGTACGTGACAACAGAGAATGACATAGTTGAATTGTTATTCACATAAAACAAATATATTCTGATCATTAGTACCCATTTCATCAAAATTAACATATGAGGAAATCAGAGTAAACGAGGATGTTTTTACATAACAGTTGTTTGTCAAACTGATATGGTTATTAATTACGCTAGCTATGATGTTATTCGTGGTGCTTAAACATTTTTAAACATTGTTGACAAGTCAAGTCATAGCCTACTTTAGATAGGCCGTCGGAAACAGCAAGAAAATATACATGAAGCGCAACATTCTTAGGCCAACTAAACTACACAAATCAGAAATCATATTGTGCAAAGATTTATAATCAATCCATCAACACAAAGAATTAAACGAAAGCATCATCATCATCATCTAGTGTCATTAGACGTCGTGAACAGGTGTAGTTTTCTGTCCTGTGCCAGCTTTGTCTAGGATGTCGTTGTCATTCCATGTTTTTTCTGTGTCTCACTGGCACCATCTATCCATCTTTTATGTGGTCTGTCTCTTGCTCTGTAGCCCTGATGTCTGGTATTGTAGATACAAGCAGCTGATAACTTTGGTTGTATTCTTACCAGGTGTCCGAACCATTTCATTCTCTGCCTTTCTATGAATTCCATGTACGTTGTTGCACCCACCGTCTGTCTGGTCATTTACTTTTTCAATCTGTCAAACCTTGTGACCCCCACAGCCTTTTTCAAACACTTCATATACCATAATTTTTCTTTCGTGTGCTTTAGTAAGAGTCCATGTCTGACACTGTTAGCAGAGAGTTGTGTAAACACTATTTATCAACTGTCTCTTTGTCTTGATTGGGATGTGTTTGTGTCTTAGTGATAATGAGAGCTGATAGGAAACCGCATTAGCTTTTTGTGTTCTTGATTCCACCTCTCTATCCAGCCTTCCATCTTGAGTCAACACGCTGCCCAAGTTTTTTAATTCACTGACTTGTTAAAGCTCTGTACTTGGTACTTGTATATTTAGTGTTTTCTCTATTCTACAGATTATCATTGCCTCCGTTTTTGCTGTACTAATCATCATATTATATCTATCG
This sequence comes from Ariolimax columbianus, assembly GCA_036924085.1. Taxonomy (NCBI): domain Eukaryota; kingdom Metazoa; phylum Mollusca; class Gastropoda; order Stylommatophora; family Arionidae; genus Ariolimax; species Ariolimax columbianus. Next base: position 9,544,272 of record JAVGWX010000010.1, read on the forward strand.
CAGACATTGTCAAGGCATTTAGATGTTCTTTGAGGTTAGTTCATCGTAATGAAAGAGACTCTGATCATCTGCAAAAAAGTAGCTCGTTCATTGTGGTGTTTTCTAGTTTTGCTTCAGTTGTTATCATTCATGTATACAATGAACAGAAGTGGTGATAGTACACATCTCTATCTTACCCATGTTGTAACTGCAAACCACTTAGTGAGTCCGCTTGTTGTTCTAACAGTATATTGGCCGTTGTTATACATTGCTATTATTTATTTAATATATGTCTTTGCACTCCATAGTACTCCAGAATCTCCCATAGGTTGTTTCTATCCACTCGGGTCAAAAGCTTTCTCCTGGACTACAAATACGATATGAGTAAACGAAATTCACGATTTAAAACACAACGAATTATTGTTGAGAGTGATTATTTCACTGAATCCTGCCTAGAAACACATTGAATATCCATCTTCGTTCCGTTATTGACGGTATACATAAACCATCGCTCCTAATGACCACAGTCTCTTGAAATGAATACACTTCTTATACCAAATCTCTAAATCATGGTATTCAATCAATCACGTGTGTCTGATCTCAGGTAGCTAAATGTTGAGTAAACTCGTTTCGCTCTGTTGCCTTGGTGTACCATGTTGGTCACAGGTCTTCCATTAAACCATCTCTTCATTTCATTGTTGGTCGCTGGTGAGGGCGGCTAACGTTGTATGACCACCACGACGTCACTCGTCGTGTCCATCTGTTAACCCGCTATCCGCCCCCCAGAGGATATACAGATGACGATGTACTTCTATGAGATGCTTGAAACTCAACTACGACAACCAGCATACAAAATAGTCGTAATTAGGGACGTCAATGCGAAACAATGTGTAAGCAGGCAGGCGAACGTTACATCGGGGACGTTAAAGCGATATTAGGGTGTAAACAGGAAGGCGAACATTACATCGGGGACGTTAAAGCGAGATTAGGGTGTATGCAGGCAGGCGAACGTTACATCAGCGCATTCTCCGTCGACATCCGAAATACGAGAGGTGAGCGCCTGGCTATCTTTGTCCGAATTCGGAAGCTTTATGTAATGAATACACACCAACACAAATCGACTGGGAACAGATGGACTTGGCACTTCCCGAACTGAAAAACCAAAGCGGAAATAGACTATGTGCTAAGTGACGTCATCAAGTGTGTTACAAATATGGAAGTGCTTCATGGACTAAATAGAACAGCGACTACAGACCCATTAGGGCAACCTTCAACATGTACTCACTTAGGGCAACCTTCAACATGTACTCATTTATGGCAACCTTCAACATGTACTCACTTAGGGCAACCTTCAACATGTACTCACTTAGGGCAACCTTCAACATGTACTCACTTAGGGCAACCTTCAACATGTACTCACTTAGGGCAACCTTTAACATGTACTCACTTAGGCCAACCTTTAACATGTACTCACTTAAGGCAACCTTCAACATGTACTCACTTAGGGCAACCTTCAACATGTATTCACTTAGGGCAACCTTCAACATGTACTCACTTAGGGCAACCTTCAACATGTGCTTACTTAGGGCAACCTTCAACATGTACTCACTTAGGGCAACCATCAACATGTACTCACTTAGGGCAACCTTCAACATGTACTCACTTAGGGCAACCTTCAACATGTACTCACTTAGGGCAACCTTCAACATGTACTCACTTAGGGCAACCTTCAACATGTACTCACTTAGGGCAACCTTCAACATGTACTCACTTAGGGCAACCTTCAACATGTACTCACTTAGGGCAACCTTCAACATGTACTCACTTAGGGCAACCTTCAACATGTACTCACTTAGGGCAACCTTCAACATGTACTCACTTAGGGCAACCTTCAACATGTACTCACTTAGGGCAACCTTCAACATGTACTCACTTAGGGCAACCTTCAACATGTACTCACTTAGGGCAACCTTCAACATGTACTCACTTAGGGCAACCTTCAACATGTACTCACTTAGGGCAACCTTCAACATGTACTCACTTAGGGCAACCTTCAACATGTACTCACTTAGGGCAACCTTCAACATGTACTCACTTAGGGCAACCTTCAACATGTACTCACTTAGGGCAACTTTCAACATGTACTCACTTAGGGCAACCTTCAACATGTACTCACTTAGGGCAACCTTCAACATGTACTCACTTAGGGCAACCTTCAACATGTACTCACTTAGGGCAACCTTCAACATGTACTCACTTAGGGCAACCTTCAACATGTACTCACTTAGGGCAACCTTCAACATGTACTCACTTAGGGCAACCTTCAACATGTACTCACTTAGGGCAACCTTCAACATGTACTCACTTAGGGCAACCTTCAACATGTACTCACTTAGGGCAACCTTCAACATGTACTCACTTAGGGCAACCTTCAACATGTACTCACTTAGGGCAACCTTCAACATGTACTCACTTAGGGCAACCTTCAACATGTACTCACTTAGGGCAACCTTCAACATGTACTCACTTAGGGCAACCTTCAACATGTACTCACTTAGGGCAACCTTCAACATGTACTCACTTAGGGCAACCTTCAACATGTACTCACTTAGGGCAACCTTCAACATGTACTCACTTAGGGCAACCTTCAACATGTACTCACTTAGGGCAACCTTCAACATGTACTCACTTAGGGCAACCTTCAACATGTACTCACTTAGGGCAACCTTCAACATGTACTCACTTAGGGCAACCTTCAACATGTACTCACTTAGGGCAACCTTCAACATGTACTCACTTAGGGCAACCTTCAACATGTACTCACTACTGTACAAAAGACGTTTCCAGATTCCAAAATGTGAGATGATGCTATGCTGTCAGAGAAAATCCGACAACAGGATTGAAGGTTCGAGGGGTCTCATACCTGTCACATTAAACAGCTGACGGAAAGGCTGAAACTTTGCATCACTGTGGCAAAATTACCCAAAGCGGTAAAATTTAGTCGGATTAGCAATGACACCCTTCAACTTCTACATACGAGGAGAAGGCTGAAACAGAATTACATGCACAGCATCTCAAGTTATACTAAAGGAGGACTATGAGGAACACAGTCTGAACAAGATGATCAGAGCAGCTGAGACAAAAGGCATCATAATCAAATGCAGAAAAAAAACCTTCTCCAATAAAATAATAGCATGACTGCCCTAAAAAATGCAGACAAAATCAGCGCGAAGGACAGGATAGATAAAGAGACAAACTGTCAGAAATATTACACCATCCTTTTTGCATCAAAGGCGATAGCCACAATATTGAGACCCAAAAACGAATCTGTGCAGGTACCAAAGATCGAATCAGACATACAATCAAACAACTTAAACCACGTAGAGCCCCAGGACGGGATCACACATGACGTAATCCAGGCAGTCGGGGACACGTGTGTTGGCCATTTAACTACTTTGTTCAACGTCTGTCTGAACGAATGCTAAATCCTCGACCAATGGGAAACGTAAAAAAACCATCCTAATCCATAAACAGGGTCATAGGGAAAACCTGACAAATTTCCGTCTGATCTGACTGCTCTCATCCTTCCCTAAACTCTTCCCCTGAGTCATCGTCAGCCTCATAGGGAAGCTACTAAAGTCCGTATTTTAATTCATTAACAAGGTCCGAAGCAAGTTTCTACTAAAGTGCATGTCAGACCCAAATGAATTTTTGCATACAGCCTTAAAATATCCATGACGTTATGGAAATATTTTTGTTCTCTAGGAAATCTAATGTATATTGAATAATGTATGCATTAGTCTATATTGAAAGCCCGCTTCGTGAATTGGACACAATTTTAACTTATGTAAGGTACACAGTGGTGCTGTTTTAAAAATATGTATTTTGACCTTCAAATACGCTCAGTAAATACACATTCCGGAATTTTTGTGTGCACCAATTAAACACTTTGTCAAATGCTGAAAACAACAAACCTCATTCATGCGAAACTGCCTTATAATTTTAGGCTTATACGCATTAATAGTTTGTGGTGTGGTTATTTGGGGCATATTATTGCCTTTTTCAAAACACATTGATATCAATTTCAAAATGAGTTGGGATTATACATTTATAACAATGCAGAAGGTAACCGTTTTTTGTAATAGTTCATCCGCAAGGAAATAAGATGTGTCATTTATATTGCGATATTCATAACCCAGAGAAACGTACGCAATTGACGTTTGCTCTGGATAGATCATTCTTTTTCCGTTGGATTAGACATGACTCAGAGTGCACTCATATCAAGCAATGAAGGAGATTGTTCGTGACTCAGAGTGCATTCATATCAAGCAAGGAAGGAGATTAGACATGACTCAGAGTGCACTCATATCAAGCAAGGAAGGAGATTAAACATGACTTAGAGTGCACTCATATCAAGCAAGGAAGAAGATTAAACATGACTCATAGTGCACTCATATCAATCAAGGAATGAGATTAGACATGACTCAGAGTGCACTCATATCAAGCAAGGAAGAAGATTAAACATGACTCATAGTGCACTCATATCAATCAAGGAATGAGATTAGACATGACTCAGAGTGCACTCATATCAAGCAAGGAAAGAAAAGAAAATTTGACGATTTCGACAGAGATAAAATGGGAGATTTTGAAACTAATGACGAAAAATCAACTTATTACTCTTGGGAAACTGAAATGAACATTGCGATCCGACTGCAGTATTGAAGTTTCGAAAAGTGCTCTTTGGACGATTGTAAAGAGCATCCCGTTTAACATTCCGGAAAACTTCTGGCGGCAGGAATATTAGATGTGAAAAATGACATGTGATTGCTGCCCGAATCAAATAGAGACAGATACGTGAACTGCATAGACGAGGCTATGATATTGTATACGAGGATGAATCCTGGGCCAATGCTCACCACACCAATAGTAAAGAATGGAAATCAGTTTAGGGTGAACAGAAAAGACAAATTCCAAGCAGCAAAGGGCAGGGCTTTAAACTAACGTATGCCGGAAGCAGTGAAAAAGGGCTTATCCATGACGCTGAATTTATTTTCTAATCAAAGTAACAGTAATGACGGGAGAGACTACCACGCTGAAAAAAATGGATACACTTTCAGACACTGGATGACGAATGATCTGCTTACAATTCTGGAAAGACCATCACGTCTAGTAATGGATAATGCATCATATGGCAATGCAGTATCGGTGGAAGACAAAAGTACCAACTGCATAAAATACCAAATCTTAAATTTGGACATGGCTAGTTAAAGAAAAGGTGAATTTCGAAGACACGTATTTCAAGCCAGAGTTGTTGCAGCTTGTTAAAAAACTAAAAATCACACATGTGTATCAAATTGACAAAGCCAATAAAGAGTACGGTCAGACTTCTCTACGACTACCTGCATATGTACTGACATTTATACTGTTACTAAGGTTTGTTTTCAAAATACAGTCGCCTACAAGAACAAGAGTGTAGAGTTACACATTCATTAAAGAAAGGTCCAGATTAGACATTTGGACACTTTTTAGTGAGAAAGTGGTGAATGCTTGGAATGCATTGCCACTGAAAATCAATGCTTCCAAGAATATATTGGCTGCGTGTAGTTTTTAGATCAAAGAACACGTAAAAGAGACTGCTTGTAAACTGTAGAGTCGTCTAAATCAGTATAAAGACGATACATTATATTAAGTTATGTGTTAGATCTATTGTGCTGTATGGAGCCGAAACACAGAGCGAGTAATGAAATACAATTCGTTAAGAGATACAAGCGTTGTATAATGCGCATACAATGGAAGCACATGTGAGAATTGTAGACTTGGAAGAAGCCACCAACAGGCAATGGAACAACACATTACTCAAGGAAAATGAAACTGAATAATACATACGCTGCGAAAATCACAGTCCAACATAGCCAGACATACTCCTACATGGAGTCGTCATGTTACGAGAAAGATAGGTAGACCAAAATACACACGGATATGAGCATATGGGAAGCAACTAGGATTAAATTATTTCAACTAGGCATAGCAGAAATACCAGCTCAGGAAGGTGTATGCTGGCTAGATGTCAGTATCGTATTTACCGACAGGAACTATGGATGTTGATTGATTGATTGACTTATTCTCTTCCATAATGTAAAACTCGAGTTGAATTTCCTTCCTCCTTGTTTTTGTCACCTTTTTTGCAATGAAGCATTATTTTAAATTGTATTTCAAGTCGCTGTTTATTTCGTCGACAAATAACTTAATACCAAGAGAAAACCGTTTTAAATCCGTAGCTCAACAACTGTTTTTTCCACGAAGAGTTATATATAATCCAAAACTGAACTCTAAACAACTGTTTTTTTTCAGAAAGAGTTACATATAAACCAAAACTGAACTCTCAGCAACAACTGCATTGATAATCGGACATTTATTTCTCAGTCACATGAATCGTTCCGGTAACCATAGCGATTAATATCAAAGCAAATAAATAAAAACAAATAATCGCAGTTGTACTTATATAATGACTTCACGATTTGTTTGTAATATGTTCTGTCTGTCTATACGTCACAGGGTTTCTATTAAATCTATTTCTTCTTTCTTCCAAAATCGTTAGCTTAGGACATTCGAAGCAGAGCACATCACGTTAGAATGTTCCCTTTGAAAGGGACAACAAAATCCCTCCACTTTGCAACGGCATTCTTTTTTTTCTCTCCCCTAATATAGTTAATTATGCGTTTATCCTTTTTTCGACGAATGTATGTCTCTCAAAACTACAGACATAAATATATTCAATTTATCAACGAGCGTGACACATAAAGTATACCAGGTAACCTTGTCTTAAATCTTAAATAGTACTAAAAAGCACGTCTCCTAAGCAGCTTAAAGCAAATATAAAATCACGAATCTTGTCCGCAGCATGTCCACAGCTTGTCCGCAGCATGTCCAGAGCTTGACCGCAGCATGTCCGCAGCTTGTCCGTAGCATGTCCGTAGCTGATATTTCTGCTGTTCCGAAGCCGCTGGTCAGGCTACATGTCGAACTCGAATCCTGGTTTCAAACCTTCAATTGGACCACCTCAGCTATGCGGTGTCGCTTTCACTGGCGTCATCCGCGTTGGCTGTCGTTCAATAGCAAACTCATTAAGGAGACAAGACGGGGAAGTCCATCTGCCGAATTAAAACAAAGCGTTACAACCTAAACAAAGCAGTTTAACAAATGTACATAAAGTGTTTAATGCGTTAATACCAGAGTGGGGATTGTAGTGGTAGCAAACCAAAGATGTTCACATTGGCTGCCGTTCATAAGCGTTGCTGATCAGTGGACTCACCTCAGTTCCTAAACAATTTGTAGGTTAAACATAATAGGGCCATTGCTTTCTTTCTGGCATTCCGTGAGCAAAGATTAGGGCAAGTTGTGGATTAAGCTAGCAATATAGCCATCTATAAACCATTTCTAAGGAAATCGCAGTGTAAACAAATGGATTTGAGATTCACTAAAAGCTTGTTAGTGGAAAACACTCTCTTTGTTGTCTGCCTAAAGTGATATGCAGTAGCCATGTTTAATACTGATATTTGATGTTATCGAAGATCATACTTTTATGCATTAATTAGTTTATGTTGAAACAAATATACCTGGCTCCAATAGTAGACATTGCCGTCTCGGATGAATGCTTCAATGTACTACGTTACGGCTGTATTTTTTTGTCGTGGCATACCAATTCAATTTATCGCTGTCTTGAATTCCATAATTAAAATGTGTACCTATTGACAACTTGGGTATGTTGGGTCACAATTTGCTGTAGATAGTAGGCCACAGTTTGATCGTCCTGAGACCTATAAAAACATAAAAACATCCCTTCATGGGTATGTTAGGTCGTGCTGAGACATATAATGGGATCCCAACTTGAGTATCTTAGGTCGTGATGAGACCTAGAATGGGATCCCAACTTGGGTATGTTAGTTCGTAATGAGACCTAAAAGGGGATCCCAGCTTGCGTATGTTAGGTCGTGTTGAGACCTAGAATGGGATCCCAACTTGGGAATGTTAGGTCGTGCTGATACCTTTTTTTTCTTCTTCTGCGTTCATTCTCAATCTCCCTCTACCAAGCCCTGAACAGGGCTTTGCAAGTAGCAGAATGTAGTCTGGAGAACGGTTTTGCGTTCTGTCGATAGTTTACAGTTTGCCTGCAATATTTGCACCTTTCGGTCCGACACATCCGTCTTCGGCAGGATGCTGATACCTAAAAGGGGATCTCAACTTGGGTACGTTAGGTTGTGCTGAAACCTAGAACCGGATCCCAACTTGAGTATGCTAGGTCGTGCTGAGACCAGAAAGGGATCCCACCTTGTGTATGTTAGGTCGTGCTGAAACCTAGAATGGGATCCAAACTTGAGTATGTTAGGTCGTGCTGAAACCTAGAATGGGATCCCAATTTGGGTGTCTTAGATCGTTCTGAAACCTAGAATGGGATCCCAACTTGAGTATGGTAGGTCGTGCTGAAACCTAGAATGGGATCCCACCTTCTGTATGTTAGGTCGTGCTGAAACCTAGAATGGGATCCCACCTTGTGTATGTTAGGTCGTGCTGAAACCTAGAATGGGATCCCACCTTGTGTATGTTAGGTCGTGCTGAAACCTAGAATGGGATCCCACCTTGTGTATGTTAGGTCGTGCTGAAACCTAGAATGGGATCCCACCTTGTGTATGTTAGGTCGTGCTGAAACCTAGAATGGGATCCCAACTTGGGTATGTTAGGTCGGGTGGCAGACCCTCTGCTGGCCGTGATCTAACTTAGAACATTCTCACACTCATCCACATCATCATGACCATACTCAGTAAATGACATATCACACAGCAGGTGGCATATTTATTATATCATATTCATATCATACAATGAGTAGAGAAATTACAAACACAATATAATACATATCTTAACTTAACATTCTACTAAAACGGGAATTGTAAGCATTAGCTATTGATGGAATTCTCAACTATCTAAAAAAACCAGTTCTATTGCCTTGCAATTACATCACACACACATCGCCTAAACTGCGTCTTCAACACACCTTATCAAATACTCTTCCTCACTGAAATCCCCTCAGTCGGGCGATCTCGACATACTCGTTCACAATGTGTCCTTGCTTACAAACACACTTTCAGATTATCTATTAATGCAAAACTCACACACCTATTTGAGCTATCCGGTTCTATCACTAAACATTCGTCCAACAGTCTATCAATCGCTCCTCTATCTAAGTCGGTGAGTTAAACATACTATCCACATTCAGTCTCTCTCTCACTCTCCTCCATACAGCCTCTCTCTCTAGCCTCTCTCTCTCTCCAGCCTGTCTCCATCCCTCTATCCAGCCTCCCGAGCTAAACTTTGTCTCGAGTTATATATCCTCAAGCAAGACCAGAGCTTGACCAATCGATCTCAGGTGATGGTCATCTTCAATCCCAATTGGAACGAAACACTTTGCCCACCTGTCACTCATTCTCTCGCAGCAAGCCCCGCTGCCAATATCGTCTGTCAATCAATCTCCCCCTACCAAAATCGGAAGGCCAGTGGTCAGTTTCTACCTGTCCACATTCCTTAACCCAACTCTGTTCTCCTTTACTGAGACGGTGAGTGACCTTGACATGCATTCAGGTAGCTTTAAGCTTTAACATGTTCAGGCATTCTAAACTCCCCTTGCTCCGGCGGGAACTGTTACAGTCATGCTGAAACCTAGAATGGGATCCCAATTTGAGTGTGTCAGGTCGTACTAAAACCCAGAATGGGATCCCAACTTGGGTATGTTAGGTCGTGCTGAAACCTAGAATGGGATCCGAACTTGGGTATCTTAGGTCGTTTTGAAACCTAGAATGGGATCCCAACTTCAGTATGTTAGGTCGTGCTGAAACCTAGATTGGGATCCCAATTTGGGTATGTTAGGTCGTGCTGAAACCTAGAATGGGATCCAAACTTGGGTATCTTAGGTCGTGCTGAAACCTAGAATGGGATCCCAACTTGGGTATGTTAGGTCGTGCTGGAACCTAGAATGGGATCCCAACTTGAGTATGTTAGGTCGTGCTGAAACCTAGAATAGGATCCCAACTTGAGTATGTTAGGTCGTTTTGAAACCTAGAATGGGATCCCAACTTCAGTATCTTAGGTCGTTCTGAAACCTAGAATGGGATCCCAATTTGAGTATCTTAGGTCGTTCTGAAACCTAGAATGGGATCCCAACTTGGTCATGTTAGGTCGTTCTGAAACCTAGAATGGGATCCCAACTTGAGTATGTTAGGTCGTGCTAAAACCTAGAATGGGATCCCAACTTGAGTATGTTAGACCGATTAAAGGATCTAGATGCTTCTTGTGTGACCAGCAAACCACCAAGCATCCCATAAACTCTGAACTAGCCCTATTGAAAACGCCTCTCTCAACGATATACTGTGTTCTTACAGTAATCCAGATCACACATTTCTACACCATCATTTAACATGTTAATCTGGCTTGAACACATAGATTATGAGATGTTGATCTTCATCATCAGCATGATCGACTGACACCTGCACACAATCAAACCTGTCTTCTTATACTTGATATTATTGGCTGCCTATGTGTTTCTACGAGCATGATCCAATGACCCTTCATTTACTATCTGAAACTCAAGTTAACTAATATAGTTGTGACCCTATTTGACGCTGCATCTAAAACTATATGTGCTCTATGTGTGGTATGTGTTGTTGCAAATGTGTATTACCTAGTGACTATGCTGGTTGAACTCAAATTCCTTTAGTCCCTATTGCTGTGTTCTTGGAAGATTAGTTGTTCGATATTCGACTTCCTGGATACCTCTTGGAGGCACTATTAATCATGTATTGATGTTAATTCATCCAATGCCTTCCATATGTGGTTCCCTATATTCGTTCTTCCATCAATGTGTGTCATGTATTTCCACATTGTCAATTTAAAAAGCTGGGAAAAAATTACGAGTTGCATCGAAGTCGAGGCTCAGTAATATATATATATTAATTGTTAATATTTAATGTCATGTATGTTTTTTTCACTCGAAAATAATGTTTCGCTTTTAACAAGAGCACATGTGTTGACATGGTTATCATAACTGTTACTTTCAACGAGATATTGAGTGAGAGTATTGAAAAGACAGCTCCAATATGTTATGATACACTTGTTGATGGTAATACTAGACAGTTGTTGGGGAAATCCTTCTTCCTAGTCCTCTGTGGTTCAACCAGTCTGGCTGGCTCCACAGCAAACATAATGGTTATCACCGTCTTCATCAGACATGTCTGTGATTTGACGTCGTCTAATTGTTTGCAAGCTACTAAAGTATCTTTAAAAATATTAGCGCTGAAAAATAAAGGATGCTTGCATCGGCAGCTGCAACGTACTGTACAGACCAAGTTTTTATTTCACCTATAATAGGGACACAATTTGTGACGTTATTTACCCGCATTTTCTTGTTATAAGAATACCGCTGCTCAAACCGCTCGGCCAGTCGGTAGGTATAAATAACAGGCGACATTTGAAATTGAAAGGTACACATGTAAACTACCAGGCGTGTAGGAAAAGAAAAATAAAGGAAAATTGTGTATGAAACTAGCAGTCCTGTAATGTACAAGAAATTCTATTGAAGCTATCACTATAATTTCTCGGATAGGATTGTCGTCTTGATGGGACTACTGTCATGATCGATGTGAGCTTCATGTGCAACGGAAATAAGAAATGATGATGATGACTGGTAAATAACTGATATCATTGATAGGCTTACTACCTGCAGACTAAGAACAGACGACGGAGGATTCAGAACGCTCTTATCGGCAAATTATAAATTAGAAACATTGACTGACATCTGTCAGTGTTGGATAAACATATAACAATTATATAATTTTCATCAAGTTTTTTAACTCCACGAGAGGAGCAGAAAGACATAATGACCATCTAGAACCCAGATGAGAAATGCATTGTAAAGTGGTGACGCCAGAAAAACGGCAAATGTAAGACGGAATTTGATGTGATTAGTATGCAAGTGAGGGAATGATTTAGCGCTTTAAATATTCAAAAATGGTCTGAGAATCAAACTGACTCTTTTCTCATGGCAATAGTTCGACCACACATTCCCCGTTATCAATACGCTGTAAACGACTTAGCTGAAAATGGGTACCTGACTAAAATTGACGAAAAGACAAGGGATCTAGCCACTCATAACAATGTAAAGCTTTATAGAAATGAACCCTCAAACACCTAGGGTGCAGTGTCTACTGTGGTACTACAGTTATATACTTCAACATTTGCATGCAATATCGCCAAGGATCTTCCACGAAATTACAAATGTGAATAGGACAACTGCCGCACTGAGAGAAAAGCGATGGGTGTGACTTATAGTGACACGTATGACAATTCTAAATGTTATAGTGTTTAGTTTCCCATCTCTTTCCAATACTGAGATTATATTACATATGATGCTTTCAACAACGCAGAAATTTGACTGTTGATATGTTCTAACAGAGTGGATTTGGTAATCTTCTTACCTATGTCGCTCATAATGTTCTAATTTTGGCAGGGGAATGTGGACTGTAGAACAATACACGACAGTGGAGATTGTCTATTGTATTTTCTTTTCGTGAAGAAAACCAATTAGCTATGTAAAAGACACTTTGAAACCACGCTCCTAAAAAGACTTTGTTATCGTTTTGTCTAAAGTCTAAGACACCATGATCCTGACCAGCATCAAGAAGGATGAATTATCTAATACACGAGCTATGGAGAAGGCACCATGTTTTAATGTTGCTTTCATTCCTGCTATGATTACACAAATTCAAGAAGCAATAAAAGTCACACCAACATTACTACAATCTCCATAGTGGTACCTGAGTAGAGCGAATGATGTGAGCACAAAGTCCACGTTCTACAGGAGCTCAAGAGGCAGTACCCTAGCAACTCTTGGACACACGTGTACACAGATGGATCTGCCTCTGTGAGCGACTCTTGGACACACGTGTACACAGATGGATCTGCCTCGGTAGCGACTCTTGGACACACGTGTACACAGATGGATCTGCCTCTGTGAGCGACTTTTGGACACACGTGTACACAGATGGATCTGCCTCGGTAGCGACTCTTGGACACACGTGTACACAGATGGATCTGCTTCTGTGAGCGAATCTTGGACACACGTGTACACAGATGGATCTGCCTCTGTGAGCGACTCTTGGACACCCGTGTACACAGATGGATCTGCCTCGGTAGCGACTCTTGGACACACGTGTACACAGATGGATCTGTCTCAGTAGCGACTCTTGGACACACGTGTACACAGATGGATCGACCTCAGTAGCGACTCTTGGACACACATGTACACAGATGGATCTGCCTCGGTGAGCTATAATAGGGGAGGCAGTGAAATCTGCATCGAACAGTCCAATAGCGACATAGAAAATCTATCCATACCAGGAGGAGAGACGTGTACCAATTTCAGAGCTGAAACAAGAGCTGTTCATGCAGCAACTCAGATTATTATCAGCCAAAACATAAATACAAGGAAAGCGGACATTCAAACAGACTCCAAGCCATTTCAAACCTCAAACAAGATAGAATCTCACATGAAATAAAATACAACACAAATTTGGTCATGCAATGGATTCCGAACCACTGTGCGATCCCTGGAAAGGAGAAAGCAATAGCCGGAAGTTGAGGCACGCAGACTCCTCATCCACAGAGCTATAAAGAAGATGGTGTCTTTGGGAGAATGTTTAACCTAACTTTGATGTGCATAGGGTCTTGGTCAGCTTATTTCATGTGCACGTGGAGTGATGTTTGGTGTTTATATTTTATTTGACCTTGACATGAGCTAGGGTCAAGATCAAAGCATTTCACCTGATCCTGATGAGAAAGTGTGGCTATTAGACAATGAATGTTAGGGGAGACAGGTTTGCACGCATCTCCTTGCAAAATAATGAGTCACTTTATTACAAGAGAAGAGAGAAGTAAAAGGTTGACAATCTTACTAATGAGGTAGTCCCATGCCGTCAGGGTTTTTCTAATCGTTCCATTATACTCTCTGTAGGATGTCGTTAATGGTAGTGATTTTTGTTTAGTAAAGATGCATTTCTATATTTCAATATTTTATCAATATTCTATCCCCCTAAGTAATGACTGCTCTCAAGTATATTTCATGTTTTTCAAGTATCTTTCATGTGTTTCAAGTAGTTTTCAACTGAACGTTCTATTCTTAGATTTAGAGATTCGATGTTGGTTTTCATTTTACATGCATCTGTCGAAGTTGCTTTAATTCTGTCGCAGATGAGTCCCGAACCATGGCTGTGCATTAAGTTGAGCGTGTGTAAGATACTGTTGCTTGCAATGACTGGAGAAAGAGCTGTCTTGTGGATGCGTGTGTCAGTGGGCTTGTGTAAGATGGACATCAGACTCGACTCCAAACAGGTGCTACATAGGGAGTTATCAAGGGCAGGAAACTCCCAGGCAGACCCATGATGTGATGGGAATACGCATAGATAAGCATAAAAGATATAGGTATGTCACTGATGATATACATTTACGTAGACCACGGTGATTGGTAAATGACAACCACTGTGCTAGGAACTCTGGTCCGCAACACTCCATGAGGATATTTAGAGATTAAAAGTCACTAAGAGAGAGAACCTCCAAAATAAGCGGCTATGGAGGGAAGAGCCAAGACCCGCTTAGCGAAATAAAGTCGCATCAGAACATAACCGTCGGCATACAGGAAAACTAAAATTTGTAAGATCGATGTTTTTATCGTTAGTAAAATGTAATCCTCAGTGTTTTTCTCATTAACCCTGTTGTTCAAGTACAACAAGCTGTACATAATTAAATCTGCATTTGGTATACATTTCCAGACATGGGCAATATGCAGAGATGACTGTCCTGCAGGGCAAAGTTGTCTCTCCAGACAGGGTAGAGTTGTCTCTGCTGAACAGGGCAGAGTTGTCTGTGCCGAACAGGGCTGAGTTGTCTGAGCCGAACAGGGCAGAGTTGTCTGAGCCGAACAGGGCAGAGTTGTCTGAGCCGAACAGGGCAGAGTTGTATCTGCCGAACAGGGCAGAGTTGTCTGTGCCGAACAGGGCAGAGTTGTCTGTGCCGAACAGGGCAGAGTTGTCTTTGCCGAACAGGGCAGAGTTGTCTGTGCCGAACAGGGCAGAGTTGTCTGTGCCGAACAGTAGTATGTCGTACACGTAAGGAAGATCGATGAAGATTGACTAGACGGTAGCGAGCCCCTCTTTGTGCGCGTTAAGTCGGTCAAGAAACCAGTCGACGGTCTGGCAGAATAAGTCGGGGTCAAGAACACAGTCGTATCTGACAGCCGAAGTGGTAATGCATATGTCCGAGAGAGAGCCACCCACTCGAATTCTGGTGCGGTTGTCCTTTTGTAGTGCCTTCATCAGGTTTAGCAGTGGGCCAGGTGCCTATTCCCTGGAGGGCTTTCAATAAAGCCGGCCGATCGACCGAGGCGAAGACGGTCTTCAAATCCACGTATGGAGCGCACAAGGGGCGTTCGATGGCGAAGTTCAGTGCAGCCAGGAGGCGCAGAGCATTGATAGCGTCGATGGATGACCGCCCCCGGTTGAAGCGAGGCTGATGTGGGTGGCGTTTTGTGTTCTGGAGTGGCTTGAGTCTAGTCAGTTAGGCAAACTTCTCCTGTACTGGTTATAGGCCTGTCATTATTTCAATCTTGGCAGCTCCCCTTGCCTTTGAACAAGGAGATGATCATTTCATCGCGGCTGTGGGTCGGAACTTATCCTGTTCTCTGTGGTTGCATGAATATGGATCGATGACATGTTTCCACAGCTCCCGCGATGAGTGATCCGGCCTACCGCTTGTCTATCTCCGATGGCAGGAATGATGTCAACTATAGTGTGAATGGGGGTCGATATTGGTTTTTGTGTCCAGGGGAGAGTCCTTAGATTCAGAGGTCAGATCATGGCATGCCAATATTTTAACATAACAGTTCCTTTGTCACTATTTCTAACAACCAATATAACGTTTCGATTATCCTCGTCTCTATATATCAACATAACGTTTGGTTTATCAATATCTCTAGCCATCAAAATAGCCCTTCGATTAGATCCATTTCTAGCCATCAAAATAACGCTATGTATATGCCTCTTCCTAGACATATATAACATTTTATTTATCCTCTTCCTAGACATCAATATAATCTTTCGATTATCACCAATGCTTGCCAACAATATAAACATTCGTTTATCCTACTTTAAGCGATCTCCTCTAAGTTTGATATTATGGAGAGGAGTCGATATTGAATGTCTTTCTTTTGAACAGGTTTGATGTTTGCATTGATCTTATATGTTGGAAGTGAGATCATCTTGCGAGTGATCCGGTTGTGTTCAACGGATTTACTTAGTTTGCACTTTATTTTGGGCTCACTTGATTTGTTTGTTGTTGTGGGGGGGGGGGGGGGGGGGGTGGGGGTGTGACATTCTTTTCAATGAGTTCTTTGATAGCTTTGTATACGATTTTTCTTTGTGTTTCTGTTTTTTAATTAACATATCCAAAGTACGTAATGGCTTCTGTTTTCTGGTGGTATTAGGAGTTTTCTTTATGATTATTCCTGAACGGTTTCATATCCAGAATAATGCTTTCTTTCCATCTCATCATTTCGCAGGCCCAATTTTCCAAATATATTAGCAAATGCGACTCTTTTTGCTTGTTTGCTGAGTAATATGCATTTCGTGGTCAACCTGTCAAAAAAACGGCAGGCTGTTGCGGTGGGTGTTACGTTGTTATTAGCATGTGTCGCGAGGAAATATTATGAATGACAGTTTTGTTAGAATTTATTGTACTGAATCTATTTTATTGTATGTATTGTGTGTAACATTTTATTAGTAGATTGTGTCTTGTTTTGTTTAATGTGTGCTATATTATGTGCTATACTATTTGTATGTGTGTCTTTTAGTCTGCATATTGCAGTTGAGTGGGT
This sequence comes from Ariolimax columbianus, assembly GCA_036924085.1. NCBI lineage: Eukaryota > Metazoa > Mollusca > Gastropoda > Stylommatophora > Arionidae > Ariolimax > Ariolimax columbianus. Next base: position 9,561,220 of record JAVGWX010000010.1, read on the forward strand.
GCTATATTGTGTAGATTATATTTTGCTTGTGTTTTATAATGTGCATGTTCTGTCTGATTGCATGCTACATTGCACATACTATATTCTGTAGGTTTGCTATAGTATAAAATATATGTTGTTTGCTCTATAGTGTACATAGTTTAATGCATTTGTGCCTTAAGTATGTATATTATATTTCAATTGTTTGATTTATTGTATAGTGTCTAATGTGTTTGTGCAATATTAAATTTGTGTGTGGAGTACACTTTGCTTTTTTTGTGTGTACCACATATTTATTGTGAAATATATTTGATGTGCTTTCTTATGTTGGGGCGTTAAAGAGAAAAATGAATTCACTGAGCTTTTTCTCTTTACGACAAAAGTGCAATGTGTAATTCATAATAATTGTTATTTTGTCTAGCTAACAAACTTGTCTAAATCATAATCCATATTGTAGAAAAAAAATGTATTTGGTATTTTTGTTGTTCACATTAAACACTCAAGTAAAGCTTTAGAATTGAGATTTAAAGTTTGCTGACTCGCTAGTGTGATATGTAGAGTTCACAACTCACATCTTTGTTGCTATAATTTATGAAGCACACAACTCACAACTGTATTGCTACCATTTCTGGAGTTCACAAGTCACACCTTTATTGCTATAATTTATGGAGTTCACAAGTCACAACACTATTACTGTGCCATACACATCTTGTAAATACGTCATGAAAAGTACGTCTGTATTTTGTGCTCATCTTAAAGTACAAGAAGATATTCACACTCGAGTTGATGTTCTCAAAAAGCATGGCCACGCTCCATAGGCTGTAGTACAGGTTATAGTATCGCCCACCAACTCGGAACTCCGGTTCGAAAAATGTGGTTAGAAATAGAACCACAGACGGGATGTAGCATATTATTAAAATGCTGGCAATCAGTGCAACCATTGAAATGGTAGCTCTGTCTCTGTTAGACATAGAATCGGACTTTTCTTGCTGAATGTTGACTGTTTTACGCCAGGTGCTTTTCTGTCCCAGTTTATGAATTAAGATTGACGTAAGCCCCAAAATGGCGAGGAAAGATATCAATCCCATCATGGCCTGAATAAAGTAGACAGCCCCTTCGACTACGTCCTTGTTATGTCTAAATGCTAAAGCAAGAAGGGTCTGATTCAGTTTAGGGTAGAACCTCCATTCGATATAGTAAACGCAGAATAACGGAGTGGCTGAGATAAATGTGAGCCCGTAAATACAGAGGATTAATACTGTAGTCTTCTTTGGTGTTATCATCTGTTTGATATGTAGTGGAAAAGCTATACACAGACATCTCTCAGCCGTGATGTATACTGTTATCAAGCAGGTTATCTTTGCGAACATTTCCCGTTTAATGGCGGTTGTCAGGTATTGAATTTCCGTGTGCACAAAGGGAATACTCGAGCTCTCAAACAGTGGGTTGATGTAGACGTTAAATAATTGTTGTAAAACCAGGCTACACAGATCAGAGATGGCGAGAGAGAAGAAGCTAATGTTAATGGTCGTTTCCAGACCTTGTCTATAAAATATAACCAAGTTGATAACGTTTGAAATTGTTCCGAACATACTGATAAAACCGCACATAAAACGTAAACGGCCAAAGATATGACTTGCTTTTGGTTATCACTTATAATACTTAAAGTATATGGCACGTTCATGCAATTGTCATTAGTCAGCGAGTCGTAGGAAGAGTTGTCCAATAAAGCCATATCTGTTAGCATCACACATCAGATTTCACAATTAACCATTTTAATAACATATTTTAATGTATACACATCAGAAGCCAACTTTTTGTGTTGCTCAGATGTTTGCCTCACTAGTTTCTACTGGCGGAGGCCCGCCCATTCCACCCCAGACCGTAGTCCATTGGGCGATATCAGGACGAATAAACCAGTGCTTGGATGCATGTGTGTGTCTGTATGTACCTATGCTAGGTTTGTGCGCCATCAGAAGCTAGCCCAACCAAAGTGCAATGGAAGGGTTTCAACCTGAGGGCGCGTATGAAAGTTGTGCAAGAGTCTGACTGTTGGACAGAGTCAAATTAGAAGCCAACTGTGGTAAGTTTTCATAGTTGTGTTGAATGTAGGGCTGAGACGAAGTCTCAATCGTCATCTTAGTGTATGTATTTGCATATGTATGCGTGTGTGTTTGTAATCGAACTGTATTTGTGTGAGTGTGTGAGTGTGTATGTATGTGTGTGCATGTATGTATGAGTGTGTATATATTGTTCTAAGTATTTTCTGAACTTATGTCGGTGTAATGTTATCAAGAAATCGTTATTACGCTGTGATGGGCCAATGAGTTGACGTGGTATATCCTTTTAATTTATCATGGTGGATTATCACGAGCAAACATGGGAATATATTACACGTGTAATGTAAATATATGCCTATCTGTTCTTGTGCATACGTATTAGTATACGTATATGTATATGCATGTAATTGTATGTTCATAGGTCAGTGGGTGTGTGTTAGTGTATGTTTGTGTGTGTGTGTGTGTAGGGTGTGTGTGTGTGTGTGTGTGTGTGTGTAAAAACGCCTTACTATTTTTTGAATCTGTTAAATCTAGCGACATGTAATATTGCCTCACTAGTACTCTACACAACATAGAGTCGCATCGAATAAATTATGTTATGTTAAAATTATGTTATGTTAAAATAAGCAAACGAAAAGTAGACCTACAATTGTTGGAATACTAAGGTGACGTTCGAAAACAATGATGAAATACACAACTTGATTATCAAAAAGTTTTAGAAATACTAAATAAAACAAGGATTGAAAATATGGGGACTACAAATCTAACAATCGACAAGAATTATAAAAATTCTCAAAATATTTTTGGGAATTCTAAGCAGAAGTTCGACAAATTGCTAGAATGCAAAGTAGTCTTTCAGAAAATGGTCAGAATACTAGGCTGACCTTCGACTAATTGTTGGAATATTAGGCTGACTTTCTTTCGACTAATTATTGGAATATTAGGTTGACTTTAGAGTAATTATTAGAAAATTAGACTGGCTTTCGACTAATTGTTGCAATATGGAGCAATAAGGCACTTTTTGAGGAATTGAAAACTGGCTCTCTAAAATAGTTTAGCATGCATAGTTGCCGTTTGACATGTTTTGCAGTGTTAAGCTTAAGTCCAAGACAACAGGCGTGTGGCTAAAAATAACATTCCAACGGCGTGGATGAACATAAACAAGTCCCAGCCTGGTAGCGGGCTACTTTATTAATTCGCACAGTGAAGATGTATGCACAGCTTCTTGAATAGACAGTGCGGTCGATTGCTGAACATCAGCGAAACAAAGCCCAGTTTCGTTTCCACAAAGACAAGCGGTGCATCTATTCTTTATTCAACAAAAGACAGATGTATGAGAACACGATATAATACAACGAACATCTCAATTTATAATTTCCAGGCCAAGAGATATCTTTTGACAGAGTTGACAAAAAACGACTGGACGGTGATTGGAGATTAATGAATACGAGGCTAGTGGCTTGACAATGCGAGATCTATGTACTGAGGGAACGAGAGTATTGTACCCATGGAGTGTCAAAGACGCTTTTTCTAATGACCGATGGTATACGCCAGGAATGTCTGCTGATTTGCAATGCATGGCGTATGAGAGGTGACTAAAGCACCCCATGCTACACATCAGGTTACAATTAACTAACCCACTAACTTTCCAAAATGTTACAAACCGATTGTCTTTAAAGTCATCTGAAATTCGACAGAAATGCTAGCATAGAACTGATATATTCGACTAATGCTAGAATAGAACGTAACTTCTGCGAATTCGCGAAAAGAGTACGAATCATTTTGCAGAATTTCGTCGAATTATACGATTTTTGTATTCTAGTACTAGAGTAAAAACTTATAATTCGACGACATGCTAGAATAAAAAACGTATAATTCGACGAAATTCTGCAACTGTTACGTATATTTCGACGAAATGCTGGAGAAGAAATCTGAAAGAAGAATATATGTATATATATATATTAGCATCTTCATTTGAAATTGTGCACTTATAAAAGACAAGCAGGTGTGACATTCTACGAAACTAACATTATAAAAGAAGAAGAGAAACACAATTTAATAGGGTTAACATAATCATGCACATATGCGGACATCGCAGATAGGGAACTTAAAATTAAGGGATATACAACGTTAAATAAAGATAGGATAGTTGGAGACACGTCTCAGGGAGGTGGCGTTTATTATACTCCACAAATTCAGATAATATAGTGATTAAAGATGAATTATCATGTGGTATAAAAAATGTAAGTAAATGGGGGGGGGGGGGGAGGGGGTTTGGGAAAAGAAAGTGGGGGGGGGGGGGGTAACAGTGATTGTGGTATTCTTTAGATGCGCATCAAGTCAAAAAGAGGAAAATGAGGAGCTGCTTAGTAGCACAGCAAATGCAAGTGAAAGGTAATTATTATTAATGGGGGATTTCAACTTTAGAGAAATAAAATGGGATATGGCAGAAGCAAGTGTAGAGTCCAAACCTTTTGTTAAATGCATAACTGACAATTTTTTAAGTCAATATGTAGAATCAGCCACTAGAGGCAAAAACACACTCGACTTAGTTGTTACTATAAAGGAAAATATGTTTCAAAATGTTACTGTTGGGGAACTGTTTGGTTCAAGTGACCATCAAATCATCCGTTGGGATCTTATTGCAGGGAAAGAAGTAAAAATAAACACGAACAAGAGTGGAGAGTTTTAAAACAGTTCTAGAGAAGCTAAAAGAGGAATGATTTGCATGTAGGGAGGTAAACCCCAAGCTTTAAAAGTGGAGAACCAAATGTGTAGTTATATGTAGAAGAGCCCCCCCCCCCCCCCCCCCCCCCCCCAAAAAAAAAAAAAAAAAAAAAAAGCATTGAAAAAATATATAGGCAGGTAAATCGAAAGAAACATATTTGGACATAGCTCAGAAAGTGAATAAAACAGCAAAAATAGACTTCGGAGAAAAAAAACGTGCTCAGAGGATCAATGCTGATAGTAAAATATGTTTTTCTTATTTTAGAACAAAAAGAGAACGAAAGACAAAGTAGGCTCTCTTAGAGACACTACATGAAACATAAAAAAGGGAGAATAGGGAGGGAGGTACGCAATCAGTACTTTAGCACAGTTTACACAAAAGAGGACTGCTCCAAGATCCTAGAGCCTTTAGATATCTTTTAAAGAGACATTGATACAGCGGGATTAAGAACAACCTTTATTACAGAGGAAATGTGTTTTTTTTTTAAATTGGAGTGCTTGAAAGTGGATAAATGGCCAGGTCATGATACCATTCATCCAAAATTTATGTTTGAAATTAGAGACCAACTAGCAAAACCATTGATTATATTATGTTCTCGATCACTTGAAAAGGGATTGCTCCACGGGAATTTAAAGATGCAGGAATTACCCGTTTATTTAAAAAGGGCAAAAACTCAAAAACAGCCATTTCTAGACCGGTGAGTTTAATTAACGAGCATAGTTTGTAAATTGAGTCAAAAATCAAATAAAATATTGTAATGCATTTAGACAAGGCTAATGTATTCAGAAATATTGGATCATAGGTTTACTAGAGAGAGATTGTGCTTAACAAATGTAATACAATTCATGGAGGAGGTTACTAAAATGATAGATAAACGGGAGCCAGTGGATGTTATTTATCTAGATTTTGCAAAGGCCTTTGATAGAGTTCCTCATAAAATATTATTTCCAGTTAAAATTACATGTAAAAGGTGGGGAAGTTGCCAAATGGATTAAACATTGGTGGAGGAAGAGGGTGGGCATAAATAAGGAGAACTCTGAGTGGTGTGAAGTGAAAAGTGGAGGGCCACACTGCTCGGTTTGGGACTAATTGTATTCTTTATATATATAAACAATTTAGTTATTGATATGGGATCCATGACTGCTAAATTTGCTTATGACACAAAACTATGCAGTAGTGTCTCATCTAAAGCAGAAGTCAATACATTGAAGTCCGATTTAGATACAATTCGAGAATGGTCTGTAAGCTGGCAAGTGGAGTTTAATGTAGATAAATGTACAGTTATCCACGTGTGTAGATCCAATATGGAACATAATTACAGAATTGGAGAGATCATTATTGGAAAGATAGATAAGGAAAGGTACCTAGGAGTTTTAATAGATCATACAGGTAAGGTCAGTGAGCACGTTTATATAGTAGTGAAAAAGGCAAACGTAATGTTAAGGATGATAACAAGAAATATTAAACATTGGAGCAAGGAAGGGATAGTCAAACTGTATAAAGTATTAGTTAGACTTAGATTGGTGTACTGTGTACATGTGTGGAGTCTTTATCATATAGGGGATATCAAAATGCTGTAACGAGTACAAGAAAGAGCGATAAAGCTGATAGTGGGATTCCAGAATTACAGTTATGAGGAAAGACTCAGAAAAACCGGCATACATTGTCTAGAAAAGAGAAGAATTCGAGGTGACTTTATACAGGTTTATAAGATGATCAGAGGAACGGATAAATTAGACTATAACACGTTTTCCAAATACAACAAGCCACAAGAACAAGAGGGCATAGCTACAAATTAGCTAAAGAGAGGTCTAGATTAGAAATTAGGAAATATGTTTTTAGTCAAAGAGTAGTGAAAGCTTGCAATTCAGAAGGTAGTGGAGAAAGGAGCAATAAATGTATTTAAAAAAAAATTGAATGTGCATAGCTCTTAGAGCAGGGTAGTGGAAATGAAACTGGCTGTATACATACTCTGCAGATTCTTCTAAACCAGTATAAAGACGTTACGTTGAGTTATAAATGGTTGATTTTACTACAATGATTAAGTCTACTCTTCAGTGTGCCCTGAAAAGGACGTTAAGTGGCGGGTTGCAGTAGCTTTTCTCACATTCCGAGTGCTGCTGAAGGTATGCCGGGGTTGTACGTCTCGTAGATCATCTGTGTGTCGCTCACTACTACGAGAATCATGTCGATTTCCTACCTGGTTAGCCAGGCTGCCATGTAAACAGTTTGTTTCTAGGATAACAGCGATGAATTCAAGGTGTGGATCTTGGCCAGCATTTTTTGTCTAACCAGACGTTGGCCTCGTGTGATATGCGGCTAGAATGTTGGTATAGAATGTCACGGTTCAAATACGATTTGTAACTCAGACTATTGATGTCAAATTTCAAGAAGCTAATTGAGGAATATACAGTCACACTTGAGTCTCAACACATGTAAGTCTAACTGACGCGTCCTGTAATACGTATTTGGATATCACACACATATATCCCACTGATAATTGGATCTATATTTATAAACGTAAAAATTATATTCGAAAGAAATATTAGAAATATGAGATAGATTATTCAAATGCATAATACTAATGTTATGTTCTAGCAGTTCCCTGAGACTCATTTGTTATGTCGCTAAAGTGCTGACAAATATTGAAACAATTGTTCCCGTGTGGTAATGACACTAGACTCGAGGGTTGATGGATGAGGGATGTGGCAGTTAAACACATAATAACACATAAATGGTACTTTACTTAGAATAAAACTGCACTTCTAGCTGACAAATGTGGTGAACAGATAATATGTTATTTATTTGTCATTATTCTGTTATTTGCTCATTAAATGTTTTCAGAATTCGATATATTGATAGCCTTTGAAGTTATTATAAGGAATGCAGGAGAATGAAGAGAAAAAATAGGTAGATTATAATTGTATCATTTACATCCTAAATGCTATTCTTTCTAAACAATTTCCACTGAATGTTACAATCTCCAATGTTACGATGAGAAATCAGGGGAATGCACTAAGGGAAAACAGCGAAATGCGTATTTAAAGCATTAGACAAACTGAAATTAAAATGTCCAGGACAACGGTAGACCATTTAACATTCACAAACACAGATAAAGAACATTTAAATCGAATAATCCACAATGATCAAGAACATAAAACAGTTGGCCAAAGAAATTGAAACTATTTGTCAAAATCCACGCGTAAAACATGAATAAAATAATCACTTCTTGATCTCGAGAACGAAGATAACAGAAAAGATAACCAGCATATTTATGTAAGCTATCCCCTCTGCTTAATTACCAACACATTAGCATTGGATGCATATATCAACATGATGCATGTGCATTTGTACTGATTGTGAATGCAAATTAAACACGTCAGAAGAAGCTGGTAACTGAATAACAAATGATAATATGTCTATGTCTAGATCAGTTTGGCAAAGATATGACAACAGGAAATCAATACATCCTGCAACGAAACTACAACTGGTAAACATGTTGAATTCTGAAATGCGATCTAATGATACCAGTTGCCAATCGCAAGCTAAGATGGCGACATCATCAGATTTGTGCTGCAAGATCTCATTGGCTTAGAGAAACTAATCTTGGTGCGGTAGACTTTGTTGCTTAGAGAAACTAATCTTGGTACGGTAGACTTTGTTGCTTAGAGAAACTAATCTTGGTACGGTAGACTTTGTTGCACTCGGTGCACTCCTATGAGTAGTCAGTTGTGGAGTTGCCGTGCAGCCAATTCAAAGAATCTCTGCAATGGAGTTGCACTCTGCAACCTGAGCACCTTTGGCGATGCTAACGCGCCAGGTGGAGCGGTTTTGTGCAAGCAACTCCCAAGAGTTGATGCTTTTAGGGGCATTTCCAATAAGTAGCTGTATCGCTTCTTCTGCCCTCCTAATGAACGTATGCCTCTTCTGAGATCACCGTACATCTGTTTGACAATTCGCTCACCAGGTATACGAACAACATGTCACGTCCATCTTAACTCAGTTTTTGCAAAACTCGGTTTTCGTAAAAGCGGTTGAATGCTCATCATGTTCAATATACTAAGAGTTTAAGGATTAGGCACTTTGTTCTTCAACTCGATCCTGAGCTGCCTGGGCACACATCTCAAGTGAAAACGATTACACTGTCTGGCGCGTCTGCTTTAGCATGTTCATAGTTCGCATACATGCAGAAAGGTGGATACTACTATAGAACGATACACTTTGGTGATGACACTGACTTTTTATAGACTGCAGACGTTTGCTTGCAGTCTCCCAAAGGCAGAACTCACCTTTGAAATCCTTATGTTAATATTACAGTCGATTTTCGTCTCTCTAGTAGGGTTGCTGCGTAGGTAGGTAAAGCTGTCGACTGCCTGGACACGCTGGTTCTGCATCGTAATTGTTTGTTTCAATGTACGGATTGCCAGGAGCTGACACAACGAGTACCTCAGTTTTTCTAGTGTTGGATCAAGGTTGTAACCATGCCATCAAACCTCCACGTCATTGTGAATGGCAAATCTCACTCTGTGGAGATGTTACGGGCCCAGTCGTCAGCAAACAGGAGATGCAAGATCGTGGCTTCATTCACCTTGGTGTAAGACTTGATGCGTCTTTGATTGAACAACCGACCGTACGGTCTGTACCTGATGCACATGCCAGAAGTAGCGCCACGAACAGTATCAGAGAGCATTCCTGCAATGACCGTGCTGAATAGTGTCTGTGTCACAGGACACCCGAGTTCACACTGTTGGTAACTGGGATGGCTAGACACATTCTCCCTTGTGTAGTGATCGAGTCATAATGCCATCATGAAACTGATGGACAAGCGCAATAAATCTCTTGGGACAATCACATATCGTCATGCATTTCCAAAACCTTTCTTTAATGACAGTGTCAAAGACTTTGGTCAAGTCGACATAAACTGATTAGAAATCACGGCGCTGTTCTGGACATTTTTCCTAGAACTGATGTGCTTTACACACCATGCCGAAGATCTAACACCCAACCATTAACGTAGCTACAAATCAAATTTTGAAAACATTATTCTTAAAAAAATGTCACTATTATTTAACGCCAGCTCGAAAATTACTGAAGAAATAAGCGACAAATAATGAAGAGGAAAATCACTTCAACAGACAACACTGCCTACATAAATCAACATTATTTAGGAAACACAACTAAAGCAGATTGCATTCGCACACTAGTATCGCATATCTTTGTTGGCATGATATTAAAATAAAGCTTCACAGACACATCCTGAGAGTTGTTACTGTGAATAGCATATCACATACTGGACTTTACTATCAACAGATTTTGAAGAAAATGAAGAAAACGAAGCAAAATGTAAAGAAATGCAAGGTATATTCTTTAATCAAATCTGACCGATGTTTACCAAGAAAACGACAACTACTTAAACACTGTTTCTTGACAACTGTGAATACATTCTAGTTTAGTAGCTAAAACTATCAATCATTAACAGTAATTTGTACAACATGTTGCAACTTCTATCAATCGATCAACTCGGATTGATAATGTACCGATTCACGAGAAACATCGTGTTCTTGACATATGCTAAAACAGCTTTTAAACAGGGGCATTCCACATTAGTAACTAGTTCAACAAATCATAAATATAGTTGTTACTATCTGCCCCAATTGCTTCAAAGCTAAAAGTTTAGATTTAAAACTAAACAAAACATGATAATTAGCATACTGTTACCATCACAAAACTGGCATACGATCACCAGGTTAATCAAACCATTCCTATTGGTTAACATTGCTTCCTAAGGTCGAGTTTCTTGTGTGTGGTCTAATGCCTTACGGCCCCAGTGCATCCGACTTCATCATTCACTTTAATGACATAGAGGTGTGCGGTCATGGTTATTTATTAATTCGTAACACATGCGAGTTTTCGTGTTTTGTTGTTGTTTTGTTTCTGTAGGAACGGGTTAGCTACTACGAAAAAACACACACTATATTTGATATCAAAACATTTCATAAACACATGGCATAACTAATTCATAAATACAACATTAATTTGGGAATAAATCGACAAGTGATGAATTGTGTATCTTGCTACTGTCAACATAGATCACGCGAGCATCAGATTATCAACTCAAATACAATTGATAAAAAGTGCTACTTTCCATATTACTGTCACTGGTGGCACATGTGGACCAACGTTGAGAGATCGGTACTTTTATCGTATAATCATGTGCTAGACTGATAAACGACCTATGTTATAAAATATATTCGTGCAAGCAGGCACACCGAGTTTCCAATAGTCTACAGACTTTCCTTTATCATTTATCCATGTGTTGTTTTAAAATCTATTGTTTTACTACATTTTCAATTATAAGCTTTTAAACATTTGTATGCTCTTCAAAGCCATTTAGTTTTCATAGGAACACCTTTATATTAGGACCACCTTCAAAGTCATTTAGTTTTCATAGAACACCTTTATATTAGGAACACCTTCAAAGCCATTTAGTTTTCATAGTCTGCTGTCTGTTGAAGCCACATGTTTCGGGGACGGTCGTTCCTGCGTGTCCAGCCAGCTGGTTGGATACCCGTAGCACTTTGAACTACCTTGAGAAGGATCTGGTGAGCTGGAACGTCCTGATCCAGTCGGACAACATGTCCAAACAGGGGAAGGCAACGACGGTCCTGGACTTCTGATACAGTTGGGAGGTTAGTCATAGTAGAGACCTCGACATTTCGTTCGATATCGTACCAACGAATTCCAAGAATACGGCGCTGATGAAAGTTCATTTACGCTTTCCGCTCTGTGACCGCGAACAACTATGTTCTGGAACCTTGTATCAGAGCCAAGCTACTGAATTTCAGTCTTCGCCCATGAGATTGATAGTCTCATATTTTGAGCTGTACTATCCAGATACTCACGAGGCTGTTACAGAGCTGTGCAAATCAGGCTTAGCAGGACTTTGTCATCGCGTAGACGAGGTCAGTGATGCACGTTTGGTCAATAGTGATTACATGGTGCTGAGAGCTGAGGCGGTCCAGGAGCCAGCCGCATGCCAGACAGAAGAGATCGGGAGCAAGGACGCAGCCCTGTCTAAACCCCGTAGATGTTGGGAATATTTAAGAGAGAGAGTGCTCCCGAGACGGATTCTGGCACCAGTATTCGTATGCAACCCTTTAATCAAGTCTAGAAACGGAACAGGAGTTCCGATGCCTGGAAATTACTTTCCACTTGGTCTATCTGTCCACCGAATCAAATACCGCCTTTAAGTTCACGTACGAAGCGCAAAGAGGGAAAGTAAATGCGATGTGTAACTCTGCCAGGAGACTGAGTGTGAGGATGGTATCCACTGTTGATCGACCTGGCGTGAAACTTGATTGATGTGAGCGACTTTCTGAGACCAGCAGCGGTTTTAGCTCTGGCCAACAACACGTGAGCGAATACATTGCCTGGAACTGAATGCAGCGTTATTGGTCTATAATTGTTGCAGTCTTAGCGGCTTACCTTTACTTTGTAAAGGGCGACAACTATCAGGCCACTCGGCGAGAACACTTCTCGTCCTCCAGACCTGAAGTAAGAGGTGGTGTGGAGTAGCACTGATGGATGAGGTGGTGTGGAGTAGCACTGATGGATGAGGTGGTGTGGAGTAGCACTGATGGGGTCAAATGCATATTTCAGCAATTCCGGCGAGATAAGATCCGGCCCGTGACATGTCCATCTTTGAGCCTGCGTATGACTGTTTGAACTTATGTCAGAGCTGTAAGGTCAGTGCTAGTCTGTGGATCTGTGTCAGAGCTGTGAGGTCAGTGCTAGTCTGTGGATCTGTGTCAGAGCTGTAAGGTCAGTGCTAGTCTGTGGCTCTGAAGAAGTAGCTACAGATTCATCATCCAGGTCAAAGCAGGCCGTAGCTCGTGGAGGATTCAAGGCAGGCCGTGGTCTGTGGAGTGTTAAAGGCAAGCGTGTAGTGCCCACTCCACATAGCCACCACTTCTTCATGCGTTGTGCAGGGTGAGCCATCTGACTTGTTCACGAATTTGACACTGTCGAGGTCTTTCTTCTTACCTCCAGTGCGCAGAAGCTTTATGGTCTGGTATTCGGATCTGAGGTAGTTAGATCTGAGACAAACTTCGACCGAATCAGAAATGTCACTGAATAAACGTCCCCTGTCGATTCTTGTCACAGCGCGGAAACGGCTTTGTTGCTGTCCACGTTTCAGAAAGTTATTGCGGAGACTGGCAGCTTTCTTTTGAAGTATTATGTCGTAGGTGGTGTCAGAGAGTCACGGTTGACGTTTTGGTGGTTTTGATCTCTTGTAAACTTGGTCACATCGCATATTCTACATTCACTTGACTTAATAATAATTATGCGCACCCAATCTATTCTTGAATGCATTACTTTACCCTGCTTCCAATATTTTATGTGTCAATGCATTTCAAAAATGTACCACTCTCTAACTAAAAATTATATCTTCTGGTATCTAATCTGGAACTTTTAAAAAATTAATGTGGCTAAATTAAAAGTAAAGAAGTCATGACTAAATCTTAAGATAAGGCCAGGTATGCTGAAATCAAGACACAGTAAGATACAGATACCATACAAACAAATGTGTCAGAGAATACAAAGAGTGAAATAGCAGACGCATACTGCTCTTTGCCAAGATAATATCAAGTGACAGTATACAGACTACGAACAGTCTACTGCAGACTGAAAACAATATGTTTCACAAAATCAAATTAAGAAACTCCCACGTGGATTCATGTAGATAGAATGAAAGAACAATTGAACCTGTCAGCTCTACGAACAGACACGAGTGACGACATGGCCTCCCTCGATTGCATTAAGAAATGTATTGTCTGTCGACAAAAGACGCCTGAGAGATACGCCACGTTTATGAGATCAATAAGTGAAATTATTTGAGAGCAAACGACGATTGAAAAGATGTTGTTTGTAGCCAATCTTGTTCGCGCTCTCTGGCATACGTTTTATCTCAACTTCCGCGCACTGTATCACCACTTATTCGTTCATATTATCAATGATCAATGTGAACATATCCCCTCTATCCATGTTTAATTTCCATATAGTTGGTAACTTTTAAGACCTTTTGTCAACTCGTTCAATGTCGGCATTCATATCATGCATAGAATAGTTGATCCACATGGACCAAGGCTATTTTTGTGCGAAAATAATTGGTATACCGCTCGATACAATTTGACAGACTGGCAAAGTTTTGCATGGTGTCACCGCTTTTCTTAGTCGACCGAGCTGTAAATTAGTACTTGTCGAAGTATTGGTAGGATTATTGTAACGGCTGCATTAGCTATGAAGTCAGTAATCTGTCATCGAGACTTTCAACAATGGAAAGGACTTATCTCATTTCGCGGCGCAAACAATGGAAGGAACTGATCTCATTTCTTGACGCCAACAATGGAAGGAACTGATCTCATTTCGTGACGCCAATAAATGGAAGGAACTGATCTCATTTCGTGACGCCAACAATGAAAGGAAGTGATCACATTTCGTCACGCCAACAATAAAAGGAACTGATCACATTTCGTCACGCCGCAATAGAAGGAACTGATCACATTTCGTCACGCCAACAATAAGAGGAACTGATCACATTTCGTCACGCCAGCAATAAAAGGAACTGATCACATTTCGTCATGCCAGCAATAAAAGGAACTGATCACATTTCGTCACGCCAGCAATAACAGGAACTGATCACATTTCGTCACGCCCATGTGCAATGACGTCGGTGCAATGAGCCATTTGCAAATGTCTGAATCTTATTCGTTGACAAAATATATATGTCAAGTCTATTATAGATTTTGTTGGCTGGTATCATTGCAACAGTGCTATCGGGGATGGAGTGTTAGAGACTAGTGTGCTACATTAGTGTATATATGATGGAGGGTCAACATATGCTTTCTTTCATTGCTTACCTTTACCTTCCCTACCAGTAAAACAAGTGACCATTAACAGAGAGGTCGACTGGTGTATGCCGATAACGGTTTTCAACCCTGGTACATTCATGTGCCGTTAGAAGCTTCGCCACTAATAACAGGTTTAATCTATTCAAACGCGTATTCGTTGAATGTACACAGTCTGGGTTGTAGACATGTAAACTGGTTCTTGTAACGATAACAATAGTACCTTGTCTTGATACTCTCAAATCTGTCCAACTTCTTCTCTTCCCGTGATTATCTCGACCTTTAGGCGTCAGTACCTCGTCAGCTCCGTACAGTTTGGAGTGAAGTGTTGGATTGTTGGACCGGTATATCTTGCTTAGCTTGCCGTACATGGGACAGTATTGTAATTCATACTCAGGAGTTCTTTCGTTTAGTTCAAATGTTTACAGTAGTAAAGCAGACAGTCAATGCTTGTACACATACATGTTCAGTCTATTGTACTGCGCTGCGTTGAAGAATGGTGATTTGTACCTGCTGTCGGAAGCGGGATAACCATCATTTGGTTAGTTCTGACGGCCTAGACAGCTATTTCCTGGATCTTGTGATTATCAATTTCTACTGTGCTGCAAATGGGGGAAGGAAGACTACTGTCTTGTCAGGTAAAACATACCCATCATGCATGTTAGCCACGGTCAGGTAAAACATACCCATCATGCATGTTAGCCACGGTCAGGCAAAACACATTGGCCAAGACGCTTACCTTGGCTTCGTCGTAGTCCTTCATGGAAACCGGCTGTTTTCATGGCAGTCTGGCTAATAAAGTGAGGGATCGAAGTGATCCCAGTAGTAGTGAGTGACAGGCAGATGAAGCCAAGTATTGCACGACCATGGTACACCTTCGTAAGCATGCTCGGGATGTAAGGAAAGCTACTACAACCCGCCACTTAACGTCCTTTTTAGAGCGTACAAAAGAGTATTCCTACTCATTGTGAGCATTCAACAACAACAACAACAACAACAAAAACAATGCTGCAATTGCGGTACACAATGTTCATTTAATAAACAGACAAGACGGCAAGAAAATATGAAGTTAATGCCAACACCAGTAAGTAATGAGGCATATTGAATGAAGTGTCAAACACGTATCTTGACTGAAGCGCCTCACATATATCTATTGTAATCTCAGTGTGACTACTAAATAGATGACCTCTATAAGAAACGAAATGTGAATACATCTTAGTATCAAAGTGGAAGCGCGTTCAGAAGCCTAGACTTCGCGGTAAAACTAACATTCTACTTGAACATGATTGCTTGAAGCTCCTGAGGCGTCTGAAATAGACAGCGAACCTTATTACTGAGAGTCTAAGTTGCAGAGTTGTAGAGTTCTTCGCTCTAACGATGAATGTACTGCGTTCGATCTATGTTTCCTTCACGCTCTTGTCAAAAAATCAGTAAATGGGTACCTGGCTTACCGTTAGCGAATGAAAGTAATTGTTTAAGTGAAAAAAATATATATTTAAAAAACAAAAATTAGTATATAAAAACATAGCACAAAGCAGATTTAACACTTCATCCCTGACTGCAGTGCCAGCTGTGCAACTAGTCTAATCCTGTTTTTACATGTCTGGGAAAGAGAGTTGCAGATTCATCAGCAGTGGAACTACTCTACCCATGTGTTGACATGTCTAGTAAAGTTACAGGAACTGGCCATCAAATATCACAGCACAATAAAGTCCACTGAATCTCAATCCAAACGATTATTATAAAACAAATCGAGTTCCATATCGGAGACGTGTTTCAAGATGCGTATGCTCTTCTGCTCATACAGGCAGGTGGGGAGGTAGTGGTGGAAGGCCTGACACACATCTGCAACAAAATATGGGCAACAGGAAACTGGCCGGACTTATGGACGAAATCAAAAGTTATACCGCTACATAAGTCTGGAAACGTAAAGCTGTGCAACAATTACAGAACAATAAGCCTCATTAGCCACCCTAGCAAGGTCATGCTTAGATTAATCCTAGACCGATTGAAACCCAAAGCAGAGAACATCATTGCCGAGGAGCAAGCAGGATTCAGACAGGGAAGAAGCACTACAGAACAGATATTTAATTTAAGGCTGCTAAGCGAGAAATATCTGGAACAGCAGCAAACACTGTATCATGTGTTTGTTGATTTTAAGAAGGCGTTTGATAGAGTATGGCATAAAGCGCTTAGGGCAGACATGAGGATGTATAATATCAAAGGAAATATTATAACGACCCTTGAACACCTGTATGACAAGGCGTCTAGCGCAGTTCTTGTGAATGGGAGGCGGGGGGACGGGTTTCGCACATCAGTTGGCGTGAGACAGGGGCGTACACTCTCTCCAACTCTTTTCAATTTATTCCTTGAGAAAATTATGAGTGAGGCACTTGGAAGTCACGTTGGTACTGTCAAGAAAAGGGGGGGGGGGGGGTAGAGGGGGGGGGGGTGCCGAAGGATTTTCAATCTTCGTTTTGCAGATGGTTTCCACGGGTTGGCGGGTTCAGAAGCAGAACTCCAGGAATGGCTCAGAAGACTCGATGAAACAGCTCTTGACTATAGCATGGCGATAACAGCTGGAAAGACACAGATAATGACCAACAACGCCAAGCGCCTCAACAGCTGGACAAAAAGCTAACGGTCAGTAACTCGAAGTGGTTGACCATTGTAAATTAACTGGGTCGATTGTCAGTGATAAAGGATCAAAATGTGAGGTGTTCGCCAGAATAGCACACACAATAGCGGCGCTTGCACGGCTTAACAAAATCTGGCAAGATAAACGATATGCACTATGCACGAAAATCACATTAATGCGTACACTGGTCCTGTCAATATTCCTCTATGCTTGTGAGACATGGACAGTTACAGCTGACATTCAACAAAGGATACAGGCCTAGGAGATGAGATGTTTCCGAAGAATTTAAAAACCACGTACAAAGATCGAGTTACAAATGAGGAAATACGAGACAGAATTACAACAGCAAAAGGGCATTTTGAAGACCTCTTGGCATCTGTCAAAAGAAGGTAACTCGCTTGGTACGTTCACATATCGAGATCAAATGGTCTTGCAAATACAATACCCCACGAAAAGGTGCATGGCAGACGACGAAGAGGCAGTCCCAAAAAGAGATGGGATGACAACATTAAAGAATGGACCAATCTCCGACCAGAAGAGGCACATGCAGCGGAATCTGACAGAGAAGGATGGCGTGGCGTTGTGAGGATATCTTCATGTGTCCCCCAAAGACCTCACAGGTTACGGGATGTCCTGACCTGACCTAACCTGATACTCTTCTAAATAATGTGACACTGATAATGGTGATTAGCCTTTAAGGTCCATCATACACACCACTCTGTAGTCATCACTTAGGACGTAGCGTGACAGTCAGCCTGGTCCCATTCTTGTCAATTCTTGTAGCACCCCAGTGGCTGTGCGCATAGTATACATTAAAAAAATTTAATTTTTACATAATAAGACACAGGACTGACTCTTCCAGAGGATTTTTATTTCTAGAGTCGTTTAATAATTAAGCCTTCATGTCACACAATTACATGTACATAAGTATATCTGAACATTATTGAAAAGAGCTTAAAAGTGTCTACACTAATTGTTAATTCTTAAATGAAGGACATAACATCAGGAAATATACATTGGATTCATATTATTCCATACTGAGTTGAACAACTCAGTCAGACTAGTGTTAAGGAATAGATGTGTGCAGTGAATGTCTCAATTTAGATCAGATTCACACCCGTGGCTCACCTGTTTTATAGTTGACTGATCGCTAGTCTGACTTTCTTGATATTTGACGGAGCTTTCATTTCTATGTTCAGAGGTGTGTATGGTGTGGACTTAGGGCTCTCGACGTAGATGGCATGTGTCTGACTGCGAACATTTTCCACCTAGCTTTCCAATCTTTTATATGCCAGTCTGTATGTGTTATCTGGTTTCAGGCTGGAAATTGCCTAAGAGAGCTGAGGGCAAGACACCGTTTTTACAAAGAAGCATTGCGATTCGTTTCCGTCCGCATGAAACTGAATTTCTTCTGACGTGTCCTTCGCGTTCTTGACCTCTTCTTGGAACATTCTACGTGTTCTAGCGGAAACCATGTTTTTGTCTACAGACGAAGTATGTCTTTGATGAGCTCTACTTAACTCATACCTTTCCTTGATACGGGTACGGGATCTGCGTTGTTCCTCGAACTAACTTTGATGCTTACGTGTGGCGTATGGGGAACTGAGACACTAGTCCGGTCAAGGTCAAGCACATTACACTGTCCAAAACAACTATCTCTCTTACATGTAGCATTCCATAACAACAGGGTTTTCTCGCCTGGCTGACGAGATGTGGATCGACGTGATCCAAGTAGAAGTGAGCGTCACGCAGATTAAGCAAATAATAGCACAACCGCCTAGAAGATCGTGGTCCATCTTCATCAGCACTCTCGAAATGTGAGGAAAGCTACAACAACCCGTCACTTTCCTGCTCTTTTTTAGGGCTTACAAAAGAGAAAACTTACTCATTAAGGTCATTCACAACAAGAACGTGTGACGTATTCAGTATGCTCTGAAGTGCAGCCATTTGGACAGCCTTTGTTGGTGGACACGTCTTCATTCTCATTGAAACAACTCAGCTGCAGATTCTTTACATTGTCACCTAGATCCCTTTTAAATCGTCAGTGATGATTGGGCTTTGCAACTGTGCTGTGTCTATTTATGGTTCCTTTGCTTTCCATCCTGGCCCTGCCTCCTGGACCTGTCGCCAATTCAGGCATTTCCTCCTGGGTATGATGTAGTAGCTGAACATTTACATAGTTCGTTGGTGATCATTGTAGACAGTCTTGACCACTTACATCCCGCGTGCCACTCTTCTTGGTAATACCATAATCGAATAATTAAGTGCCAGTACATCGATCGAAGATGCATCCTTCACGTTTTGTTTCGGGTGGACAGCAAAAACATTGTGTTCATGATTGTTATGTTCTCGGCGGCTAACAGCTCAAACAAATGAAAGCCGTTGATTGTTACATTGACCTGTGCTGTACATAACGTTGATTATACATACCGAGTATTCCGTCCCATAGCCGATTGTCTGTCCCATACTGTCATTGAAGGCAACGACGATGACAAGCTTCACATGTGAACGAGACTGGCTAAGACGACAGTCACAGAAAGGAAAGAGTCAAGTATCCAAACCGAGAGGATGGCGAAATGTTCGCTGATATGACAGCATAAGACACCATTCCAAGAGGAATACGGCAGGTAGAGACGTCTGGTACTCTTTCTGACAAACAGCAACACCCAGTGTTAGAAGACGAGCGACTAAGCAAGTGAGTAGGGCTGACTAGCTTCTCGGACTTTGGGACCGACGAGATGACAGAGTGAAATTCCTCATATAATACGACATTGGTTTAATTTAGTTTTGGTAATCGGTTCGAAAACGCTGATCATCCAGATCTGCAGATTCATTAGTCGATCAGTTATTCCCCTTGGAAGCCGGCGAGGTCGTGCATAAAGTGAAATTTGATGGCGAAACCGATTCGAGATTGGTGATGTTTATTACTCACTCGGGAAACTGAGACGCTAATCTAGTCAGGCACAAAATACTGACCAAGACGTCGCGTCAAGGTCATTATACTGACCAAGACCCCAATCTCTCTTCCAAGTAGTAGAAACAGGCTGTTTTAAAGGCAGCCTGGCAAACGAGATGTGGATCAATGTGATTCACGTAGTAGTGAGCGCCATGCAGATGAAACCCAGCATAAGCACAACTGTCTGGAGAACCGCGGTCCACCTTCATCAAAATGCTCAGGATGTGAGGAAAGCTACAACAACCCGTCCACGTTATCGAATAAGAATATTCGCATCTTAGCGAAGCAGACTTATATATCTTCCATCTTTACATCGGGAATGTCGGTATCAGCTAACACAGTAGACGTAGTGAGTAAATAAGATTTCCCGATAGTTACACAGGCACATTGTGTACATGTTTTCTGAGCGGCCATTGTTAGCAAACAGTTACCATGGTACGTTTAACGGTACACAATATTATGATGAATATATTGCACTTATTTTGTAGACATATTAAACAAAATAAAAATCTCTCCAAATGTTTGTCTATACTTTGAACTCATTTTCAGATACAAAAATATATTAACGCTAGAGTTGATATTCTCAAACAAAAGCGCAAAGGACCACAAAATGTAATACAAATTGAAGTGTTTCCCGCCACGACTAAATTCAGGCTCGCAGAAGGTCACCACACAAAGCACTGTTGCAGGGGCGTAGCAGACGATTAATATCCCAGCAATCAGAATAATGATTGAAATTGTTGTTTTGTCACGTTTTGATATTGTCTCAGATTTACTATTATTAACTGTTGTTGTTTTCCTCCATGCTATCTTCTCACGTAGCTTGTACGTTAAGATTATCGTTATAATGACGATAACAATGAAAATGAGAACACCGAAGAGGGCGTGTATGATGAAGACAGCCCCTTCTACTTTATCGTTGTTGCGTTTAACGACCAAACCCAGGAGCGTTTGGTTCTGGCCAGGGTAAAACTTCCAGTCAATCGTCGATGTACAGTATAAAGGAAGTCCTGAAATCCATGTCATCACGAATATACATATAATAATCGTAGTTGTTTTCTTTGTTGTTATCATCTGTTTAATATGTAGAGGAAATGTAATGCACAGACACCTTTCAGCTGTGATATAAACAGTAATAAGACAGGTAATTCTTGCGAAGGCTTCACGCGGTACCCCACCTGTTATGTACTGTACGTCAGAAAACATCATAGGAATTCCTGTATTCTCCATTATCCTACTGACACAGATAGTATACCATAACTGTAAGGTTAAGCTACACAGATCAGACACAGCCATGAAGAAGAAACTAATGTTGATGGTTGTATTAAGTCCATGTTTAGAAAATATGATCAAGTTGATAACGTTCGTCGCCATACCAAACAAACTTACTAAACCACACAATATTACGTTATTCAGAAGTGTAAAAACTTGTCGTTGGCTATCATTAACTATACTTCTGACATATATTTCATCTTTCTGATCATCGGCTAATATGGAATGATTCGATGGCAAATCTGTCACCTTTGCCTCTTTCATAATTTGAGGCAAATCGTGTGAGACTTGTGTCTCAACGGAAAATAAAAGACGATTTAGACAAGTTTTTCCCTTTTCATGATGTATTTTATATTTATCATGAATGCTTAATAACAGTTTCTCATAATGTCTCATAACACTTTTTTTTCAGTTTTCAGTAGCCCATTAGGAAAGTCACCTGCATTTCCTGCAACAGAACAATTTCTTCTACTCAAGTACTATTGGTTTCATGTTTTAAGTAACTCAGGAAAGTCAGTTATTCATTATTGTATTCGCTGGATTATGCAATACCAAGATAGAGATTTATAGAAATGCTGTAAAATAACGATATGTATGTCCACGAGTTGTCCAGTGTCAAATGCTTTCTTCCATAGAGATTGTTTTTATAGTATTTAACATCTATTTCTATATAATGTTTTAAACTTTTTTAACTGTTGACCAGAAACAGACATACATGAGAACATGATTAGAAGAAATTGATTAAAACTCTACTTGTAAATTTAACTGAACTATTCTGCTTAATTTATCGATTGTGAATAGCATACAAATTATAAGCTTACAATTCGTGTAATATAAGAAGTCGAGCACATTTCTATAATTACAAAAAATAGAGTTACGCGATACACTTCAGCAACAACAGAAGAAAAAAAGAAAGAAACGTCTAACCAAATGTCTCCATACAAAATTCACTAATTATAGAGGACATTCAAATGCTCCTGAAATATTACTTGAGATTATGCTGTCTTGTGTATGGGGTATGCACTTTTTCCATATTGATTTAATTATCACAGCTAATTCAGCGGGAAATTGCGAGCATCAGGTAGATAGTTTCTTAACCGAGTCACAATCAGCTGTCTGAGTTGAGTACTTTTCAATGTTTCTGCAGTTAGTGTCATTTTCTGACACCGAATAAACGTCCCAAAAATATTGGAACAAATTGGTCGCCCTAATTCGAACCAATATAAGGTTTGCTCAGAACGCATCTGCTAGTTATCATTTTATGTTATTTCTTGTTTCATGTGAGTGTAACTTGTTTAAAAAATACGTCTTCGCTTTTTTAAAAAATACAATAACATATATATATATATATATATATATATATATATATATATATATATATGTAAGCAAAACAAATGTATATATAGTAACAAGTGGAGACATGAACGTCAGAAGTGCCCCCTTTTTTGTGTTGCTTCACGCCCCTGAGAGTTATATGTTCACTTCAATAATGAGAATAGTACTATATTCAACTGTTGCCGGTTTTATTGTCTGTGTTGTTGTTAAACTTCAGATATGATAAACCGGAATGTATTGAAGATTGTCCGCACATAAATAATTATAGTTAAATGTCTGAGTAGAAAGCGATTGCGTAAGTCGGCATTTTATGATAAAGTGATTAAAAAACATAACTATATATCGCTCAGTCACCACTTCATGATAGAATGAAAACGAGACCCCCGCATTCCACCCCCCCCCCTCCTTCCCCTTCCACATACATACACTGACAAAGGGTTTCCGTCAAAAACAACCGAGCAAAGACAACTCATAACATATCTCACGAATTAATTAATAGTCTAGCGAACTTGACAACAGAAACAATACTACTTGGAGTGACAGTCATTAACTAGACGGCCACCAATAATGTGGGAATTACGGTATGGCAGTTATTACAGAGTAGACATCATTAGAAATGTTCAACATGAATGCACAAAACCAGATGTGTACCAAATGTGTTCAAATGACCATGTACACCATCTCACACATATACACACACATATTGGCATGTATAATGCTTGAACAAAACATACCATTTCCTACATAACGTTCATCAACATATCTATTGATACACACAAACGGACATACTTACACACACACACACACACACACTTAACATATATCAAAAAATAGAACCGGCCTAATGCTTTGTGCTACGATACACACATTGACAAATTGTATATCATAAAAGACAATTGGGAATTGATTTTCCCTCCCCTGACAAGACGATCAAAGCTGAGGTCCACGCCCTGCTCAGTAATGACGTCACTTGTGTTACCAACAATGTCATGCTGCAGCTGCTCACTATAGGCAGTGATCACAGACCATTGGGACGACGATGAACCTAAGCGCACCTTCATGGAATACACGTACTCGTCATCACACCGATCATGCTGCAAGCTTGAGGATCATTCTTAAAACCAGAACTGGAAAGTCTACGGGAACTTGCGCCCACACCATGAACAACCGAAGTACATTTTAAACAGCTGCAACACTAGCCAAATTCTCTATACACCAGAATGTGATCGGATCAGTGAGAATAAACATCATCTTTAAGTAACTAGAAAATGCTCAAGATCAGCGGATCTATTTTAAAGATCGTACTACGCACAATAAACAAGAAAATAATGCAAATACTCAAAGATTGAGCAGCACAGTTTACAAAGGCTGAAACAGGTAGACCAAAGAAGAGGCAGTAATATCAAATGTACGCAAGCACTACAAAAAAAAAGACTGATCTGATAACATCCCAGAAGTAGAAGTTTGGTACATTCTTGACGGAAAGAGCAACAGTCGTGGAGGACACCACAAACTCATAATTATGTATCTTCACAGTGGTCACAAGAGAACCACACAATATGGACGGCGTTGCACTACCCGGTATAAAAAGCGACCAGATGTGGCACACGATCCAATATTTTAAAACAGACAAAACACCTGGTCTAGATGGAATAACTGTAGGCGTACTGGGGATTAGGTGAGGGAAAGGGAGCGAGGGTGGGGGAGAAGGAGGAACTCATTTGCTCGCCAATTGAACATATTAATTTACGTTCGCCTTCATAGACAGTCTATTCTGGATCGTTGGAAGACTATAGAAACTGCCATAACCCACATAAACAAATATGATTCATGACAACGTATTGATCCACGAACATCATCCTAATCCACATCATGAGAGGCAGAAACAATATGGCGAACCACCGCCCGACCTGCTTTTCGGAAACTGTTTACAAAAGTTAATACCCACAGACTAGAGAGACACCTTAACGATAACGATCTATGTGAGCAGACATTATTTTAGGAATATCAATTCAACTAGTAGGTGGAGATACCATGATAAGTACATCTTCTGTTTTTGTGTAAGATCGAAAGTTTTTGTTTGCTAAGAAATAGCTGCTGTAAACGATGTCTTGAGAGATGAAGATATCAATGAAAATTACACCCAACTAATAGAGAATGTAAATGAAGGCTGTGCTACGGAGATCAGCCTCTTTCACAAGCCATTCTCCAGACCTGCAGACTGAGGGGAACGACAGAGTAACGCAATCTTCCCAAAACTAATCACAACTCTAACAAGCCAGGATGACGACATTTTCTTACACCTACGTTTTGCAGACTACCTTGCGATAATCCGTCACTGCAATGCAGAAGATGAACATCGCCTAAACGAGATTCACAAGTAGATATGGCGGTACACCTGAACATCAATAAGTAAATATGACCAGTTTATACATACCAATGTGTGCCTTCCTGGAGTTTTGCCACATGACATATTCTTATTAGATAAAGTGAATTCGTGCATCTTGAAGCGTAAAGAAATCAAAACAAGTCTCACACTGAACAAAGAGATTTTGTGCAGACGCACTTTGGGAAGAAATGAATATATATATATATATATATATATATATATATATATATATATATATATATATATATATATATATATATATATATATATATATATATATATATATATGATTATGCACAAATGGTGTTCAGAGAGTAATGCAACACATCGCTTTTCTCAGGAGCTGTTTATTCAAAAGCATGACATTTCTACACAATATGCATGGGTAAATCATGTAAACATCAGTATTATTCAATATAATCCTCATCAACTTGTACAGCTTTATGCCAGCGCGAAACAAGTGCATATATTCCTAGTCCACAATAGATTTGGTCTTGATCATGTAGCCATTTCGTGGCTGCATGAATCACTTCTTCATCATCTTCAAACCTTGTCCCACGGAGTGCATCTTTGAGTGGACCAAACAGATGAAAATCAGAGGGTGCCAATTCGGGAATATAGGGTGGATGGGGTAGTACAGTCCAATCCAATTTGGTGATTGATTCCTGTGTTGCAAGACATGTGTGAGGGCGTGCATTGTCGTGAAGTATAAGCGGGTCTGATTTATTCTTGTGCGGCCGAACTCTGCGGGAACGTTGATTGAGTCTTTTCAATGGCTTAATGTAAGCTTGCGAATTGATTGTCTCTCCTCTTGGAAACACATCCACAAGAATCACACATTCATCTCCGAAAAGACATCATGATTTTTCCAGCTGAAAAAGTTGTCTTGAATGTTCTTCTTCTTTGTGATTGTAGGTGATGTCACTCCATGAATTATCTTCTTATTTCAGCTTCAACATTATGTGCCCAGGTTGTGTCAGTTGTAACGATATTAACCCAAACATTATCTCCATCAGCATCGAAACGCTCCAACAGTTCAGAAGAAATTGTTTTGCCTTTGCAATAGGTGATCATTTGTGAGACTTCGAGGAACCCATCTTGCGCAAACCTTAGGAAATCAGAGAGTTTTTATAACTGCATTTGCACAACCAATGCTGATTGACAGATGTAAGGTCAGTTGTTGAGTAGTGATTTACCTATCAGTAAGAATAATGTACTCGGTGCATGTCAACATCTCCGCGTTGATAACTGTGGCAAAGGTTTCAAAGCGCGGCCGATCAAGCAGATCCGTATCTACACTTTCTGATTCGTTGATTCTTTTAACCTAGCAACAAACTGTACTCCTATCGTCTGCCAAACCCGTACACATCACGTAGACGCTTGTGAATGTTAACAACCGTTTCCTTCTCTGCAACAAGAAATTATATTGCATTTCGCTAAAACGCTGCATTTCAAAGTCTGGGTGCAGTAGTATTATTTGGCCGATTGCAGTGCAAATTAGTGCACACAATCGACTCATGCCCTAAAGTGTGAAATATATTATGCAATTATTTTCATTATTAGCTGAAAAAAGCGTTGTGATGCACTGCTTTCTGAACGTACCTAGTTTATATATTTTTTTTAAATGTTACTCCAAGGAGAGCAAATCGCAACCATTACAGTTGGTCTGTTTTGTAGCATGTAATAGATATGTTGCAGTTGTCGTTTCAACAGCATTAGTTGGGCATGAAGATATTCCTTGCACTTGATCCATGTAAATCTATCCTTATCCGCATTTTACAGTATGCATGCATGTTTCTCAGTGCAGTTACTTGGACCACTCTTGAGTAGATACATGCATATATACAAACCTGTGTTTCGCGGATTATATCATTGTTATAATTATAGTATTGATATAAATACCATGGCTAGTAATGAAAATATGCTGCAAACCCCAAATACTTACGATTTCTGCAGAATAAAAAAAAATAAGTCATGGAAATAAGCCCCGAAATACCACAACGAATGAAGAACATTAGAGGGGATTCAATTACTTCATCGGGATCAAGATGCTGAGCAGCGCATGAGCTGAAATGGTCTGCGACCCATAGCTGACTGCTAGCGTCAGGGCCAGCGAACTAGAGCTGCCAAGACCCTTCTACACCTCCACGCGGTGATCCTGGATAACAGGCTGCAGCATGGCAGACTGGCTAAGGAGAAAGGATCGAATAGGGCATGCTAACCCGGTACTCAAAAAATTATTGCTGAAGACGGATGTGTTGGACCAAAAAGTGCAAATAAGCAGCCAAGCTGTAAACTACGTCACAACGCATTCCGTTTTCTAGACTACACTCTGCTACTTGAGCCCTTCCAAGGTTTGGTAGTGGGAGTTTGAGAACGAACGAAGAAGAAGAAGAATAATTACTTCATCAATATAAACAGCGAACCGATGGAAACATTGAGACAATTCAAATATTTAGGCTATGTGATTGGGGCAGAGGTCATCAAAGATCGACCTGATAATGCTCTCTGAGACTGGATAACGATACTCGCCTTACTGAAACCATTGTGAAAAGACGTCTCATTGAAAAATAGGATCAAACTAATGAAAACAATAATCATATGCGTGTACGTTTACGCACGTGAGACTTGCCCACTGAATGTTCAACTTGAACAAAATACTGAGACGATTGAATGGAAGATTTAGGATATGTTAGAAAATATGTTGTTAGTCAGAGAGTGGTGAATGCTTGGAATGCATTGCCACAGGAAGTAGTGGAGGCAGGGACAATTAATGCCTCTAAGAAAAGATTGGATACACATAGCTTTTAGAGCAAGGGAATGTAAATGAAACTTACTGTTTTCAGACTCTACGTAGTTATCTAAAACAGCAAAAAACTGTAAGTTAGGTTTAACTGTTTCAGATGGATCCTTGAAAAAACACACTAGGGCCGTGTCACAAATGCCAACGCAGGCATCACAATTACACAGTCTGTCCGACCGTATTAGGCCCTCATATCAGTAGTTTCTGTTTTTTGTTTCTAATAATCGACGTCACCATACTCCGGGCATATCAATAAGCGCTCAGTCGTTCTCAGCAAATGACGCAGGGTCTGGATGCTGATGGTCCCTGTACCTCTGTGGTTGTACACTCTCCTGCGCCGTCCTCTCATGCGCCCTACTCCGCTCAAACCTTTTTTAATATCGAAAGTTTGCAGCCTATGGATTGCTGCTTCATCTACTGCAGTGTCCTCATTTCAAAATGTCACTCCTATCCTTCAATAATGTGCCCATTATGGGAACTTATGAAGCCAATATATCAGCTCTGTCATTGCCCTGAACCCTAGCATGACCAGGACAGTAGATCCATGTCAGCCCCTGACGTTTCGAATCCTCAACAGTTAATATCCACTCGTACCTAAGCCACCCCTTCTGTCCCTGCTGAAGTACGGCTTGCATATCTGTCACGATGACTGTCCTCGTTTCAAAGGTCGCAGATATCCATTTCAGTGCCGAAGTCAATGCTTCAGTCTCCATTCTCAAACTGGAGGTTGTTGACATGTATGTCCTACTGCACTCAGCAACGACCTCATTCTAGTCGAGAAACCACGGCCTGATGTCCCACTGCACAGCATCGATCCATCGGTGTATATGACGGTATCACTCACCTGGGTGTTCTCAGTTATCAGCTGATTTACCTCGTCCTCTGCTCTACCGCTGCTACATTCTCAGCATTCCGTGTTTAGGGTTTTTATGAGCCTCTGGTAATCTATCATTTTATCAACTGTGTAGACTCATTCTCCGCCCTTGCCTATCGTTTCCGCTGGAGTGACGTTTCCGATTGTTTTCTATGTCGGTGCCATCCAAGACGTCCCTCTCTTGATTCTTGATCTCTGAGATAATATTGTACAGAGGGTGCCGTGTGTCTGTGGTGACACACATACAGGCTTTGACGTTGTCCAGTTATGTATGGATATCATTTATAACAATACAAACACGTATTGCATCATCAAAATCAGGGTATCTCTAGTGCAACCCAGAACCAGTCGCATACCTTCATTTTGGATGTGTTCCAACCTTTCACATTGTATTTTTGATAGTGTTTGGATGGCCAGTCCGTAATCGTTAACCGACAATACGACCTGATGAAATAGGATGTACATGAGGCGTTGTTCCAAGTTGACAGTAGCCATAATATCGAGTGCTCCAACTCTCGCTTACATCTTTGAACGGCATATTCAACATGGCAATTATAGGAAAGACTGTGATCAAATTTCACTCTGAGGTATTTCAACCTGTCACACCTGTCAATGGTGCATTCCTCAAATGTAATGCCAGGGAGTTGAGCCCTTACTATGGAATTATTCAAAGAGCACCACATTATGCAGGCCTTGTTCGGATTGATCTTGGAGTTTGAGTTGCCACACTACTGTGAAATTGTTTGGAAAGTTTCCTGGATGTCTTTGACCAACTCTTGCCTGTCTGAGCCAGTTCTGTACGTTAGGATGTCATCAGCAAATGTCAACGTTCGCCCTGTCTCTGTTGGTTGAATATTGGTCACTTTTACTGTGTAGATGAATAACACCAGTGAAATCGGAGACCCTTGAGGCAGTCCTGGACATATTCGCCTCGGTTCTGGTGTCCATGACCCCACGCGTAGCGCAACTGTTCTTTCCATCAGGGCAGCTGATATCCAACTAATCAGCCACGGGCTTAAACAACACTGCTTCAGACATATCTTTAAAGTCCCAAAATCGACACGGTTGTATGCGTCTGCTAGGTCCAGTGAAACCTCGACTGTTTCTTGCTTTGACTGAAAACCCTCATACACTTCATACGCGAAAGTTCCAGCGTTACCCCAGGTCTCCTTTGATGTTGTGTAGCTGCCCAGCGTATCGGGTAGGATATGCTTCCGTTTTCGGTAGGCCATTATTTTCCTGGTCACTATCTGCTCAAGCAATTAGACATATACATTTGTTATGATGATTATTCCATAGCTGCTGAGAAACGTTGAGTCCTTACCATGATTAGGCGGTGTTCTTGCTATTGCTGGCTTTGCTTCTAGCAAAGCTTCAGGAAAGGATTGAATAATAATAGAGATCGTCAGGAGTGAAAATGGCATACTTGCTCCACAGATACACCAGTTGATAACATTATGCTGGCATAAAGGACAGGTCCCGCAGATTCCAAAGATTCGAGCATTGTAACCTTGTGCAAGAACAAGGGGGACCGGAGTGACTGCAACAACTACAGAGGAATTTCACTTCTGTGTACCGTTGGGAAGATACTTGACAGAATTGTTATGGGCAGATTCCAAGTCCTAGGAGACCAGGTTTACCCAGAGCCACAATACGGTTTTCGTGAGAATAGGTCTACCACAGGTATGATATTCTCGTTACGACAGTTGCAAGACAGATGCAGAGAACCAAAGCAACCATTGTATATTGCCTTCATAGATCTCACGAAGGTATTTGACTTGGTCAGTCGTGTGGGTCTGTTCAAGCGCTTGGGAAGATTCTTCTGAGCATTATCGAGTCGTTCCACACGGACATGAAAGATACCATTAACTTTAACCGTGCGTCCTCAGAGGAGTTCGCAATCAAGTACGGAGTAAAACAAGGCTGTGTACTTGCTCTAACCGTCTTTGGAATATATTTCACAATTCTCTTGAGGCATGCATTTCGTGACCAGGAAGGTGGTATCTTCATTCATTCTCGCACAGATGGTGGCCTATTCAACTACCAAAAGCTGAAAGCCAAGTCCAAAATAAACAAGTTGCTGATGAGATACATGCTCTTTGCGGATGGTGCAACAAATACGACACACTCAGAGGAGGAACTGCAAAGTTGACTTTCTGCATTTTCGGATACCTGCTGTGAGTTTGGGTTAACCTTCATCAGAACGAAAACACAAGTTATGGTCCAGGGTGCAAAGAAACCACCAGTAATCTCCATTGATGATGAGGCTCTCGATGTAGTAAATCATGTTACGTACTACATATTCAGATCCTCACTCAATAATAACATTTCCCTGGACCAAGAGATCTATATCCGAATAGGCAAGGCAACAACAACAATGAGCAGATTAATAAAAAGGGTCTTGGAGAACAAAAAGCTCACTGTTAAAACAAAAACACGTATTTACTAGGCTTGTGTTTTCAGCACTCTCCTTTATGGTAGTGAGACATGGTCTACCTACATGCACCAGGAGAGAGAAGCTAAACAGATATCTCGTGCGATGCCTGTGCAGAATCGCGGGGTTTGGGTGGCAAGACAAAATCAAAACGCAGAGGTGTTGGAGAGCAAAGGCACTGTCACAATCGTGTCCATGCTTGGTCATCGAAGGCTCCGCTGGCTGGGACACATTTGGAGGATGGATAATTGCAGAATACCAACATTTCTCCTCTATGGGGAATTACAATTGGGGAAAATGGCTCAGTACATCAGTACAAGGATGTATGCAAGCCGGATATGCAGCCATCGATTTGGAATCATGGGAACATGACGATATGGATCGTGTTACACGGAGGTGCAGGAATAAGTAGGGAATACAGATAACAGAGATGATGATTGCTGAGAGGCAAAAAGATTCAGTTTGAGAAGACACGCCACACCATTCGATGCTGCAAACTGTACTGACTTTCCTTTCACATACTGTGTAAGACGCTTCTCTGCCCGGATTGGTCTTACGAATCACATTTGTGACCGTCATGGACTGTAGTTGCATACCTTTTTTTTCACATAACGTGTTTGCTCCTTCTTCTGACTTGTTTAGAGTCTGTGCACAGATTTGTAATGCTCATTAAGTGTGTTAGGGTCTGTTTTACAGTTATGGTTTGCATTTTGGCTATAGTCAAGCAATCCAAGAGACAGATCACGAAATGTACTGAGAGATCGTGTCACGGTATGTCAGAAGATTGTACATAATTGGAATGGGTATGTTCCTTATTGATGTGTTATACTTTAGACAAATACATTACTGGAATGGGTATGTTCCTTATTGATGTGTTATACCTTAGACAAATACATTACTGGAATGCAGATTTTAACTATGGGATGTGTCATTGTATTTTTACTTCAGATTTTCCTTTCAGATTTCCAAGAAATGCCTCATGTGCAGTTCACCGGACTATCCACCTGTGTGGTAGCTCTCTTCAGGGAGAGGCGTATGTGTGTCACTGTTCCTATAGTCTTCAAGATTACCATTACGGATACAAGATCGAATGTTTTGGACATTTTAATACATCTTGTTCTTATAATCAATGCAGTTCCTTTATTCCTTACATTTACATTGGGACTGGAAATACTGCCTCAAAGAAGTAAAGCTGTAATTGGTCTTCAACCAAATTGCAGGGATCTTCAGTTTAGACTCAATTCTCTGACATTGTTTCCACAACTATCTACATTCATTGTAGTATTATTCAGTGCAGTAATTTTAGTTGAAAACATAACAATATTACTTGAAATGGAGTTTCCCTGTGAATGGATTGTTCGCTTCCCGAACTGCTGACAGAACTTCTAAACGTCGTTCAGACTTTGCACAGTTGAACGATTAAAACTTCCGACCAGTTCACTCTTCCCTAGCTGTGTGTTTTAAACACACATACTAGTATAAGATGTTGATCATCAATGGCTGATGTAACAGTATTTTACATTTTAAACATCCTTTAAATTACAAACTGCAAAACTAATTCAATATAACACTAATTAATATAAATAGGCATACATACATTTAGTAGAATAACATAATAAATGATAATCAAATCAGTTACTTCCAAGTAAAATGTCGTTCATCAAACTTGTACTTGACATATGTATACACATCAAAAGTGCACACTAACATCAATTATGTCATCTGATTAAGAAAACACATCACAGGAAATCCATATTAGTTCATAATAAGTCATATATGTCATGACCATGTATTGTTCTTAAGTGTAATTTCGTTACAATTGCTAGCGTCCATCATTGATAAGGTTTTGCTACAATCTGAACATTAACGCAGGGGAAAAAAGGTATTCCAGTTTGTTAGTGTCGCTTTTAGCAAAGGTGCTCGGGGTTCCATCTCTCCGCCACAATGCCTAGTAATGACATACGCATGTATTTGTTTGATTGTTGATATCTCCTTACTCAGAATTACATTGATCCAGTCTTCTGATGACAATTCTACAACATCATTAATAGCAGAGCAAGTAAGCAGACGGTGATCAAAAGTTTCACTTGAGATTACACACTCTAGAGCGCGCTGTAACTGGATTAGACTCATACAATTGTTCAGTAAAGTATGATAGGTTCATGTGAAACAAATTGTAGTCTCTAATTACAGTAGATATTACTGATGCTGGCAATAGGGCTAGGGCTGAAGAATGTGCCGTAGACCTCTCTCCCGGTGTTTTCCCATTCTCAGATGATCAGCCACGTTTACGTGTTGTATTTATGGGGTGTATGGTTGACTGACGATTTGTTTACGTGGTTGCTTGTTCTTTACCTTAGCTAATCTTTCCAAATATGCATGTTCTGTCGGGTCATTTTGCGATTTTACTATGAAAGAAACGTCTTTTTTTACGAGCTCACCAAGAAACATAAATGCACCACTTGAACGATTCTTACCTCAAAGCGATCATGTGATGGTGGATATTGCAGCGCATGGACGTTGTACAATTATGTTGTCATACCTAGGGAAAGCAACTATCTGTACAATTAGGTTGTCGTCAGATCTCGTAGGGGAAGCAACTCCTAGTACAATTATGTTGTCAGATCTCGTAGGGGAAGCAACTCCTTGTATAATTATGCTGTCATACCAAGGGAAAGCAACTATCTGTACAATTAGGTTGTCATACCTAGCGAAAGCAACTCCTTGTACAATTATGTTGTCATATCTAGGGAAAGCAATTATTTGTACAATTAGGTTGTCATACCTAGGGAAAGCAATGTCAGAACTAGTGGAAGCAGCTCCTTGTACACTTATGTTGTCAGACCTCCTAGTGAAAGTAACTCCTTGTACACTTATGTTGTCAGACCTAGTGGCAGCAGCTCCTTGTACACTTATGTTGTCAGACCTCCTAGTGAAAGTAACTCCTTGTACACTTATGTTGTCAGACCTAGTGGAAGTAACTCCTTGTACACTTATGTTGTCAGACCTCCTAGTGAAAGTAACTCCTTGTACACTTATGTTGTCAGACCTAGTGGAAGTAACTCGTTGTACACTTATGTTGTCAGACCTCCTAGTGAAAGCCAATCCTTGTTCAGCAGCAGGTCTGTAAAATGTGTTGGTTTGATCTAAACATGTATTGTCCTGCTTGCTTTGGTTTGAAATATGACTTTTGTTTAATATTTGACGTGCATGTCAATAAGTAGTCATTATATTATGTATTGTTTGTGTACTTTGTTTATTACTGACAAGTTGCACCTCATAAAGTTCATGTAGTAAGAGGTCAATATATTGATATGACAAATATTAACATGATACATTTTGACATTGGAAATAATGACTTGAGAAATAATGACATGAGAAGTAATGACATGATAAATAATGACTTGCAAATATGACTAGAACTACTCTGTTGGCTGTATAAGTTCGTTGCCGATTGCAAGCGATGATGGCTACATTATTAGACGTAATGTGTGTCTTGATTATATAATTTGCTCTGTGTTTGGATGATCGCGAAAAAGAAAGAAGTGCGCTGGTCATCTACCTCAGTTTTTGTCCCAATCTGCATTGGACCAGTATCAAGACGATCACTCGACGTGACTGGTTGTAGCTCGGGATGCAGGCACAGTAGTTATATATCCCTTGAAATTAATGGTATCTCAAAACTTGCGGTATTAGATCGCCAAGCCGTTCCCCTTCATCACTTAGAGACGAGTGACTTTCCTCTCGATTACAGCGACACCCAATCTGTATACAGTAGTTATAATAAGATAAGACGGTTCTCTCACACGAATATTACACTATCGACAAACACTAAGGTTATACTTGAAGAAATTAAGATGGCCGCGCATGACTCGCTGGGCTCTCGACTCTAGTCAGTGTTTGTGTTGTTTTCTGCTGTTTGCTAGTTCCTGTTCGGATTATAATTGACAACTTCTTCACCAGGTGGTATCAATGACTTTATTATGTGAAATGTGTGTGCTCTAGATCGGTTACCCTATTTATAATGCTGCATCTTGCTGTGGATGTGCCTGGCTTAAGCTGTAAGAAACAAGTCCATGATGGCGTTCAACGTTCCGGTTAACTGCACACCATAATTTAGCAGAGGTTATCATTACTTGCTGTCCTTCCTACATGGACTGAAGCTGCCTTCCTTCTACCCTCCTCTCTGGAGGTTACACGATACCTCTCCCAACCCGGTAATATCATTACAGCACGACTCATGCTGACCCGAAAGTGGACACAATACAAATGGCTCAGGGACAGAACGCAACAAAACAAGGAGTCAAACATGGAAAAAGAAAGCCTTACACTAACACACTTATCGCTGTCCTCACCGCGAGGTGGCTCCACCTGGGCAGTTCGTGAGGATTTCAGTCGACACACTACGCATGAACAAGCCTCAGCGGTTGGTAATGGTAGTGGTCGTTCGTCGCAACGGGCCTCAGATGCCTATGGAAACATTATTAACTAGCACTGCACGCAAATAACACAAGAAGATCTCGATAAAAGGTCCATGGGAGTCACCTTTATACATGGCCATATGACATAACATAGATCTTGCAGCAACACTGAATTCCATCGCAGGAAGTAATATACTTGGATCATGAAATATCACTGCAGTTTCAAAATCAAAACTAGGGCAAGGAGAAGCTGCTAAGATAATTATCCATGTAGCTTTGTTAAGAGCTGTAGCTGTTTGTTTAAAACATGTATTTCGTGAGTCGAGCGAATTTTGAGGCTGAAAATCCTAGTAGTGCTGTTTTTTAATCGGGTGAGAGGCCTTCGGGGGGATATGCTGACCTTCTAAACTGCTGTTTGTGCTGAATTAAAAGATACCTGTTTTTATCCAGACTGACTATTGTCAATGTTGTGAAGCTGCTCAAATTACATACATATTAAATGATTGTCTGAGTGTGTTTTGCGTCTGGAGTGACAAGGACTTCTGAACGTTTTTATTCATGGCCCTAAAAAGGGTTTCATTTGATGTAAGATGTTCTATAGACGTACATGTACCTTCATATTATTGTAACTTGTGTGTGTATTTGTTTTGTCTTCGGCACAATACTGTATCTTAGTATGTGGAGTTATAGCAATTATTGAGATATGTTCGTGCATTTGTTGTGTTGTAAGAATCGTAATGTGTATGTGTGAGAGTGAATATAATTTTAATGCTAAAATTAGAGTGTGAACTTTAGTTGTGTGAATGGTACTTCATAGTTGTGTACATTATTAATATAAACTTGTATATGTATTTATTTTGTTGTTATTTGAATTGTGGTATACACATACTCTTATTTATACTCTATTCTATTAAACCTTCAAGACATCTCAGAAAGTAAATGGATTGTCATCGTATCTGGAGTGTTGTTATGCTTCTTGACCTCATAAATGGTAACGTGAAGCACCTACTTCGTGCAACTATTTCATCTACTGTGACGTACACAAGTCACACGTTTTGGTGCAGTCACAGCTGTCTAACGTTCAGGTCTGGTCTTCCATTGTTATCTCACCTAATCTGCAAGCTGCTGTTAGAATAGTTTCGTAACACACAGTGTTACATTGTAACGAAAAGAATGTAAACTAACATATATCCTGGTACATATTCTATATTGTTCTGGTCTTGGTTTTCTGATCTCCAGATATGGCCTAAGTAGGTCCATGCTGTTACAACACAGAGCCATGTACTGAACAGATATGATTGGTAGAGTCATTACGTTTGCTAGAAAATAAATGTAGACCATACGCACGGTTCTTCAGTGATATAATTCGTCGACCTTATTAATGTTACGTCCGTCAACGTGACAAAACGTTTAATAGGATTTCGTTTTGTTTGAAATTAGAAACTGCTGTTTTCTATTCTTAATAACAGGAATATTAAAATCAGCAGTGTACTTTTATTCTTCGAACGCAACAATTATGCATATGTTTCAGTCTCCCATACCAAGCTCACAATCCCATGGTATTCGATGGTGTTAATCGTAAATACGTTCTGGTAATACATGATGAGTTATGGTTAGAACAGATTAATTTTGCAGTTTTTTTTTGGAAGCCGCAACCTCGCTGCAATGGAGGTTACCTTTTAACAAAAAAAGTTCAGGGAGTAAACTTTGAAGAAAAAAATCTGCAGTATCTGCTATCGGTAAACTTCTTGATTATATCTTGACACTGGACATAAAAATGTATGTCTGAGGGAGATCGATGAAGTACAGCTCAAATAGTAGTCACTGAAATACATCTTCGCACGTGAGAGCGTTAGGCCAGAATATCTGACCCTGTCAGTCTGAGAGAGATAGATGGAGTACATCTCAAATAGTAGTCACTGAAATACATGTTCGCACGTTAGAGCATTAAGCCAGAATATCTGACCATGTCAGTATCTTGTTTAGCGATTGGCAACTAGTGTTATAGTGTGTGTGAGATGTGAACATACCTCCTATTAAGCCTAGTGTGAATTTTTGTTTGTGTGTGTGTGTGAATTGTGGAATTATTTGTGAATATACAGTGAGTTCAAATAAAAAGCACTGTAGTCGCATTTGTAATGTTTTTTTTCTAGGAACTATGAATGATCCGAAATGTTTGGAGTGATTGCAATTATTTTATCGTCTCTTTTTTTTAATTTGGCGTGTGAACGATCTTTGTGTATACAAATTCAAGATTTCGATTTCACGCCAGGGTGGGACTTTGATAACAATGTTAGAAATGTGGTTATCTACACCAGTGGTGCACTAGTATGCTTTAGCAAACATCAAGTCGTCCGTCCACTGGTAAACTGGGAATGCTATGGTCCACATCAAGTCGTCCGTCCACTGGTAAACTGGGGATGCTATGGTCCACATCAAATCGTCCGTCCACTGGTAAACTGGGGATGCTATGGTCCACATCAAGTCGTCCGTCCACTGGTAAACTGGGGATGCTATGGTCCACATCAAATCGTCCGTCCACTGGTAAACTGGGGATGCTATGGTCCACATCAAGTCGTCCGTCCACTGGTAAACTGGGGATGCTATGGTCCACATCAAGTCGTCCGTCCACTGGTAAACTGGGGATGCTATGGTCCACATCAAATCGGCCGCCCAGCTGGGCACTAAGGGTGGAAATAGCTTACATCACGTTGGCCACCCTGCGGTGCACTAGGGGTGGAAATAGTTAACATCACGTCGGCCACCCATCGGTGCACTAGGGGTGGAAATAGCTAACATCACGTCGGCCACCCAGCTGGGCACAAGGTGTGGCAATAGCCAACATCACATCGGCCATTTCTACTTTCCCAAATTATTCTGGTCCCCACTCGTACCATCGTGAACATTCCTGATCCAACTGGTCACAGAATCGCTATTGCGCAGAAGGAACGTAGAGGCATTAACAACTGCGCCAGCTATGCTCCAAATGAGTTATTGCGTTTATTGAATCTAGTCGTCGAATTTCGTTTGTTATATGAATAGCAGAATATACTTGTAATTAAATTGTATGAAGTTTATTTTACACAGGCCACGAAAAGTTAACATCCATGTACAAGGCTAGTAAGCCACGTGAAGTAAAATGTACAAAATCAAGTACGTACTATTGATACCCTTCAGATACCTGTCAGCAGGCACTTAACTATCTATTTGAATGCAGGATTTAAGAATTCTAAGTAAAGAAGTAGTCGGTGTATTTGTTATGCTAAAAAATAATGTTTCTGTGTACAAAATGGCTGTAATTATTGAGTTGAAAAACCAAATTTGTGTTTTTTGTCGAAGAACAAACGATAGATGAACTGTGTGTGTAGACGGTCGGTAACTTGTGAACCTAGTCGGTATACTTACTCAATTATATGCATGATTTTCTATACGTGAACATTCTGGATGTAATTATTTAATCTAGTCGGTTTATGTTTTATTAGTGGGCAATACGGTGCAGATATAATGTGATTAAATCATAAAGCAAGCTACGTCTGGTTGATCTATCAGGTTAAGGTAGCCCTAGCTCACACGTATGGTTGATGTGTACAGGGTTACGAGAACACGACTGGCAGAAGTGTATCATGTTATATTAACAATAGCTCACATGTATGGTTGATGTATCAGGTTAAGTGAACCATAACTCACACGTCTGGTTGATGTATCATGTTAAGTAAACCATAGATAACACGTCTGGTTGATGTATCAGGTTAAGTGAACCATATCTCACATGTCTGGTTAATGTATCAGGTTAAGTGAACCAAATCCCACACATCTTGTTGATGTATCAGGTTAAGTGAACCATAGCCCACACATCTGGTTGATGTATACGGTTAAGTGAACCATATCCCACACATCTTGTTGATGTATCAGGTTAAGTGAACCATAGCCCACACATCTGGTTGATGTATGAGGTTAAGTGAACCATAGCTAATACGTCGGGTTGATGTGCACCAGGTTAAATGAACCATAGCTCATACGTCTCGTTGATGTATCAGATTAAATGAACCATAGCTAACGCTTCTGGATGATGTATCAAGTTATATGAACCATAGCTAACACGTCTGGTTGATGTATCAAGTTGGGTGAACCATAGATAACACGTCTGATTAATATATATCAGGTTAAGTAAACGATAGCTAACACGTCGTGTTGATGTGTATCAGGTTAACAGAACCATAGCTAACACGTCTTTTTAATTAGTATCAGGTTAAGTGAACCATAGCTAACATGTCTGATTGATGTGTAACAGGTTAAGTGAACCATAGCTCACGCGTCTTTTTAATGTGTTTAAGGTTAGGAGAACTATAGCTAATATGTCTGATTGACGTGTAACAGGTTTAGTTAACCAAAGCTAACACGTCTGGTTGATGTGTAACATGTTAAGTGAACCATAGCTCACACGTTTGATTAATGTGTAACAGGTTAAGTGAACCATAGCGAACACGTCTGGTTGATGTGTATCAGTCTAAGTGAACGGTAGCTCACACGTCTGGTTAATTTTAAACAGGTTAAGTGAATCATAGCTCACACATCTGGTTCACGTATCAGTTTAAATGAACCATAACTAACACGTTTGGTTGATATATCAGGTTAAGTAAACCATAGCTAACACGTCTGGTTGATGTGTAACAGGTTAGGTGAGCCGCTAACACGTCTGGTTGATGTGTAACAGGTTAAGTGAACCATAGCTAACACGTCTGGTTGATGTGTAACAGGTTAGGTGAGCCGCTGACACGTCTGGTTGATGTGTAACAGATTAAGTGAACCATAGCTAACACGTCTGGTTGATATATCAGGTTAAGTAAACCACAGCTAACACGTCTGGTTGATGTGTGACAGGTTAGGTGAGCCGCTAACACGTCTGGTTGATGTGTAACAGGTTAGGTGAGCCGCAAACACGTCTGGTTGATGTGTAACAGGTTAAGTGAACCATAGCTAACACGTCTGGTTGATGAATCAAGTTATATGAACCATAGCTCACACGTCTGGTTGATGTATCAGTTTAAGTGAACCATAGCTCACATGTCTGGTTATTTGTATAATGTTAAGCGAACCATAGCTCACACGTCTAGTTATTTGTATCAGGTTAAGTCTTGTTTGGATATTATCATAAACAAAGTAAGGGGGAGGGGGATTGGGGAGCGTGAGGAGCAGACAAGGATATCAGCGTGGGAATCCAAGTGACGGATGGGGTTTTCACTGTAGTACGAACCTACTGAAACCGAAAGATATTGGGTCCGCCATTGGTTTCTAAGAGCTTAACTCAAATGTGCGTTCTGTCGATGAATGAAGCCGCAGCGATAGACGCATTGGCTGCTGGATCCAGAGATAAACAGTAGCTCATTAATACTTCTTTTACCCCGATAATGACAGGTGTACTAATGTAGATCATCACAAACAAACAGGGCAATCCTTAGTGGGGCAGAATATAATGGAAGTAATTTGAATGAGGCTGTGACACGCATTAAACAGAACACCAACAAAAATTAACAGTTCGTCCTAAATGACAAGAGAAGTAGATAGCGGCACAGGCACAATTTGATATTCGATCAAGCCGCAAACATTACGCTGACTGGTGTCAAACTTGGGTCATAGAAGATGTGTTGACAGAGGCTTGTCAGGCGTTAGCTATTGTTGAAGTATTTGCATATGCTAGTCAGATGATGAACCTAGTGGAGGTGTTGGTGTAGGCGTGTCAGACTTGGGTCGTAGAAGAGGTGTTGATAGAGGCTCGTCAGAGGAGGGTCGTTTTTGAAGTGATTCCATAGCATGGTCAGATGTGGAACTTGGTGGATCTGTTGGTGAAGGCTGATCGGACGTGGAACCTAGTGGATGCGATAGTGGAGGCTGAGACATAGAACCTACTGGAAGTGTTTGCGGAGGCTGGTCAGAAGTGGGACGTAGTTGAGGTGTTCATGGAGGCTGGTCAGAAATATGACCTAGTGGAAGTGTTGGCGGAGGCTGGCCAGAAGTGGGACCTAGTTGCGATGGTAGTAGATGCTGCTGTCAGATGTTCTGACTAGTGGAGGTGTTGACAGAGGACAGAAGTGATTTGCGTGTGAACTATACCGAACTTTGGAGTTGGGGATGAAAAAAGGTAACAAAGGCGATTTATTGACGGATAGACTAATGTTTTCTAGGAAAGGTGTACGCTATTATACATGTCGTGAAGGGTACGTTATGTTTGCTTTATGCACTTTGTTTCATTAACTTGTCGTCTTAGAGCTTCCTTTTTAAAACTCTCCACCACAATTATTGCTATTGCGAAAACATTCGGTAAATATCTCTTGAAACGTCTGTCTATATTTTGTGCTCATTTTAAAATACACGAACATGTTAACACTGAAGCTGATGTTCTCAAACAACATGGCAACGGTCCAGACTGTAATGCAGATTGTAGTATCTACCACTAACGCTGAATTCTGGTTCCAGAAATGTAGTAGCTGCCAACATCACGGCCGGGATGTAACACATAATTAGAACTGTTGATCTGCCGAAGACGGATGTGTCGGACCGAAAGGTGCAAATATCGCAGTCAAACTGTAAACTAGCGACACAACGCATACCGTTCTCTGGACTTCATCCTGCTACTTGTAAAACTCTGTTCAAATCTTAGTAGCGGGAGATTGAGAATGAACGCAGAAGAAGAAGAAGAAGAAGAACTGTTGCTATAAGAGGACATGGACTCTGAACTTTCCGTCAGAGCGTTTGCTGATTTCCGCCACGTAGTCTTCTGTCCAAGTTTATGAATTAAGGCCAAGGTAAACACCACAATGGCTGGAAAGGCTAAGGACGTTGTTATGGCGTGGATAATGTAAAATGTGGACTCGGCAGTGTGTTATTTTTTATTCCGAAAACAATTCCGAGAAGTGTCGATATAAAGTATGCAGTATAAAGGAAGAAGAGTTATCAATGTTAGACAATATATGAGTATGACAACTGCGGTAGTCCTTCTTGGCGTTATCATCTGTTTGACGTGGAGAGGAAACGTTATGCACAGACACCTCTCAGCTGTAATAAAGACTGTGATAAGGCAGGTTATGTTAGCAAACATTTCTCGATTAAGAGCAGTTGTCAGGTATTGAACTTCGGCATAGGCCATTGGTATACGTGCGTTCTCAAACAGCGGGTTCACATACGAGTTAAATATGTGTTGCAAAACGAGGCTGAAAAGGTCTGAGATGGCCAGCGCGAAAAAGCTAATGTTGATGGTCGTATCAAGACGTGGTCTATAAAATATGATCAAGTTGATAACGTTCGTTACTGTCCCGAAGAAACTGATCCCTCCTCACAGAATCACGTAATTCACAAACGTCATAATTTGCTTCTGGCAATCGCTGACAAGTTTAGCCGTATATTGGACGTTCGAGGCTTGATTGTTTTCTTGAGAATAATTGAAAACTTCACAGATCAAATCTATAGCAAAGGTAGAAATAGTCGGTGCACATGCACGATAGTGTTCTCTCAGCACATAATTCGGTTGTATATATTGTTTTA
The DNA here is from genome assembly GCA_036924085.1 of Ariolimax columbianus. Taxonomy (NCBI): domain Eukaryota; kingdom Metazoa; phylum Mollusca; class Gastropoda; order Stylommatophora; family Arionidae; genus Ariolimax; species Ariolimax columbianus. Next base: position 9,604,556 of record JAVGWX010000010.1, read on the forward strand.
ATCGACAGTCACTGTTCTTGATACACGTGAGTTTCATTTGGCTAAGTGTTGGTTGATCCCATCTTCCTGTTATGTATTTGTAAATGATGTTATTGTTCTAATTCGATGGATTAATAAAATAGTGTAAGTTGATTTAACTGTTATGAAAGTGTGAACAAATTTTTTATTCCTTATGTGCAAAGTCATGCTGTTCTTTGAAATGACATCATGTTGTTATTTTCCGATTCAAAATATTAAAACAATGTCCTGAAATGTAAGTGATAAAAAGTTTTATGATTAATACAAGAGCATATATAGACAGACCTCGACTTACATAGATTCTACATAATTAGACCCCATCTTTCAAAGACTGTTCATAATTAGGCCACGATTTGCACAGATTCTACATAATTAGACCACGATTTACATATAATGTACAAAATTAGACCACAATTTACACAAAATGGACATAATTAGACCACGACTTACACAGACTGTACGTGATTAAACCATGCCATACTAACATTGAACATGTCTAGACACCGACTTAGTAAGATTTTACATGATTAGACACTGATTTACTAAGATTGTACATGGTTAGACACCGACTTAGTAAGATTGTACATTATTACACCCGGACTTTGAAAGATCGTACATGATTAGACACTGATTTACAAAGACTTTTCAAGATGAGACACCGATTTACTAAGATTGTACATGGTTAGACACTGATTTACTCAGATTGTACATGGTTAGACACCGATTTACTAAGATTGTACATAGTTAGACACCGATTTACTAAGATTGTACATGGTTAGACACTGATTTACTAAGATTTTAGATGGTTATACACCAATTTACTAAGATTGTACATGGTTAGACACCGATTTACTAAGATTGTACATGGTTAGACACTGATTTACTAAGATTTTACATGGTTAGACACCAATTTACTAAAATTGTACATGTTAAGACACCGACTTACTAAAATTGTACATGATTAGACACCGACTCACTAAAATTGTACATGATTAGAATATCGAGCTTAACAATGTGTATGATCACGTATGATTACTAACAACACAATTATATTTGTTACCATTATTATTTTTGTTATGGTATCCAGTACAGTACACTACTTGCACATCACCAATGCATATTACCGTAATGTGGATTAGGGAAACATGCTTCGTAATTGAGTTTGACGATAGTCTGTATACTTATAACCGAGTGGTATGTCGGGGTCTTTGTGTATGATACAGACAAGAAAAGCACCACTGCCCCACAGAGAGCATGTCGTAAGCGGCGGCTAACTGGCATTATACCAGCCATGAGTAGGTGCTTTGTTAAGAGCAGAATAGATAGCGCCTAAAAGGCTGCGTGTCTACTTTGCTCTAGTGCTTGAGTATTAACCACGCTCTGTGGCACTTGTTCCAATACAGCAGAGTAATACGCTGCTCGAGCCTAGCCAGCTAAGCCGGAAATCCTCCGCCCATTTAGCTTACTTAGAGCTTGGGCCTGCACAGGCACATCCACCCTTGCAGAAATACAGGTCGACTAAGACTAAGACTTTGGTCGGGTACTGCAAGCTGTAGGCTTGCTTAGCTGTCTGCAAAGCTGCCCTCCTCCCTTATATACAGCGCGGACTGCCTGTAATTCAAAGCTACCCTCCTCCCTTATATACAGCGGGGACTGCCTGTAATTCAAAGCTACCCTCCTCCCTTATATACAGCGGGGACTGCCTGTAATTCAAAGCTACCCTCCTCCCTTATATACATCGGGGACTGCCTGTAATTCAAAGCTACCCTCCTCCCTTATATACATCGGGGACTGCCTGTAATTCAAAGCTACCCTCCTCCCTTATATACATCGGGGACTGCCTGTAATTCAAAGCTACCCTCCTCCCTTATATACATCGGGGACTGCCTGTAATTCAAAGCTACCCTCCTCCCTTATATACATCGGGGACTGCCTGTAATTCAAAGCTACCCTCCTCCCTTATATACATCGGGGACTGCCTGTAATTCAACAGAGCAGGAGACAACTTGACCGTATCGATCCATTTCACAACACAGGTCATCATAAAGTATCTTCGAATATGTTATCACATGTCTTAATAACACCGTATCTAATTTCGGTCTTTCGGCTCCACAATCGCAAACCACATATTGAGTAAGTTCTTAGTGATAGGAGTGTTATAATCTATTATAGGCTATCACATGATGGATGAGTCGTAGACTATTTACAAGTTACACCTACAAAAGACAAACGTGAAAGGACAATGGAGCACATTATTTCTTCTTTGGGGTCAGTTGACTTTGTTCCCGACGTCGCTGCACCCACTTCGATATTGTCAAAAATTGGATTCAAATTCCAGAACACCTTTTATTTGACTTTCTTTTCTGCTATTGAACATGTGTCTTTTAAAGTTTTCAAATCTTGTTTCTTTTTGCCGAAAAGTGTCGCTTCTTTTGTTTACACAATAACGGTTCGTTGAAACTTTCGATTAACGATGTAAAGGTTGCTTATTACAAGTAAAATGCACCCAAAGATCTTTGAAAAACAAACATAACCAATAGTCGAAAGACAATTAAGTGACAAACAGTTTGGCTTCAGAAAAGGAAGAGGTTGTATAGACGCCCTGTTTACGCCAAGACGTGCTTGTGAACAACATATTGAATTTAAGTGACTTTGAACAATGAAGTTTGTCACCTCCATACGTTCTGACTTTGAATAAAGAAGTCAGTTAGCCCACGTAAGTTCGGACTTTGAACAATGGAGTTAGTCACCCCACATAAGTTCTGACTTTGAACAAAGAAGTTAGTCACCCCACAGAAGTTCTGACTTTGAACAAAAAAGTCAGTTAGCCCACATAAGTTCCGACTTTGAACACAGAAGTTAGTCACCCCACATAAGTTGTGAGATTGAATAAAGAATTTAGTCACCCTACATAAGTTGTGAGATTGAATAAAGAATTTAGTCACCCTACATAAGTTTTGAGATTGAATAAAGAATTTAGTCACCCTACATAAGTTGTGAGATTGAATAAAGAATTTGGGATCAAGATGCTGAGCAGCGCATGAGCTGCAGTGGTCAGCGACCCATAGCTGACTGCTAGCGTCAGGGCCAGCGAACCATACCTGCCAAGACCCTTCTACACCTCCACGCGGTGATCCTAGATAACAGGCTTCAGCAGGGGCAGACTAGCTAAGGAGAAGGGATCGAAGAGGGAATGCTAACCCGGTACTAAAAAAATGTTTGCTGAAGTCGGATGTGTTGGACCGAAAGGTGCACATATCGCAGTCAAGCTGTAAACTACGACACAACGCATTCCGTTCTCTGGACTACATTCTGCTACTTAAGCCCTTTCAGGATTTTGTAGCGGGAGATTGAGAGCGAACGAAGAAGAAGAAGAATAAAGAATTTAGTCACCCTACATAAGTTTTGAGATTGAATAAAGAAGTGTCACCCCACATTAGTTCTGACTTTGAATCAAGAAATTAGTCATCTCACCTATCATTACCTGTGACTTTAAATAATGATGATAGTCACCCCACCTAAGTTGTGACTTTGAGCAATGAAGTTAATCGTTCTATATAGATAACAGATATTGAGACCTTAAACAATGAAGTTAGTAGTTCTATATAGCTAATATAAGCTGAGGCCTTAAATAATTAAGTAAGTCGTTCTATATAGATTATATAAGCTGAGGCCTTCAACAATTAAGTTAGTCGTTCTATATAGCTAACATACGTTGAAGCCTTCAACAATTGAGTTAGTCGTTTTATATAGCTAACTTACGTTGAAGCCTTTTAACAATGACGTTTCAATCCCTTCATCATCCAGACAAGGATTACATTTAGAAGCAACATAAAGTTATGGCCCGATCAACCTTGTCAAGTGTACATTGATGTGTTTGCCACATAAGAAGAACCCCTGTTACATGCCACCAAAGAAACATCATCAAGAGTTGAGTTAGTCCTGTTACATGAAAACAAGGGATGCAACTTCACATAAACTGAAGTATCCTAATCCATCAGCACTTATCTCGTATAACTGTGGCACGTTTTTCCGCCTTAGTGGTAAATCCGTCCCAAAACCTGAGATCTCATTCAGTAAATTCTCGAAAATTATATCATCTGCATTATTATCTGATGTGGGAACATCTGCTCATTTAGTCACATACCAACATATGTGCCGAAAACTCGTAAGTAAAGTCTCTATCCTTTTACCCAATAAACATAATTATCTGATGTGGAGATATCTGCTCATTTAGTCACATACCAACATATGTGCCGAAAACTCGTAAGTAAAGTTTATATCTTTTTACCCAATAAACATAATTATCTGATGTGGAGATATCTGCTTATTTAGTCACATACCAACATATGTGCCGAAAACTCGTAAGTAAAGTCTATATCCTTTTACCCAATAAACATAATTATCTGATGTGGAGATATCTGCTCATTTAGTCACATACCAACATATGTGCCGAAAACTCGTAAGTAAAGTTTATATCTTTTTACCCAATAAACATAATTATCTGATGTGGAGATATCTGCTTATTTAGTCACATACCAACATATGTGCCGAAAACTCGTAAGTAAAGTCTATATCCTTTTATCCAATATACATCAGTATCTAATGTGGAAACATCTGCTCATTTAGTCACATACCTAAAGTTGTGAAGAAAAAGAGTCCATTGAAGTCTCTATTCTTTCATCCCTAACAGCACAAACTGATGTATGCATAATATCATAAATTTAATCAATACAATGTAGCCGTGCTGAAAACTATTGATATCGTTCCTTTGACACCTCTACAAATACATCAATTCACGTGATTTACCAGTAATAATATAGTATTAACTTTGTCCTCAATAGCATATATACGACATAAAGCACGTGATTCGTGTTTAAGTTGATATGCATTATAGGTTCAGCGTTTAGCAATCTTAATTGTCTAATTAAATATAATCCTTACTGTATTTACACAGCGGCGGTTATCGAGAAGACATATAATTTTAAAACCATGTTCCGATGCCACAAAACATTGAAAATAACGTATCTTGTTCTACAAAACAGAAAACAGAAAAACAACAACACGTGGACAGTGTCATCTTAAAATCTATAACAGTGTTCGTTAATTAGAAAATGTATAATTAATATTGTTTGGCATAACAAAATAGGGAGTAAAAATTGTGCAAATTGCAGAAAATGCACGTTGACTGGCAAATGTGCCTGCCGGAAAACATATAATTATTAATACACACAATACGACGAGTTTTAAACAGATCATCATCATCATCATCTTATATCAACTTGTGTCGTTAGACGGCGTGGGGAGTTATCTGTCGTGTGCCAGCTTTGTCGCCGATGTTGTAATTTCGTGTTTCCTCAGTGTATCACTGACACCATGTATCCATCTTTGACGTGGTCTGCCTCTTGCTCTGCAACCCTGATGTCTGGTATTGTAGATACGAGTAGCTGGTGACTTCGGTTGCATTCATGTCAGGTGTACAAACCATTTTCGTCTCTTTCTCTCCATGTATTCTATGCACGGTGTTGCACCCACCGTCTGTCTGATTATTTCGTTTCTCAATCTGCCCAGCCTTATGACCCTGACAACCTCTCATACCATGATTTTTCTTTCTTGTGCCTTAGTGAGAGTCCATGTCTGACACTGGTTCCACAGAGTTCGTATAAAAATACTATTTATTTGATGTATCTCTGTCTTGATTGGAATGTGTTTGTGTATTAGTAATGGTGAGAGCTGATAGGTAACCGCATTAGCTTTCTTTGTTCTTGATTCCACCGCTCTATTTAGCCTTCTATCTTGTGTAATACGCTGCCCAAGTATTTGAATTTATTGACTTATTTAAGCTTTTGCGCTTTGTATCTGTATATTTAGTGCTTTCTTTATTCTGCTGATTTGTATTGCCTCAGTCGTTGATGTACTAATCCTCATATTATATATATTGCAAGCATTGTTAAGGGTATCCTGATGTTCTTGGAGGTTTTTGTTCATCGGAATAAAAAAGGCTATGATCATTTTCAAAAATGGATATCGTTCACTGTGGTGGTTTCTGGTTTTGCTTCAGTTGTTATGTGATCCATGTATACAATGAACAAACGTGGTGATAGAATACATTCCTATTATACCCCTGTCTGAGCTGAAAATCTCTTAGTGAGTCAGCTTGTTGTTCTAATAGTACTGCAACTGTTTTTTTTAACATTGCTATTTTGTTTTGTAATATGTGTTCTTACACTCCATTGTTTTCCAGGATTTCTCATAGCATGTTTCTTTCTACTCTGATCTACAAAAACGAAGTTATGTTCCCGATTAAATTCAAAAGTTTGTTCAGAAATATGTCTTAGAGTAAACATGACGTCTCTCATCCTCTTGCTTTTCTGCAGTCACACTGTCACTTAATTGTTGTTTCTACTATCGATCTTGATCTGTTTTCAAGGATATTTGCGTTCATTTTATCTATATAACTAAATATATATTTTCTCATGTATGTTTTAGTCTCTTTTGTTTTCTTTTTTCTGACAAATGTGTAAAACTATTGATTTTTGCCAGTTTTCTGGAACTTCCATTGTTGTCCGTGCTACATTCATTATTCTGGACAGCCATTTTACTGCCGTTATTCCTCAGGCTTGTACGGCCTCTGTTGTCTGAGCGTCAGTCGACCTGTATTTCTACAGAAGCATACGCCCCTAGGTTGGTCCCAGTTCTGATGTGAGCTGGATGTAGCAAAGAGGAGGATTTCCTGCCTAGCAGGCTAGGCTCGAGCAGCTTATTACTCTACTATGGAGGGTGGTTAACTGATGTGGGAGTCCATCTTTATAGTTTCAAAGTCTAGAGCAAAATAGATCCGCAGCCTGTTAGGCGCCATCTATGCTGCTCTTAACAGACATACTAACCATGGCAAATATTATGCAATGTCACACAGTTAGTCGCTTATTACGACATGCTCTGTGTGGAGCAGTGGTGTTATTCTTGTCCTTGTCATACACATAGACCCCGGCAAACCACTCGTCCTCTGTTGTAATACCATCTATTCCTGGTGTCTTGTTTCGTGAACGCTTTATGACAACTTGTTCGACTTCTGCTGCAATGGTTGGTAATTATTATCTTACCTTGTAACTTGGTGTGAATATTTCATTATCGCCTATTTCTACCGGATTCAAACAAATATTGAAATAGTCCTCCCTTCTCAGTTTTTTTATTCATATTTTCGTTATGTAATGGGATATTATGTTTGTCAGTTAAGATTTCATATTTTCGTTATGTAATGGGATATTATGTTTGTCAGTTAAGATTTCATATTTTCGTTATGTAATGGGATATTATGTTTGTCAGTTAAGATTTCATATTTTCGTTATGTAATGGGATATTATGTTTGTCAGTTAAGATTTCATATTTTCGTTATGTAATGGGATATTATGTTTGTCAGTTAAGATTTCATATTTTCGTTATGTAATGGGATATTATGTTTGTCAGTTAAGATTTCATATTTTCGTTATGTAATGGGATATTATGTTTGTCAGTTAAGATTTCATATTTTCGTTATGTAATGGGATATTATGTTTGTCAGTTAAGATTTCATATTTTCGTTATGTAATGGGATATTATGTTTGTCAGTTAAGATTTCATATTTTCGTTATGTAATGGGATATTATGTTTGTCAGTTAAGATTTCATATTTTCGTTATGTAATGGGATATTATGTTTGTCAGTTAAGATTTCATATTTTCGTCATGTAATGGGATATTATGTTTGTCAGTTAAGATAGTTGAAGGGATAAAACATCCGTCTCTCAATTCCATTTCATTCAACAGTTTTATAGAACTCTCGTTCATATTCTTTTCAAAGGTTTCTAAGCGTTTTGCCATATTTTTGTCATGAACTTGCTTGTGCCTGCTTTATAATTTTGCTTCTATCTCTTCTGCTGTTTTGTAATGTTCATAATCGTCTTCTGTTTTTGAATGTACCTTTATTTTAAAGAGTTCTTCTTTTATTTTTCACAACTTGTTTACCTCTTCACTCAATCACATGCTTTTCTGTTTGCATTGCCTTTTATTTTGAACACATCAGTTCTTCTTCAGGCTATAAGTAATTGTATTTTTGACATGTACCCATTCAAATGCTAAGTTGTGTACTTTTTCTAATATGTTTTGGTATGCACTGTCAATCTCGCAGAAAACATTTTATTGACATATTAAATGCGCAGTCACTTTATCTTTATTACTTTTGAGTCGTTTAATCAGTTACATCTATGTATGTGTTGTTGGCAGTGTGACATAATCACTGGCCTGTGATCTGTTTCCGTTGAAGTTACCCATTACAATTAGTATATCTTTGTCGTTGACTTTGTGTTTACAGTTTCTGACAAATTGTCGGAAAAACCCCTCTTTTGTTTCACTGTGGCTATCATTACAAGGCGCCTACACTTGTTTTAGTGTAGTTGCTCTTCCTTCAGCCATGTGTATCCTACTTTATCGTATGTATCAGTATAGGACGTGTCCCGTCTAATTTAATCGTCATCAAATTGTGTTGATTTTAAACATCTTTTTAAACAGTGGAACGACATCACTTTTATTAGAACTGTATGTACATTTTGAATTCAAATGATATGCGATTGTTAAACACATGCATGCCTAGACAGTCCGACCGGCTGTATTCGAATGTGATCACTGATTTGTACTATTTATGCGTGTGCCGTTTTAGACTAACTGCGTATTGGTCAGGCAAGTTCATTGATCGATGTTTCACATCAGACAAAGAAGACTGGCTCAAGGACTATGGTATATAAATGATATACGAGTTTATTTCATGAACCCTAGATTAAGAGGTAGTGGTTTACCATACCTCGTGTGTATTGCTTGTTATCTTATCTAGAATAATGTATTAATTATATAATTATATAAATTAGATGTCCATAGCTTTTAGAGCAAGGTGATATAAATGCAAATGGTTGTATACATACTCTGCAGGGTCTTCTAAACCAGTATAAAAACGTAAGTTAAGTTAAGTTAGAGTAGAAGACTCGGCATTTCGTTGAGTTTTAAATTAGAGATGGCAATATAATGTATAAATTTACTTACTTGATTGTTTGATGCTCCGTTCGTTAGCGATGGATGTTCCTACTGCTGGTCCCAACCTCGTCTTCATCAATGTGAATCTTATGATTTTTCCCAGCTCGAAGATATTAGACTGTTGTATGTAATGAAATGTACACCAAATGTCTTGAGCATCTGTGCTTTATTTATTCGTATTTTAGCAAGGATGTATCTTGTCATGCTTTTCTCTATTTCGCCTGTATCACTTTCTGTTTTTCTCCGTTTTTGTAGTACACAGCTCCTGGTCTATTCTCTAAATGCTCTTTGGTCTTCAGTTGCCCAGATTTATTTTTAAAGTACCACAGCAGAGATAAGCTGGCAGCTTTCACTTGAGCTTTTTGCTATGTTTGACATGTGTAACGGAATCTTCGTTCTACGATTTCCTGTCCAACCATGTTCGTTAATATCAGCTTTCCTTGTGTAACATTGTCGATCTAATTCAGACCATTATTATGTCCCAATTAATAGTTGATGGAGCCATGTAATCTTTTTACATTGAGTGCGGACATCATCCACGCGTCTGCTCCACAGATAAGGATTCACTTCACATCGGAGGTGAAGATCCTCACCTTGATATATGTTTTATTCGGTTTACAGTTCCAAATTAGTCTTACATGCAACTCTTGCCACTTTGGTTACATCCAAACTGCAGCGACTGCCTTGCTTATGATGTTCCTTAGTTACATGAACCATAAGAGCTCTTCTCAGTGATATCCACTCAGTTCTTACGCGCTTTGATATCGGCTATGGGATTAAAGATCTTTTTGGAATGGTTTGCTGCCAACTCTCATTCCATCTTTTGTGTTTGAACGATTTACTTTGTTATCATTGATTCATGAGTTCTATCTCGTCCACTGTAGAGATGTTAATGTCATAACATGTCCAAACGATTGTAATAATGAGTATATATGTTTTAGAGATAGCGTCATTATTCATAAGTAGCTTCGTATTAGTCTACTTTGTTGTTGATATTGCCATCACATGTTTCTGCCAGTACCATGCAATCCCATTCACGTTTCCTCATGCTACATATTATGTTGCTGCTATAGCTACACTATCGATGTAGTTTTTCTTTTCTGTACTATTCCTCATTTGACGTCTTTGTCCAAATCTGCCAAGTCTGCATGTTCTTTTGTTTTCAGAGTTCTAGATTTCCTGTTAAGTAATTTATTGGTATGTAACTCTTAAATCTTTGAACGACTGCTGCGGCACCAATTATTTATACAAGTGGTTTTCTTACTCAAATAATAATAGAACTTCTTATTCAAGACATTGTGTAACTATTGCCATTTTCAACATCAATGTTAGCTAGTTTGGAACGATGCAGAATGTCAATTAGTTCCACGCTTCCTCTCTCTCTCTCAATATTCGAAATGAGGAATATCTACAAAAAATGTAGAGAGTTTAATATAGCCATGTACACATTTTTCATCGATTACATCAAGGCCTTCGATACGGTGAAACATTAACATCTGTGGAACATCATGAAGGAAATGGTTTTTCCTGTGCACATTATACATCTCATTGAAACGTTATACAAAGATCAACGAGCCGCTGTCCGAATATCTGGGCAAACATCAGATTCGTTCGCAGTACAAAAGGGAGTAAGACAGGGATGTATCCTCTCACCTTATCAATATAAAATCTATGCGGAATGTATAATGAGACATGTTAGAGAAGACGAGAACATTGACAGTTTTCATACATTTACGACTGGCGGGTACAAGATTCCAGAGTTGCAATACGCAGGCGACACAGGGATACTTTCAATAAATGTAGAAGGACTAGAGCAGCCAAGTTCAGCTGCAAATAGACACAGTGACAATCAAAACCTGTTCATAAACATTAACAAAACAAAAATAATGACCACCAACAAAACACAATGTCAAAATAAATGTACAGTAGATGGTGAGGAAATAGATTATGTCACGTATTTTGAATACATGGGCTCCAGAATTGACAAAACTGGCGACTGCTCGAAAGAAACAGAAGAAGACTAGCAATGGCAATGCAGAGACTGAACAGCCTGAAGAAAGTATGGCAGGGCACCAATCAAACGACAAAAGTAATTGTCTCGGGAGCCTGTGTTTTTTCTGTGGCAGCTTATGGCTCCGAATCATTGATGATAACCAAAACGTCTAGAAAAAGAATCGAATCAGTTGAATAAAAATGTTACAGAAAGATCCTCAGAATACCCTGGACTTAGAAAAAGTGAATTGCAGACATTCGGCAAGAGTTGAGCATAGAGGAAAACTAGTTTATCAATTCCATTATGGCCAGAAAATGTAAATACTTTGGTCACATCAAGAGACACAACGGTCTTGAGAGAACACTGATCCAAGGTCTGGTGCCACGCAAAAGAGAAAGGGTTAGACAGAGAAGACTATGGTACACAGACATCCAGAAATGCCTGGGTATGACTGTGGCGGAGGCTGGAGTTTTGGCCATCGAAAATGTTTCTTTCAGACATGCGTTCATGGGAGCGACGTTCTATAAAGGACATGGTACATGATATATCTAAAATGCTGAAGTCGGACGCACTGGGCCGACAGGCGCAAAATAAAAACCACATTGCAACGCACATCGCCATGTGGATTAGAGAAATAAGGCTAACGCAAAAATGAAAAGAAATATACATATACATGTATATATATATATATATATATATATATATATATATATATATATATATATATATATACAATATACATGTCATTCAATAATGATTTGGGCGTTATCAGTCTGCTATATTTATTCGGAACGTGTCAAATGAAAATGTAATTTCACACCTATAGAATAAAGCTGTTCAAGCTCATGTGGAAATGGTTATCGGGAAGTTACCTCATTAATGTTCAATGTGAGCGCCTTTTGTTACTCTACAAACGTCAAAGCAGTAAATTCCCTTCCAGACGCATTTCATCATGTTTTCATCGATGGTTTGCACTGGTAGGGGTAATGCGATCTTGTAGTTCATGCGCATCTCGGGGGAGTGGTGGTTTGTAGACAATGTCTTTAACATATCCCCATAATAAAGTCGCATTATATGAGTTCTGGTGAGCTTAGTGGCCAGCGTGAAAGATAGTGATCACAGGTATTTACACACCCTATCCACCGAACTGTTTGTCTGTCATTAAGGATGTTCATTAATGGCGTTTGGAAGATAAGCATTTTCTATTGAACTTGGACAGCTACATTATGTATGTGTGAAATTAAATTCTAATTTGACAAATTTAAGCAAAAAATATAGCAAGCTAAAAACATCATAATGAAATGTCATGTATATATATATTTATATATATATATATATTTATATATATATATATATATATATATATATATATATATATATATATATATATATATAATGTGTCTAGGTGTGATTGAGGGATGCTGGTATGTACGTGTATATGCATGTGTATATACATGTATATGGTTAAAGATATGTTTTATGTACGCCACTATCATTGCATAAATGCTTACATAACAACCAGACGGCATGCAACTACATCCGTTGTTTGATATTCATATACTACTTGTATCTTTATATATTTACCATATGTCCTGCGTGATATACAGGGGGGAAAGAACAGGACTTCTATTAACTACGTAACATATCTTCAAAGACAACTAAGGACGGTTGTGCATTGAGCTAGGGGTCCCATAATGTATAACAAATTTAATAGATAACCCAACACTGCAAGCACACATATTGACGCTACGATACCAGCTTGTCGCAAAAGTGGTTAATTGTAATGGCAACTATCTCATTTGTATGGACAGAACAAGAAACACATATATTTATAATTTACTTTTCCATTTTCCTATTTTCTCCTTCGCATAAAACTGACCTGCTCTTGATGGCTTCTAGCACTGAGAATAAACAATATTAGAGTGGACCTCCTAATGGTTGAACTGACAGTCGTATACAAATGTTTCTATTACATTCAGGTTTGTGAAAACTGCCCAGAGTTTACTTTGTCGGTGACTTCCCAGACATTCGTCTTCATTTTCTGCAACAGATGGAAGATCACCATCGTGTCTATATGGATCAAGATCCGTATTACAGCTTCAGACACAATGGTCGTCTTTGAGATATTTACATGCAGAGTGTTGCATTGAGATGTCTCAATGGGTTCCACGAGTGATCATGATTAAACATGAAATAAACCTTGTTTTGTGTTTCACGTAGCTCGCGGTTATGTGGAGCGACTAATCAGCTCTCTGTATGTGAGTTCGCAAATAGCCGAATTTGTTTTTTTGTCAATATTTCGTTGGCGGTAACAGCTGGAGGTAACTCAGGATGAATGCACTCTGACTCACCCTTGCTTGAGACCAGCGTCGCTTGAAACCTTAGGAAGTCGATCGTCCGTCCATCGCTTTGAGAGGCAGACCTGAAGGAACTAAGAATGATATTCAACAAGCTGTGTCACGTGTTCTATAGAGTTGTGATACAGTGGATTCTATTTCATTGCAATATCCATGGTAATGAAGAGGCTGACAGACTGACAATAGAAGGCGAAAAGTTACTTCAACCTGATGTAGTTATAACTCATCAACATGTCAAGACGTTGGAAGAAGAGCACACATGACATCAAGCAACTACCGCATATTACCATTTCAATAATAATCGTTAACTTCCGCACATGCCAGAACAGACTGAGGAGATACAATATGTTCAAAAATATAAACATAGCACATACAGCTGAACATCTGCTGCTGAGGTGTCTAGCATGCGAGGAGCAAGGACCAATCGTGGGGCAATCATCAATAACAATTCCAAGCCCTATAGAAATACCATTAGCCTCAAACTAATCACTGCTTTCTTTGGTTATCATCAAGTTAACGTTTGAAAGCATTCTAAGAAAAAGAAGAAGCTATTGCGCGAATAGATAGGTACATGAGTACTATAGTATGCAAGAACAACGTTAAATGACATGTATTGTTTCACGCAGATAGCTCAAGGAAAACAAAGTTACAACAAAGAGAACTATGAAAAAACTACATTTTTACCACACAGCAATAATCCACACCAACAAGATTACCGGAGAACAATATTACACGAACACAAAGCTACGATAATACAACATCGCACATATAGGAGGAAAACAGAAAACAATAGTATGCGATAAGAAGACTTTAAATATTACACCAATAGAAGGTTATAAGAAAATAATATTACACCAATAGAAGGTTATAAGAAAATAATATTACACCAATAGAAGGTTATAAGAAAATAATATTATACAACGTGACGGTTACATGAAAATAGTATTACAGCAATATAGGGTTAGGAAATATGGTATGGAAATAAATAAAGCTCATGACCAATAACGTTACAGGGTTTCAATCTGTCATAGAGGCAAATGGGCAGGTACTTGAGGTGGTGAACAGTTTCAAATATCTTGGATCGTTGATCAGCGAAGAGGGTTCGAAGCCAGAGGTAATTGCAAGAATAGCACAAACAACAGCGGCGCTGACTGGGATGCAACCTATTTGGCGAGACAAGCGCCTCGCCCTCGGCATAAAAGTCTGACTACTGCGCTCTTTGGTGCTGTCAATATTTATGTATGCCTGTGAGACCTGGACCATTACAGCAGATATCCAGGGCAGAATACGTGCAATGGAAATGCTGTGCTATAGAAATCTTCTAAATGTTACATATAAAGATCGTGTCACGAACGTAGACATCCGTCAGAGAGTTGAAGTCGCTATTGGTCCTTTTGAAGATCTGTTCACAACTATCAAAAGACGAAAGATGGCCTGGTGCGGGCACGTCGCCAGGTCAAACAGAATTCCCAACTCGATACTCTTTGGATCCGTACCGGGTCAGAGAGGGCGAGGACGTCCAAGGAAGAGATGGGTGGACAACATCACTGAGTGGTCAGGCCTTCGTCCTGGTGAGATACGTCAGGCGGCGATAGACAGAGAGAGCTGGTGTGGGTTTTTCATGTCTTCATGTGTGCCCCAACGACCTGATGGGTTACGGGAAGAACTGAACTGAACTGATATGGTTACAGCGAAATAGTATTGCACAGAGGGACGGTTACAAGAAAATAATATTACAGCAATATATGGTTAGAGCGAAATAGTATTGCACAGAGGCACGGTTACAAGAAAATAATATTACAGCAATATATGGTTAGAGCGAAATAGTATTGCACAGAGGCACGGTTACAAGAAAATA
Source organism: Ariolimax columbianus (assembly GCA_036924085.1). Lineage (NCBI taxonomy): Eukaryota > Metazoa > Mollusca > Gastropoda > Stylommatophora > Arionidae > Ariolimax > Ariolimax columbianus. The sequence goes on from JAVGWX010000010.1 coordinate 9,619,843, forward strand.
ATATTACAGCAATATATGGTTAGAGCGAAATAGTATTGCACAGAGGCACGGTTACAAGAAAATAATATTACAGCAATATATGGTTAGAGCGAAATAGTATTGCACAGAGGCACGGTTACAAGAAAATAATATCGCATAAAGACACGATTAGTGGAAAACAGTATTATGTGAAAATTATGTTGCAAAATGTTAATATTACATAAGACACGTTCACAAGAAAACAATATTTCACAAAGACAAGGTTACAAGAAAACAGTATTTATAACAGACACATTTATAGTAAAACAATATTACGAAAAGGCAGGGTTGCAAAAATAAAACAACACTAAACAAAGATCAGATTTCATGAAAAAAATATTACGCAAATAGAATTCTAAACAAAAACAAGTTCACATAAAGACAAGCTGAAATGAACATAATATTACAAGAAAACAGCATCACACTGTAATCTTGTTATTAACACTACGGTTTCTGACGTCAGGTAGCCAAAAAGTGTTTCTCCTTTATGTCCTTTGTCTAAGGTCACCAAGTTGGACCAAAGGCTTGACACAGACCATCTGTCTATCGCGATACAGGACGTCCGAGTGGATGTTTAAATGTCACGTGTGTGTGTGTGCCTATATGTTGCAAGACATCATGTTCGTGTGTCCATATGTTGGAATACATCATGTGTGTCTGTGCATATGTTGTGAGACATCCTGCGCGTGTGCCCATATGTTGTGAGACATCATGTATGTTAGTCTGTATGCTGCTGTTAGAGTATGCCCTAAATGCAGGTAGAGTATGTCACGCTCAGATCGGGCTGTACGCAAATGAGGTTTAGTTCAGTTCATCCCGTAACCCATCAGGTCGTTGGGGTACACTTAAAGACATTCCCACAATCCCTCACCATATCTCTCTGTCTGTTGTCGCCAGTCGTGCCTCATCGGTACAAAGGTTTGACCACTCAGTGATGTTGTCTGACCATCATTTCCTTGGACGTCCTCGCCCTCTCTTTCCAGGTACGGAACCATGCAGTATCGAATTTATAATTCCGCTGGAATTCGTGACGTGCCTATACCAAGCCATCTGTAGCCTTTTGATAGCTGTGAACAGATCATCAAAAGGACCATTTGGGGTCACATCTGAATAAACATTTTGATTGATATCGCTTGCGATCTGCAGCTAACTACGTAACTAACTAATATTTAAATGTAAGTCTATATATGGATATGTATGTGCGTATGTATGCATGCATGGGTTTATGCTTGTGCGTGTGAGTATGTGTGTGGATATATGAGTGCATGTGTCTAGATGTGTGTATATGTGTGTGAATGTGTGTGTGTTTGTGTGTTTTTCTGTGTGTTTTGTGTGTGTGTGTAACACACTGAAACAATATTACATGCACACAATATTTGAAAGATAATAATATTATTACAATGATATTGTCCAACATGTGAACAAACGAGGCAAGTAACATTGTACTTGTATATTGCTAATACGAAAAGCAATGTTTCATCATCATGTAGCAAGTCCATTGTAGAACGTCGCTCCCATCACAGTCTGTCTGAAAGAGACTCGTTCCCTTGCCAAAACACCAGCTTCCGCCACTGTCATACTCAGGCACTCCTGGATATCTTGGTGCCATCGTCTTCTTGGTCTACCCCTTCCTCTTTTGCCTGGCACCATACCTTCCATCACCGTTCTCTCAAGACCGTTGTCTCTTGATGTGACCAAAGTATTTGCATTTTCTAGCCAAAATTGAATTGATAAACCAGTTCTCTTCTATGCTCAACTCTTGCCGAATGTCTACATTTGTTCTTTTCTCTGTCCAGGATATTCTGAGGATCTTTCTGTAACATTTTGACTCGAAGGATTCGATTCTTTGTCTATACGTTTTGGTAATCGTCCATGCTTCACAGCCATAAGCTGCCACAGGAAAAATACAGGGTCTCAAGACGTTTACTTTTATCGTTTTGTTGGTGCCCTGCCATAATTTATTCAGGCTGTTCAGTCTCAAAAAGCAATGTTTATCATATTAAAACGGTAAATAACAATATGTATGTATATACATTTGAATTGTTGCAAACGGTTTTAGGATATGGTACAATAAACTAAGATTATCGGTCTTCGTTATTGGCTTTAGCATTCGGCCACCACAGTCATTAAAGGGTAATTTAGTCGAGAGTTTGTCAAAAATAAATGTTATTTTAATTTTTTTTTAAACAGTGATTAAGAGATAAAATTACTATATGACATTGCTATGTGGTGGCAAATGCTATGAAATATACTACAACAATTAGAAAATAATAATGGAAAATTGTTGTTTAAGCTTTTCTTGAAACCCAGTGCGATTTTCTTCATGGTGACAAGAACGAAATGAAGAATGCATTTACAATCCAGATCTGCTTCGTGATCACAAGGGCATCACTAGAAGACTGTTGGGGACAATTGCTTCATTACATTAGATATTAGTGTAGTAAATAGTAAACACGTTTTTATAAGCAAACTGTAGATATTATATATATAGTATCTACACGACCTAATAAATATACCCTGTTTCATCTTTACTATCTCGTTACTTATTGTAGTGTCACATTAATGACACAAATTAAGCTGAATTTCTACATTGAACGAAAGGTGAAACATCTGACACAATGTTCTACTTTAAAAGGAAAACATCTAACACGATGTTCTACAGTCACATACATGTGATACATCTAACACAATGTTCTACATTCACATAAAGGTGAAACATCTAACATAATGTTCTACATTCACATACATGTGATACATCTAACACAATGTTCTACATTCACATAAAGGTGAAACATCTAACATAATGTTCTACATTCACATACATGTGATACATCTAACACAATGTTCTACATTCACATTAAGGTGAAACATCTAACACAATGTTCTACATTCACACACAGGTGAAACATCTAACAAACTATTCTTCATTCACACGAAGGTGAAACAGCTAACACAATGTTCTACATTCACATTAAGGTGAACCATCTAACACAATGTTCTACATTCACATTAAGGTGAACCATCTGACAGTATGTTCTACAGTCACAAAGGTGAAACATCTAACACAATGTTGACGCCAAAGCAATCTTTTTTTGTTTGAATGTATCGGTTAATGTGTATACGAACATATTTCATTTGTCGTTATTGTTGTTAATATCACTTGCACCTGAAATAGGTACTCTTCACTACATTCGTTGCTGACGAGTTACAGTGGCTCTCCGCACGCACAAAGGCGTACTGGTTAAAGTAATACGGTGTCATAATAGCTGTAGTGCCGTGAGCAATTCCTCAATATACAAACTACTATACAATACATTGTGTCAATCAGGACATCGTTACCCAGACTGCCATGAAACATCTAGTATCCAGCGAGAACTACTTCGAAGCGAGATGAGTGTCGTGATCAGTATGTTTAACCTGACCATAACAAAAATAACCTGATCAGTATGTTTAACCTGGCCATAACAAAAATAGCCTGATCAGTATGTTTAACCTGACCATATCAAAAATAGCCTGATCAGTATGTTTAACCTAACCATTAACAAAATAGCATGATCAGTATGTTTAACATGACCATAACAAAAATAGCCTGATCAGTATGTTTAACCTGACCATAACTAATATAACCTGATCAGTATGTCTCACCTGACTATAACTAACATAACCTGATCAGTATGTTTCACCTGACCATAACTAACATAGCCTGATCAGTATGTTTCACCTGACTATAACTAAAATAGCCTGATCAGTATGTCTCACCTGACTTTAACTAAAATAACCTGATCAATATGTTTAACCTGTCCATAACTAACATAGGATGATCAGTATGTTTGACCTGACCATAACTAACATAGTCGGATCAGTATATTTATCTGAGATAATGTTAATACCATTTCCCTAGATTATTTCAACAGATTATGTGTACCTTCCCCCAGGCTTAGTAAGCCGTAGAACGTTGTAATATACTTACAACACGAAGCCGAAGCTTGGGGTTACCTGGCAAGCAACAAAAACATGCCTGTTTGAATAACATGATTCCAAGTATTCCAAGTACTGCGGATGTATGTGAATGAAGGTAACTCTTCGTGGACTGAGCCGCATCCTATGCGTGTTGGGGTGGCTAGTTCCCTGACTTGATGTTTATATCGTTCTCAACCTATACGCTTGGTGCCCCTTTACATCTGGATCAATTGGCGGAGCGTTCGTACCAGGAATGAACAACGTATGGATTTATTTATGTCGGTTCATGACTTCGAATGTGGAACGGTGTAATCCAGTCTTACCAAGCCAGCTAACAATCGACTAGACTACAAGATCAACATTTCAGTCTTTCAAAACAAAAATAATTATCAAAATAAGCGCCTGTCTTGTGAACTCATTTTGTAATACAAGAATATATTGACACTGGAATTAATGTTCTCAAAGAAAAGAGCAACAAAAGTCCATGCAATATAATACAAAGAAAAGAGCAACAAAAGTCCATACAATATAATACATGTTATAGTATCGACCTTCACCATAGGCACCTCACAGATACATTCAACATTAAATCAGGGGTACAACAGGGTTGCCTACTGTCGCCTTTCCTGTCCATCCTGGCAGTGAACTGGATTATGGCAGTAACAACAAATGAGAGAAATGGAATCCAGTGGACCTCGAATAAACAGCTAGATAACCTGGATTAGCTCTTCTTTCCCACAGCCAAAGCCAAATGCAAAGGAAACTTGATAGACTGGATTAAACTTATAAACAAGTCGGTTTGAAGATTCATGAGAAAAAGACAACAATATTTAGGGTCAATGCAGCAAATACATAGCCAACAACGCTGAGAGGAACGCCACTGGAATAGGAATAGTGACTGTAAGTATCAGCAATACGGAAAGAGAGACAGACGAGGATATAAAAACAAGGATACAACAAGCAAGAGTTGCATTCAGGATGTTGAAACCCATATGAAACTTCAAAGAAATGAAGAGAAAAACAAAAATAACGATTTTCAATTTAAATGTGAAGCCAGTCCTACTGCATAGAGCGAAAACCTGGAGGAGGACCAAAGGCAATGACATGAGACTGCAGGGTTTTGTCAACAGATGCCAGTGAGATGGTCTTGGTATGAAATGGTTTGACAAAGTTACAAATGACAGACTGTGGGCGAGAGCGGGACAAGGTAAATTGGAACAGGAAATCTTAGGAGAAAAGTGGTGATGGATAGGTCATACATTAAGAAAGCACCAGGCCAGTATCATCAGTCAATCCCTGTCATGGAACCCCCATGGAAGGAGAGGTATAGGCAGACCAAAGAATACATTAGCGTAGTCCGACGGCAGTCCAATGCCAGATCACCCGGTGCTCTCGCTGCACTTGTAGTGTTGGGCTAGGCCCGTATCCTCTTTGAAATGTATGAAATCCTGAATAATTGCAATGATGTGTTTCTAAAAACAATCTAATGTAGCAGGTAAAAATAAAGCAACGACGTTACAGAGAAAAATGCAAAAGTAGACAATATTAGGCAGCCTGAAGGTATGGCACTGGAGACTTTCAACAACATAGTTGATAAATGAAACACTTGATAGGATTGTCTGGAGATCTATGTTTGCAAACGTCAACCAGCAGAAACATGATGATAATGAATGCCATATGCCATTTTTATTTCTTTGTTGGCATAATGATAAAATACATTGGCATAAGATTTGTAAAAGAAGAAATTAGGCACATTTAGTTATATGTAATGCTAATTTGTATCTCAGTGCTCTAAACCTGTAAATTGGAAGTTAATTATATTTTGCCAATTTTGGTAACTCAATATAAATATAGTTTCGTACTTTCAAACCGCCAACATTGAACTCTTCATGGCTACATTCTTTGTTGTTTTAAACATTGTATTGGTTAAATTGTTTCTGTAATTTGGGCAATGCTAAGAAGAAACAGGAAGTCCAGGTTATGGCGTGCAAAGACAAACGTTTCAGTCATGTTGGTTCTATGTCGTGTATTGCCCACTGCCATATGGCGTGTTCATTTGATTATTAACATATTAGATAGCTGTTTGAGCAGGTCCTGGTATTCAGACTCCGCACATGCCACAACAGACTGAGGTACCATCTTTTCTTCTTCTTCTTCTTCTGCGTACACAGTCAGACAGTAACCATTATTTTCTCGAAAAAAGCGGCGGTCATCCTGAGACTCTCGCCACTACCATACAGCTTGTCTTGCAGTTCCACTGGCAATGGCCACATCTGCTCTCTCTGATCCTCGTATGTCGGGCAGTTCTGCAGCAGATGTTCAGTGGTCATTTTACCAGTACCGCACGGGCATTCGTCGGTACACCCTATCTTCAGTTTGTTGAATAGGTGGTGCCTCAGTCTGTTGTGGCCTGTGCGAAGTCTGAAGACAACGACCTGCTCTCTTCGGTTCAACTGGTAATAGGCATCGTTTTTGGTGTAACCAGTATGTTCGGTTTCCCATTTGGACATGTATCTGGCTTTGATAAGCCGTTTTGACTCTTCGTACGTCATACTGGTATCTGTTTGTGGTAGCCTTGCACCTTCTTTTGCCAGTCTGTCTGCCTCCTCGTTGCCTTGGATGTTGCAGTGTGACGGAACCCACTGTACCACCACCCTTTTTGGTGCGGACTGCTGGCACAGTTTGCAGAGTGCTGCTCTTAAGTCATTAAGCTCAGTGTTCTTCTGGCTTTTTAGCGCTGTGACTACTTCGAGAGCATCTGTCAGCAAGACTATATGGCTCTCATTTTCACTGTGTGTTACCATTTCTTCCACTGCCGCCCTCAGTGCCTCGGCCTCTGCTCTGAAGTTGCTTGTGTACTTACCAGTAGCGAATGACAGTGTTATTTTTCTGCCATTTGGTAGGTTCAGGAATGCTCCTGCCCCTCCGTTCTGTGTAGTGTTTGTTACAGAACCGTCGGTGTATGCATGGGTCCAGTCCATGCTTGGGTAGCTTTTCGTTATGAAGCTTAGGGTAGTGTCTCTCCTTTCTTTTTCACTCTGGCAGTTTTTGTTTGCAATACCTGGTATATTTTCTACCACCTCTGGAAATATATCCTGCCTCCAAGTAGGTTTTCGTACAGTAGTGATGGGTTTTGGTGTTGTTAGTGCGTTTATGGGATCTTCGTGCATCTTTGCTTTGGCTATTTCTGCAAAGTTTCTCCGCTTTAGTTTCCCATTTCCCAAATTGTTTAGTCTCTGGTACATTGGATGGTCCGTCAGTCTTCGGAGTTTCTCTGACTGCAGCTGGGCTCTGCAGTCTCTTCTATCGGTCATGGATTGCAGTTTTGTAATCTTTTCAAGTTCTACAATTGGCGTTGACTTCATGCCACCTGTTATAATTCTCATGGCTTGGTTTTGAAGTTTGTTAACTTTATCGAAGTTCGCCTTCGCTGCTGTTGTCCATGCCGCAATGCCATACTCGAGAACTGGTCTCACTCTTCCAGTGTACAGTTTCTTTAGTATGCCTTCGTCTGCTCCCCAGCTTGTGCCAGCAAGTTTCCTCATGATCGCCATTCTTTCTCTGGCTTTCATTCGGTTTCTCTCAATCTGACTTTTCCATGTCATGCGCCGATCAAATGTGACTCCCAGATAGGTTGGGTTGTCGTTTGGCTGCAGGATTTTGCCATTTAGGCTTAATTTGGTACTTTGGGGTTTTAATGAGAGTGAGAATATTGTGCACGTGGTTTTCTCCTCGTTTATTTTGACCAGCCATGAGTTCGCCCACTCTTCCAGCGATGTTAGGGCCGTTTGCATCCGATTTCTTGCTATGGTGAGATTTTTTTCAGAGGTCCACATAGCCAGATCGTCTGCAAACATTGAGCTATGGACTCTTCTTGGTATATTCTCTATAATATCGTTTATATATACCAGAAAGAGTGTGGGTGACAGTACTCCCCCTTGGGGTACTCCCTGCTCGAGTGTCACCTTTTTGCTCATCTGCCCTTGTACTTGGACTCTGGCCGTTCTTTGTTTGAGGTAGTGGTTGATCCACTTGTACATCTTCCCACAGACATCACTTCTTCTTAGCTTGACTCTAAGTCCATCCTTCCAGACTTTGTCAAATGCCTTTTCCAGATCCACCCAAACAGCTACTGTGTGTTTCTGTGCCTGGTAGGCATCTTCTATCTCCTGGGCTATGAGGATGACCTGGTCCTCAGTGGATCTGTGCTGTCTAAAGCCGGCTTGCTGTGGAATTAGTATTCGTTTTTCTTCCAGATGCCACATCAGTCTGGTGTTTATCATCCGTTCCATCAGCTTGCCGACACAGCTCAGTAGGCTTATGGGCCTGTATCCATTCGGATCTGTTTTGTCCTTTCCTGTTTTTGGTACTGGTACCAGTATTGCATCTTTCCATGCCTGGGGTACAATACCCCTTTTCCAGCTTTGGTTCAGGACTGATAGTAGTTTTTTCTTCGCTGTTTGGCCCAGCCCCATCAGCATTTCGTTTGTTATCCCGTCTTTTCCGGGAGATTTCCTTTTCTTTAGTGTTCTCATAGCCTCTTCCATTTCGCGCATGGTTAGTTTGGCCATCATGTGCTCTTCAGGAGCCGTATTTATGTTTTCGTGTTCCTTTAGCTCTTCGCTAATGTCTGTATGCTTATCTGCAGGGACCTCGATGTGGTTTGCTCTGGCATAGTGATCGACAAAGGCGTTTGCGGCTTTCTTACCTGTGATCAAGTTCTCGCCCTGCTTGATAGTAACTTGTTTATTTGACGGGGTTTCGTCATTCATGGCTCTGACTAGCTTCCATAGCTTGTTCCCTTCTTTGTCCAGGTTCAAACTTTCCGTTTTAATTTTCCAACTTTCTCTTGCTGTTTGCTTGAGAGTGTGTTTGTACTTCGCCGTGGCGGCTTTGAGGGCGATGTTTGCCTCCATGGATTTTTCTCGTTCTGCCACGTTCCTAGCATTTGTTACTGCATCTTCCACTTTCTGTAACTCATCATTCCAGTAGGGCTTATAGTTTTTCCTAGCTCCTCTTGGGATGGTTTCAGTGGCGGCTTGCATTATTGCCTTGCTTAGGCTCTCTACCATGGGCTTCATTTTGGTGTTTCGTGTGTTGATGGTTTCACACAGCCCATCTGTCAGGATTGCAAATCTGTCCCAGTCGGCTCGTTTGTAATTCCAACGTGGGAGCGGTTTTGTTTCCTGTGGGCCTACTTCCATGTCAATGGTTAGCCTGATCGGCCTGTGGTCGCTACCTGCCAGTTGGTTTAGCACCTGGCGGTCTATTTTATAGTGTATGTCCTGTGTGGAGAAGGCCAAATCTGGAGTCGAGGTGGTATGCCATGTTCTTGAATAGAAGCTAGGGCTATCCTCCGGCCTATTGATTAGGGAGAGATTTGCATCTATCTCCCAATCTTCCACTTCGTCACCTCTGCTGTCTGTGTCAGAGTAGCCCCATCTCTCCGAGTGGCTGTTGAAATCTCCAACTACTATGCAGTTGGAGTCTCTGACCTCCATACTCGAGAGCGATAGGTCTCTGTTTGGTGGTCCGTACAGATTGAAAATGCGGAGCTTCGTCTCTTAAGCCATTATGTCAACTCCTACAATTTCTGCTTGTCCGGTGTGATTGACAGGTACCATCTATTCAATAAATTGAAGATAGGTGGCACTGACGAATGCACGTGTGGTACAGGGAAAATGACCGCTGAACATCTGCTGCAAAATTGCCCGACATACGAGGACCAGAGAAAGCACATGTGGCCATCACCAGTGGCAACGCTAGACAAGCTCGATTGCAGTGTCGACAGCCTCAGGATGACAGCTGCTTTCTTCAAAAAAATTCAACTTGACGTCTGACAGAGTACGAGGAAGAAGAAGATAGCTGTTTTACCTACTGAACGTTGTTTTCGTCAACCTGCAACATGTCTAGACGCTGTTTTCACCTTACGTAAGACAACGCGACGGAAAAAACTTTCGGGATTTGAGACCTAACATTCGCGCTTTCGTTTCTTGAGAGTCAAACACCTAAGCTACAGACCAATAACATGTAAACATTAGGTGAAAATAACGAAACAAAAAATGCATCTTAAATCTTGATCAGAATCTTCAACGCCAGAGTGTCTGTGCGTGCCACATTGAAGATCATTTTTTCAGAACAGTTTATATTTTTGTTCGAAATGTTAAACACGTTTGTGCAAGTAAAATGTTGACATAACGTATACTTCTTCTTCTTCTTCATCGTACGCTGTTTACATCGATATTTACGTTGCACTGTTTTAATTTGTTAGCCTGTGGCTCAGTGCATCCGATTTCAACAGGCGTTTCTGTAGGGTTGCCCTCCTTAGCCTTTGTCTGTCCCCAGCCTAACTGCAAGGCAGCAGTTGCTTTTGGTCAGAGTTGTCTCTCTTAGGAAGTTGTCTTGCAGGACTATCGAGTCTTCCCTACTCGTGTCTTTAGGGTTTGGCAATGATATGATGGACTATGTAATAGTTTGTACTATCCCGGAAGAGAGGCAGTCCAGTGTGACTTTGTCCCAGGATCGTCACGTCCTGCCAGAAACGTAGCATATGCATGTGAGTGAGGTATCTTTTTGCTCCCTTTATTTTCTCGGCTCATAAGCTGTGATGGTACGCCTAGCATTCCCCGCCACCCGGGAGGTTGTCACAATAGGGCAGGAGGTGCAATGTCCGCTGGACTGCATCTCTTCTGCGTCCATTGGAATGACTGATAGCAGACAGAGGCAAAGAGCGAGGAAGGAGTGCATTTTACCAGGTGCATTCCTGCGGCTCGACCGGGCCGGGCTGAGACGCAAGCCCCAGCCATGTCGTAGCCTCCCATCACAGCGGTGCTGAGATTTATGACGGGATTCTGGCTTAGAGGCGTTCGGCCGTAGTCCCTCAGATGGTAGCTTATCAGCCAAGCAGGTGGACCAAATGTCAGCGACCTGTGATTCCTCTCGAAATAGTGCATTTGACAAGGGGACAAGCCTGGTAATTGCACGGAGATGTTGTTCGCCTGGTGCGGACATATCTCATGGTCAAGGGTTGAGTCTCAGCAGTTCGCAGTGAGGTAGATGATCTACTGCTTAGGGCACCCCGACCGAGAACTAAGTCTTCTTCAAATGGTTTCATACCTCATCGCCGTATGGAGTGAATATCGACCAGCTTCCCGCCCGCTTTGATCGGCGGACGGCAGAGCCCTCATTCTGCGGCTCGACCACGCGGGGCTGGAGCGGGAGCCCCAAGTCCCCACCATGTCGAAGCCTCCCTTTGCAATCGTGCTGAGCTTTTGTGCGGGATTTTCGCTAAGAGGCGTTCGGCCGTAATCCCTCACCTTGTAGCCTCGCGCCGTTGGCTTATCAGCCTAGTACGTGAACCAAATGTATGCGGCTCCTCTCGAGTTAAGCAGGATTACCGTAGCAACACCCTGTAATTAGTAGGGTAAAACTGACCTGTCTTCCGAGGGTCTATTTCCAGCATCCGTTCAATATTAGACCGGACGTATCAATAGAGGTATTTTTAGTTTTGTCAGTGGCCAAGTTTCTGGAACCTGTGATTTCTGCAGGGTTAAGACCAAATTACCGTAGCAGACGATCTTTCATTAGGGGGTTAAGAGACTGCCCTGTCTTCCGTGGGTCTAATACCAGCGCACGTTCACTATTAGACCCAACGTAAGTGCTCTCAATTTGACAGTCATTCTACAGTATTGGCGTTTTAAGTCAATTTAAGCCGCAGGCTACACTCCTGGTAGTGCTCTTCCGTCAATTCCTTTATCAAACACTGAACGCAGACCAACCGAGCCACAGAGGGCATAACCCCAGATTTCTGAGGGTCTAAGTCCAGCACCCGTTCCATATTAGACCCAAGGAAAGTGGTCTCGGCATGTCAGTCATTTCAGTGTTGGCCGTGTTGAGTCAAATTAAGACGCAGGCTCCACTCCTGGTGGTGCCCTTCCGTCAATTCCTTTAAGTTTCAGCTTTGCAACTATACTTTCCCCGGAACCCAAACACTCTGGTTTTCAGTGAAGCTGCCCGCAGAGTCATCGAAGCAACTCCTGCGGATGGCTAGTCGGCATCGTTTATGGTCAGAACTACGACGGTATCTGATCGTATTCGCGCCTCTGTCTTTCGTTCCTAATTAATGAAAACATTCTTGACAAATGCTTTAGCAGTAGCTCGTCTATCGGCGATCCAAGAATTTCACGTCTAACGCCGCAATACGAATGCCTCCGTTTGTCCCTGTTAATCATTACCTCCAGTTCCGAAAACCAACAAAATAGAACCAAGGTCCTATTCCATTATTCCATGCACCATTATTCAGGCAGCCGAGGCCTGCTTTCAACACTCTAATTTTTCAAAGTAAACGCGCCGGCCACCCAGGACGCTCAGCGAAGAGCACCCGTGGGAAAGAGCCGGCAGAAGGTAGGGCCGGAGACAACGGGCAGTGAATTGGCGCGAGCCGGACCGCCCGCCTGCGCCTGAGATCCAACTACGAGCTTTTTAACTGCAACAACTTTAATATACGCTATTGGAGCTGGAATTTCCGCGGCTGCTGGCACCAGACTTGCCCTCGAATAGATCCCCGTTAAAGGGTTTAAAGTGTACTCATTCCAATTACGGGGCCTCGAAAGAGTCCCGTATTGTTATTTTTCGTCACTACCTCCCCGTGCCGGGAGTGGGTAAGTTGCGCGCCTGCTGCCTTCCTTAGATGTGGTAGCCGTTTCTCATGCTCCCTCTCCGGAATCGAACCCTGATTCCCCGTTACCCGTTACAAACATGGTAGGCATGTCACGTACCATCGACATTTGATAGGGCAGACATTTGAAAGATGCGTCGCCGGCACATGAGGCCATGCGATCAGCACAAAGTTATCCAGAGTCATCAGTGGGGACGCCAGAACCCCGCGATGGGAAACGACGATTGGTTTTGAACTAATAAAAGCGCTCTTTCCGCGAGGGTCGGAGCTTGGTAAGCATGTATTAGCTCTAGAATTGCCAGTTATCCAAGTAGGATCGTGTCATCTAAGGAACCTCGACTGATTTAATGAGCCATTCGCGGTTTCACTGTGAGACAGTGTGAACTTAGACATGCATGGCTTAATCTTTGAGACAAGCATATGACTACTGGCAGGATCAACCAGATATATGTCGAAGACGTACGTACTGCACACACCGGTCGGCGGAGGACGAGTGGGTAAAAAGCCTCACTGGGACGGCCGCAGGGACCGACTGACGGACGATTGTTCCCTCACTCAGTCGACCTAGGACCGCCTGACAGGGGCCCCTACACACACCAGACGACCGACCAACCGACCGGGCTCGCTCGAGGAGGGATGGCAGCGCTCTGTGCAGAACGGATCCCAACGACCCCGGCGATGAATTTCACTGGGACGAGACAATTTGGCCTGCCGGCCTGCCCTTCTCCCGAGGGTTGGTCTCCGGGAGAACACACGGCCTTTAGGCACGATTCCTGCTTTCCATTTGCCGGTCACAAGTTCTTTGCGAGAATCTGACCACCAGCGAGACGAACTGTCGAGCTATGCTATAAGCCTTACATAAATCACCACTGACTGACAACGTTTCTTGATACGGACCAGAGCAGCGCACCTCGGTGGAGGAGACGCCAAAAAAAACCGCACCCCAATACCTCAACGGGGAAAGGCGAGCAAGCGTTTTCCGCAAGCCCGCGCTATCGCTCCTCCTGGCGGGACTGGGATCGCTTTACGAACACTGGTTGAAATTGAATCGTTGCGGCGAGAAAACTACCCCAGACATAACATATACGATCTACCAAATCTTAATCATATACAATCTGTTCTTTTATCTGCGCCGCTTCTCTTTCTTTGACTATGTGACTCACCTCTCTAAGTACATCCCAATCCAACAGGCTCAATGCTTGCTCTTGGAAGCTATATTCGGTAAAAGCCTGAACCGCTCACTGAGTAAGGAAGCCCGCGCAACACCTGCCTGAGACACATCGGGTCGACTGCGTATATAGTACATGATGGCTTTGACTCAACCATCATCCAGTGTCATGAACGGTCAGAGACACAGTCCCAGCTTTGCATTGTCAAATGACTTACTTCCTGCTTACAACACTTACTTCCTGCTTACAACACTTACTTCCTGCTTACAACACTTACTTACTGTCATGTATCTTCTGCATTACGTTTACCTCATTACAGTTTGAATAAAATGAAAGACAATCAAACCGGAATGTGTACATGCATATTAAGGTGACACATTAATGAAAACAATAGTTACGCCAGACTCTGTTTCCTGTTTTTTTAATTAAAAAGTTGATGTTCAAACGAACTTGTTTTAGTAGTTTACTGCTCATACTTGATTATGTGGTTTTCTGAATTTACCTTATTTTTTTTTTTTTTTACAACTGTTTTTTCAATTATCAACATGTCTGTCTTTATTGACAAAAAAAGAGAAAAGTTCACGAAAAGAGCGCCTGTATTTTGTACTCATTTTGTAATACAAGAATATATTGGCACTGGAATTAATGTTCTCAAAGAAAAGAGCAAAAGTCCATAAAATATAATACATGTTGTAGTATCTACCACCCACGCTGAAACCTGGCTCAAATAATGTCGCTGAAAACAGGAACACGGAAGGCGAGTAGCAGATAATTAAAATACTGGCAATCAGTACAACCATAGAGATGGTAGCTCTGTCTTTATTAGACAAAGATTCAGATTGGTCTTTGAGAACATTTACTACTTTTCGCCAGTTGCTTTTCTGTCTCAGTTTGTGAATTAAAATGAAAGTTAACACAACAACAGCTAGGAAGGATGCCAGCCCAAAAATAGCTTGTAGGAAGTAGAAAACACCTTCAACAATGACCCTGTTTTGCCTGAAAGCAAGACCAAGAAGTGTTCTATTTTTAGCAGGGTAGAACTTCCATTCAATATAGTATATACAAAATGCTGGGGACACCGAAATAAACGTCACAGTAAATATCAAAATGATGATTCGTGTAGTCCTTCTCGGCGTGATCATCTGCTTAACGTGTAACTGGAAAGCGATGCACAGACACCTCTCCGCGGTGATATATACGGTGATATAGCTGGTTATCTTAGCGAAAATTTCTCGTTTAACCGCCGTTGTTAGATACTGAAGCTCTGTATAGGCAATCGGTAAATCTAAGTCTTGAAACTGTGGGGTAATATAGATGTTAAACAGCTGTTGAAGAATAAGGCTACACAGATCTGAGATGGCCAATGAAAAGAAGCTAATGTTGATGGTTGTGGTCAGGCCTTGCCTGTAAAATATTATCATGTTTATAACGTTGGTGATTGAGCCAAAAATACTGATAAATCCACAAAGGCCGACTGCAATTACAACTGCTACTATATGTCTTTGACTAACAGTAGCTATTGATACAAAAACGTTATTGTTTATATCGTTGTTTGCAGATTCTGAAAGTGTAGAACCGTTAGCTAACAGAATCATTGTCTTGTTGTTAAAATGAGGCGCGTCTTCTGTATTGTATTTTTTTTTTTTTTTACATTTTCATATTCTGGCAAACTTAATGTTCAGTAAATATTCCTACTTCCACAAATTATGTTCAATGCGTTGCATTAGATCGTTCATATGTTTTCTTCTTCATAATATGCATACACAGTAATAACTTTAAGACAAACTTAAAAATGTTTTTTATTATTTTGCAGGTGCCAACATATCACTATTTCTATCGGCTTAGATCAACACGGCAGCCAGCAAATAAGAGTGATTATTGTACCAACAAAATAAGAAATCGAACAAATGTCTAAAATTTGACATCATTCTACGCTCACTTGGATAATTGAATGCACTTAGAAACTTTGTCGGTGGCTTCTACAACACCTGAAAATTGAACAATAATGTGCTCTTATCTCATCTGTGTGACACTGCTATTTATTCATTGATAAAACCTAAAGTAAAGAAACGACATAAAAGCACATAAACGATTTAAATGTCAGAAAATGATTAAACTACTAGACATTCTAGATAAAGTTTTGTAATGTTACTTCAAGTTTTGTTCTAGTGTTCACAAGTTCATTCGTTGACAATGTAGCTACCATGCATGTCTGTTATATATTCCACGATGTGAAGATGCAGTTCTTTGCTGACCGAACCAAGATACACGAACATCATGAGCAGGTAGGCCAGCCAATGAAGGAATAACATAAACTCAAAGCTGTAAAATGGACACCATATGAAGACACACAATCAACAACAACTAACACTTTCAGGAACATAGACCTCAAAGAGTGTATATAGTCTGATAAAGCACAAACGTACTGGCTTATCCATTGAAATAGTCAAAGAGCTATGATCTGGGATTTTGCATATTTGAAAACCAAAATAATAATAGTATTTAACACATGTACAAATCCAGGGTGGTGTAGACAGAACAAACATCATAACATGATTTCAAAGGTACGTGTAAACGACACCATTGCCTTCTACAATACAAGTAAGTGATACTATGCAAGGTTTGAACATAAACCAGCCCTATTTCACGTATGAGGAATTTTGCTTTAGAACGAAAACTGTATGACGAGTAGAGAAGTCAACAATAGATACCCATCCTATTGTATAATGAATAGTGACGTATCCATTATAACATATCAACTTCATGACGACCAGATATGTCTGAGGAAGAATTGTATTAACGAATTAAATTTGGTCGTATGATAGCTTGAACTAGAGAAGAAGGCCACATGCAACCAATGATGTTTTGAACTTTAATATAGTTATTTGAGAGCATACACGTTCTGACGACGAGAAATAGCTGATACAAATTTAAGAGAAGTTCAAATGAATATTATATAACACGAACTGTATGACAAAGTAAGAAGATGATAATTTGCTAATCATTCAAGGGTAATATATGCAACAGGTTAAGGCTGGATGACGATGTCGATAATCGGTTCCAATGGTGGTGCGTTAGGCTGGCAGGTACTATTTATTTATCAGACTGTATTTATACGCATCGTTATTATTTGTAACCAATATTTTACAGAAAATCCAATAGCTTTGTAGGACAAAAAAACAAAACTAATAAAAACGTGGATCATTTACTGAACTGGGACAAATACACACTTTGTGTAATTTATGACATCAAAGTGTTCGTCAAGTAAACAAATAAAAATCGAAAACACCTAAATATCACTCACAAAAAAAAGGCAGTAGTAATTTGCGCTGTTTAAATTAGGCCATTACTTGACGTGTCCAGAATGTGTCATACACGGTATACCAGTTATGCAATAGACTTAGCTAAATATGAAATGGACAATGTAATTATACACAGACAAAACCATTTGAAAACTGAACAGACCACAAAACTAACGCACACAAATATAAATAGACACAAATGCACGACATAGGGAGAAAACAATCACATATATGTGAGTGTATGTGTGTGTCTGTGTATGTGTGAGTGTATGTGTGTGTGTGTGTGTGTGTGTGTATGTGTGAGTGTGTATGTGTGTGTGTCTGTGTGCGTGTGAGTGTGTGTGAGTGTATGTGTGAGTGTATGTCTGAGTGTATGTGTGTGTGTCTGTGTGTCAGTGTATATATGAGTGTATATGTGAGTGTATGTCTGTGTGTCTGCGTGGGTGAATGTATGTGTGTGTGAATGATGAAATGATGATGTATTGGCATCCTGTCAGTCTCGAGAGACAATCGACTTAACGCTAGAGAGGGAACAGTCAGTTGCTACCCTACCTTTCGCCGCAAACGTGTGTAGTCTGCATCGTGATGCATCATGTCTTCCCATGCCTGCAGACTAGCACACAACCCCTGCCTCCAGCCAAGTCTGTCTCCGCCAAGCTCCTCCCAGTTACAGATGTCCACATCCAGCGTCTTCAGGTGACGTTTGCAAACATCTTGGGTCTACTATTTTCACGCTGACCCGTGGTCATATCTCCATAAATAATATATTTTGGTTCTTCGCCCATCTTCCATTCTGCACACGTGACAAAGCCACTGCAAGCGGCGCTGGCGGAGGATCGTAACTAAGCTGACAATATTTGCATGGCCCAACACTTTGTTGTTAATCACTATGTTACGCCTTGAAAGTCCAAGTCTGTGTCCCAGGCAGCGCATATGACACGCATTTAGCTTTGTTTCACGTGAGACATACATAGTCCAAGTCTCGCTGCCGTAGAGCAGGGTACTAATACCACATGATCTGTACACAGCAACCTTTGTGAAAATAGCATGTTGTTATTCAACATTTTCTGTGAGGGCCTGGAAAGTGCTAATGAGGCCATCCCTAATCGTTTTTGCAGCTCTGAGTCCAGTGAAAGGTTGTCGAGGATGATAGATCCAAGGTAGCTGAAGTGATTTACTACTTCCATATTGTTATCGTTTATACAAGGGGCTTGTCTTAAGTCTGTTTCCTGACTATAAAGGAGTGGGAGGAGAGAGTTTATATTTTGCACATTCAATTTGTACTGGACTTGAGAAGTATGAAGTTCCATCCTTGACGGGTTTACTTGGCATGCTGCATGGAGCAACACATCTTATTGACCGGATCTGCTACTATAACAGTTTGTCAGAAAAATTGAGAAATTTTAGACCAGAACTATGATACAATTCTTGATGTTGCAAAGAAAATCACCAACAGAAATACACAGGGAGATGGAACAAGTGTTTGAGGAATTCTGTCTTTCGTATGCTTCTGTAAACTGGTGTAGGCAGTTTAAGTGTGGCCTTTCACATGTTGCTGATCTTCCAAGATCAGGAAAGCCGTCCTCAGAGTGCAGATATAACAATGCTGCAAAAGTGAAGAAAATCATTGACCAGGATAGGATAATGACAACTGCAGAGATATCTAGGTCAGCAAAACTGAATGAAGTACAGATTTTAAATTTTACACAACAGACCGAACATGAGAAAAGTGTGTGCCCTCTGGGTCCCGCGTCTGCTGACATGTGAAAAGAAACACACGAGGGTTGATTGCTGCGGCCAGTTGCTCAAAATATGTCGGTCTATAAACATGTTGCCCTCTATGGTGACAGTAGATGAGACTTGGGTCCACCATTATCACCCAGAATCCAAAATCTCCAGCATGCAGGGGAAAACCCTGGGCTAACCAAAACATGTTTCGCTAAGAGCACATAAATCTGCAAGAAAAGTGATACTGACTGTTTTATGGGACGTCAAATGTGTCATAATTCAAAATTACCTGCCTCTTGGTAACACGGTTAATGGGCAACATTTATGCAGATCTCCTAGCCAAACTAAGAAAGAATGTGGGGATCATTTAAAAATATGGCTTGCCAAAACGGCTCTCAAAAATATTAGCTTATTTCATTGGTCTGTTTTGTACCTCCTTCGTATAACCAAAACTTTATAAAGACCCCAGTCCTTCCCCATTCCCAACAAAACAATACTTGAATACACATATAAATTCACAATAACACACACATATATATATATATATATATATATATATATATATATATATATATATATATATATATACACACATGAACACATAACAAAACAATAGAGACAGAAACGTTATGTTACTGAAATTTGAACTAAATTGTTATACCGTATTGTTTATATCTTTTATTATCTGTTTGTTCATCTATAATTATTTTTTAATTTTATTTTGTTGCCCATACGAGATGACATTAGATAATAATTAAAGACAAACAATACTTCAAGTCAAAAGGTGCTTATTGAATAACAAACCTGAGCCCTATAACAAAAAACACTTTCAGGCATAAGTTATTTTATACTTCATTATATTAGTCCTCATCTGTAGTTCTTTCTTTTGCTCTTACCAGAAACTGGTGCCAATTTACACATGGATAGACTAAAGAGTCAGACTACTGGAAAACGAACTCGCTACATTTGAGACGACATATAAGCGCTCTAACTACCCTGCTTCTATGGCGCACACATATCCATGAAATCTGACTATATAAACTGATCTAAGAGATGACATTTATGGAAAGTCCCTGCTCTTGGTATTTTCATTTTTATTTTATGCGACGATCAGCTTTCACCCATTTTTGACGCACCATTACTGTTATTCAATCAGATGGCCAGTAACGGCTAGGCAGCCTGGCGCTTGTGGAGACTGTGAATCAAACTCAGTACATGTTGTGTATTAGGCAAGCGTTCTGGCAATCCTGCACATCCTTCACATTTCGTCATGAAGTTAAGCAATGCTCAATCAAGTGGAATACGTGCATCTGCATAAGGAAACACTGTTTCAAATAAGGGTGTGTTTATGTTACTTTTTTGAGGGAATACAATTGAATCGTGTGTGTACACTTGGTGCAGTGTTCAGAAATAAGCGTTATGAGTTCTTCAGTGATATATTAATATAACCAATTATTAGTTGCTTAAAATAGTAGTAAGTTATAAGAAAATGAGATAATAATCCAAAACTCGCAAGTGGAACCGAGTAATATGAATAAACACAGCAACAGCACCTTTTAGATCATTCCTTCTTTGCAGTGTGTGCTAGAGGTCGCCAAACACTTCTCTTACTTGTTTTAGCACTCCATATTGTGAGTGTGTGCTAGAGATAGTGAAACTCTCAGCTCATATCTCAGCATCATGTGAGCGGGTGCTAGATATAGAGAAACGCTCAGCTCTTATCTCACCCATCTTGTGATTTTGAGATAGAGAGGGTGAAACTCTCAGCTAATATTTCACTGCATCTTGTGAGTGTATGCTAGAGATGGGGAACTCATCTATTATCCAACCAGCTGGTGTGTGTATGCTAGAGATAGTGGATATTTCAACTATTATCCCACTCATCTTGTGAGTTTGTGCTAGAGATGGTTAAACTCTCCTCTATTATCTCACCATCTTGTCAGTGTATGCTGGAAATAGTAAAACTCTCAGCTATTATCTCACCATCGACAATGTGTGCTAGAGATAAAGACACTCACAACTATTATCTCACTGCAACTTTTGAGTGTATGCTAGAGATAGAGAAATTCAGCAACTATCTCACAATCTTGTGAGTGTGCTAGAGATAGTGAAACTCTCAGTTATTATTTCACCATCTTGTGAGTGTATGCTAATGTATGCATAGCTTTTAGAGAAAGGTGATGTAAATGTAACTGGTTGTATACAGACTCTGCAGGGTCTTCTAAACCAGTATAAAGACGTTAAGTTAAGTTAAGTTAAGTTAGATATATTGAAACTCTCAGCTTTATCTCACCATCTTGTGAGTGTATGCTAGATATATTGAAACTCTCAGCTTTATCTCACCATCTTGTGAGCGTGTGCTAGATATATTGAAACTCTCAGCTTTATCTCACCATCTTGTGAGCGTGTGCTAGATATATTGAAACTCTCAGCTTTATCTCACCATCTTGTGAGTGTATGCTAGATATATTGAAACTCTCAGCTTTATCTCACCATCTTGTGAGCGTGTGCTAGAGAAAGTGAAACTCTCAGCTATTTTCTCACTGAATTTTTTTCAGTGTATGCAAGAGATGGAAAAACTCTCAGTTATTATCTGCCTGCTTCGTGTGAGTACGTGCTTGAGATGGTGAACTTATCAGCTATTATCTCACCATCCTCTGAATGTTTACTAGATATAGTGAAAATCTCAGCTATTATCTCACCCATCTTGCGAGTGTCTGCTGAAGATGGGTCAACTCTCAGCTTTTATCTCACTGATTTTGGGAGTGTTGTAAAAATAGAGAAACTCTCAGCTAATATCTCACTGAATCTTTTGAGTGTGTGCTAGAGATGGTGACACTTTCAGCTATTATATCACCATCTTGTGAATGTGTGTTGGTAATAGTAAAATTCTCAGCTATTAAATCACCATCGTGTGAATGTGTGCTAGAGATAGAGACTGTATCAGCTATTATCTCACTGCATTTTGTGAGTGTGTGCTAGAGATGGTGAAACTCTTATCTATTTTATCAACATTGTGTGAGTGTAAGCTAGATAAACTGTAACTTTCAGCCATTATCTGACTGATTGTGTGAGTGAGTTCTAAAGATAGAGAAACTCTCAGCTAATATCTCACTGAATCTTGTGAGTGTATCCTAATAATAGTAAAACTCTCCGCTATTATCTCATTACATTTTGTGAGTGTTTGCTAGAAATATAGAAACTCTGAGCTATTATCTTACCATCGAGCCAATTTGTGCTAGAGATAAAGACACTCTCAGCTATTATGTCACTGCAACTTTGAGTGTATGCTAGAGATAGAGAAATTCAGCTATTATCTCACCATCTTGTGAGTGTATGATAGAAATGGTAAAACTCTCAGCTATTATCTCACTGCATTTTGTGAGTGTGTGCTAGTAATAGTAGCATGCAGAACTATTTTCTAACTATCGTGTGAGTATGCGCTACAGATAGTGAACCTCTCAGCTATTATCTCACCCATCTTGTATGCTAGAGAAAGTGAAACTCTAAACTATTATCTCACCCATCTTGTAAGTGTATGCTAGTGAAAGTGAAACTGTAAACTATTATCTCACCCATCTTGTAAGTGTATGCTAGAGAAAGTGAAACTGTAAACTATTATCTCACCCATCTTGTAAGTGTATGCTAGTGAAAGTGAAACTGTAAACTATTATCTCACCCATCTTGTAAGTGTATGCTAGAGAAAGTGAAACTGTAAACTATTATCTCACCCATCTTGTAAGTGTATGCTAGAGAAAGTGAAACTCTAAACTATTATCTCACCCATCTTGTAAGTGTATGCTAGAGAAAGTGAAACTCTAAACTATTATCTCACCATATTGTGAGTGTGTGCTGGTAATAGTAAAATTACCAGATAATATCTCACCATCGTGTGAATTTGCGTTTGAAATAAAGAAACTGTGAGCTATTATCTCACTGCTGCTTGTGAGTTTTTGCTAGAGATGAAGAAGCACATCTATTACCTCTCCATCTTATCAGTGCATGCTAGACATTGTTAAACTCTCAGATATTATCTCACTATCTTATCAGTGCATGCTAAACATTGTTAAACTCTCAGATATTATCTCACTATCTTATCAGTGTATGCTAGACATTGTTAAACTCTCAGATATTATCTCACTATCTTATCAGTGTATGCTAGATATAGTTAAACTCTAAACTATTATCTCACCCATCGTGTGAGGTTGAGCTAAAGAGGACGAAACTCTCAGCTAATATCTCCATGATTTTCTGAGTGTATGCTAGAGATAGTGATACTCTAAGCTATCATCTCACCATATTGTGAGTGTGTGCTAGAGATAGTGATACTCTAAGCTATCATCTCACCATATTGTGAGTGTGTGCTAGAGATAGAACAACTCTCAGTTATTATCTCAACATCTATAACGAAAAACTACCCAAGCATGGACTGGACCCATGCATACACCGACGGTTCTGTAACAAACACAACACAGAACGGAGGGGCAGGGGTATTCCTGAGCTTACCAAATGGTAGAAAAATAACACTGTCAGTGGTAACTGGAAAATACTCAAGCAATTTCAGAGCGGAGGCAGAGACACTGAGGGCTGCAGTAGAAGAAATGGTGACAAGCAAAAGAAATAAAAGCCATATAGTCCTGCTTACAGATGCCCTGGCCGTAGTCACAGCACTAAAAAGCCAGATAAATACTGAACTTAATGACTTAAGAGCAGTACTCAGTCAACTATGCCAGCAGTATGCACCAAAAAGTGTAGTGGTACAGTGGGTTCCATCCCACTCTAACATCCAAGGCAACGAGGAGGCAGACAGACTGGCAAAAGAAGGTGCACGACTACCACAACCAAATCCTAGTGTGACCTACGAAGAGTCAAAAAGGCTTATTAGAGCTAGATACATTACCAAATGGGAAACAGAACATACTGACTACTAAAAAACGATGCCTATTACCAGTTAAACATAAGAGAGCAGGTCATGGTCTTCAGACTTCGCACAAGACACAATATACTGAGGTACCACCTATTCAATAAATTGATGCTAGGTGGTACTGAGGAATGCTCGTGTGGTACCGGGAAAATGACCGATGAACATTTACTGAAAACTGCCCGACATACGAGGATCAGAGAAAGCAGATGTAGCCATCACCAGTGGCAACACTAGACAAGCTCTATGGCAGTGTCGACAGCCTCTGGATGACCGCTTTTTTCGAAAATAATACATTTTGACGTCTGACAACGTACGAAGAAGAAGAAGAAGATCTCAACATCTTGTGAGTGTGTGCTAGAGATAGTGAACATCTCAGCTATTATCTCACTGCATCTTGTGAGTGTGGGCTAGGGATAGTGAACATCTCAGCTATTATCTCACTGCATCTTGTGAGTGTGGGCTAGGGATAGTGAACATCTCAGCTTTTATCTCACTGCATCGTTTCAGTGTTCGCTAGAGATAGTGAAACTCTCAACTATTATCTCACCATCTTGTGAGCGTGCGGCAATGATATTCAAAATCGCAACTATTTTCTCACCATATTGTGCGTCTGTGCTGCTAATAGTAAAACTCTCAGTTATTATCTCACTGCATTTTGTGTGTGTGTGATACAGATAGAGAAACTCTCACCCATTATCTCATCGTCGTGTGAATGCGTGATATAGATATTGACACTTACAGCTATTATCTCACTGCATCTTGTGAGTGTGTGCTAGAGATAGTAACACTGTCAGCTTTCATCTCACCAGCTTGTGAATGTGCTAGAGATAAGTGACATTCTCAGCTAGTATCACACCATAGTGTATGTGTACTAGAGATAGTGAAACTCTCAGCTATGTGAGTGTGTGCTAATAATAGTAACATGCACAACTATTTTCTCACCATCGTGTGCGTGTGCTCTAGAGAGAGTGAACCTCTCAGCAATTATCTCACCCATCTTGTAAGTGAAACTCTAAACTATTATCTCACTGTATTTTGTGAGTGGTGCTAGAGATGGTGAAACTGTTCGCTATCATCTAACCATCATGTGAGTGTTCGCTAGATAAAGTGAAATTCTCAACTATTATCTCACTGTTTGTGGAAGAGCGTCATAGAGATAGAGAAACTATCAGATATTATCACACTGCATCCTTTGAGTGTATGCTAGAGGTTGAAAAACTGTCAGGTATTATTTCACAAACTTGTTAGTATGTGCTAGAGATAGAGAAACTCAGCTATTTTCTCACCATCTTGTTAGTGTGTGCTCTAAATAGTAAAAGTCTCAGCTATTATCTCATTGCATTTTGTAAGTGTTTGCTAGAGATAAAGACACTCTCAGCTATTATATCACTGCAACTTTTGAGTGTGTGCTAGAGAGAGAGAAATTCAGCTATTATCTCACAATCTTATGAGTGTGCTAAAGATGGTTCAACTCTCAGCTTTTATCTCACTGATTTTGTGAGTGTGTTCTGAAGATAGAGAAACTCTCAATTAATATCTCACTGAATCGTGTGAGTGTGTACTAGAGATAGTGACACTTTCAGCATTTTCTCACCATCTTATGAGTTTGTGTTGGTAATAGCAAAACGCTCAGTTATTATATGACCATCGTGTGAATGCGTGCTAGAGATAGAGACATTATCAGCTATTATCTCACTGCATTTTGTAAGTGTGTGCTAGAGATGGTGAAAGTCTCAGCTATTATCTCACCATCTTGTGAGTGTGTGCTCGAGAAAGTGAAATTCTCAGCCATTTTCTCACTGATTTTGTCATGTATATAAAAGATGGAGAAACTCTCAGCTATTATCTCACCATCTTGTGAATGTATACTAGATATAATAGAAAATCTCAGCTATTATCTCACCCATCTTGCGAGTGTCTGCTAGAGATGGTTCAACTTTCAGCTTCTATCTCACTGATTTTATTAGTGCGTTCTAACGATAGAGAAACTCTCAGCTAATATATCACTTAATCAAGTGAGTGTGTGAGAGAGATGGTTACTCTATTAGCTATTATCTCACCATCTTGTGAGTGTGTGCTGTTAAAAGTAAAACTCTCAGCTATTATATCACCATCGTTTGAATGTGTGCTAGAGATACAGACACTTTCAGCTATTATATCAATGCAACTTTTAAGTGTATGCTAGAGATAGTGAAACTCTCAGCTATTATCTCACCCATTTTGCGAGTGTGTGCTAGAGATAGTAACACTCTCAACTTTTATCTCACTGATTTTGTGAGTATGTTCTAAAAATAGATAAACGCTCAGCTAATATCTCACTGCATCTGATGAGTGTATGCTAGAGGTGGTGACACTATCAGCTATTATATCACCATCTTGCGAGTGAGTGCTACAAATGGTAACACTCTCAGCTTTTATCTCACCATATTGTGAGTGTGTGCTGGTAATAGTAAAATTCTAAGCTATTGTCTCACCATTGTGTCAGTGTATGTTATATATAGTGAAACTGTTATCTCACCCATAGTGTGAGTTTTAGCTAGAGAGGACGAAACTCTCAGGTATTATCTCTCTGATTTTGTGAGTGTATGGTAGAGATAGTAACACTCTAAGTTATTATCTAACCATATAGTGAGTGTGTGCCAGAGAAAGTGAAACTCTCAGTTATCTCAACATCTTGTGAGTGTGTGCTAGAGATATTGACACTTTCAACTAATATCTCACTGCATCTTGTGAGTGTAGGTTAGAGATAGTGAAACTCTCAGCTTTCATCTCACTGTATCTTTTCAGTATTCGTTAGAGATAGTGAAACTCAGAGATATTATCTCACCATCTTGTGAGTGTGTGCTGCTAATAGTAAAACTCTCAGTTATTATCTCACTGCATTTTGTGTGTGTGCTGCAGACAGAGAAACTATCACCTACTATCTCACCATCGTGTGAATGCGTGTTAGAGATATTGACACGTACAGCTATTATCTCACTGCATCTTGTGAGTGTGTGCTAGATATAGTAAAACTCTTAGCTTTTATCTCACCATCTTGTGAGTGTGTGCTAGATATAGTAAAACTCTTAGCTTTTATTTCACCATCTTGTGTGTGTGTGCTAGATATAGTAAAACTCTTAGCTTTTATCTCACCATCTTGTGAGTGTGTGCTAGATATAGTAAAACTCTTAGCTTTTATCTCACCATCTTGTGAGTGTGTGCTAGATATAGTAAAACTCTTAGCTTTTATTTCACCATCTTGTGTGTGTGTGCTAGATATAGTAAAACTCTTAGCTTTTATCTCACCATCTTGTGAGTGTGTGCTAGATATAGTAAAACTCTTAGCTTTTATCTCACCATCTTGTGAGTGTGTGCTAGATATAGTAAAACTCTGACCCAGTATCTCACCATCGTGTGAAGGCGTGCTAGAGATATTGACATCTACAGCTATTAACTCACTGTATCTTATGGGTGTGTGCTAGAGATAGTAAAACTCTCAGCTTTTATCTCACCATCTTGTGTGTGTGTGATAGAGATGGTTAAACTCTCAGATATTATCTCACTGCATCTTGTGAGTGTGTGCTAGATATAGATAAACTCAGCTATTATTTCACCATCTTGAGAGTGTGTCCTGGTAATAGTAAAACTCTCAGTTTTTGTCCCACTGCATTTTGTGAGTGTTTGCTAGAGATAGAGAAACTCTTTGCTATTTTCTCACTGCATTTTGTGAGTGTTTGCTAGGGATAGAGAAACTCTTTGCTATTTTCTCACTGCATTTTGTGAGTGTTTGCTAGAGATAGAGAAACTCTTTGCTATTTTCTCACTGCATTTTGTGAGTGTTTGCTAGATATAGAGAAACTCTTTGCTATTTTCTCACTGCATTTTGTGAGTTTTTGCTAGAGATAGATAAACTCTTTGATATTTTCTCACTGCATTTTGTGAGTTTTTGCTAGAGATGGTGAAACTCTCAGCTATCATCTCAACATCGTATGAGTGTCTTCTAGAGAGGGTGACACTCTCAGCTATTATCTCATCATCTTTTGAGTGCGTCCTAGAGAGGGTGAAACGTTCATCTATTATATCTGCATCTTTTGAGTGTGTGCTATAGAGGGTGAAACGTTCATCTATTATATCTGCATCTTTTAAGTGTGTCTTAGAGATGGTGAAACGTTCAGCTATTATCTCTGCATCTTTTGAATGTGTCCTAGAGATGGTGAAACGTTCATCTATTATCTCTGCATCTTTTGAGTGTGTCTTAGAGATGGTGAAACGTTCAGCTATTATCTCTGCATCTTTTGAATGTGTCCTAGAGATGGTGAAACGTTCATCTATTATCTCTGCATCTTTTGAGTGTGTGCTATAGAGGGTGAAACGTTCAGCTATTATAACCCTTGACAAGTTTGTTTTTTTCTGCCGAGTTACACTGGTTATTCTTGCATTCCGAAGGAAATTCGCGAATGTTAACCGAGGTTCTTATGGCTGTAGTGCCATTCGAGGCTCTTCGTTAAGCTCACCACTATAGCGACTGCAGTTCCAATCCCTGCCGCATTGACCAGACTGCTGTGACACCGTCTGTTTCTAGAAGTCCTACGAGAAAGTGAGTTGGGTTTATGATCAGTCTGTTTCTAGAAGTCCTACGAGAAAGTGAGTTGGGTTTATGATCAGTCTGTTTCTAGAAGTCCTACGAGAAAGTGAGTTGGGTTTATGATCAGTCTGTTTCTAGAAGTCCTACGAGAAAGTGAGTTGGGTTTATGATCAGTCTGTTTCTAGAAGTCCTACGAGAAAGTGAGTTGGGCTTATGATCCGTCTGTTTCTAGAAGTCCTACGAGAAAGTGAGTTAGGTTTATGATCAGTCTGTTTCTAGAAGTCCTACGAGAAAGTGAGTTGGGTTTATGATCCGTCTGTTTCTAGAAGTCCTACGAGAAAGTGAGTTGGGGTTCTGATCCGTCTGTTTCTAGAAGTCCTACGAGAAAGTGAGTTGGGGTTCTGATCCGTCTGTTTCTAGAAGTCCTACGAGAAAGTGAGTTTGGGGTTCTGATCCGTCTGTTTCTAGAAGTCGTACGAGAAAGTGAGTTGGGGTTCTGATCAGTCTGTTTCTAGAAGTCCTACGAGAAAGTGAGTTGGGTTTATGATCAGTCTGTTTCTAGAAGTCCTACGAGAAAGTGAGTTGGGTTTATGATCAGTCTGTTTCTAGAAGTCATAAGAGAAAGTGAGTTGGGTTTCTGATCAGTCTGTTTCTAGAAGTCATAAGAGAAAGTGAGTTGGGTTTCTGATCAGTCTGTTTCACTTGTTCCTGAGGTTGCTCTCAGCTCCGGACATCGCGGATAGGTGACGATTCCTCAATTAATTATTGCAGTGTATAATGTAGACAATATTCATTAATTGCTTCGCTATGTGTTTCGAGTGACCCATAATGCCGTCTTCAGTTTATCCTCTTTAATGAACATAATCTTTCAGATACTGCCGACGCTTGAAAATGTTTTCTGGTTGCAAAGAAATGAAAAGGTCAGAAGAGATCGGAGGACACCTTGTCAAGCCAGCCTAAGCGGCATGGCTGGATGATCTGTGCCAGGGACATTTACACTTAGAGCAGATAGTGTTGAAATACTAGAGACATAGTTGAACAAACTCACAGCCCACAACGCCCAAGCTGTACAGATACTGAAATGACAATGTTGATGATTTAGACATATTACTTCAGATACAACCATCCCTCCTATACACCCTACGGTTAAGTATTTTATTCCAATTTCCAAATAATGTTTGTATTAGATGAATAAACCGCATGCTGTTACAAAGTAATGGAAGCTCACGCTGACAAAAGTCGTACATGGTTATTAAAACGGATACATATATCTCTTTCATTGTTGGCCATATTCTCTGCAATAAATCTTACTGTTGCAGCTGGGTTTCCAGTTCACCTGTTCTTTTATTTTAGCACATTACAGCTGGCTATGAAATCGTATCTTTGTTATTTTCATTTCAACTTTCGAAGCCTGTTTCATATCGTACCATCATGGGGTAAATCAACTGTGTTTCGTTGTTTTGTAATTGGAACGATCATTGATGTTGAAAGAACTGTATCCAAATTCCTCCATGGTAAATATTGTATTTTTGTGATGAACAAGTAAAACTTGTAGTGCATCTATAGCTCCTTTGATGAGGTCGATGTGTTTATTATGTATCCTTAGTGATATGTAATGTCGAATATAAGAGTCTAACAACTAATTCTTCTATTTCTATTTGTAAATTCTTCTTATCTAAATCAGACACATTTGACATTTGGTTAAATAGAATGGTGTAATATTCATAATCATACAAATGTGTTCTGTTATTTCTCCACTTTCTTCGTTGCAACCTTATATGAGAATCCACTCGCGTCCCGAATTGTTCATTGGAAATGCATGGTGTCCAGTAACATACTATATGAAAATACAAGACTACAAGACATCCAGAGGATACAGGAGCTGTGAATTTAGAAATGTCTTTCTTTATGTAGTTTCGTACGAGTAAAATTAATTCAGACTACTTAGACAGATGGAGAGAATTTGAGTAAATGACATTTAAAGTAATCCATAAATGCTCCGTGCACGTCAACACTGATTTGAGAATTGAACAAGTTACCATATGTTATAAATAGTCATATGTAGTACACATCCTTCTGTTGTGAACTTGGAGAATCGATCAAGTGTCATGAGACACAGAGAAGAATGTATGTCATTTGCAAAGCAGGTAGCTCTACCACAGTTATATAGTTTTATCGCCCCGTGGATTCAGAAGAAAGGATTAACAGAATGAGTCGGTAACATTTTTTTTGCAGTGGTTGATTATAATTATGCATGTTTTGTCATTTATATTTTTTCTTATCAAATGTTTTAATTATTATTATATGATCTACATTATAATACCATCTCTCCAACTCTTATCAATATATTACTTTAGGGAATTATTAGTGAGGCACTTGGAGGTCACGTTTGTACTGTCATAATAAGGCACCGAACGATTACCAACCTTCTGTTTGCAGATGGCACCTGCGGGTTGGCGGGTTCAGAAGCAGAATTCCAGGAATGGGTTAGAACGCTCGATGAAACAGCTCTTGGCTATAGTATGGAGATAACGGCTGGAAAGACGCAATTAATAACCAACAACGCCGAGGGCTTCAACAGTAGAATGATTGCAAATGACCAGGAACTCGGTGTTTGACCGTTTTAAATATCTGGGTCCGATTGTCAGTGATGACGGATCAAAATGTGAGGTGTTGGCTAGAATAGCACAGGCAATAGCGGCGCTTGCACGGCTTAACAAAATCTGGCAAGACAAACGGTTAGCACTTTGCACGATAAATCATATTAATGCGTTTATTCGTCCTGTCAATATCCCTCCATGATTGTGAGACATGGACAGTTATAGCTGACCTTCAGCGAAGGATACAGGCCTTGGAGATGAGATATTTCCCAAGACTTTTAAAAGTCACGTAGAAAGATCGAGTTATAAATGAGGAAATACGAGATAGAATTACAACAGCAATAGAGCCTTTTGAAGTCCTCTCAGCAACTGTCAAAAGAAGGAAACTCGCTTGGTACGGTTACATATTGAGATCAAAAGTTCTTGTAAATACGATCATGCACGAAAAAGTGCAAGGCAGGCGACGAAGAAGCCGTCCCAAGAAGAGGCGGGAGGACAACATAAACGAATGGACCAATCTCCGACCAGAAGAGGCACAGGCAGCGGCCGGTGACAGAGAAGGGTGGCGTGGGGTGGGAAGGATGTCTTCGTGTGGGCCCCATCGACCTCACTGGTTTCGGGATGACCTGGCCTGACCTAATTCACAATAGGTAATGCAGTGGATTAATTTATTAAAGAAATAGCATACATATCTTAATTCTGACTCTCCCACTGAACTGGTTCATTCAGTTTTCGCCACGTGTTCCCTGGCCTCCCTGCTCCATTCTTGTTCTTGAATCTAGTAGTACAGCCTGATTATATTTTCAGATGGTGTGTACTGTCCAGCTTGACTGGTTTTCCGTAATATCAGTCTTCATTGGTTGTTGTGTTCTTTTCTTTACAGACGTCCATTGGTTTTTGTTTCTGGCCTTTTAAAGAAAAGTCAACAAGAAAAAATAATGCCATGGATACAGTCTAAAGTATGATAACGATATTCTCAGCTGCAAAAGTATTCGCATGTCGCTAATACGTATCGTGTCTGATAACCGGGCCACTTGACTAAATTGTTATATAATCGATGGGGTATATTGTCTTCAGTTGCATGAAGAACATAAAAGTAATGTGTATTTGATAGCAAATTGTTCTTACTCATTGTCATCTTGCTTGGTATTTCCCTGTTGGGTGTGGGTGCGCATGTTGCTGAACAGGCCAATGCGAGCACGAAAACATCTGTTACAGATCGGGCACACGAGGTTTGTAGAAGGTGATGGTGTTCCCGCTGCTCGGGATTTCCGCGTCTCGCGTCTGTTCTGGGCTTTCACAACACGGTCATTTTCACCGGCAGCTACACCCGATTTGACTGCGCTTCTCCAGTCAGATTTGTTTTGCGCAAGACATTCCCAGGTGTCGATGTCTATCTGGCAACTTTTTAGTGAGTCCTTCAGACCGTCTTTAAAACGTTTCTTTGGGCGCAATCTCTCGCGCCATCCCTCTCTCAGCTCGCCGTAGAGAAGCTTCTTTGGGAGCCGCTCGTCTGACATACGAACGAGGTGTCCGGCCCATCCTAGTCGTGCTTTTTCTAGCAGTGCATGGATGCTGGGCATGTTAGCCCTCGAAAGAACATCGATGCCAGTGACACGATCTTGCCATCGGATGTGGAATGTCCGCCTCAGGCAACCTGTGTGGAAGTGGTTTAACCTCCTTGCATGTCCAGAGTATACAGTTCAGCTTTCGCAAGCGTTTAGTAGGGTTGGAATGATGGTTGCACGGTAGACTTTGAGTTTGGTCTTGACGCTGATGCCACGACGTGCCCAGACCATCGAGCGCATTCTACCAAAGGCTGTGCTGGCCTTTGCTATTCTGCTTGCCACCTCATCGTCTAGGCTGACAGATCTCGACAGCGTGCTGCCCAGATAATTGAATTTGTCTACGGCATTCAACGTCTGCCCGCTGACTGTAGTCTCTGGTTTTGTGTACGGCATGCCTGGTGCTGGTTGGTACATGACCTCTGTTTTTTTGGCATTTATGGTCAGGCCAAAATTTTCGCATGCGGCAGAGAACTGGTCCATTCCAACCTGCATGTTCAGTTCTGAGCTGCTCATTAGAGCACAGTCGTCAGCAAATACAAGTTCCCTGATTATGTCGCCAGCAACTTTGGTTTTGGCCTTCATTCTTCTGGAATTGAGTAACTTGCCATCTGTGCGGTACTTTATGGGTATTCCAAGCTCCAATGATCTGAAGGCGTCTGTCATCGTGGCCGCGAACATCATGCTGAACAAAGTCGGGGCGAGTACACATCCTTGTTTTACTCCGTTTGATACTAGAAACGTTTTAGAGATTGCAACGCTGTCCAGTACACGAGCACTCATGCCTTCGTGTAGCTGTTTCACCATTGTTATGATCTTGTTGGGGCAGCCAAACTTAGACATTATCATCCACAGCCCTCCTCTGTTTACTGTATCAAATGCCCTTGTCAAATCAATAAATGTGGTGTACAAGGCCTGATTTTGTTCTCGACACTTCTCTTGTACTTGGCGAGCGGCAAAAATCATGTCCACTGTTCCTCTTCCGGCTCTGAATCCACATTGGCTTTCTATTCAATAAAGAAGTGAATAAACTACCTTTGACTGTTTTACATTTCTCAAAAGCTGAGGGAAACTCCCCAACAGGTTAATAATGTATCAACGTTACACTAAAGCGTTTCGAATCCACGGTACAGTTATATATGATTGACGAAATGTCTTATTATTATTGTGACAGACATGGTTTAGGAACTTTATCTCTAAGAAAAATCATTATTGCTAGAGACCGCATATGTTTATGCAAGTGCGTATTGATTATGTTATTTTATATTTCATATTATATATTTTATATTCGGTGAGGTAATTTGTTGGGGGGCGTGGGAGGTTGGTTTGAAATGCAATTCTCGAGGTAACCTTCTAAATGTACAATAAATATATTTTATGACTGCATCATATCATGCATATGTATCAATTCTGATTGAATGCATTCATTGATTTCGATTGTTCCCACAAAGATATAATCTTTGAGCCAGCACTACAACAAGCCCCATTGCAGGAAGACTGTATCCGAGCATTATTAGTGGCAGTTTCTGTAGAATCTGGTCTACATAAAGGGGTACTTAGCTACATGTGCATCCCTCTTTAGTTGTTATTTATGGCTTACTTTACATATTATAGTAATACAATTATCTTGAAAATTGGTATTGTTCAGTTGAAGATAATAGATACTGAAACAAATGCCATGATTGTCTGATATAGAGCCATGATCAAATATTTCATACCTAGCAGTTAGAATAACTTTTATATTATGCATGCGTCTTATCAAAAAACACACGTAACTTCAAATCGTAATGTTGTGTTAGTCGTTGTTACATCTGTTATCTCGTTGACGTCAGTGTACACAATAAACCATTGCTTTATTACTAGTTATAATTGTTGATACGCTCTGTTGCTTTATGACTTGTTTTAATTGTTGATGTAATCTGTTGCTTTCTCACCAGTTATAATATTCCATACACCCAGATGCTGTATCACTTGTTATAATGTTTCATACATCGTTTTGCTTTATCACTTGTTATAATATTTCATACATCTTCTTGTTTTATTTATTGTTATAATATTTAATACATTTTATTGCTTTATCACTTGTTTTACTATTTTATACATCGTTATGCTTTATCACTTGTTATAACATTTTACACATCGTATTGCTTTATCACTTGTTATATAATTTGATACACCCTATTTATTTATAAATTGTTATACTATTTAATTCACCTAATAAATGTAACTCAATACACCGTTTCAAAAACTCATAATAAAAACCAACACACAGAAAATGGGTTGAATTCTTGTTCACTGCCACAGTTGAAGATAATGTATGTGTTTATGAAAATGAATTTCAAAAGTCTACGAATGCATACTTAAATGACGTCCACCAACTAGCCCAAACTGTTTTATTACAAGAATACTAAACAGTTTAAATGTATATTGGATGGGAAAAGTACTTGCCGTTAGATGGCGGGCCGCCTAGGTTTAGAACGTGGCTTTAACCTTCCTGTTGACTTGCCCAAGCTATTCGGCCGCTCTTTTCTCTGACTTTGTCTCAATTTTCTGGCATTCATCAACCAATTAAAAATGTGTATGAATCAGGGAAGTCCCGCTGTCTTTTCTAAAACAATGCAACATATTATGGTACCAAACGGCAATTCTGGAATGAGGATAGAGGTGGTAGTAACACATGATTCATCATCAAAAGGTGCACACAAGATGAGCAGAATCTGCATGAACTATGAGATTAGTTCGTCAAACAAAGAATTAACTTTTTCGCTGTCCTTTGCTATGCGTAAACTCTTCAATGGACTTTTTACAAGGTTTGAGTGCCTCCAATATGAACTAATGTGTGTTTATTTGTTTTTTATCCGAAAGGTTTAGCCAGGACATAGACTAGCAAAGCATGTACTGAGTCTGACAATCTCACTATGATAAGATCAGTGTCACATATAACACATTCACCAAGCACTGATTCAACCAAATTTAGTGCTGGACCTTCACTCCAACATCTGATGTGACAGGTTAATAATAAAGATAAAAACAGCAAGGTGATCTTCTCCCTCGTCTACTGTTTTCTTGATCCAATTATCAGATGATTATTGCTGATTGTTCTGACCCAATTTGCCACATCCTGGACATAGCTGCCAAAATGTCTGCCTATATTTCGTACTCATCTTTAAATACAAGAATATATTCACGCTGGAATTAACCGCTTCAAAGAGAAACGCGAATGACCATAAAATTTGGTATTCGTTGAAATAGCTGCCGCCTACGTTAAACTCTGGCTCATAGAAAGTTGTCACACATAATAGAACAGCTGGTGTGTAGCATATAATGAGGACGCTCGCGATCAGGACTATCATAGTTATTGTTCTCCTGTCTCTGTTAGACACTGCCTCGCTTTTCTCGGGGTTAAGGTAAGCCGTTTTACGCCAAGCACTTTTCTGACCTAGTATTCGTATTAAAATAGAGGTGAACAAAATAACAGCCAAGAAGGAGAGACCTCCAAATATGGCGTGGATAATGAAGACAGCACTTTCTGCCGTGTCGGTTATGCTTCGGGGTACTAATCCGATTAGACTTATGTTCCGTTCAGGGTAAAACTTCCAATCAATGGAGGAGGTACAGTACAAGGGTACTGCTGTGATCCAGGTCACGATGTATATAGACATAAGAGCCGCCCCTGTTCTTCTAGAAGTGATCATCTGCTTCACTTTTAGAGGAAAAGCTATGCAAATACATCGTTCTGCTGTGATATAGACTGTAATTAGGCAGGTGATTCTGGAGAACATCTCCCTTGGAACACCGGCTGTGATGTACAAAACGTCTATGAACATGATAGGTATACCAGAGCTATCAAATAAGGGATTCACGCAGATAGAATACCACTGCTGCATTATCAAACCGCAGAGGTCTGCTATGGCAAGAGCGAAGAAACTAATATTGATGGTCGTGTTAAGTCCGTGTTTATAAAATATTATCAAGTTAATCACATTGGTTATTGTACCGAACAGACTGACCAGCCCTCCTAAAAGAACGTTATTTACAATTGTGAATATGAATCGCTGGCTGTCACTGATAAAATGGGACAGATGTCGTGTGCCCGTTACAGTCAGATTTCCAGCAGAGTGAGTCAATGAGTTATTAAACACCTCCATCTCTGACAGCACTTTGACACATAACTTCATAGATATATTTACTTTTTATTACAGCTGTCAAGGGTCGAATACAGCACATGCAGGCTAGTGTTAATATGGGCCCCGTTGTTCTCTCTCCCTCTCTCTCTCTCTATCTCACTCTCTCTCTCTCTCTCTATCTCACTCGATACACATTCGTAACGACATGTGTGCTGCCAATAGCAAGTAAAAATAATCGATTAAGACTCAACCGGAAGTATTTTCATCGAGAGTCTGTCGAAGTTTGTAAGAATGTAGCAATATATTTTTCGTGAAAAAAACCTCTTCAATAAATTAAGAGATATAATTACAGCTATGGGAGAAAGGCCACAAGTTAAGAACTGCTCCGGAATTCGCTAAACGCTACTTTGCACATTATGAAGTGTTAGAAAGGTGATCATTTGTTCACACCTTGAGGTGTTAGGATGATCTCTACAGACCTGAAAGAGGACACGCAAAAGAAACTTAATAACGTACATATCTGATTTTTCAAAGTGTTTCTAATGTGATTATTACTTCAAGACTAGCAGGCTGATCCAAGTGTCTCTCACACTTAATCGATCAAAAAGGTAACAATTTCGGAACACACTAATAACATGCCTGACGCTGAAACATATCAGCGATATTCAATTAAAACGTGTAGACGAAATAAATTGCATACACGTGTATAACAATTACTCTACAGGTAGGATTGTCTGAGTAATAATAATCATCATAACGCCTGGCTGAGACGTGAAGGAGAAATCGTTTATAAATATCGTTTTCTCGACGATATTTTGTATTCTTTCCAAAGACTAGCAAATTATGACAAATGTATTGTATTAATATTAGTTGAGTGAATTAACAGCTCATTCACTACGTCTGCAATCCCTAACGACGTTCTTACGAGAACTTAGTCTGTTTGTATTATACTGTATAATTAACGTGCATTCTTAAATATCATAATGTAACAGTTCCCGCCGGAGCAAGGGGAGTTTAGGATGCCTGAACATGTTAAAGCTTAAAGCTACATGAATGCATGTCAAGGTCACTCACTGTCTCAGCAAAGGAGAACAGAGTTGGGTTAAGGAATGTGGACAGGTAGAAACTGACCACTGGCCTTCCGATTTTGGTAGGGGGAGATTGATTGACAGACGAAATTGGCAACGGGGCTTGCTGCGAGAGAATGAGTGACAGGTGTGCAAAGTGTTTCGTTCCAATTGGAATTGAAGATGACCATACCTGAGATCGATTGGTCAAGCTCTGGCCTTGCTTGAGGATATATAACTCGAGACAAAGTTTAGCCCAGGGGGGGCTGGAGAGAGAGACAGGCTAGATAGAGTGAGGCTGGAGAGAGAGAGAGACTGAATGTGGATAGTATGTTTAACTCACCGACTTAGGTAGAGGAGCGATTGATAGACGGTTGGACGAATGTTTAGTGATAAAACAGGATCGCTCAAATAGGTGTGTGAGTTTTGCTTTAATGGATAATCTGAAAGTGTGTTTGTAAGCAAGGACACATTGTGAACGAGTTATGTCGAGATCGCCCGCCTGAGGGGATTTCAGTGAGGAAGAGTATTTGATAAGGTGTGTTGAAGACGCAGTTAAGGCGATGTGTGTGTGATGTAATTGCAAGGCAATAGAACTGGGTTTTTTAGATAGTTGGGAATTCCATCAATAGCTAATGCTTACAATTCCCGTTTTAGTACAATGTTTAGTTAAGATATGTATTATATTGTGTTTGTAATTTCTCTACTCATTCTATGATATGAGTATGATATAATAAATATGCCACCTGCTGTTTGAGATGTCATTTACTGAGTATGGTCATGATGATGTGGATGAGTGTGAGAATGTTCTAAGTTAGATCACGGCCAGGGCAAAGAAATAGAGGATCTGCTACACGTTATTATTATTTTGGTGCCGTGACCAGGATAGTCGTGGTAGATTTATAAATATAGTGCGTGTGTAGCTATAGATCTTGATTTGCATGTTTAACACAAGTGTCGCAGTTAAATATAACTTGTGTGTGTAGTTAGGAATAGAGGAGTAGCTAGTGGTTAGAGTGTTAGTACCATAGACAGCTTTTCCAATCATCTGACTGGTAAGTGTGACATTTTTCTTCCACCCATTGTTGTATTATTGACAAGACTTTGTGCGTACTTGACAGTCTTATAATTTTTTTGGGTGGGCCAGACGGGTTTATTCAATATGTCGAGGTTGGACAATGTTAAACAATGTTATCATTGTCTAGCTTTTGGACATTTGTCTATCGGATGCCCTAATATTCTTCGGAATATTAACAGTTCCTGGAGAAGAGGAGGACTGTTTGTCAAAAACAAGCCTTTCATGGCACGAGCTACAGTCAGCGATAAGTGGGAGGACAAAAGTCAACTACAAAACCAGCTAAGAGAACTAACAGGCAGAGTTATTCGGCTGGAAAGACAGGAAAAAGATCTCCAATGGAAGCTACGACAGCTGTTGCAACAGTTTGAAAACAGAGCTTTCAAACCAGCTAGGAAGGAGAGAAGAAATCAAGAAATCACAGAAGTAAACACGGTCCAGTATTGTGGAAGGGGACAGAGTGGTAGGAAAGTGAGTAGGAAGCCCGTACTACTTCCACATTCCGATCCGTGGAGGGACAGAGGTGGAAATCTCAGGACGGACGTGTGTGGACGACTGGAAAGAGGTTGCGAAAAGGGTTGGAGTTTGACCCAGGTGCAGAGGCCAAGTCAAGTGAGAGGAGGAGGAATGGTTGGGCAGAAGTTTGAATCGGGCAGATTCTTAGCCCACAAGAGGCCTTTTGCACGGTTACAGATGGAGAGGCAGAACAGGAGCTATCAAAGAGACTTTGAGCACGAGGCGGATGGACAGAAAGAAAGAGATACAGGTTTTGTGTATCCAGAAAAGTTAGGGACGGAGGGCAGGTTACGCAATGCAAACGAGACAAACGTTCGCTCAGAGTTCCAGATAAAATGTTACCGCATCGGACAGTGTAGGCCGAGAATTCAGGAAGAGGGTATTACGTCGATTAACATGGTCGGGCGTGCTGAAAGGAGCCAAGTTTACCAGGAACTTGTGGTCAAGCCTGGTAGAACATTAGTTAAAGTCGACGAAGAATCGAACAAGGAAATAGTCGGAGATTCGTCAGATGAAGAAGAAAGAAGAGGCGGAGGAATGGTGGCAGGGCCAGCTATGGTTTCTTGCCCACCCACGCCAGGTCCTAGCCATGCGAGAGAAGTGGTCGAACAGACGGAAGAAAGGGACAGCCCTTCGGCCACTGAGGAAGGAAGTGGGGATGATGCACAGTTAAAATGTTATACGGACGCACCGTTCAATAACACTCGTGCAGCCAAAAAGAGAGGAACAGCGCTCAACGAACGACAAAAGCACATCAAGAAGTTGAGAAGAACAAGGACTAATTCTAATAGCGAGAGTGACATTCCACTTCCGGAACGACAGCAAAGACTATCTGATAGGGAGGAACGAATGCGGCAGCAAACGAGTGAGTCATCGGAAGGAGACGATGACATCACACAGGAATCCTGGCCGAGCATGGGTTTAGAATCCACAGATTCAGACTTCAGCATTCCACATGCCGCTCTAAGGAAAACGAAGAAAAGGGAAAGACAGGTTAACCCCAGCCAGGACAGCGAACCAGTCATCAAAGCAAAGATGAAAAGATCCCAGTTCGAGATACGCCAACGGCCGAACAAACAAAAAGACCAAGGATAAAATAGACCGGCCATCTGCGATAGTGGTTTTGAGGAAAACGCAGACGCGTATGCCAAGGAATGTATAATAGTGGCGTTGCTGACGGTAATCAAAGACATGTAAGAGAAGTTACACGGAGATTTGAATAATTAGGGGGTAGGGTATAGAGATGGAGGAATGGCCAGATGTTAAAAATTCCTTTGAATTCGTTGTCTCAAGTAAACGCCAGACAATGAGCGTACCACGGACGGTCAGTCTGCAGCTAGACTGACCGAGATCAAAGGGACATTTCCGACCAGAGAAACGGACAGAACGAACGAGAGACGCAGGATAGCTGGATGCGCCAGGTAATGATTACGTGACGCAAGGTAACACGTGGACGCGATGCTTCGGTTAATATCTGACCAGGTAGCTTTGATGCGGGGAATTTGGGGAAACAACGGTGAAATAGTTAGATCACAACACTCGGTTTTGATTCCTCGGGACAAAGACTGCACCTGGACTAGTAGGGTTACAGCATGACGTAATTCGACAGGTGGACGATTCGGTTTTTGACTTTTGACTCAGACATAGTTTAGTATCTGATTAAGTTAGAACTTAGTCATAGTTTAGTGACATAGTTTAGTATCTGATTAAGTTACAACTTAGTCATAGTTTAGGGACATAGTTTAGTACCTGATTAAGTTAGAACTTAGTCGTAGTTTAGTATCTTATAAAGGGGGCATTAACAGGTGCTCATCTGTGGGGCACGAGCAGGAGTGAAGGTTGATGGCACTTGGTCATGAGTATGCGTGCAAATATTTTGACATTTGTATTTGGTGTTTGGGTTTTGACTAATGGTATTACTTGCATTTTAAGTGGGTTGTATGGTCGATATAGTATGCATTGAATTTTTCTTTATTTTGTTGTTTTGTTGTTTAAACATGATTACATATCCTGACAGTATCAACGTGTTATACTTGCTGACTGAAATATTGATATCATAAGTATGCGTGCAAATATTTTGACATTTGTATTTATTGTTTGGGTTTCGACATTGTATGCAATGCATTTGTCTTGTGTTTTGTTGTTGTTTTTTTTGTTGTTGTTGAATCATCATGTTTACAGGTATTTGATACAGGTTATTTAGGTGATCTACAGAGCAGTATATCTCATCCAGACTGTAGGCCTCTGCAAGCACAAGTCACCACGAGTTCCAGAATCACATGTATGTGGAGTCTTTGCAGAGAAGACTACATTGATCAGAAGTTTTAAAATTGACTATGACATATGTTGTCACATATCGTTTTTGTGGGAAAACATAAAGAATTTTGCTGTTTTCTTTGAGAGGGGATAGCTGTCAAGAGAGACAATGATAACTAGCCTGAGGATAACCCACGTAAGTTCGTGGCCTCACAGGAGTTAGTATGAAGTGAATCGTCGGCCAGGCGTGTAATGAGACCGCCTGAGAAAATTGACCTGAACTGGTCGAGTGTAACAATGAAGGTTCGTGTCCTTAGAGGAAGGCACGGGAAACAGGGCGAGGTATGTTGACCTCAAATGAGTAAGGAGAATTCCTTAAGGTGTTTCTGTTTTGATGAGTTAAAGGTCCCGCAGGGACAGACTTAGGTGAATTTGACTGTAAAACGATGTAAAAGTGTTGGTTTGTGTTGTAAAAACGCCCAGCCACAGTGTTTTTCTTCTGCTTGTATCGATTGTGTATGTATTATAAAAAGTTTATATGTATCAAATGACATGTCTTTTATGCATGTACGATGTGAGTGAAGTTGTAAACAGGAGTAGTGTTTACATTTTGGATAGTAGAGACGAAAATGGTGGTCATTTGCCAGATGAAAAAAAATGACCATCCATGTTTCGGTCTGTAGTTTAGGGAGGTAATGTAACAGTTCCCGC
Source organism: Ariolimax columbianus (assembly GCA_036924085.1). Classification (NCBI taxonomy): domain Eukaryota; kingdom Metazoa; phylum Mollusca; class Gastropoda; order Stylommatophora; family Arionidae; genus Ariolimax; species Ariolimax columbianus. The sequence continues at coordinate 9,662,105 of JAVGWX010000010.1, forward strand.
CGGAGCAAGGGGAGTTTAGGATGCCTGAACATGTTAAAGCTTAAAGCTACATGAATGCATGTCAAGGTCACTCACTGTCTCAGCAAAGGAGAACAGAGTTGGGTTAAGGAATGTGGACAGGTAGAAACTGACCACTGGCCTTCCGATTTTGGTAGGGGGAGATTGATTGACAGACGAAATTGGCAACGGGGCTTGCTGCGAGAGAATGAGTGACAGGTGTGCAAAGTGTTTCGTTCCAATTGGAATTGAAGATGACCATACCTGAGATCGATTGGTCAAGCTCTGGCCTTGCTTGAGGATATATAACTCGAGACAAAGTTTAGCCCAGGGGGGGCTGGAGAGAGAGACAGGCTAGATAGAGTGAGGCTGGAGAGAGAGAGAGACTGAATGTGGATAGTATGTTTAACTCACCGACTTAGGTAGAGGAGCGATTGATAGACGGTTGGACGAATGTTTAGTGATAAAACAGGATCGCTCAAATAGGTGTGTGAGTTTTGCTTTAATGGATAATCTGAAAGTGTGTTTGTAAGCAAGGACACATTGTGAACGAGTTATGTCGAGATCGCCCGCCTGAGGGGATTTCAGTGAGGAAGAGTATTTGATAAGGTGTGTTGAAGACGCAGTTAAGGCGATGTGTGTGTGATGTAATTGCAAGGCAATAGAACTGGGTTTTTTAGATAGTTGGGAATTCCATCAATAGCTAATGCTTACAATTCCCGTTTTAGTACAATGTTTAGTTAAGATATGTATTATATTGTGTTTGTAATTTCTCTACTCATTCTATGATATGAGTATGATATAATAAATATGCCACCTGCTGTTTGAGATGTCATTTACTGAGTATGGTCATGATGATGTGGATGAGTGTGAGAATGTTCTAAGTTAGATCACGGCCAGGGCAAAGAAATAGAGGATCTGCTACAATATATAGAAAAGCAAGATATAGGAAAAGAAAATAACAAATCCAAAGGAGCATACCTAAGGAATTCAGACTGCAGTGACCTTTACATTTGCAATAGAGTACATATGATTTTTAGTCTTTTAACTTCAACTAAGTAAAGCTGATGTCTCCGTCTGCAACACGATTAATAAAATGGGATTTTTGCCCAAGTGGAAAAGTGGTGTGAGTTAAACACTTATACCTCTTCAGTTTTTCCTTTTTCTTGAAAACCTGTTCAGTTCTACATCGCTACTTCTTCTTCGCATTAAGGTGTATACGCGTTTGTCTTCTTTAAAACAACATACCGAGCACATGTTTGTCTGCACACTCGATTGCATTTGCATGTTTATACAGAGATCGCTGCAATCCATAGCTAGACGATGAATGACTGAATGAAATAACGTCTTCTTCAAATTAATAAACTGCATTGTTGTAATCGTCTGCTGCTTTGTCTTTTTTAGTTGTGTTTTACTACTTCACCATCTTCTTCTTTTATTACTTGCCTTTGTATAGCCGCACTTCCTTCACCTCTTCACACCCACTTCTCAAAACGTATCAATGCGAAATGCTATTCATCTCTGGCTTCCTAAATTCTTCAGTAAGCGACATTCAATAAGATAAAATCGTACATATCTCACCACAACGTATTGTCTAAGTGCAGTTTTGTTTTGCGTTCTCGACTTACAAAAAAAAAAACCGTTTCATTCCTCTTAGGTCTCTGAACTAGACCTAACAAGGCAGTCAGTGATCTCCATTCCATTTAATGTCTTTCAGGAATGCAACATGCTCATCTACTTAGTACAGCCTGCGTCTGTCCCGTACCAGATACCCTATCTCTGAATCCTGGCAATGTGTCTACTTGGATTATTCGTTTATATTGTTCTTTACTGTTCCGAGTTATAAAACTATGAGGGACGGAACGAACCTGAGAAAACAATCTCTTCAACACCAACAACTATAGAGGATAAACAACTGATAAATAAGGAAGAGGTAGCTGCAGCGGTAAAAACATAGAGAAGAGGGAAGGCGGTCGGCGTAGACAATATTACCAGCAGAGCTCTTACAGGCAGGTGAGAGATAGTGGTGGAAGGCCTGACACACATCTGTAACAAAATGTGGGAGACAACAAACTGGCCGGACTTATGGACAAAATCAATAGTTCTACCGTTACCTAAGTCTGGAAACCTAAAGATGTCCGAAAAGTACAGAACAATAAGCCTCATCAGCCACCCTAACAAGTTCATGCTTAGATTAATGGTCGACCGATTGAAACCCTAGGCAGAGAACATCATTGTTGAGGAGCAAGCAGGGTTCATACAGGGAAGAAGAACTACATAACAAATCTGATTTCATTTAAGGCTGCTAAGCGAGAAATATCTATCACAGCATCAAATACTGTATCTTGTCTTTGTTGATTTTAAGATGGTGTTTGATAGGGTATGGCATAAAACGTTATGGGCACGCATGAGGATGTATAAAATCAACGGACACATTATAAAGGTCCTTGAACACCTGTATGACAAGGCGTCCAGTGCAGTTGTTGCGAGGGGACTGGTTTCGAACATCAGTTGGTGGGAGACAGGGGCGTACATTCTCCGCAACTCTTTTCAATATATTCCTTGAGGGAATTATGAGTGAGGCACTTGGAGGTCACGTTGGTATTGTCAAGATAGAGGGTTAAACGATTACGAACCTTTCTTTTCCAGATGATATCGACGGGTGGCGGGTTCAGAAGCCAATCTCCAGAAATGGGTGAGAAGGCTCGATGAAACAGCTCTTGACTATGGTATGGAGATGAACGCTGGAAAGACACAATTAATAACCAACAACGCTGAGGCCTTCAAAAGTAGGATACAATCTAATGGCCTGGAACTCGAAGGGGTTGACCGTTTTAAATATCTGGGTTCCATTGTCAGTGACGATTTATCAAAATGTGAGGTGTTGGCCATATTATCACAGACAATAGCGGCGTTTGCATTTGAACCCATGATTATGATGAATTAGCAATAAAAAATCATATTTTCAAATACAGTACTTTTAGAAGAAGCAAGCTGTTATGTATCTTTTCACATACATATTTTATGAAAAACGCAACTATAAGTATTTTAAAAATTATGTTTAATTGTCATGACTACAGCACTTGTTTGCCTAATTAAATATGCACGTTTTTTTAAAACGCATAACTTACGTTACAATTATCCGATTTACACATTTTTTCGGTATCTAGTAACTATTCATTTTTTCAACAAACTTGAAAAAGGAACCAAAACACGTTGTAACACTATGCACGAAAATCAGATTATTGAGTACATTGGTTCTGTCAATATTCATCTATGCTCGTGAGACATGGACAGCTACAGCTGACCTCCAGCGAAGTATACACGCCTTAGAGATGAGATGTTTCCGAAGACATTTAAAACGTCACGTACAAAGATAAGTTACAAATGAGGAAATACGAGATAGAATTACAACAGCAATACGGTCTTTTGAAGACCTCTTGGCAACTGTCAAGAAATAAACTCGCTTGGTACGGTCACGTATCGATATCAAATGTTCTTGCAAATACACTCCTGCACGGAAAGGTGTAAGGCAGGCGACGAAGAGGCCGTCCTAAAAAGAGGTGGGAAAACAACATAAAATAATGGACCAATCTCCGACAAGAAGAGGCACAGTCAGCTGCCGCTGACAGAGAAGGGTGTTGTGGGGTTGTGAGGATATCTTCATGTGTCCCCAAACGAACTCACCGGTTACGGGATGATCTGACCTGATTGTTCTTTGAGAAAGTGTTTTACGCTTCTAGCCTCTTTGTATCTATGAATGTATCTTTATATATAATACTCTCTCTTGCGCTCTTCTATGACTCTCTCTCTTTCTCTTTCTATCTCTCTCCAGTTCTTCCTTTCTGACACTTTCAATGTAGTCTATTTCAGAATTTCCTTTTTGTTTTCTAGGTCCATCTGGGTAAATAGGTATAGCTAAAAGATAGTGTTTAGCCACAATATTTTATTCTGTGCTCTAAGTGTTTTGAAATATATAAAACTATACGTTTCAGATAGATGTCAGAATTCGCATAACATCGAATTATTCTTAGTTACAGTTATCAGTCCCGCTCCCTGCTATGATTTCTCTTGAGATCATATGGATGATCTACAACTGGACAGACTAAAATATCAGCCCATTTGTGACAGACCTGCAAACCTAATTAAGTACATATGTAAGTGTATCTATACTTCTCTTAGTTACTACTCTTCTACCTCTAGGGGTGGAATGGTTTTTGTATAAACATGAAATAAGGTGTGAAGACAAACAGTTTATTGGCTTGTTGTGTTCACAACTGTTTGACTGCGAAGAACTGGTGCAATGAAGTCATTAACAAGTCATCCAATGCATTAATCATTTATACAAAAAATTAAAATAAAGAACCAGATTAGTATAATGGGAACATAGTGCTAGACCTATATTTTCCTTGAGCACTAGAACACTAAAAGTGATGTGGTTTTAACAATCCGCTAGTGGCGGTTACTTCCCCTGATTATTCTGGTACCCAATTGTTGAGGAAGGGTGAACCCCGGGAACTATCCTGCTATCGGAACAAAACATCTCGCACAAACTGAGGATCGCACTCCGAATGCTAAGCAAATCCTAACGCGAATGTCTGGAACGAAATAAAGAAGAGCTTCGCGTAATTGGATGATCTTTGTCTCCATCTATTTGCCACGCTTTCGTTCCTGTACAAAACATGGCAAAACAAATTAATGTATTGCATTCATAAATTACTGAGTGTAAATGGGGATGTACATATTTTGTGAAACTGACAATTTTGTGTCACCTTTTGGAAGCGCTGAAACTCGGATATTGAATTGACATATCTGTTAGTAATATTACAAGTGTATATTACCCATCATTATTTAATATCTAGACTATATCAACCTCAAGTATCGTCCCCTGATAATCAACATCACCATTAACGATATAACCAACATCACCATTAACAATATAATCAACATCACCATTAAAATTACAATCAACATCACCATTAGCACTATAATCAACATCACCATTAACAAAATAACCAACATCACTATTAATAATATAATGAACATCACCCTCAATAATATAATTAACATCACCATTAACAATATAATCAACATCACCATTAAAAATATAATCAACATCACCGTTAACAATAATATAAGGATTTATTTCTCAGACTTACACATATGTTTATATTTTACCCAGCTTTCCAAGAACTACCCAGCTATTGCGCTGTCCTTGATTATCCTGATCATCGCTTCCATCGCCTGTGACAAATTCGTCTTCGAAAACATTCATATGAAAATTACAGTTACCATTACATTAACGGAAACAGTGGCCGTTGTAATTACAATTTATTTTATAATAATCATTTAGCCATGTGCATAATTTGACTGCATCTTTCAGTTCAACTGGAACTGAACATATCGTAAACCTCGCACACGTATTATAACTTAAGTTAAATGAAGCATTGCTTCACATGATCTTGTTCATATTGTGAAAACGCGTGTTCTATAGAAAGAGAATGTATAACACCCTCTAGTGCTAACATTGTCTGCATAAGTCCCGTCGAAGCGTCCATTACAAAAGTGAAGAAAACACAAAGGAAATAAATAACAATGTGGCGATGAATAATAGATGGTGAAATGGACATCGCCAACTATAGCTATGGAGGTTCGCAACTGGAGAGGCTGAGACATGATGTGGCTGCGCTTAAAGACGCCGTCAAGCTGTCACTCACAAAGCTGACATTCGTTAACACGTGATCTAAACAAAATATTAGTAGCGGCTATTCATTTTGGTTCCGATTGCGAACCCTCTCTTTAAAACCAGTCCAGGATTCTGAAGGTTAACATCACGCCGTCATGAATCATTTGTATCTAATATTCTAGGATGGTAGTCAGTTATTTAGTTAGTTAATTGGTTAGTTAGTTAACTAGTTTAATTCAGTTAGTACGTTTATCAGTTAGTTAGTTAGTTAATTAGTAAGTTTTGTTAGCTAGGCAGTTAGTTAGTTAATTTAGTTAGATGCCCCTGGAAAGTCAAGATTGCGACATCAACAAACAATGTGTGTTTCGATGATGTAACTTGCGCTGTATTAGGATTAAAGCGCGAAAGGTACTGCACTTGCCAGCAACCTAACTCTGTCGTCCTGACCGATCTTAAACAAGTGGCAAGACGATCCGTCAGAGCGACTGAATATAACTCAAGATGCAGGCACGTTAGTCTTTCCTCCCTTGAAACCAGCGGCCACTTGGAACTAATGAGATCCGACCTCCCAATTTCGCCTAACTCGCTTTGAGGCGAGTGAGTTACCTCTAGGCTACACAGTTTGTTCACTTGTAAAACGTTTGGATACACGAAATGTGTGTGGTTGCAGTAAACGCAGTTAATGTGTAACTTGCAATCACGGTTATAATGAATTGTTGTGTGTCAACTGTATCATACATGAACGGATATTTAAACTCGATTACCTGACTACCAAAGCAGGTGGGCGTATATGATCCGCGCTAACAATAATTGTTGTATTTTATTCAATATGTGTTGTATCTTTAAAACTGACATTTTATTAATTTACAATGTTGTTTTTTTTTCCTCCACAAGGAGTACGTGAATAGTGACTATAACGATACAAACGTAGGTTCGTGTCATTTACTTTTCTGATGTTAAAATTAAATTCAGTAGTACATATATGTCATGTGTTGCTGAACAAATTTAACACATACATCTCTCTTCTTCAATAAAATTGCTTGCACCTGATGTTCAGCAATGGTTTTTTCCTCATAATATCGCTTTAAAAGGGCTGAATTATTTTCAGCATAGTTGGAGCTGTCAAGTCTGAGAGGGTACCAATTGAAACTCCGAGACCAGTAAATAAGCAACATATACCAACAACAAGCATAACTGTATCAGCCATAAAACAAACAGTAGACAACATACAAGGGATTCGAACACATACCTCATAGTGAAGGAAGAACCGTGCCGAAAAAGGAATTTAAGTTAGATGATGAAACCACTAAAATAAACCTGAATGACGATATTTTGTTGGTCCAAGAGGAGCTGAGATTACCCCCTGGAATGCAAGTGATACCAACATGAAACTGACGCTGTTTTAAGATGACTAAATAATCGACCATGAGGCTCTACAATAAGTTAGTATAAAACATGAAACGGCAGGAATGCACAATACGTTCTTGTGCTGACATAGATGGTTCTAACCTACAACATAAAAGAAACCAAAGATGTGAAGAAATAGCGTTCATACAACGAAACAAAAAAATGCGCTTTCCTAGTTCCCTCGGCAACAAAGAAACTTTAACTGAAAAACATAGGGGACAGATACATTCAACAGTTTCAGGTGGAGGCAACTGCATCTAGTCTGCTATTTGCTCAGACTTCACGTTGGTTTACCTAAAATGTTTCTCGGCATTGCATTATAATTCATACTTGCATATTCTAGGATTCAATGTTATTTATAAGATGCCATTAGTTATTCTTCTTCTTCTTCGTAGGTTGTCGGACGTCAACTTGAATTTTTTTAAAGACAGCAGCTGTCATCCTGAGGCTGTTGACACTGCCATAGAGCTTGTCTAGATTTGGCGCTGGTAATGGCCACATGTGCTTTCTCTGGTCCTCGTATGTCGGGCAATTTTGCAGCAGATGTTCAGCGGTCATTTTCCCGGTACCACAGGTGCATTCGTCAGTGCCACGTATCCTCAGTTTGTTGAATAGATGGTACCTCAATCTGTTGTGGACTGTGCAGAGTCAGAAGACCCCGACCTGCTCTCTTCTGTTCAATTGGTAATAGGCATAATTGTTTGTGTAGCCAGTATGTTCTATTTCCCATTTGCCCATGTATCTGGCCCTAATAAACGTTTTGGACTCTTTGTACGACAAACTAGAATCTGGTTGTGGTAGTCTTGCACCTTCTTTTGCCAGTCTGTCTGCCTCCCACTGTACCACTACTCATTTTGGTGCGGACTGCTGGCATAGTTGACAGAGTACTGCTCTTAAATCATTAAGTTCAGTATTTTTCTGGCTTTTTAGTGCTGTAACCACGGCCAGGGCATCTTTAAAAAGGACTATCTGGCTTTCATTGATTTCGCCTGTCAGTATTGCTTTTACTGCAGCCTTCAGTGCCTCTGCCTCCGCTCTGAAATTGCTTGAGAATTTTCCAGTTGCCACTGGCAGTGTTATTTTTCTACCATTTGGTACGCTCAGGAATACCCATCCACCTCCATTCTGTGTTGTGTTTGTTACAGAGCCGTCGGTGTATGCATGGGTCCAGTCCATGCTTGGGTAGTTTTCAGCTATGTACCTCAGGGTTATGTCTCTCCTTTCTGTTTCCGCCTGGCTTCTCTTGTTTCCAATACCTGGTATATTTTCTACCACCTCCGGAATATATGCTCCTTCCATTTGGGTTTGCGTAAAGTAGGGATGGGCTTTGGTCTTGTTTTGGTGTTCATAGGGTCTTCGCTCATCTTTGCTTTGGCTATTTCTGCAAAGTTTATCCGCTTACTTTTCCCAAATCTATTTAATCTCTGATGCATTGGATGGTTTGTCAGTCTTCTTAGTTTCTCTGCTTGCTGATGGGCTCTGCAGTCTCTTCTGTCGGTCATGGATTGCAGATTTGTAATCTTTTCAAGATCTACAATTAGCGTTAACTTCATGCCTCCTGTTATAACTCTCATGGCTTGGTTTTGAAGTTTGCTAATTTTATCAAAGTTCGCCTTTGCTGCTGTTGCCCATTCCGCAATGCCCTACTCGAGAACTGGTCTCATTCTTCCAGTGTACAGTTTCTTGAATATTCTTTCGTCTCCTCCCCAGCTTGTGTCAGCAAGTTTCCTCATGATTGCCATTCTTTGTCTGGCTCTCATTCGGTTTCACTCGATCTGACTTGTCCATGTCTTGCGCTGATTAAATGTGACCCCCAAGTAGTTTGGGTTGTTATTTGACCGCAGCTGTTTGCCGTTAAGACTTATTTTGGTGTTCTGTGGTTTATTTGAAAGCGAGAATATCATACATGTTGTTTTTTTCTTCATTTTTTTTTTACCAGCCATGATGTCGCCCACTCTTCCAACGATGTTAGGGCCTGCTGCATCCGATTGTTTGTTACGGTGAGATTTTTTTTGGAGGTGCACTTAGCCAGATCGTCTGCAAACATGGCGCTGTGGATTCTTCTTTGTATATTCTCTATGATGTTGTTTATATACATCAGATAAAGTGTGGGTGACAGTACTCCTCCTTGGGGTACTCCTTGCTCCAGTGTCACCTTTTTGCTCATCTGCCCTTGTACTTGAACTCTAGCTGTTCTGTTTTTGAGGTAGTGGCTGATCCATCTGTACATTTTTCCAGATACCGCATTTCTACGTAGCTTGACTTTAAGTCCATATTTCCACACCTTGTCAAATGCCTTCTCTAGATCCACCCACACCGCTACTGTATGCTTTTTCTCTTGGTAAGCAAGCTATATTGCCTGTACTATGAGAGTGATCTGGTCCTCAGTGAAACTGTGTTGTCTAAATCCTGCTTGCTGTTGAATTAATATGTGTTTTTCTTCCAGGTACCACATCAGTCTGGTGTTTATCATACGCCCCATCAGTTTACCTACACAGCTCAGTAGACTGATATGCCTGTGTCAATTTGGATCTGTTCTATCTGTTTCTTTCTTTGGGAAACTGTTCAAATGAAGACGGTAACATCCCCCCCCCCCCCCACTAAGGTAACATAAAAAAAACCCACCTTGCATCTCTTTTCACAGATGATTTCGCAGTTTACACATATTCAAACAAAAATAGGCAGACCACCAAGAATACGTTTTCAGCTGCATGCAGTAACATTGATTTCACAGTCATTACATAAGAAAATGCAAGACTGTCATGTAAGTCCATCGGCTGGTTTCTTTCAAATCTCTTACCCAACGCAAGCGCTTTCTATTATTTACCATAATTTGATACATTTACCTGACTTCCTGATATGCCTTTATTGCTGTCAGGGTTCATGATTGATTACATATCTTACATGACTGTAGTTTAACACAATATGATTATCTTTGGTTGTATATGATATCATTTGCTTACGTTTTTCTTTGTTTATATAATATGTCCCTTCTCATCAAGTTTACTTATTTCATGTGTCGTGTTCTGTTTGCCTATTTTGGAGAAGAACCGCCAAGTCATGAGCAAAGTACAGATCGTCTAGTTGTTTTGTCAAATTCAATTTACTTTCTATGTTATTGGTTGATGTTGTTTTTGTAGTCAACTCAATAGCTAATAAACATAAACATTGTGGCATCACTGTTACACAGTGGTTCTTATATGAAAACGAGCAAGCAGATGATCTTCATTTAAAACTTTAGTTTATTGTTATATGGGACCTTGACATCTCTTCTGTACCTGAAATACTGCAATTATCGACAGCTCCCGAACAACTCGAAATCCACACCAACTTCCTGGGAGGTGATTATCTAGATCAAGATGTTTGTTCAGGCGATAAAGCAGTACGCGACATAGGATCTTTCAGGCAATAGATAACAGTGCACCTCTGCGGCAATTAGCACACTTCTGGCGATTGCCTTTTCTCTTGTAGATATGTACCATTGACGCATTCTTCAATTTCTGCGGGTCTATTTCTTCAGCCCACATGGAGCAGAAATGTTCAGTGAGTCTCTTTGTGGGGTACGTTCTCGCTGCTTTGTACACCTCTGCTGGTATTGTGTCAGCTTCAGTCACTTTTCCAGGAGAAAGAGATTTGACGGCTTTGTCTACTTCATCGTTAGTTATGATATCATCCATGGTCGTGTTTATTTCTACCTGGGGCATTCGTTGGATGGCCTCTTCATTTAAGGGTGATGGACTGTTAAGAATGTTGCAAATAAATGTTCCGCCCACCTGTCGAGGATCTGAGCTTTCTCTGCTAACAGTAATCCATCGGCGTTAGGAACTTGAAAGTTACCAGAAAATTATGAACCATCAAGTATTTTCAGCGCCGCGTAGAAACGTTTGAGGTCATGGCGCACAGCAAATACCTTTATCTTGTCTGCGTGTCTGCTTAGCCACAAATCTTGTAAATCCCTTAGTCTCTTTTGAACTATTCTTCGAGCACTAGTGAAGACCATTTTCCTGGTGTCTTTTTGCGTCGAAACAAATCGTAATTACGTCATTGTTTTCCTAAGATTCAGATTGGAAACTCCAGCATCAATTAAAACTGAGTGACCCTAACGGAAACTGTTTACAGCGCTAAAACACCTAAGTCCATCCACATAAAAGCACAAAGACTGGTTTGTGTTGTTAATGGTCTTAAATTGGTGCCTTTTCAGGAAACGGGTGAAACCGTGACTAAGTCTCGATACAATGACATGCTATAGTCCGTCTTTAAATCATGAACAAGGTCCAAAGCAATTTTCTACTTAACTGCATGCCAGATTAAAAAATAAGAGGGAGCCACATCAGGACTATATGGTGAATGGTAGAGTACAGTCCAACCCAGTTTTGTTATTCCCTCGCGTGTTATCAGACAAGCTCATCAAATGGGATATGGCAGAAGCACTTGTAGAGTTTAAACCTTGTGTTAAGTGCATAACTGGCAATTTTGTAATTCAACATGTATTAGCAGCCATCAGAGGTGATAACACATTCGACATAGTTTTTACTAAAAGGAAAATATGATTGAAAACGTTACAGTTGGGGAACTGTTTGGCTCAAGTGACTATTAAAATCATCCGTTTGGATTTTATTGCAGGGAAAGAAGTAAACATAAACACGCGAACATACGACTTCCCTAACGCAGATGTTAAGATTATAAAAGAGGCAGCAAGCCACATAATTTAGAAATATATTGTCAGAGGAACACATATTGAACAAGAGTGGGAGAGTTTCAAAACAGTTCTAGAAAAGCTAAAAGAGGATTGCGTTCCATAAAGGGAGGTAAACCCCACGCGTAATAAGTGGATAACTAGATTTTCAGTTAACGATAGAAGAGCTAACAATAAAGCATAAACAAAATATAGAGGCAGGTAAATCAAAAGAAACATATTTAAAATATTTGGACAAACAGAATATAGAACAAAGTGAGTAAAACAGCAAAAAAAAAGACTTAAAAATAAACTGAATCATAAGAAAAAGACTGATAGTTAAAACCTGCTTATGTTACAAATACACAAAGAACGAAAGACAAAGTACGCCCTCTCATAGACAGCACAGTGAAAATAATAAGTGAGAATAGGGAGGTAGCTTATCTACTCAATCAGTACTTTGGCCCAGTCTACACAAAAGAGGACTGCTCCAATATCCAAGAGCCTATACATATCTTTTAAAGAGGCATGGATACAGCGGGATTACGAACATTCTGTACTACAGAGGATATGTTTTTAAAAAAAATTGGAGTGGTTGAAAATTGATCCAAAAAATGATGGAATTCATCCAAAATTGGTGTTTGAAATTAGATACCAACTAGCAAAAGCATTGGGTATGTTATGTTCTCAATCACTTTGCAAAAGGGATTATTCCAAGGGATTGGAAAGATGCAGGAGTGATTCGTTTATTCAAAAAGGGCAAAAAACCAGATCCAGTAAATTATAGACCGGTGAATTTAACGAGTATAGTCTGTAAATTGTTAGAGTCAAAAATCTAAGAAAACATTGTAATGCATTTAGACAAGCTTAATCTAATCAGAAATAACCAGCATAAGTTTACTAGGGAGAGATCGTGCTAAAACAAATCTATTAGAATTCGTGGAGGAGGCTACAAAAATTATAGAAAAAAGAGAGCCAATGGATGTTATTTATCTAGAATTTTCAAAGGCTTTGATAGAGTACCTCATAAAAGATTATTTTGAAAGTTAAAATGACATGGAATAGGCGGAGAAATTACCAAATCGACTAAAAATTGGTTAACGGGAAGAAGGCAGAGGATGGGCATCAATAAGGAGTACTCTCAGTAGTAAAGGGCACAGTTGTCTACGGGTAAGTTGTTCGCCACGGGTGCTGGAGGTCGCGGGTTTAAATCACGGTGGAGACCGAGATTTTTTCACGTGAATCATCGTGTAAATATTTTTCCTGATCTCTGAATATTGACAACAGACACCCGTGTTCAGTGACGCGCGCGTTAAAAATACCCTAGCACTTGGAAATCAAAAGAGTAGGCCTTACGGCCGCTGCTCGGACATAATTACTCTAGTGGTATTCGTCTTACAGAGAATATGCCGCAAAGAGAGGACAGGTGTGGCTATAACTTACAGGTTTTGATTATGTGGATATCTGAGCGGCTTAGATAGCGCTTGACAGGCTGCGGGTCTACATAACTCTAATCTATACTTCTACTTTCCCCAATCTCAAAAATAGAGTCCAGGAGCCAACAGATACTGGGATTGACTTGGCAAGTTACTAGTGGATTTGCACCTGCCACAAAATATGAAACAAAAGAGGTCACAACTCCCCACGACGTCTAACGACATAAGTGAACTTAAGATAGATAGATAAATTCTCAGTGTGTGAAGTAAAAAGTGGAGGGCCACAGGGATCGGTTTTGGAACCAATTTTTTTCTTGATATATTTAAACGATTTGGACATTGATATCCATGATTGCAAAATTCGCTGATGACACAAAACTATGCAGTAGTGTCTCATCGAAAGCAGAAGTGGATATATTGAGGTCGGATTTATATACAATTCGAAAATAGTATGTAAGCTGGCAAATGGAGTTTAATATAGATAAATGTAGTCAACCACATGGGTAGATCCAATATGGAACATAATTACAGAATGGACGACAACAATATAAGAAAGATAGAAAAGGAAAGAGACCTATGGGTTATAATAGATCACTCTGGACTACATTATGTTACTTAGGCCCGTGTCAGGGTTTGGTAGCGGGAGATTGAGAACGAACGAAACCAAGCCATAATAGATCATACAAATAAGGTGAGTGAGCAAGTTAAGATAGCAGTGAAAAAGGCAAATGCAATGTTAGGTATGATAACAAGAAATAATAAACATAGGAGCAATGAAGCAATAGTCAAACTGTATAAAACATTAGTTAGACCTAGATTGGAGTACTGTGTACAGGTTTGGAGTCCTTATCATTGAGAGTATTTAACGATGCTGAAAGGATAGAAACAAGAGCGACACAGCTGATAGTGGGATTCCAGATTTACAGTTAAAAGGAAAGACTAGGAAAAACCAGGATACTACGTCTAGAAAAGAGAAGAATTTGAGGTGACAAGTTTAAAAGATAATCAAAGGAACGGATAATTTATACTATAACAAGTTTATTCAAAATAGAACAACCTATAAGAACAAAAGGGCGTAGCTACAAACTAACGAAAGAAAGGCCAAGATAAGATTTTAGAAAATATTTTTTTAGTCAGAGAATAAATTCGATGTGTATAGCTTTTAGAGCAAATTAATGTAAATGGAACTGGTTGTATACAGATTCTGCATAGTCTTCTAAACTAGTGTTAGGATGTTAAACTAAGTTAATCGCGAGAGCACACATAGTCATGAATGAGAAGCAGTTATATTGGATGCTTGTGAGGACGATCTCTGCGGAACCGTCGATTGAGTTTGGTGAGTTTCTTGATGTACGCTTGCGAATTGATTGTCTCTCTGCTTGGCATCACACCTATCAATAACGACATCAGCACGGTTCAATAGGCATGTCCTGAGCCCATCGACTGACTGTGCTCCTATAGACTGCACACAATCTAAACACAGTACACAAGCGTTTGTGAATATTCAAAACAGTTTCTTTTTCTGCAACTATGAATTCTATTACATTTCGTCGTTTGTAACGAATGCTGTTCAGAGACGCCCTATTCACGTTTTGTTTTGGCTAGTTGATTTGTCTGAATGCAGTGCAATTGTGTACACACAGTCAGCACATTCTAAATTTGAGGTGTGCAAAATTGCATGTCTATATATTTATTTATTAAAAGTAAGTCGCAAGTCTTTTACAGAACGTAGCTTCTTACAACCACCACTTATTTGGCTGTTTTAAGATTCTTGGCTAAGTGTGTAGTACGGTAGGTTGCCATTACTTTCCGTACGTAGAGGAGCATTTGCCCGATAAAAAAAAAGCCAGTGTCTGCCAAACTGGACACAAGTGGGATTCGAACCCGGAACGCTGGGATCGTGAGCGAGTTGCATCCCTAGGCCACGCAGCCGTATCTTTATTATTAGCTGTAATAAATGGTGTGAGACTTACTTCCTAACCTCGCCTCGTTGTTTACGAAGTCAACAATTCAGCGTCCGAAGGTGCGTTATGTCCATGGTATGCCGTATTTTCATTTGAGTAATATTCACTGTTTTTCGTTTGTCTGTTTTTGTGTTTCTATGTTCTAAAACTAATTAAAAAGACCACGATTGAAACTCGGCGTTGTGTGTTGTTATTCTATGTTGTTCTAGAGACACATACAGCATTTCATTGTTGTCAACATGTTATGATTATCGTCAAAACCAAGATGCAACACGTTTGTGTCGATCTTGGCGTGTGGGAATTTTAGATGCTACTATGATGAATACAGCTGGGGAGAGATGCCAGACTCACTCACACGCTGAGTGTTGTCCATACGACCTCTTGTGGTTACCGAAAAGGCACGACCCACTGCGTTAGATGCCTTCCCACCTTTTTACCCTGTTGGTTACATGTTTACGGAAGGGCTTCGGTGGTAACCCTGAGGCAAAATCTGCATCCTATGCTATCTCCAGTCGTCTCGATGAATGTTTTGCCACTGGCAAAAGGTAGCTTAGGCTCTGTGAGTGAGGTTGACAAAAGGCGCAGTTTCTTCCTAACTTTAATCCAAATCTCCGCGCAAGTCACCCATTTCAGCGGACACAGCAAGAGATACGACTGTCCACACGGCTGAACAAAGAGAGTGGTCTTCATCACTTGTGATGGACAAACTATCGTGTCGATCTTTTTTGAAATTGACTATGCTTAATTTATATTACAAACAAAGAAACTGTTGGAACAGTGATCTTCAGTGCAGTGAATCTACTGACTAGCCTGGTATTAACTTATTGTCACGAGGACACACGCGCACCCCTTGAGTGTGCCTAGGGATACCAGAAAAGACAATGTAATCCGTTGTTAGATAAAGACATGACGAATGAACAACTCGAAAAGAGTAGCTTAGATCGGAAACAAAACAGACGATCATGGTTTTGTTTCTTGTCTGTTAATCTGATTGAAGATGTTTCTTCACTTGAAACTTAATAATCATCATCGTATCAAGGAAGACATCTTGCAAACATCTCTCGAAACGTTTGTCTGTATTTTGTGCTCATTTTAAAATACAAGAAAATATTCACACTGGAGTTAACGTTTTCTAACAAGATTGCAAATGTCCACAAACTATAATATAGATTGTAATATCTACCTCCAACGATGAATTGTGGTTCGAAGAATGTAGTTAAAAGAAGAATCACTGAAGGTGTGTAGCATAATATTAAAATACTAGCAATCAATATAACCATGGATATAGTTGCTTTGTCTCTGTTAGACATTAATTCTGATGTATCTTGAGAAACGTTGACCGTTTTGCGCCATATGTTTTTCTGTCGTAGTTTGTGAATTAGGTTCAAAGTAAGCATAACAACAGCCAGAAATGAAAATAAACCGGATATAGCGTGGAAGATATAAATAACAGCAACGATATTGCTTTTATATTTCCTGAAGACTAATCCAAGAAGGGTTCTGTTCCTGTTTGGATAAAACTTCCAATCAATGTAATATGTGCAGAATAATGGCACGATTGATAACAACGTTATACTATAAATAGCAACAATAACTGTTGTGGTTTTCCGTGGAGTTATCATCCGTTTTACGTGTAATGGAAAGGCTATGCACAGACACCTCTCAGCTGTGATGTAAACGGTGATAAAACATGATATCTTGGCAAAAATTACTCGTTTCAGGGCTGTTGTTAAATACTGAATTTCTGTGTATACTATAGGTAAATCTAAGTCTTGAAAAAGTGGGTTAATGTAGACGTTGAATAACTGTTGCAAAACTAGACTACACAGATCTGAGATTGCCAGAGAGAAGAAGCTAATGTTGATTGTTGTATTAAGACCTTGTCTATAAAATATGACTATATTGATAATGTTGGAAACTGTTCCGAACAAACTAATAACTCCACATAAGATAACACAATTTATTAGAGATATTGTTTGTTTGCTGCTTTCACTGATAATATGTCCCTTAAATTGAGCGTTCAAAGGATAACCGTTTATTTGAGTGTTCGTGGAAGAGTTATCAAACATGTCGTCAATTTCTGGGTTAAATTGTATACAACAATCTTTGGGAATATTGTGAAAGTAACAACTTGAGATTATGTGTTCTGTTTTTTCTAAATAGATGGAACTTGCATATAAGTTTCCACTGTTACCTTTATGCAGACGTAGCTGCACTACGCAATTTATAGCTGTGCGTTCTTTGATTGTAGTTTATCTGTCAGTGCTATTTGTCTAACATAATTGCTGCCCATTTGAAGACTTTTCAGCAAACAAAAAAGTGGTATCGTCTTTGAACGAAAGCAAATACCATGAGAAATACGGGACGTTACAACTAGTTCAAACGTTTGAACATGTAAATGTTGAAATACGGGACGTTACAATTTGTTTAGCCGTTTGAACATGCAAGTGTTGAAATACGGAACGTTACAACTTGTTAAACCGTTTGAACATGTAAGTGTTGTATAAGCTGCTACGTCAGACCAATATTCTTCATTAAAATCTACCGCTTGCACAATGTGTGATGGGAATAATGTATTTGAGGTTAGCGGTACGTCATTCGTTGAATTGTGTGATTTATTTATTAAAGGGTGTCTTAGAAATTAGCGACTTTAATATATCATACTCTGGCGTCTACAGAGATTCAAATGAGCTATACTGACGTGTTAGTTTGATCTCGGATTGATCTTCAATTATCTCCCCTAATGGTTTTGTCTTACAGTCCAGAGAAGTGCACGTTCCTGATTTCAATCTTCGCCGCTCTCAGGTTAATTGAACATAACTGTTGTCACATTCGAGCCGCAGGGTCGAGCGATATGTTGCTCAACACAGATAACAGCCAGCAGTTAACAATTTAGCAGAAAGTTCTGGAATTATAATTTCAAATTTAGAAATAAAAATTCCATTCTAAATTATGTTATTTTGTAAATTCTTAACAATACGTTAGCATTAACAATATTTGCAATTGTTCACCAGTGTCTGCAGATTAGATAAATAATATATAGCGTTATTACGTTACTGATCTATGACATTATTAATGAATGACGTTATTACGTTATTAACCTTTATATATGGCATTTTTGATTACTTGCTGTATACCTCAGGAATAGAAACAAATGATTGCAAGCATGACCCGAATATAAAATAAAATAGTAGGGCAAGCTGTAACAACAAGGATGCAACATATAAAGGTGCGCAACTAATATAACTAAAATATTCACATACACTATGGAGAGTTTAAGTAAAGTATTAATAAATAAATCAACAGAACACCTAAAACATAATAGTAGGCATATCATTACTAATTTAGAAATCAGTTCGTGTCATCACGTTTAAAAAATAGAACCCATTCTTTCGTAGATTCATTTATCGTTAATTTTGATTTTGTTTTATGGGAGATTAAATCCATCTCAAAACTAGGATTTACATTCAAGTGGGCATTGCTGTATGTGCATCGCAGCTCGTATGGAGAAATGATAACAGGGTACTTTTGATCTAAAGAAGTCTCTTTTTTTCGTAGTCTACAAACACAATGCATAAGTGCATTCAGACTTTTCGTGCTCTCAATCAAATGGGTAATTGTGTGGAGATGGTCAATGGTTGTGTAATCTTTCCTGAACCTTCCCTGTTCTCGCGGTCGGTTATCTTCGAGTTGCCTTTCTAATCTGGAGCCAATAACGTTTGTGAACAGTTTAGGAATACTTGATATCTAGCAGATTATGCGGTAGTTTGCCAGAGTTTCTCTGTCACCTTTTTCTTGAATCAGGATTGTCTTAGAGCCCTTCCACTGATATGGAATTTATCTTGTATGAAGGCAGGAGTTGAAAAAATGACCAGTTGGCAGGTAAGTGTATTACCGCAAGTCTGAAGAATGTATGCAGTGATTCAGTCCAAACCAAGCAATTTGCTAGACTTTAGGAATTTAGTCATACCCAGACCTCTTCCCTGCATATATCGCGTAGTGACTCGGAATCGATATTTAGTGGTTTGTTGGTCATTACTCTTTTTGTTGCGAAGAGGCCCGTGTAGAACTTTGTTTATTCTTCTTCAATGTGCACTCTATGTGTTTATGGTGTACCATCTTCCTTCGTCAAGTCTATCATGGGGATCTTTTTTTATTTTAGTATCTTCTTGCATTGTTTATTCTACTTCTGGTCTCATCAGCCTTTATTATACTTTATAAGCTATACTGTTCATAACATTTTTTGTAGGCTACGAAAAGGTCTTTGAGATGTCGATACTATTGTCAGTGGTAGATGCCTTGAGGAACCAAGAAATAAACTAAAAATACGCCCAGCTTTTGGAGAAGTTAAATGAAATCAGCGAAGGCTTTTTTCCACAAGTCACTTTCCACACCTATGCACCAAGGAGTACTTCTTCTTCTTCTTCTTCTTCATATGCTGTCAGACGTCAACTTGTATTTTTTTTCGAAAAAAGCAGGGGTCATCCTGAGGCTGTCGAGACTCCCATAGAGCTTGTCTAGTGTTGCCACTGGTGATGGCCACATGTGCTTTCTCTGGTCCTCGTATTTCGGGCAGTTTTGCAGCAGATGTTCAGCGGTCATATTTCCGGTACCACAACTGCATTTGTCAGTGCCACATATCTTCAGTTTATTGAATAGGTGGTACCAGAGTCTGTTGTGGCCTGTCCGGAGTATGGAGACCACGACCTGCTCTCTTCTGTTCAATTGGTAAAAGGCATCAATTTTTGTGTAGCCAGTGTGTTCTGTTTCCCACTTGGCTATGTATCTGGTTCTAATAATCCTTTTTGACTCTTCGTAGGTCACACTAGAATCTGGTTGTGGTAGTCTTGCACCTTCTTTTGCCAGTCTGTCTGCCTCTCGTTGCCTTGGATGTTACAATGGGATGGAATCCACTGTACCACTACTCTTTTTGGTGCGGTATGCTGAAATAATTGACAGAGTACTGCTCTTAAATCATTAAGTTCAGTATTTTTCTGGCTTTTTATTGTTGTGAATACGGCCAGGGCATCTGTAAACAGGACTATCTGGCTTTCATTTCTTTTGTCCTTCAGCGGTCCTTCTGTTGCAGCCCTCGGTGCCTCTGCCTCCGCTCTGAAATTGCTTGATTATTTTCCAGTTGCCACTGACAGTGTTATTTTTCTACCATTTGGTAGGCTCAGGAATACCCCTGCCCCTGCATTATGTGTTGTGTTTATTACAGAACCGTCGGTGTTTGCATGGGTCCAGTCCATGATTGGGTAGTTTTTCGTTATGTACGTCAGGGTTATGCCTCTTCTTTCTTTTTCAGTCTGGCTATTCTTGTTTCCAATACCTGGTATATTTTCTGCCACCACCGGGAATATATGCTGCTTCCAGGTAGGTTTGCGTACAGTAGGGATGGGCTTTGGTGTTGTTTATGTGTTTATAGGGTCTTCGTTCATCTTTGCTTTGGCTATTACTGCAAATTGTCTCCGCTTTAGGATCCCATTTCCAAATCTATTTAGTCTCTGGTGCCGTCGATGGTCTGTCAGTCTTATGAGTTTCTCTGCTTGCTGCTGGGCTCTGCAGACTCATTTGTCGATTATGGATTGCAGTTGTGTAATCTTTTAGAGTTCTACAATTGGCGTTGACTTTATGACTCATGTTATAACTCTCGTGGCTTGGTTTTGAAGTTTGCAAATTTTATCGAAGTTTGCATTTGCTGCTGTTGTCCATGCCGCAATGCCATACTCGAGAACTGGTCTCACTCTTCCAGTGTACAGTTTCTTTAGTATACTTTCGTCTGCTCCCCAGCTTGTGTCAGCAAGTTTCCTCATGGATGCCATTCTTTGTCTGGCTCTCATTCTGTTTCTCTCGATCTGACTTTTCCATGTAATGCGCCGATCAAATGTGACTCCCAGGTAGATTGGGTTGTCGTTTGGCCGCAGATATATGTCGTTAAGACTTATTTTGGCGTTCTGGGGTTTGTTTCAAAGTGAGATTATCGTACATGTTTTTTCCTAATTTATTTTGACCAGCCATGATGTCACCCCCTCCTCCAGCGATGTTAGAGCCTGCTGCGTCCAATTTGTTGCTATAGTGAGATTTTTTTCAGAGGTCCACATAGCCAGATCGTCTGCAAACATGGAGCTGTGGACTCTTCATGGTATATTCTCTGTGATGTTATATATATACACCAAGAAAAGTGTGGGTGACAGTACTCCTCCTTGGGGTACTCCCTGCTCAAGTGTCACCTTTTTACTCATCTGCCCTTGTACTTGAACTCTGGCTGTTCTGTTTTTGAGGTAGTGGCTGATCTATCTGTACATATTCCCACACAATTCACTTCTTCGTAGCTGGACCTTAAGTGCCTCTTTCCACACCTTGTCAAATGCCTTCTCTAAATCAAACCAAACCATTACTGTATGCTTTTTCTCCTGGTAAGCATCTTCTATTTCCTGGGCTATGAGAGTGATCTGGTCCTCAGTGGACCCATCTGTCAGGATTGCAAATATGTCCCAGTCAGCTCGTTTATAATTCCAACGTAGGAGCGGTTCTATTTCCTGTGGGCCGACCCTATCCAGACGGAAGATCTGGTATCCTCTGATTAAGAATTTGTGGTTGTTGTTGAGGTGCGTTTCTTGGATACATGCCACCTCAATCATGCACGTGATGTGTTAGGGAAAGCTTTTTGTTAATGACTCCCTCCGCATTCCACTGTAGTATTCTGAGGGTCTTGTGTTTTTGGTCAATAATTTTTGCCCCATCACCTTGTGCCTTGACTTCACAGCACATGGGTGGGTGACCAACAGTAGCATTGGGTGGGCCCCTTCGAGGCGTGAGGCCCGGCACTCTCGCTGCCTGGCGGGACTCCACATGATGAGGGCCACACTTTTTTCTGTTAGGTTGTACCGTGATCATGTAGCGATATACGTTGCACTGTTTCGTTAAGCCTGTGGCCTAGTGCATCCGATTTCAACAGGCGTTTCTGTAGGGATGCCCTCATTAGCCTTTAGCTGTCCCCAGCCTATCTGCAATGCAGCAGTTGTTTATGGTCAGAGTTATCTCTCTTAGGGAAGTTGTCGTACAGGACTATCGAGTCTTCACCTCTCGTGTCTATAGGGTGTGGTGATGATATGATATAATGGACTATGTACTAGTTTGTACTATTCCGGATGAGCGGCAGTCCAGTGTGTCTGTGTCCCAGGATCGTCACGTTCTACCAGAAACGTAGCACATGCATGTGAGTGGGGTATCTCTTTGCTCCCTTTATTTTCTCAGCTTCTCTGCAGTGATGGTACGTCTAGCATTCACCGCCACCTGGGAGGTTGTCACAATAGGGCGGAGGTGCAATGTCCGCTGGCCTGCATCTCTTCTGCGTCCATTGGGGTGACTGACAACAGACAGATCTAAAAAGCGAGGCAAGAGTGCATTTAACCAAGGGACAAGCCTGGTCATGGCACGGAGATGTTGTTCGCCTGGTGTACGGACATAGCTCATGATCAAGGGTTCAGTCAACAGTTCGCAGTGAGATGGCTGCTCTTCTGCTTACAACACCCCGACCGAGAACTAAGTCTTCTACTAGTGGTTTCAAACCTCAACGCCGTATGGGGTAAATATCGAGCAGCTCGCCGCCCACTTTGATCGGTGGGATGGCAGAGAACGCTTTCTGCGGCTCGACCGGGTCGGGTTGAGGCACGAGCCCCATGTCCCAACCATATCGTTGCCCCCCGTCGCAGTGGTGCTGAGATTCAGGTCGGGATTCCGGCTTAGAGGCGTTCGGCCGTAGTCCCTCAGATGGTAGCCTCGCACCATCGATTATCAGCCAGGACGTGGACGAAGTGTCTGAGATCTGCGATTCCTCTCCGATTGAGCAGGATTACAGTAGCAACGCCCTGTCATTAATAGGATAAAACGGACCTGTCTTTCGAGGGTATAATACCAGCACCCTTTCACTATTTGACCCAACGAATTAAGAGAGAGCTATTTGTCATTCAATGACCAAGTCTATGAAACCTGCCATTCCTCTCGGATTGAGCAGGATTACCGTAGCAGCGCCCTGTCATTTGAAGGGTAAAACTTGCCTGTCTTCCGAGGGTCTAATTCCAGCACACGTTTCCGATCAGACCCAACGAAAGGGCTCTCGGCCTGTCAATCATTACAGTGTTGGCGTGTTGAGTCAAATTAAGCCGCAGACTCCACTCCTGGTGTTGCCCTTCCGTCAATTCTTTTAACGAGCATTGGATCTGAGCCGATCGAGCCACCGAGAGACTGGCCCCAGATTTCCGAGGGTCTAATTCCAGCACACGTTCTCAATTAGACCAAACGAAAATGCTCTCAGCATGTCAATCATTACAGTGTTGGCGTGTAGAGTCAAATTAAGCCGCAGGCTCCAATCCTGGTGGTTCCCTTCCGTCAAATCCTTTAACGAACACGGGCGAGAATAGGGCTTTTAGGCACGATTCCTGCTTTCCATTTGCCGATCCTAAGCTCATTGCGAGAGAAGGACCACAAGCGAGACGAACTGTCGAGATTGGTTATACGCGCTAGCCTTCGATGAACCACACGGACTGACAAAGCTTCTCAATACGGACTACAGTAACGCACCGTTACCAGCGGTACGATTCCACCAAATTGGTCCTGCTACAGTGGCGGGGAGAGGCGGGCGAACTTGTTGGGCAAGCCCGCGCTCTCACTTCGCCTGGCGGAACTGAGATCGCTGTACGAACACTGGATGCGAGTCAATCGAGCCACCGAGAGACCAGCCTCAGATCACCAAGACAATGAGATATAATCTCCCTAAAACTGTTTACAACTGCGCTTAGATAATGTTTTAGGTCTCTAAACTGGATCGGCATGTCAACATGGATAGCGGGATGCTCTCACACCTACGTTCTATGGACAACATTATGATGTTCAGCCACGCCATGGATGAAGCCGAACAAAGTCTAAACGAGCTTAATAAAGCAGGAAACCCGGTGGGCCTAAACGTAAACTGAAAGACGATTGAATTTGTGATGAACACGAGCGAACATCTATTTGTAGATGAACCCGTTGGAAATGACAATGCGTATGCCTACCTAGGCAGAAAATCAGCCACAACGATAACATTAAAAAGACGATCTCATGCAGGAAAGTAGCTTGTTGACTCTGCTTGAACCGCATTAAACCGATTCTCCAGCAGATGACGTACGTCAAGACCAGGGCTCACACCTTCAATATCAGGTTATTCCAAAAAACATATTTACGTTCCAGGTATTGAGTCTACGCAAAAAAGACGAATGTAAACTTCCAATTACAGTAAGGACAATATAGCACATATTCGTGAATAACTCACTAAGAGACCGCATCCAAAACACCGACATCGGCGACCCAACTGAGTTCCAGGATGTCGCCGACTCTGCGTCAATACGAAAATATAGACGGGCCGAGCATGTGGTCTGCATGATTGACTATAAATGGGCCGGCCATGTGGTCTGAATGACTAATAGAAGATGGGACGGCTATGTGGTCAGTATGACTGATGAAAGATGGACCGGCCATGTGGTCTGTTTGACTGATGAAAGATGGGCCGACCATCTGTTCTACACGACTGAATAGAGATGGGCTGGCCACGTTGTCCACATGAGTGACTATAGATGGGCCGACCGTCTGGTCTGCATGACCGACTATAGATGCGCCGACCATCTGGTCCGCATGACTGACGACAGATGGGCGAGAGGGTGCGCATCTGGTGGCTATGCAACTACAACCGTTCACACGGCCTCTCGCCGATGAAATGGAGAAATGACCTACACTTGTCTTTGGAACTGCATGGCACACTAAGGCCAAGGATAGACACATTATCAAACACCTTATGGTCAGCTGGCGTCAGACAACCTTGCCTGGTTAAATAACATGATTAATGAATTCAAGTAAGCGATAACCTAGATCGGAAAGCTGGAAAAAAATACTAACAATTTTGAAAAGATAATGGAAAAACATGGAATCGAGAATAATAATGAAAACATAGTTACTTACATACTCTAAGCACAATATATATCATATAACCGATAACCAGATTGGCCTTACTCGCATGCCACAACCTGAGTGGTGTGAAGTGAAAAGTGGAGTGCCACATTACTCGGTTTTCGGACCAATTTTTTTCTTGATATATATAAATGATTTGGAAATTGATATGGAATTCATGATTGCAAATTTGCTGATGACACAAAACTATGCAGTAGTGTCTCATCTAAAGCAGAAGTGGATATATTGAGGTCGGATTTGGATAAAACTCGAAAATGGTATGTAAGCTAACAAATTAAGTTTGATCTAGATAAATGTAATGTCATCCACATGGGTAGATCCAATATGGAACATAAGTACAGAATGGGAGAGAACAATATTATAGAGATAGATAAAGAAAGCGACCTAAGGGTTATAATAGATCATACAGGTAAGTTCAGGTAGCAGTAAAAAGGGCAAATGCAATGTTACGGATGATAAAAAGAAATAGGAGCAAGGAAGTGATAGTCAAACTGTATAAAGCATTAGTTAGACCTAGATTGGAGTTCTGTGTACAGGTGTCGAGTCCTTATTGTAGAGGGGATATAAACACGCTGGAAAGGATACAAAGAAGAGCGACAAAGATGATGGTGGGATTTCAGAATTACAGTTATGAGGAACATAGAAGGCCAACATAGAGCACCTATAACAACATAAATTATAGCACCGATAAAGGTAAGAATAATAATAAAGGTAGATTTGAACAGGCTGCAGGCCACAAACTACTGGCGCTGTCTGGGGACATTTACGCCACAGTTAATAAAGATGAAAAAAGGGAATTTTTAGGGACAAAATAATATATTTTGGTGAGTCTGCAAGACACGAGCGGCAAAGGTATTTGTAGAAAAGAGAATTGCGCAATACATATACAACAGCACACGTAAAGTCACAGGAAAATATAAACACGTAATACATAAGTGAGTTTATTAATTATTGTTAAGGAAAGAAGAGAACATTCACGCACGTAAATCAAGTTGAGATAAGAACTTGTGGGGAACCTGGTTGTATTTATTAGCCATCATTCTGCCGGCTTTTGACTAGGCTATGAAGATAACATCAACCACAACAATGAACGTTCAATCACATTTGAGAAAACGGCGTGATCATCTGAGCGCTGACGATGAATTAGCTGATATGTCCCATAACCACAACAAGATGAAATAAGTATGGTTGATGAGAGGTAACATATTTGGAGACAGATACACAAAGAAACAAAAACATATGGGATTAAATACAACTAACAACAATCAGGTTGTGTTGGATGACCCTCTAACAAAAATATGGAATCATTTATATATGGTAGCGATTTAATGAATGTGCATTTACAAGTGTCACAAAAATAGTTGAGATTTCATTGTATTGTGAAACATATGGAAAGCAGAAGACAGTAAGTTAAATACAACTCTACACATATTCAGCTCCAATGCGATGTAAATTCTGGCGTATAACTGAAACACAGAAGAAAAAAACACAACACTCAATGCGGTACATACTTCCATAAATAGATGCCTGCGTAGAACATCCTTATTGAAGTGTTAATATTAGAAGAGATCACTATCGGGAAACTATTGGAAAGAAATAGACACATTTCAAAGGAGCACGGCGTCATGAGAATACGGGGACGTTGGACAAGCATTATATCAGTGGAACACGGCGTCATGAGAGTAAGGAATCATTGGACAATCTGTATATCATTGGAACACGGTGACAGGACAATAAGGTGACGTTGGATAAACATTATATCAGTGCAACACGACGACAGGAGAATAAGGTGACGTTGAAAAAGTCATATATCAGTTGAACACGACATAAGGAGCTAACGGTGACGTTGGACAAGAATTTTATTAAGAAAAAAACTGACATATAAACCAGCCACTCTTTGTTCTGGTCTGGAATCCCCAGCGCAAGGGAAATATAGGCAGACCAGAACACACAGACAATGGATATAATAGAAACATGAAAACGTAGATAGAGCTGGAATGAATGTCTCTGGAAATATGGACTGTGTGCTGGGCCTGAAGCTGAGAGATGTTGATAAACAAATCACATCAAAACACCATTTTAAATAATACGACCAGAAGTGAAACAAATAATAGAGGGATCATGGGGAATGATTGTTAATGGGAGAACACAACTTAGTTTAACATGGACAAGCTTCAGTAGTGGCTTATACTTCAGGTTGGAGCGAATGGTTCTTAATGTGGGAACAGAACTTAGTTTAACATTGACAAGCCACAGTAGTGGTTTTAATTCACTTGTGGATGAAAAGGGGTGAATGATTGTGATATTGTAACCACTTGATGTGTCTTGATGTTCACTACCTTAATTGTAGTTTCGTTATTTTCTTGTGTGTCTCATTGTCACTCCATGATTCCATATCTCCATGCCTTACCCGTATAACTTGCTTAGCTAATTTGCCATGTGATATTTTTGTATAGTGGGGTTTTTGTACACAGTCTTGCCCATTTCGCATTTCTGCATTGACATTAGTCTCCTAATAAAACAAAACTGTACTAAAGCATGTACTCTTTGTTATTTCTGACTTCTACTTGTTGAGATTGTCCGGTGTACTCCACCCTCTCGTGGACATGTATGGCAAGCTAAATACGTTTGTATTATCACTTTCCACCCTTGGCTATTTGGCCACCCCTGGATTATGACGCATTATTCGTCAATATGTAGAATTACATTATGGCAAGTTCTTATATTTATCTGTAAATATCGCCTATTTCAATTTGTTTCTTTGTCTATCATTTCCATATCCGTTTCCTTTAATTGTTTTTTTTTTGTTTGTTGTTTTTTTTTGGATTATATAAATCCAAAGTATGACAGTAGTTCATGTTAGATTGTTAATTGTGTTCGTCTAGTGCAATATATTTTTAGTCTTTTAAATTATTATTTATTTAAATTGTCTTTCGCTTGTGCCTTTTAGCGCTCTGTATAGCCTATGTTGTGGTTGGTCGATGGCCTATGCACCCCTGGTTTATACAAGGCGAAACAGTAAGCCTACGTTTCCTTTATTAGTCCATATATTTTGAGTCGGTTGTTGTAATCTGGTGTTCTTTTTTGATTTATGTTTTGGCCGAAACTAATTTGCCTTGATATCTTTTTTTTGTTTATAGTCATTTTGTCCTGTGGTGTGAGTGCACAGTGGTTGTTGTTTAGGCTACGTTCTTCTGAGATCACCGAACCATCGTATGTTCGGTCCTGCAATGTTCTCATCATCAACATGGCAACATGCGTTTAAGTTTACTAGGTTGGGTTTGAAAACTGATGGAACGTATGCTACATAAACCAGTCAGGTGACGTATGATACGTACACGAGTCACAAGGTACTTTGAAGGAAAATAATTGTTTATTTCCACAGAAAGCTGAATTACGACAACATCAATCAATTGAATCACACATATTGCTCAATTGATGATTCCTTCCTATACAAAAAAAAATGGCATTCCTTGCTGGTTTGGATGGACCTAGAAAAAGCGTTCAACAAGACATTTAAATACGATTTCAAAGTCAAACTGCATATAAATCAAGAAAATGTACGAATGAATTAGTCATTACCACAAAAACCGAATTCAATTGATTTTTAATTTAAGGATAAACTAGCAGAGAAAGAACATTAAGCCAGGGAGTTCCCAAACCGGGAGAAATGTCGATTATGTTGTTTTTCATTTGCATCACATAAAACACGGAACTTTCTAAAAATGCACAAAGTTATGTTTTGCAAATGGTTTGGCATTGCACTATGACTCTGGCAGGTCTTTAAAGAAAACATCATTATAGATAGCATTCGTCAGTAACAGGATTTAACACGCTCGAGGAGTGGACCAAAGTATGGTTAATCAAGATAAATGAGAAGAACCCAACAATACAATCATGTCCCTCTAAATCAAACCACATAGTTCTCAAGTATAGATCCATTTACACAAAAATCTACAACTTGATGGACATCAAAACTGTTTTTGTAATACTTCTAATCCCCACCTGAAGTAGAAAATACAGATAAACCCGATGCGTTCAGACCAAAGAAAAAAACAGCTGGAACAACTCCGTTAACAAAGGACAATGTAGTAAACATGATGACGACTGAATGTGTGAGAGCAGTTTTATAACCAAAAGTGATAGCAGGGGCAGCTGTAGCAATCCCACATGTTGATCAAATAAATATATCATTGGTGCATGACCACAGACATTTGAGCACTATTTCCCAACCATTTCACACCGGCATAACGGTAACATTGGGACACATTTTTCACGGGCTGGTTAAAATAGGAAACAATTGAAGATAGTTACAAATTGCTACTGTTTGATTTGTTGTTTGTTCTGTTTGGTGGTCTCATCTTATTCAAATTTTACAACATAATAGCACAAACAAACAAAACTTGCGTTCCAAAATATCACAACACAGTAAAAGCATATAAATTAACCACTGAAACGTGTCTATCAATTTCCTGATGACAAAATTTACGTATCGCTAAATGTATAGGCAATGTACCTGCCCAACCCTTTCCCTCCACTGTACTCCTCACTAAAAAAAAGAACCAACAAACTTCACCTACTATGATAAACAAAACACACCAAATATGGAATAGCTGTTGTGTTTGAAAAGTAGGAATACTTGTGTAACCGACGTCATTTCAGTTTAAACAATAGCCAATCAGAACGTAAAGATTACCTCAAGCCGATCTCTGGAGAATGACTTAAGTCGCCATCACATTCTCGCGGACTGACAGAAATGTCTGCCCAACCGAACCGAACACTATATTAGAAACAAGAACAAAATCGAAACATGCAGCCACTGAAGGGCAGACAGTACAGCAATATTTAACAACATTGTGAGCAATCCATAATACTCGTAGACTACATAATGTAACAAAGAACAAATGTTCTTCAAAGAGGGAGATTCAAGAAGGACTACCATGTAACATCAATAAAACAAAAGTACATAACATTTTGTCAATGATAAATGGCACTTCAGAAACACAGCATATGCACACTACATGCGTGCTTCTCTCTGGAGAAAACCGACCTGCCTAGCACTCACAGAAAACGACCTGACCAGCACTCACATAAAACAGACCTGCCCAGCACTGACAGAAAACAGACATGCCTAGAACTCACAGAAAACAGACCTGCCCAGCACTCACAGAAAAGAGACCTATCCAGCAATCACAGAAAACAGACCTGCCCAGCACTCACAGAAAACAGACCTGCCCAGCATTCACATAAAACAGTCCAGGTATTGTGGATAAAGAGCGGCAGAACATAATACAATGAAGAAATGTCAAACATTTGGAAAACACTACCCAAACAACAGCTGGGCCCATGTATACACATATGGACCAGTCATACGTGCAATATATAATGGACCTAATGGATCTTCCTGAACCTGAATACAGAACAAAGATACATGCCAGGAGCTACCGGAACATTTTCAAGTAACTTCACATAAGAAACAGTGACCTTGAAAGTGACAGCAACAGTTCTAATAACAGGTACAACCATTGGTAGACAAGTGGTAATCATCACACACATGCTAACAGTATGATACTGTACAGTCTCCTGTTAAAGAGAGTCGTGATAGAGTGAATTCAATCTCAATCAATATGTTTAACAATGAAGTGACTGACAGACCGTCAACACGGTGTTGATATTACTTATGATGAGGTCAATACGTTCGCCAGTTGTAAATACAGAACAAAGTCGGAAGCGGAGCATCAAGATCAAGAATATATTGATTAATTGAAAACGTTGCGGCGGCTGATGGAAGAAATTGTTACTCATCCGTGCAATTCTCATACTACACCTCTCTTCGCCAACCACTTCCAGGGACGAAAATGATCAATAGGAAATGAGTGTTCTCATAATTTCAGTGTTTTTTGTTAATGTCAGTATTAACCTGAATGAAACCTCTTGATATTTAATTTTCTTCTTCTTCTTCGTCTTCTTTTCCTTTTTCTTTCTCCTCCAGACTGCATGATTGCAGTTTGTTTCCATGGTCACAAATAATAGGCAGAGGAGGTTATTGGTCACTATTGTTCTTTGACCGTGATGCAAGTTGCTAGCTTCAAGTTGATGGCTGATATCAGTTCTTTCACCGATGCGTAATCTACAACAAATGTTTAAATTCAATGAGGTCTTCTCGCTAGGTGTACCATGCTGGAACAACAGTTCAACTCAGGTAATCGCTCCATCTCATTAGTGGATGCCCACGTTGTTGCATACATCTGTAGGACCAACAGATCCACCAATACCATGGCAATATGTAGTCAGGCACGCGCAACACTTGCCCAGGCCCATCCGCATTGTTGCTTTTAACAGTGTAGCAGGTATGATTTCATTTAAGGAGATTCGGCGTCTGATTTCTGGGTTGATAATTCGATGCTTCTAGGGCAGTCTTTTGCTACTTTGAGCTTATACCGACTCAGTTGATCTGTGCATCTGCTATACGTAGGTGCAATACACCGCAACCATAGACCATAGTTGAAATAACCATGATATTAAAGGTGTGAGTTCTTGTTCTGTAGTTTCTAATCTGTTGAATTATGAGTTTGATACGCTTGAAGATGAACTATTCTGATCTTATCCAATATGACAGTTTGTAATTTCTTTGTAGAGAGCTTGTCGAACGCCGCGTTATATTGGTGCGTTTATTGACTTGGATAACCTCGGTTGAAAACCCTTCATTTGTCTCGTTTATTAGCAAACAGAAAATTTCCCACTGCGGTTATCTCAATGCGGTCGAATACTTCTCCGCCTACACAAGACAAACAGCCATATAAGCTGTCCATCCTCTCTTCATTAACTAGCTGATGTGTAGAGGTGGTTGGTGGTTCAGTAGCCTATTAAAAAGCCTAAATGCTCAAGTGGTTGACTGTTATCAGGCTGCTTCTATGGTAGGTTCACAAAAACGTTTGTGCAAACATTTATTATTGTTTGAAAACAAGCAGATTGGAAGTTAGTTGGCCAGTTTTATCCGTGTCACCTTATTTGTGAACCAACACCACCATCAACAGTGATTATTGTTAATTATTTATTGTTAAATTTATCTTGCAGAATTTGGAAAACTCAAAAACTGGTAGGATTTCCGATACATGGTCTTAGATGCATACTCTCGCAGGAAGAAGTTAGCTCACAAGTAATAACTTACTTTCATGGTTTCGTATCAGGGACAGTCCATAAATAAATGCATTTCTATTCAACATCATGAACACCCTATCTAAGTTTTGTTAATGTAACATAGAGGAAAAGTCATGAATTATAGTTGTAATCAGTGTGCTCTGCACTTTCTCAGTCAATTACATCATATGCAGGTAACCAATAAATGCCTTCACGACAAAGGTCGCCAACACGTTTGTGGCATATATTTTTACCTTACTTATACGGTAAGTCGTGTTGTCAATCACTGCCTGGGTGGATGTATAAATGGAAAAGCCAAATGATAATTTAAATTCATCAACATATTGATACGAGAGGTCATCGCGGAATAGTTTTTAGTGAAGCGTTAATCACTAACATTCGAATAAGAAAACGGATAATGCTTCTTTGCATTTGAATATGTAAAACAAAACATTTATATTATCACCGCGTTTATTTGGCCCATTCGGAGGGATTTGTAAGACGATCATATTTGGTTTGTGGAAGAGATCGTTTGTGAACGAATCCAGTCAGCTTATACTTCTTCTTCTTCTTCTTCTGCGTACACAGTCAGACAGTAACCATTATTTTTTCGAAAAAAGTGGCGGTCATCCTGAGACTCTCGTCACTACCATAGAGCTTGTCTTGCAGTTCCACTGGCAATGGCCACATCTGCTCTCTCTGATCCCCGTATGTCGGGCAGTTCTGCAGCAGATGTTCAGTGGTCATTTTACCAGTACCGCACGGGCATTCGTCGGTACACCCTATCTTCAATTTGTTGAATAGGTGGTACCTCGGTCTATTGTGGCCAGTGCGAAGTCTGAAGACAACGACCTGCTCTCTTCGGTTCAACTGGTAATAGGCATCGTTTTTGGTGTAACCAGTATGTTCGGTTTCCCATTTGGTCATGTACCTGGCTTTGATAAGCCGTTTTGACTCTTCGTACGTCATACTGGTATCTGTTTGTGGTAGCCTTGCACCTTCTTTTGCCAGTCTGTCTGCCTCCTCGTTGCCTTGGATGTTGCAGTGTGACGGAACCCACTGTACCACTACCCTTTTTGGTGCGGACAGCTGGCACAGTTTGCAGAGTGCTGCTCTTAAGTCATTAAGCTCAGTGTTTTTCTGGCTTTTTAGCGCTGTGACTACGGCGAGAGCATCTGTCAGCAAGACTATGTGGCTCTCATTTTCACTGTGTGTTGCCATTTCTTCCACTGCCGCCCTCAGTGCCTCTGCCTCCGCTCTGAAATTGCTTGTGTACTTACCAGTAGCGAATGACAGTGTTATTTTTCTGCCATTTGGTAGGTTCAGGAATGCTCCTGCCCGTCCGTTCTGTGTAGTGTTTGTTACAGAACCGTCGGTGTATGCATGGGTCCAGTCCATGCTTGGGTAGCTTTTCGTTATGAAGCTTAGGGTAGTGTCTCTCCTTTCTTTTTCGGTCTGGCAGTTTTTGTTTGCAATACCTGGTATATTTTCTACCACCTCTGGAAATATATCCTGCCTCCAAGTAGGTTTTCGTACAGTAGTGATGGGTTTTGGTGTTGTTAGTGCGTTTATGAGATCTTCGTGCATCTTTGCTTTGGCTATTTCTGCAAAGTTTCTCCGCTTTAGTTTCCCAGTTCCCAAATTGTTTAGTCTCTGGTACATTGGATGGTCCGTCAGTCTTCGGAGTTTCTCTGACTGCAGCTGGGCTCTGCAGTCCCTTCTGTCGGTCATGGATTGCAGTTTTGTAATCTTTTCAAGTTCTACAATTGGCGTTGACTTCATGCCACCTGTTATAATTCTCATGGCTTGGTTTTGAAGTTTGTTAACTTTATCGAAGTTCGCCTTCGCTGCTGTTGTCCATGCCGCGATGCCATACTCGAGAACTGGTCTCACTCTTCCGGTGTACAGTTTCTTTAGTATGCCTTCGTCTGCTCCCCAGCTTGTGCCAGCAAGTTTCCTCATGATCGCCATTCTTTCTCTGGCTTTCATTCGGTTTCTCTCAATCTGACTTTTCCATGTCATGCGCCGATCAAATGTGACTCCCAGATAGGTTGGGTTGTCGTTTGGCTGCAGGATTTTGCCATTTAGGCTTAATTTGGTACTTTGGGGTTTTAATGAGAGCGAGAATATTGTGCACGTGGTTTTCTCCTCGTTTATTTTGACCAGCCATGAGTTCGCCCACTCTTCCAGCGATGTTAGGGCCGTTTGCATCCGATTTCTTGCTATGGTGAGATTCTTTTCAGAGGTCCACATAGCCAGATCGTCTGCAAACATTGAGCTATGGACTCTTCTTGGTATATTCTCTGTAATATCGTTTATATATACCAGGAAGAGTGTGGGTGACAGTACTCCCCCTTGGGGTACTCCCTGCTCGAGTGTCACCTTTTTGCTCATCTGCCCTTGTACTTGGACTCTGGCCGTTCTTTGTTTGAGGTAATGGTTGATCCACTTGTACATCTTCCCACAAACATCACTTCTTCTTAGCTTGACTCTAAGTCCATCCTTCCAGACTTTGTCAAATGCCTTTTCCAGATCCACCCAAACAGCTACTGTGTGTTTCTGTGCCTGGTAGGCATCTTCTATCTCCTGGGCTATGAGGATGACCTGGTCCTCAGTGGATCTGTGCTGTCTAAAGCCGGCTTGCTGTGTAATTAGTATTCGTTTTTCTTCCAGATGCCACATCAGTCTGGTGTTTATCATCCGTTCCATCAGCTTGCCGACACAGCTCAGTAGGCTTATGGGCCTGTATCCATTCGGATCTGTTTTGTCCTTTCCTGTTTTTGGTACTGGTACCAGTATTGCATCTTTCCATGCCTGGGGTACAATACCCCTTTTCCAGCTTTGGTTCAGGACTGATAGTAGTTTTTTCTTCGCTGTTTGGCCCAGCCCCATCAGCATTTCGTTTGTTATCCCGTCTTTTCCGGGAGATTTCCTTTTCTTTAGTGTTCTCATAGCCTCTTCCATTTCGTGCATTGTTAGTTTGGCCATCATGTGCTCTTCAGGAGCCGTATTTATGTTTTCGTGTCCCTTTAGCTCTTCGCTAATGTCTGTATGCTTATCTGCAGGGACCTCGATGTGGTTTGCTCTGGCATAGTGATCGACAAAGGAGTCAGCTTATACGAGGCAAGTTCAAATGAAACCGGACCAAACTGCAATAAGGGAATATACGTACGATGCGCATGATGACGTCACTTATGCTGAGGAAACTATGAGTCGGGAGATAATTCAATTTTGCAAACTTGACGGTTGGTATGTGCTGCTTACACCAGAAGTGACGTCATCATGCGCATCGTACATATGTTCCATTTATGCAGTTTGGACCGGTGTCATTTGAATTCGCCTTGTACGGTGGGTATAAGTGTAATGGCAGGCAGGTCGCCATTACTTTCCGTATCTGGAGGAGCGTTCACACCTAGAATTGTAAAAAAAACGTTTATGCCAAACTTAACTTTGCGGGGTTCGAAACCGAGCGAGTTTCAGCCCTAGGCCACCCTGACTACATACGCACTGAACGGTTAGATTGTTTCTTTCAGTTCCGAAACAACACGTCTGCCGAGATGTGTAAACCTGGCCAAATAACCGATATCCAAACAGTTCGACCTGGCGCTATTGCTATTTGTATGTCCCCAGTTGCATTTAATGGAAAAGATGGCCTTGTACGAGCCAACATTGACAATACAAATGATCACAGGAAGAACTGGAAGCAGTGGAGCTGATCTTGTGGAATTGTTTCGTTGCTGGTCTGTGACAGGGGGGATAACTAATATTTGATTACGTCCTCGCAGCCTCAGTGGCGGAGCTGAGACAGTTTTCATTCGTCCAGTTCATGCCTTCACTGTTACAACAATCATGACAGATAACATCAACATGGGTTCTAGGGCACGTTGGGCAGTCTTACAAGAGTGGTTCTAGGGCACGTTGGGCAGTCTTACAAGAGTGGTTCTAGGGCACGTTGGGCAGTCTTACAAGAGTGGTTCTAGGGCACGTTGGGCAGTCTTACAAGAGTGGTTCTAGGGCACGTTGGGCAGTCTTACAAGAGTGGTTCTAGGGCACGTTGGGCAGTCTTACAAGAGTGGTTCTAGGGCACGTTGGGCAGTCTTACAAGAGTGGTTCTAGGGCACGTTGGGCAGTCTTACAAGAGTGGTTCTAGGGCACGTTGGGCAGTCTTACAAGAGTGGTTCTAGGGCACGTTGGGCAGTCTTACAAGAGTGGTTCTAGGGCACGTTGGGCAGTCTTACAAGAGTGGTTCTATGGCACGTTGGGCAGTCTTACAAGAGTGGTTCTAGGGCACGTTGGGCAGTCTTACAAGAGTGGTTCTAGGGCACGTTGGGCAGTCTTACAAGAGTGGTTCTAGGGCACGTTGGGCAGTCTTACAAGAGTGTTTATATTATATTCAAGTTGCCGAGGTATACACATCGAGTGTCTTATTTATTGATGTTAGTACCATCGTGAAAACTATGAGAAATGCTAGCTTTGGCTGTCCTTCTGGTGGTCATGGCTGCCATTACCTTTACAGGAAGTGTTGAGGTGTTCGTGGCATCCTGTTACATTTTAATCGCAATGCATGACTCAATGGATTGTGACTTCTGTGATAACTTCGTGAATTCTACGTTTCTGGTCATCTGCCAGATCAATATGCAAAATCCACAATGTGGCACTTTACTGCAGTATGGAATATGGTGCCTTGCAGACCTGATCCATATTCACCCTTGTGAAGACACAATCAGGTAAACACAGCGCATATCTGTGCATAAGATACACAATAGTGTAGGAAGTAATGAACTGATTGCTGCCTATATTAACATTGGTCGTATAGATAGATGAATATCTATTTAAACTAAACGAAATGAAGAAGGCGCATTTAAACCAGTTATTGGGCAATATTTTTGCGGGGTCACCTTCATCAGAACCGTTCCTGAACTTGAATCTGTTTTCACGTCTTATTAGATTCTGTCATCGACCACCGTATAGTGTCCATGCGATAACAAAAAGCTGTCACCTTTCTAAATGTGACTAATAAAGCTCACATGATGATATTACACAAATGCACACAATATACGTTTCTTGCTTGTTGCATTTACCCATGACTGCTTCTCATAGTAACACAGTTGTATGTATTAACACGTTGGCGTCAAACAAAGAAGATTATCCCAAACAACGAGTATATGTGTAATCTCAAACACAGAACTGCTGAAGATGAATTAGTAGTCTATTTGTGGCATGCATGGTGTTGCAGTGGTAACTGCAGACCATCAACAAGTCTAGTTCATGTCAAAGATATATCTTACAATCGGTCCGTTAATGCCCTCAGTGGACGTCCGTTTTAGATGTGTCACATAACTAACCTTGTCCTCATTACAATCACTTGAGACAATATCTCAATTTAAATAATTGTCATAGCTATATGGTTCTCTGGTGGGAAAGCAAAGACGACGAGTAAGAGGACCTGCTAAAACTAGGAGGACTACTAGAATGAAGTCGTTAGCACTTCAATACTGACAACTGAGCTGCTAACTAGAACACAATTGCTGTTATTAAAAGTCATTTAACAAAGTTTCCGTGTATGTAGTTTTTATCAATGACAGAAGACGCAATCGTACTGTTGATGATACTAATTATAACAATAGTAATGATATCCATGTAATTGTGTTCGCTGTGTTGTTTTCTTTCAATTGGCTTTCGTTTCCCAAAGCATGTCATATGTCTCAAACATAAAAATGTCAGTGCACGTTTGTTTACTGGTCATGTGTACAATTGTGACGTGTTACTATATAATTTATTATGCTGTATCTTTCTTCTTCTTGTGTCCTACTGTTTGCGTCTTGACGCGTCGCAGCGAGAGGATATGTGCGGAATTCTGGTTAGCACTAAGTCGGAGGTTGGGCTACTGGCATGTTGGACATTGGGAGTGTTTCTTTGATCCCCTCAGTCCATTGTTGCTGGGGTCGACCTCTTACTCGTAGACTGAAGCATCCATGTAGTATGATCCCGTTGCAGGAATATTTGGATTTCCGGTATTCAAAAAGACATGTTGTCAATGTCTGCAGCCGAAGGCTATCGTAGTAGGCATTTCAGACTTCCTGCGACTTACTAGGCTTGGAAAAAGGTACAAACAGTGTGGGTTGATTTTTAACTGGAATTTTTGAATTGTGTTCGGGCAGCGGAGGTTAAGTTTACCATTTTGGATTTCTGCCATGTGATCAAACTATGTCCTTGTCAAATGTGCACACCATTTATTGTATGTGTTTTAATGTAGAATTTTGCCGATGTAGTCTCCACCATAGTCCTTAATGTGATGTTACAAATGTTGAAGCCATATGACTTTCCTGCGCCACCTGATACACAACACAAGTCTCTATCTTACGTGTGTGCATGTCTAATAGAGCCCAAGTTTGACACTGACAATAACGTAAGGATGGTTCATTGAATTATCATCGTCTGTTTATAGTGAACATATTTATATGTGTCAGTATCAGTACCAGCTTGTAGTACACTTTGTGTGCCGTTTGAATGCTATTGCATGCCTATGAATCCAGTCTGCCGTCGTTTGTGAAGACACTGCACAGGTAAGTAAACGGACGTACCTGCTTCAGGGATGTGCTTTTCAGTGAGTACCTCAGACTGTATTTTAAACATTTCTTTGGGCGTCCTTTCTCTCGCCATCCTTCTCCCAGCTCATCATAGAGATGCTTCTTTGGGAGCCGCTCGTCTGACATACGAAGGAGGTGTCTGG
Organism: Ariolimax columbianus; assembly: GCA_036924085.1. Classification (NCBI taxonomy): domain Eukaryota; kingdom Metazoa; phylum Mollusca; class Gastropoda; order Stylommatophora; family Arionidae; genus Ariolimax; species Ariolimax columbianus. The sequence continues at coordinate 9,701,151 of JAVGWX010000010.1, forward strand.
GCAAGCCTAGTTATGCTTTTTTCTAGAAGTGCATGGATGATGGGACTGTTAGGCCTCGACATAACCTCGATGTTCGTGACAAGATCTTGCCATCGACTGTCGAATATTGGCCTCATGCAACCTACTTGGAAGTGATGTAGCCGCCTTGCATGTCCAGCTTTCGCAGGTGTAGAGAAGAGTTGACTGATGGTGGCACGGTAGACTGTAAGATTGGTCTTGACGCTGACATCACGACGTTCCCATACCAACGAGCGCATTCTACCAAAAGATATGATATCCCTTGCTATTCTGCTTGCCACCTCATCATCGAGGCAGACATATCTCGATAGCGTGCTGCCCAGATACGTGAATTTGTTTACGACATTCAGCGTCTACCCGCTGACTGTAGTCTTTGATTTTGAGCACGGCATGTCTCGTGCTAGCTGGTACATGACCTCAGTTTTCTTGGCATTTATGGCGAGGTCAAAATTGTTGTATTAATGTTATTATTATTCCCACCTTCATTTTCAGATCTGAGCTACTGTTCAGAGCATAGTTGTCAGAAAACACAAGTTGTCTCATTATGTCGCCAGCCACTTTGGTTTCGGCCTTCATTCTTCTGGGATTGAGCAGCTTGCCAACCTTGCGGTACTTTATGAGTATGCCAAGCTTCAGCGACTGTCATCGTGGCTACAACATCATGCTGAACAGGGTCGGGGCGAACACACATCCATGTTTGACTCAGTGTGTTACTTTTATTATTGTATAAACATGTATTAAATTACCTAGAATTCTTCTCCTTTCTAAACACTAGTCGGGTTTTCTTCTGAGTCTTTCCTCATTACTATAGTTTTAGAATCCCACTATCAGTTTTGTCCCACTATTAGTTTTGGTGCTCTTCTATGTATCTTTTCAAGCATGTTTATTTCCTTATAAAAAGCACTCCCCACCTGTACACAGTAGTCCAGGTCTAACTAAAGCACTCCCCACCTGTACACAGTACTCCAGGTCTAACTAAAGCACTCCCCACCTGTACACAGTACTCCAGGTCTAACTAAAGCACTCCCCACCTGTACACAGTACTCCAGGTCTAACTAAAGTACTCCCCACCTGTACACAGTACTCCAGGTCTAACTAATGTTTAACATAGTTTGACAATCACACCCATGCTTCATTGTTTAATATTTTTCTTTATCATAACTAACATTGCATTTTCCTTTTATACTGCTACCTGGGCTTGTCCAATCACTTTGAGATCTATTATAACCACATGTCACTTTCCTTTTATATCATCCTACAATTTCACTCTTTTATCATGTAAGTCAGTTTCATATTGGATGCACCTATGTGAATGACTGTACATTTATCTGCAAATAACTCCATTTGTCAGCTCTCGGGCTATTCACGGATGGTATCTAAATATGGCATCTTTATATACACTTCTCCTTTAAATGATAAACTTCTGCATAGTTTTGTGTCCTCTGTGAATTTTGCAATCATGGATCTGATATCGATGTCCTAATCGTTTGTTTAATATATATGTGGCAGTCCACTTTTTGCCTTGCACCACTGAGAGTACTCCTGATTTACGACCACTATCTGCCTTCTCCCGGTTTACCTATTTTCAATTCCTTTGACAACTTCACAACCTATTTCATGTGATTTACTGATTCGCTCTGACCAATTGCCAAACTAGCTATAATAAGAAGCTGAGTTTGACATAGACACATGTCAATGAACATAGAAATGTCACAAAATAAACGAATAAGCGAACAAGTAAACAAGCTAATCAAGACGTATTTTAACAAAACTCCACTGTTCTACTGTGAAATATTTCACTCTCCGGTTATCGGCCTTTAACATTAAATGCGATTAGTATTTATTTGAGCCTCGCTATGTTCATTCGTATAAAGACATCGCACAAAAACCTCTCGGAACGTTTGCCTGTATTTTGTGCTCATTTTAAAATAAAGGAAAATATTCACACTGGAGTTGACGTTCTCAAACAAGAGTGCAAATGTCCATAAACTATAATACAGATTGTAATATCTGCCACCTACAATAAATTCGGGTTCAAAGAATGTAGTTAAAAATAATAACACAGAAGGGGAGTAGCATATTATTAAGATACTGGCGATGAGTACAACCATGGAGATGGTAGCTCTGTCTCTGTTTGACATAGACTCGGTTTTGTCTTGATGAGCGTTTACCGTTTTACGCCAGGTGTTCTTCTGTCCAAGTTTATGAATTAAGATCAACGTAAACAAAACAACAGCCATGAAGGAAATCAGTCCAGAAATGGCATGAATAATGTAAACAACTCCTTCTGCTGTGTTACTGTTCTCCCCAAAAATAATTCCGAGAAGTGATTTGTTGTTGCTTGGAAAAAACTTCCAGTCAATGTATGATGTACAATATAATGGTGCAACAGATAACAGAGTCACGCTGTAAATGCAGATAATAATGGTAGTTGTTCTTTTTGGCGTTATCATCTGTTTAACGTGTAGAGGGAAAGCAATACACATACATCTCTCAGCCGTGATATAGACTGTAATAAAACATGTTATTTTGGCAAACATTTCTCGTTCCAGTCCTGTTGTAAGGTACTGTACTTCCGTATATACCATTGGCAAATTCAAGTTCTGAAACAGCGGGTTCACGAAAATGTTGAATAACTGTTGTAGAACCAAGCTACAAAGATCTGCGATCGCCATCGAGAAGAAGCTAATGTTGATGGTTGTATCCAGACCTTGTCTATAGAAAATTATCATGTTGATAACGTTAGTTATTGTTCCGAAGAGGCTGATAACTCCGCATAGAATAACATAATTTACAACTGAAAAAATATTTCTTTGCCATTCTGTTACAATGTTTGTGGAATACAGCGTTATCAGTTCGTTCTCTTCTGCTGTATAATTATTATTCACATTTGCTGTGTGCTCCATATTTGTTTCTTAATCGGAATTATAAGCGTATGTATGCATGTATACGTATGCTTGTGTTTTGCAGCAAATTAATAAGATATGATAAAGTCTCTATATTGTTTAGATTATGAAGCTGTACATGAGAACCGGGATTTCAATTTAGTAGGCGCAGAAGGAAACGATGCCCATATATCGTAGCAAACTTCAGACTAGTTTTGTCAATATTTTATTACAGAAAACAGCGCCCCTTAGACTACATTTATGAAAATAAATCTTCACTTTAAATAATCGTGTTAGTTAGCAAAATAAGGTATTGGAGACGTTGAGGATGAAAAGGGAATTATTAAACAAAATTACCCTGATTTTAATATTAAAAAAGACCAAATTCTTTATCTAAAAATATTCCTGGAAGGAAACGTAGAATGATTGCATGTGAGAAGAACATATCGATATGCTTTATATCAATTGATATAACATGCATTGAATAATAATATCGTGAACGAACTGAGAAAATCCTCCAAGATCCAACTATAAAAAAAATAATATAAAAACCGCCAAATACACGTTACAACATTCCTTGGATGTGAAGATGCCAACTGATCAGATCTTTAAAAAACAATTAATGTAAGTGTATTCAGTATCATCATGTAGCATGTAATTTGCAGAAAGTCGCTCTCATCAAATCCACTCCTTATGGCTCTCTATCTGTAGCCAGTAATCATGCCTCTGGCATTGTCATCTCAAGAACATCTGGTCTTCATATGTTGCATTATCTAGGTACCATGCCCTCCAGTATATGTGTGTTTGTTTGTCCAGACGATCAGGATATTTGATGCGACCAGCGTGTTTAATTTCATAAGCGTAATTGCTTGTATGTATGTAGGTCAGTTTCTGTCTGCACTAAGCGCTTTCATTACGTCTGCGTTGATCTGTGTTGATGTCCACTGTGTTCTGAGAACTTTCCTGTAATAAAAGAGATGGCCGTATTAAAGGTTCTTCTTTCTCTCATCAAACAATCTATAATGACGGACTAAAGAGACACGCACAAAGAATACAAGTCAGGAAATAACAGGATTAGACACACTTTGTAGAGATGGGCAGACACAGATCGTCAGACTCAGAGAGGGATATTGCAGATTTAAGGACCACTTCCACAGAATGGGTCTCAGTGACACCGCAGCGTGCGTTTGTGGAGCACCTACGCAAACACCAGAACATATACTGCAGGACTTCCCTACTTACAAAGACCAAAGGGAGGAAGTCAGGTCCGGGGGAAAGACCACGCTCGAAAATGTATAGTGGATCGGCGAAGACCTGAACATCACCAAACTAGGAACATAGAATCAGTTTATTGAAGAAGAAGCAGAAGAAGAAGAAGAAGAAGTAGAAGAAGAAGAAGAATAAGAAGAGGAAGAAGCATAAGAAGTGTTTGTGTGAGTGTACTATACATATAAACAAAGTTAGTTCTCATGTTTTATTAGAGTTTGTAGAATTAAATGCGTTTTTGTTATATTGCTGTTTGATGATGGAGTCAGTAGCTTGTAGGAACAATACTAAAAATAACAAACAGTATATGTAACGAAACAATTAAAAACATCTGTGCTTGTAATCAAACTAAAAAATAAACAAAAATAAAGTCAACATGAAGTGCTAGGAAAGCATATACAACATAAATTGTTTCAGGATTATGAAATCAGCAAAAACCACTCATCACATGGAGGCTCGCGATGCACCAGCGAAGGAACTATTATTTTACGTTCTTGTAATTTGCTGGTGCATATGTTTTCTGAAGGCTTTGTGATTGTATTCTGCCTGGTTCATATGTTTTCTGAAGGCTTTGTGATTGTTTTCTGCGTGGTTCATATGTTTTCTGAAGGCTTTGTGATTGTATTCTGCCTGGTTCATATGTTTTCTGAAGGCTTTGTGATTGTATTCTGCCTGGTCCATATGTTTTCTAAAGGCTTTGTGATTGTATTCTGCCTGGTCCATATGTTTTCTGAAGGCTTTGTGATTGTATTCTGACTGTCCATATGTTTTCTGAAAGCTATGAAATTGTATTTTGTCTAGTACATATGTTTTCTTAACTCTTTGTGATTGCCTTTTGTGCATTGCTTTTTTTAATAGAGATCTCTAGCTGATTTACTTTTCTAGCTTGTGTTTTTCTTGACCTCGCAGTGCATTCGTTACTTGATGATCCGTGGTTTTGTATTTCTTAGTATTTTACATACATTACTAATGTCTTATGTTTTTTTTATGAAATCTTAAAGCACTCTTGTTTTACGACTGTTTCTCCTACTTTTTATATAACAGACATCCATATAACATACGATTTGAACTATGAAGGTTCTGTAATCCGACCTTTATGTGAAACTCAAACTCTCGTTTAAAAGAAATCAGCTTGTATAATTGCAGCAGTCTCTGCGAAGGCAAATTAAACATCGAGAGGGCATTCACATGCGCATAAAAACGGTACCAGAAGAACGTAAAATGTATCATTAAATCATGGACAGACAACTGCACCGGATGGCTCAGTACATGACGAACATCGGTTATTTGGCGGAGAAGCGTGCTACACATCGAGCACGGATCTATGACTCAGAAAACAAAGGTTCGATTCACAGTACAGTTGGTTGTTTTTATAAACTATCAAAAGCAATATGTATGGTATTGATTCACATTTCTGGTAAGGTTTGAAACGCTGATGTGTTAAGGACACTGGCTCAGGTAATCCCACAGAGTTTGTTGACAAGGTTTTATTTGACCTAAATTAGAAACGAGAACAACGTTAGCATGTGTTTTACCCGGGATTTTATCCTGTATGGTTTTATTTCTTCTCTCTGTTATTAACACTCAAGGAAACTGTATTGGTATGGATCAGTGCCGACACACACAAATGAAAAAGCATGGTCTATCTCTTCTCGTGCTTCAAGAGAAAGCAACATTTACTGCAGAAACAAAATGTAACATGGACAGTGTAATGCACATACAAATAGTTGAACGATTTTAAAAATAAAACGTATTGATTCAAGTCTTCAACAAAAAAAGGTAGACAGGACAGAACTCCCCCAGTGTCTTTCATGTTATATCAATAAGTGCATTCAGAAGAATTTTCTGATTGTAACTATCGAACGATTTAAATGGACGAACAAGACAAAAGATCACTATATGAATACTGCTCAGGGTATACAATGACAACTATTAGAGCAGGACAACAATAAAGAATAGGTTTACTAAAAATGGTCCGATAATACCAAACATACACTTCCAAAACCGAAAAAAGGCATCTCATAATAGTACAGGTGGAACCATCCAGATGATGCATAGAACATTGAGTATATATCAATAGGACAACTTCTAAATAAAACGACTCCAGAGTAATACCCAACAACTGTGCATAAACTGACCATCAGCCAGTAGTAACTGACGGAGCAACATCGCACAGGTAAAGTTAGAACATTTAAAATCCTAAAATCGAAACAAATGTAAAAAATAAACTAGAAGAGCAGGTTATTAAAAGAGAAATACATCAACAAAAAAACAACAACATTATATATATATAAAGAGAGAGAGAGAGAACCTAAAACCATAAAGAGTGAATGGATCATGTGTAAAACGCTATGACCTACACTGAATGAGAAATATCGAACAATAACACCTGATATATCACAGATAAAGACATACAAAACTTGCGGAAATCCTGAAATTAAAGAATTCATATGGACTAAAAACAAACTATAATACACATGGCTAACTTTTAAAACGCATTAACATTAAATGAATTTCCAAATAGCGAAACAAAATCAATTTAGTTGAGGTGTCATTATCACATCGAAGTTAGAATGTACTGTGTCAACGTCCTATGTCCTTTTTACTCATAGTATAATCTGCTGGACTTTTCTCTGTCCATCTGCCATCATTCTCCTCCAATAAACGATGTTTACACATGGTACTTTTAGGCTTCACTTTTCAGTCCACCATTGTATTCCTCAAGGTGTAAGCTTCTTTGATGTGGCAGAAATATATCAACTGGTGGATCGATTTCTGTTCATCAGTTTTCGTTGTGCCTCTCATTCCTGCAACATATAATTGTTGGTTTCCTTTTGTATCCAAGAGATGCGCTTCAATCTTTGAATCCACATTTAAAATATAGCAATACATGTTCGTTGTCTAGGCTTCTACACCATACAATTGAAAGTAGAGTCATTGAAAAAAACTCCAAGCACAATTAATATCCACATGCAAAAAGTGCAGATGATAAATTTATAACAACACAGTATACATAATAACTCAATACCTTAGACACCTCTTGCAAACTTCACACATTGACACTGTTTGTAAAGAAAAGAAAAGCACAATTTAAAGAAAAAGTAATAACGTATATATAACGTAACATGTTTAGAACTCTTTCCAGAAAGATTTAAGACGTTGCCAGTTTCCAGAACAATTGCTAACACCTTCTAGATCCACAAATCGAATACCACAGAATGTTAGCAAGTTCCAGTAGTGAAAAGGTGGTCACATTTAGTTCAACAGAAAGCGCATGGCCAGAACTGAACATTTGGTTAAAACAGAAAGCGCATGGCCAGAATTGAACATTTGGTTAAACCAGAAAGCGCATGGCCAGAACTGAACATTTGGTTAAAACAGAAAGCGCATGGCCAGAATTGAACATTTAGTTAAGCCAGAAAGCGCATGGCCAGAACTGAACATTTAGTTCAACAGAAAGCGCATGGCCAGAACTGAACATTTAGTTCAACAGAAAGCGCATGGCCAGAACTGAACATTTGGTTAAACCAGAAAGCGCATGGCCAGAACTGAACATTTAGTTCAACAGAAAGCGCATGGCCAGAACTGAACATTTAGTTCAACAGAAAGCGCATGGCCAGAACTGAAAATTTGGTTAAACCAGAAAGCGCATGGCCAGAACTGAACATTTAGTTCAACAGAAAGCGCATGGCCAGAACTAAACATTTGGTTAAACCAGAAAGCGCATGGCCAGAACTGAACATTTAGTTAAACCAGAAAGCGCATGGCCAGAACTGAAAATTTAGTTAAACCAGAAAGCGCATGGCCAGAACTGAACAAATAAAGAAAATAGTCCGTTGCCTACCAGACACCCTAAAACATTAACGACAACTTTATGCACTACTAATAATCTTCTACAACAGGACTTATCATATCTAAACTGTGCTTTTACCTGGAAGTAGTGAATATTTTTAACTTGATCGTTAAACAAAAACAACTATAATTGCAACGATCTACCATAGAAAAGAAGAACCACACTATCTCTAAACTCCCCTAGAATAACTATTAACTAATCTAAACTCCTCTAGAATAACTATTAACTAATCTAAACTACTCTAGAATAACTATTAACTAACACAGCTCCAATAATAGACTACAAAAGACAATTTTGCCAAGTTCTTATTTGTTGATAATAAACAAACAAATAGTTTGATTTAGTTGATCAATACATGTTTACAATTCACCTCATAACGATTTGAAATAAAACATTGCTGGGGTTTCCATTAATATGTGACTCACCACATAAAGAGAGATGATGTACAGTACAGCAACAAATACTACCAGTTTTACGTCACATTGTATCAATTGTGAAAGATATGCATGTTCTAAAACTTTGCTTTGGTTTTCTTATAGTAATCAGCTCGTCAGATTTAGATCAAGAACAATGTTAACATGCTACATTCGTATGTGGTTTAAAATATCGAATTTTGGAATACTGGTTAGCACAATCATAACAGATTTGAATGGGAAACATATTGTGAAATGATATGTATATATAAACGCCCGCACGACATACATTACAAATGAAACGTGTTTGACAAAGGCAAGTATCAATAAGGAAGTGTCATTATTTTATGGTATTGGAAATCTTCTTTAACAAGACATCATACCAATAAAGGTGTGATTACTGCAATTTTTTGGTCGAATTCAGTATTTATATTATTGAACTATTTCCCTTCACAGGGGGATTTAACAATTATAGTTATGTATCAAATTATTAGTTAAAGAGATCAGTCGTTTTTAGTGAAAAATGGCATCGAGCAATTAAATATGGCATGTCTCGTATTTAATTTGTTAATAGGTGTGCTTTGATCATGTTTTAAATGTAAATATGGTGGTTACCTAACAATCGAGTTCACGGTTAATGATAGAGAAACAAAACACATACTACATGATAACAACATGATAACCAATATTGGGTGAAGATTAATAATGTTACTGCATGACGTCATGGAAAAAATCGACGACAATTTTTACAAATGAATATCAAAATTGAGATCTAGAAAGTGGTTTAATTTTCGAACGAGAATGTGTATTTTTTTTTGGTAAGATGTATCTCTTATTCAATGATCTGTTGTGTCTACTTACTAGTGTTTTGTTTGACTACGAAAATGAGTACACATGTTTGGACAAAGAACATGGTTGGAAAAAGGCGGACAGAGGGACATCATTACGTTGTGGATTAGCACAGTAAACAAAATACCTACAGATGTAAACGTGGAGCAACAATCCTGAAACGAGGAACCGTAAGGCAATCACTGACTAGCCACGTCCATGATCATTTGAAGTATATTCTTTAGACTCTGCTGGGCTTCAACCTGAAGAATTTGCTAGTCTGACAGCGGATATGCAGCAAAGTGAACAAGACTGATCCTCCCCTATATTTGATCAAACCAGCACAAGAAGAACTAGGCAAAGATCTTTAATGTGGCCGTAAGCGATGTAAGGACAAAACAGATTAAATGCGAACGCAACTAGAATTGGCAAAGGACTCAATGCACAGCAGATGGCCAACGCTGGCTTATATGAACATTGGCTCATGGGATGTGGCTTAGTTAAGGAAAATAATTATCTCTAAGTATGGGATGGAAACGTGACGTACGGCATCTTAGTTTCGATTTTAATGTGAACGACACGTTTTTTGGCGCCATCAACCCACAAATCGCTGTATTTCAGCCTTTGATGTCAATTCAGCCGTGAACACGGTGACATAGTGAAGGTTATCAAGGACCACCTGGTGGAAAACGACACTTCTTTGGGTGAGTCTGCAAGGCACAGGCTGCGGCACTTTGGAATCAAATTAGGATTAAGGGATCATGGAACCTGAGAGGACGAAACAGGAAGGTGTACAACCAACAGACTACAGGCACCATCAGCATCCACACTTTGCGCCATCTGCTGAGAGAGACTGAGCACCTATGGGTATGCTCGGAGTGCAGTGAAGTCGACTCCTAGAACAGAACAGCCGTGAACAAAACACATGCATTTATAAACAGTATCAGTGCGTATGCGTCGATGCTGGCAGCATGTGGTCCCATTACATGTGGCTACATTTGAACAGCATGTGGTCCCATTACAGAAGACTGTGCCATAAAATTGTAATCACTGATGATTAATTCTTCAATGATAAGAATCCTAATCCCCAACTACAACCGTCTTTAGTTGGATTTTACAACATGCTTGCCAAACGCCAGATTGGTTTATTTGTTCAGACCAGTTATCGCTCAATAATCTCACGTATCAGTTTAAATAAAGCCCAGTGTCCAATAATAACTTCCAAAATCAGTAGATGATTATATGTTATAGTCGGCAAGCCAGAAAATCACTTATATATGGCTAACTAGATAATCAGTTATAGATGGCTAACTAGACAATCACTTGTAGATGGCTAAGCAAATAATCAGTTATAGATGACAAACAAGACAATCAGTTATAGATAATAAACTAGACAATCAGTTATAGATGACAAACTAGACAATCAGTTATAGATGACAAACTAGACAATCATTTATAGAAGACAAACTAGACAATCAGTTATAGATGACAAACTAGACAATCAGTTATATATGGCAAACTAGACAATCAGTTATATATGACAAACTAGACAATCAGTTATAAATGACAAACTAGACAATCAGTTATAGATGGCAAACTAGACAATCAGTTATAGATAACAAACTAGACGATCAGTTGTAGATGGCTAAGCAAATAATCAGTTATAGATGACAAACTAGACAATCAGTTATAGATGGCAAACTAGACAATCAGTTATAGATGGCAAACTAGACAATCAGTTATAGATGACAAACTAGACAATCAGTTATAGATGACAAACTAGACGATCAGTTGTAGATGGCTAACTAGACAATCAGTTATAGATGGCTAACTACACAACACGGTGAAACCCCATACACAAATATATTCACAATACGGCGCTGCAACAGAAGCAGGTCTGTTGGTCAGTGTGACTATTCCTTTCTGATGTCAATTAATGATGCATATCCGTGCCATCGCATCGTCTCTGCATTGATATGTACTCCCATGCTAGGGAGAGGAATGCAGCGAAGGAGGGAACTACAACTCCCCTTCATAAACAAGATGTGGTCTCATATAATGAATAACACTAACATACCATCCGCTGCAGCATTGTCTGCAGTGGGAATAACGTTACCTCTGCAGCTATATTTATTTTTGTAACACTATATTTGTTTCTGATAATATTTGTCTTCTCGTACCCATCTCTTTATATATCAATAATTTCAATTTTTTACTACACGCTGTATGATGTTTGTACTTTTCTCTAAGGTCTGTTGATGGTAATGTGAGTTCGGATATGTTCATGTTCAATAGCGTACTATGAGTCGTACAAACGATTCACACACCACCATACCACAAGACAGTAAACAAATTTGACCATGTATGCATAAATAAGAAATGAGATCATAGTTGAAGAGAGAAGAACCCACCGAATGATGTAATAGAGCACAAATGCGCGGGAATGATGTCATGTAGTCAATGAAGATGTCAAAAAGTGCGCGAGAAGAGACGCGAGAAATATATTGACGAGATGGCAAAAGAAGCGAAAGAAACTGCTGCGAAAAGAAAAATGAAAGACATGGACAGTTGCACGAAGAAACTGATACACAAATATAAGCATGCAAATGAATTTATTAAAGCCAAGACAGAGAATTTTTTTAGTAGCACAAATTAAGAGAAGCACCTAACATTATTATGAACTATTAAAAAGAAAAGTTTCACATGTTCCCTCAGACATTCAATCTGGTATTCAAAACTTCAGATTAGTTATGCAATTCCAACTATCCAAATAAATTAGGAGATATATTTTAACGCTGAAAGATGGCAGATCCAATAGTATTAGTGATGGCTCAAGCGTAAGTAATCAAATCAGACGACAAGGGACCAGCGGTCAGCGACCCATAGCTGACTGCTAGCGTCAAGACCAGCGAACCAGAGCTGCCAAGACCCTTCTACACCTCCACGCGGTGATCCTGGATAACAGGCTACAACATAGCAGACTGGCTAAGGAGAACGGATCGAAGAGGGAATGCTAACCCGGTACTCAAAAAATGCTTGCTGAAGTCGGATGTGTTGGACCGAAAAGTGGAGATATCGAAGTCAAGCTGTAAACTACGACACAACGCATTCCGTTCTCGTGACTACATTCTGCTACTTAGGCTTGTGTCAGGGTTTAGAAGCGGGGGATTGAGAACGAACTAAGCAAAACCAAATCAGACGACAAAACTTCGACAAGTTATTGTATTCATTAATTGGTAAATTTTAGCGTAGAGAAAAAATAACAGCAGACTGAAAATAATATATAGTCAAGTTTTCTAAGATCTGCAACAGTGTCCACATTTTAGGGCCAAAATGTTGTTATATACTCCTGGGAAGATATTGAGCGTGATCATACTAGAGATATTGAAAGGGCCATAGATAAACAGATAAAGGACGATCAGGTGGGTTTTCGACAAAATGGAGCATGTGTAGAACAATGAGATACGCTGTTGATGGCTGTTGAACAATTTGTAAGGTAGAGTGCACCTATTCATTCGTGGATTATGAAAAAGCATTTGACAGTTTAGGCAGGAAATAACTAGAAATTGCTCAAGCGCTATATAGTGTGCCTGGTGTTCATTAACATAATTAAGAAAACTTAAGAAAAGTTGAATTGTAGAGATCCGCATGATGACAAAATTTGATCATCATTTCTTAGATACGAACTGGGGCGAGACAGATCTGTATCTTATCACCATTTCTTCTTATCGCCATTTCTTCTTATCACCATTTCTTCTTATCACCATTTCTTCTTATCACCATTCCTTCTTATCACCATTACATCGATAAGAATAACTACTATTCACGATTTGGGAGGGCTGGGTGTTTCATTTTGATTCCATTCTCAACTGTTTGTCCACCATCAACGCACCCGTCATAGCGAGCGGGCGATATGATACCATCAACCAGAGGTTTGGCCTTGAGTATGTGAGGAAGATGTCAGGAAATCTTTCAGCTCGATGTCCAAAGTCAAGGCTTCTGGTTCTGACTTCATCCCGGCATAGATTTACCAAGTAACAGGTCATCTGCTTCATCAGGAACTGACTTCACTCTTCCACAGGAGATGAAGGATGCCACAATCGTTCACGTACATCAGCAAAAGATCTGCGTATTGTTGTTTAACACTCGTTATTACTGTATTAGTTACCTTACACATTAGAAAAAGAGTGATGGAGTCGAAGAGATGTGGATACATAGGAGAAGAGGATATATGTCATAGAAAAGAAGCAACATAGTTAAGGAGGTTCTGGAGAAGTTAGACATGATAAAAAAAATCCCTTCGACACATTCAATGTCACATCGTACAGTTGATTGAGCTATGTCCAGATACAGGTTACTGCGAGGTGAAATGTTTAGGACGAATATGATAACATCCAGAGGGCCTTGACCTGAACGAGACTGTCATATTGCACTATCAAGACAGGTGATAGAGAAGTTGGAGACATGTAGGGGTCGATGAAGATAAGACAACTGATTTTGACTGAAATGCATTTGACAACCATTTGAGCGGTATAGCTTGACATGTTAATGTGATTGTACATACATGTTTGAAAGTAACTATAGCGACGTATTTAATATATGACGTTGATGTGTGTTTAAGAAACAACTTTCTCTATAGAATATAAATCAGTGTCAAATGAGTTTCTTCAAATTTCTAGATAATGTTTTCATTGATTGACTGTGATACTTGATTCACCGTTTTGATGCATTTGATGGCGGTGAATCAATAGAGCTAGTCCATATGCAAGAATAATGTATATGCAATGCAGGTGTTGATATTTCTAGTTGAACATTACGAGTTTGATAAAGCCGTGCACAGCACTCGCCTTTTGTGACACGTTGGAAAGTTCAGTGCACATATTCTTGCTAGTCACGGTACTACTTGAATGAATGGATTCAATTACCTATAAAAATATATGTAGCGTGAAATGCAAATCAGTTTCAGGTGAATCACTGATAAGGTTCCCGCTTCACTTCAACGTCCACTCCCTGGAAACAAACTATTGTCACTGCAGTTTGGACAGCGAGGTGGTGATCGACACAATTCTCATAGTGGTGAGCTTACTGAGTCATCTCACACTTCAGAATAGTATGGAGGTCCTCAGCCCACTTCTTAAAGGACTCTACTTGATTAAAGAAAGGTCAAGGATGGTACGGGATTGAATATAGGTCAAGGACGCTACAGTATTGAAGATAGGCCAAGGACGCAACTGGATTGGAGATAGGCCAATGACGGTACGGGATTGAAGATAGGCCAATGACGGTACGGGATTGAAGATAGGACAAGGACGGTCCGGATTGAAGATAGGACAAGGACGGTCCGGATTGAAGATAAGTCGAGGACGCTACGGAATTGAAGATAGGTCAAAGACAATGACGAGAATGAAGATGAGGTTCTGTAAACCGCTATCGAAATAACATAATCAAGAGCTGAATTAACAAAATGGATTCCACACCAGCATCATCATCAGCTTCAACAACAACAACAATGTATGAAGACATTTGGAATAATTATTAGCCGAAGTCATAGTCTTTTTCTTTAGAAAACTTTAGCTGTATTCCAATAACCCTGTCATGTATCCCTTGCAAAGGAATGTACCACATATCTGAAAAACTCAATAGTTATGCTAACATGTATTTACAGAAGGGTGCACATGTGGCTAGCGTCCACACTTGTAATTTGAAATTGCTGCAGAAACTGTTACTGAATAAGCAGACTTAACGATCAGATATTTCATTTGCAGACATTGTTGTCATGGATAAAGTGTTATAATTCTTAATATACAATGTCAAAGCTTGTTTGTGAGCACGGGTTGCCAGTTTCCTTCCTTGCTGCCTTTCTTCCCTTAGCAACGAACAAGGTAACAATTTACAACTGGGCCGACTGAAACATGACGTAATGTGATTTGAACTCAGTACAAGTGTAACGAAAAGCGTTTCATGAGGCTTCATTACCGAACCCTAGTATCGGTTTCGTACGTGTTATTTCTGCTTTCCATCTTTTGCGTTACCCGCCCTTGACTTTGTAGCTTTGTATTTGTAAAGCATTGCTTTCTGAAGGATACTATCTGGTGTTTATCGTGCCACGTGGCCGAACCATTTGGTTTGCTGTCTCTTGATGAAGTCTAGCACTGGTGCTGTAACTTCGTGTCTCCTAATATCTTCGTTTATGATCCCATTATTATTGATACTCCAAGTATTCTGCACAGGCCTTACATGTCTTTCGTTCCGATGTTTCTGTTATCTTTGTTTAGTTAATGTCCAATTTGTGCAATGATAGCAAAATGTTGGTAGGAATATTGTGTTGTATAGTGTTCACGTAGTAATATCAAGGACATTTGTATACTGATTTGACTTGCTTTAATAATTTTCTTTTGGATTTCGGTGTCGCCTTTATGATCTGCTGATATTATGATACCCAGGTTAGTGAAACTTGTCACCTGTTTTACTTGTTGGTTTTTAATGAATATTGTTATTTCAATAATGGCTATTTAAACGTAAGTTCTGGGGATGTGAGACTGATCGATATGATCGTCATATAATTGAGCGCCTCGCAAAGTTATTGCCCATCGTGAAGCGATGATGGCCACAACATCAGGCAGTTTTGTCTTAATAATGTGATTTGCGCTGTATGAGGATTATAGTGATGGAGTGAATGCGCTGGTCATCAATCTCACTCTTATCCCGAGTTACCTTGGATCAGTGGCAAGACTATTGGTCGAGACGACTGGAGGTAACTCGGGATGCAGGCACTCTGGTCTTACCTCTCATGAGACCAAGTGTCGCTTGAAACTTGCGGGATTCGATCGCGAACCACTTCCGTTCATCATGTTCCTTCTTCCTTGAGGTGCATCATCTGTTGCGGCATACATTCAAGTTGCAGCCGAACAACGGAAATATGCTAGATAAGTCTGTGATAGTAATCGCTTACTTTAGACTAGGATTCCTTGTCACAAAGGTCATGGTCTTTCCAATTCCATGTTCTGCTCGTCAGTTGTAATCGAACCCCTCGAATGACCCAGCATATTTTCAAATTCATGAGCATATATTTCGATCTTCACCCCCCCCCCCCCTCCCGATATGGACGAACAGCGATTATATGGAAGTAGGACCACATGAAACAAAACCGCTCCCCCGTTAGACTTGCAAACGAGCCAACTGGGACAGATTTGCAAGCCTGACAGATGGGCTGTGTGAAACCATCAACACACGGAACAACAAAATGAAGCCCATGGTGGAAAACTTAAGCAAAGCAATAATGCAAGCTGCCACTGAAACCATCCCGAGAGGGGCAGAGAAAAAATTATAAGCCCTATTGGAATGATGAGTTGCAGAAAGCGGAAGATGCAGTCACAACTGCTAGGAACATGGCAGAGCGAGAACAATCTATGGAGGCAAATATCGCCCTCAAAGCCACCACGGCAAAATACAAATACACTATAAACCAAACAGCAAGAGAAAGCTGGAAAAACAAAACAGAAAGCCTCAATCTAGAAAAAGAAGGGAACAAACTATGGAAGCTAGTCAGAGCCATGAATGACGAAACTCCAGCAAACAAACAAATTACCATCAAAAAGGGCGAAAACTTGCTCACTAGAAAAAAAGCAGCAAACGCCTTTGTTAAACATTATGCCAGAACAAACCACATTGAGGTCCCTGCAGATAGGCATACAGACATTAGTGAAGAGCAAAAGGGCCACGACAACATCAATATGGCACCAGAAGAGCATATAATGGCAAAATTAACAATGAAAGAAATGGAAGAGGCCATGAGAACATTAAAAAAAAGGAAATCTCCCGGAAAAGACGGGATAACAAAAGAAATGCTGATGGGGCTGTGCCAAACAGCAAAGAGGAAACTACTATCAGTCCTGAACCAAAGCTGGAAAAGGGGTATTGTACCCCAGGCATGGAAAGACGCAGTACTTGTACCAGTACCAAAAAAAGGAAAAGACAAAACAGATCCAAATGGATACAGGCCTATCAGCCTACCGAGCTGCGTAGACAAACTGATGGAACGTATGATAAACACCAGACTGATGTGGCATCAGGAAGAAAAACGCATATTAATTCCACAGCAAGCAGGCTTTTGACAGCACAGATTCACTGAGGATCAGGTCATCCTCATAGCCCAGGAAATAGAAGATGCCCACCAGGAACAGAAACACACAGTAGCGGTCTGGGTGGACCTAGAAAAGGCATTTGACAAAGTCTGGAAAGAGGGGCTTAGAGTCAAGCTAAGAAAAAGTGAACTTTGTGGAAAAATGTACAAATGGATCAGTCACTACCTGAAAAACAGAACGGCCAGAGTTCAAGTACAAGGGCAGGCACTTGAGCAGGGAGTACCCCAAGGGGAAGTACTGTTACCCACACTCTTCCCGGTGTATATACATGGCATTACAGCGAATATACCAAGAAGAGTTCATAGCTCAATGTTTGCAGACGATCTGGCTATGTGGACATATGAAAAGAATATCACCATAACAAGAAATCGAATGCAGCAGGCCCTAACATCGCTAGAAGAGTGGGCGAACTCATGGCTCGTGAAAATAAACGAGGAAAAAATGACATGAACAATATTCTCGCTATTAATCAAACCCCGAAACACCAAATTAAGTCTTAACGGCAAATTCCTGCAGCCAAACGACAACCCAAACTACCTGGGAGTCACATTTGATCGGCGCATGACATCGAAAAGTCAGATCGAGAGAAACCGAATGAGACCCAGAGAAAGAATGGCAATCATGAGGAAACTTGCTGGCACAAGATGGGGAGCAGACGAAAGTATACTAAAGAAACTGTACACTGGAAGAGTGAGACCAGTTCTCGAGTATGACATTGTGGCATGGACAACAGCAGCAAAGGCGACCTTCGATAAAATTAGCAAACTCCAAAACCAAGCCATGAGAGTTATAACAGGAGGCATGAAGTGAACGCCAATTGCAGAACTTGAAAAGATTACAAAACTGCAATCCATGACCGGCAGAAGAGACTGCAGAGCCCAGCAGCAATCAGAGAAACTCAGAAGACTGACTGACCATCCAATGCAAAAGAGACTAAACAATTTCGGAAATGGGAAACTAAAGCGGAGAAACTTTGCAGAAATAGCCAAAGCAAAGATGCACGAAGACCCAATGAACGCACTAACAACACCAAAGCCCATCCTTACTGTTCGAAAACCTACCTGGAGGCAGCATATATTTCCAGAGATGGTAGAAAATATACCAGGTATTGGAAACCAAAACTGCCAGACTGAAAAAGAAAGAAGAGATACTACCCTGAGTTACATAACGGAAAACTAACCAAGCATGGACTGGACCCATGCATACACCGACGGTTCCGTAACAAACTCAACACAGAACGGAAGGGCAGGAGCATTTCTAAACCTACCAAATGGCAGAAAAATAACACTGTCATTCGCTACTGGAAAATACACAAGCAATTTCAGAGCGGAGGCAGAGGCACTGAGGGCGGCAGTGGAAGAAATGGTGACAGGTAAAAGGAATGAAAGCCACATAGTCCTTTTAACAGATGCTCTGGTCGTAGTCACAGCACTAAAAAGCCAGAAAATTACTGAACTTATGATTTAAGAGGAGTACTCTGTCAACTATGCCAGCAGTCCGCACCAAAAATGGTAGTGGTGCAGTGGGTTCCATCTCACTGCAACATCCAAGGCAACGAGGAGGCAACCAGACTGGCAAAAGAAGGTGCACAACTACCACAACCTGATACTAGTATGACATTCGAAGAGTCAAAACGGCTTATTAGAGCTAGATACATGACCAAATGGGAAACTGAACATACTGGCTACACAAAAAACGATGCCTATTACCAGTTGAACAGAAGAGAGCAGGTCGTGGTCTTCAGACTTCGCACTGGCCACAATAGACAGAGGTACCACCTATTTAACACATTTAAGCAGGTGGCACCGACGAATGCCCGTTTGGTACCGGGAAAATGACCGCTGAGCATTTGCTGCAAAACTGCCCGACATACGAGGATCAGAGAGAGCAGATATGGCCATCACCAGTGGCAACACTAGACAAGCTCTATGGCAGTGTCGACAACCTCAGGATGACCGCTGCCTTTTTCGAAAAATTAATGGTTACTGTCTGACTGCGTACGATGAAGAAGAAGAAGAAGAATGACCCAGCATATTGTCATATGGAAGAGCATATATTTCGATCTTCACCACCCGATATGGACGAACAACATGATGCTTGTATATATCACTTCTGTAAGCTGCCAAATCCAAAGGATAACTCGTACTTAATGAGAGGAAATAACAAATACAGATAACAAGAAGGCGTCATAATATAACTAAAATTGTTGGCAACATCCAATGGTAAACTGGACGTGATCGCGCTAGAACTAGGCAACATTACTTAACGTAAATAAATGTGTACATGATGGTTGCCACTTCGTTCTCCAAATGTCATTACTGAAACCCCGACTACAAGACTGACACGTCTAAGCAAACCTACTGCTATACATGTTTGATGTAGGAGGGTCAGCTGTAGTAATTGGGATGTGCTTATTTTGGATTTGCAATTAGACAAAAAGTAGAAATAAGCTGTTAATATTTAGACTCATCTTCATGATGTAGCATGTTCTTTATAGAACGTCGCTAAAACCACAGTCTGTCTGAAAGAAAAACTATTTCTCTTGCCAAAACTCGAGTATCCGCCACAGTCACACCCAGGCACTCCTGGATATCTTGGTACCATCGTCTTCATGGTCTACCCCTGCCTCTTGCCTAGCACCATACCTTTCATCACAGTTCTCTCAAGATCGCTGTGTCTCTTGATGTGACAAAAGTATCTACATTTTCTCCCTGAATTGAATTGATAAACTTATGCTCAACTCTTGCTGAATGTCTACATTTGTCTTTTTCTTCGTCCAGTGTATTCTGAGGATCTTTCAGTAACATTTTGACTCGAAGGATTCGATTATTTGTTTAGAAGTGTTGGTAATAGTCCATGATTCGCAGCTATTCGCTGCCACAGGAAAAACACAGGCTCTCAAGACCTTTACTTCTGTCGTTTTGTTGGTGATCTGCCATAATATCTTCAGGCTGTTCAGTCTCTGCATTGGCATGGTTATTCTTCTTCTGATTTGTGTGTTAGGCAATACAATTCATAGTAGAACAAAATGATCTTTCCGATCGTCTCATGTGTTCCACATACTGTTTCGGTTCTCTAGTTTTTCGACACCAAAGAAGACGGTTCAATTTGAGCGACAATTACAAAGTGTTCTCCTACTTCTTCTGTCATTATTTTGATACGTCATAAACTTGTGAATGCCGCATTTCAGAATATGCACTAAAACATATTACATAGACAATGTTTGACGATATTTATTATTGCTCTGTCCGTCGTACGTTGATGCTAGTTGGCGTTCATTATGATTTTTTCATTTCTGAAGGCACACATCTAGAGAATAAGGCACGAAATGTGTGCCTGTATTTTGTGCTCATTTTAAAGTATAAGAAAATATTAACACTTGAATTAATGTTCTCTGTTAACAGTCCGAAAGTCCATACACTGTAGTACAGGTTGTAATATCTGCCTCCTACAGAGAAATCTGGCACAAAGAACGTAGTTAAGAATAGAGCCACGGAAGGCGTGTAACATATTATTAAGATACTGGCAATCAGTACAACCATGGAAATTGTAGCTCTGTCTTTATTGGACATAGATTCTGACTTTTCTTGGTGTGCATTTACAGCTTTACGCCATGTGCTCTTTTGTCCAAGCTTGTGAATTAGGATCAAAGTGAAAAGCACAACCGCAAGAAATGATAAAAACCCACAAATAGCATGAAGTGTGTACACGGCCAGTTCTGCAGCCTCTTTTTCGTTTGTGAAGACTAGCCCGAGAAGGGTTTTGTTGTATTCTGGGTAATATTTCCAGTCAATGTAAATAGTGCTGTATAATGGTGCCACCGACAGGACGGTCAGAACATAAATACAAATTATAACCGTGGCAGTTCTCTTTGGTGTTATCATCTGCTTAACGTGTAGAGGAAATGCGATGCAGAGACACCTCTCTGCTGTGATATAGACAGTGATAAAACATGTTATTTTAGCGAAAACCTCCCGTTTTAGTGCAGTTGTCAAGTACTGGACTTCTGTATACGCCATAGGCAATTCTAGATTCTCAAAAAGTGGATTTACAAAAATGTTGAATAACTGCTGTAACACCAGACTACATAGATCAGATATAGCAAGAGAAAAAAAGCTAATGTTGATTGTTGTATCCAGTCCTTGCCTATAAAATATGATAATGTTGATCACGTTGGCAACCGATCCGAAAAGACTGATAACTCCACATAAAAGAACGTAATTGACGAGCGCGATTACTTGTTTTTGGCTGTCATTGACAATCCTTGTTTGGTATACCAAGTTCTGGTCGTAAGTTTTTATAAGACATGTGTGGGAGGAGTTTACCAACAATTCCATATAATTAGTAAACATAGTAAATCGTGTCTATTGTTGACCCAAACGTTGTCTGTTGTATACTGTCTGATTCACAGCTTTCACTTCCTGGGAAATGATCAATGGTTTGCTTCTCACAACAACCGTGCCATCCTCGCTGTCGTGCAAATCGTTTCAACCCAGCTGGGAATAAGTAAGTAATGTACGTTTAGGGAAATATAATTATATAAGCAACTGTAGCAACATTCGTCACTCAAATATAACAACTAAATAGCAAACACGGTTGGGCAAATGGTTTACCTGCGAACAATACAAGATATAAATGGATGTTTTGTCTTCAACGTGATGCACAAAAACTAGACAAGATATGCACTAAGGAATAGAAGAAGACATAATGCGATACTAGATGAAAAGTAAAAACAATGTTCTACACTAAGAACAAAAAGTAAGTAGTATCATCAAAGTATTAATGAAGGACTAGACAGGCAATACATTAAAGTAGACTAAGGCATACATAGTGCTGAAAGCCTTGAAGGACTAGATAATCAAGAAGAAAGACTGAAAATGAATATAAAACGTCCCACTGAAGGACTAGATAAACAGTAACAACGTAGACCAGAAACATATAGTACGCATGATCCATGATGGATGACTAGATAAACAAGCAGTGTCCTGACGACGTTCATGAAAAACTAGACAAACAAGTTGACAGGAGGCCTACACATATAACAGGTAGTGTCCTGACTTTCACGAAGAACTAGACAAACAAGTGCAAAGACGACCGTACATATAACAAGACGTACACGTTCAAATTCGACCTGAACTACTGATAGCTGCAGGATGGTGAAGGACGTGCAGCATACAAACATTCACATGATTGTGGTGTTTGTTGACGTATTTATTCTGGTCATCTGAGATATCTTGCACTGGCATGCGTTTGGTGAAAGCAAAGGTTCACTGTTTATGTCAGTGTTATGATTATGTGTCCAGTCCCTTAGGTCCAACAGTCGACTGTCGTGTTTTGTTGGTCTCATATAAATCAATGTGTTAACGTTGTATTTCGGCCATAACTTTAAGCGACACAAAAGTAGTGACGAATGGAACATACCACTCCACATCATAAAATGGATGTGACCTAGAATAATCATGTATCCAATATGCCAACCTCGACAGTTTTATTTACTGTGGCATTTACTTCAGGGTGCACACAACTATCTACCCAGTACATTACTTTAAACTACTTCTGGGCGTGTTGTCATCTGAATCGTCTATGGTCAGTCCTTGTGAGGTTTAATTTATTTATGACTGTACTGCTTTGCAGAACAATGTTTTAAATTATGTATTACTAGTACGCTGGATTATTTACAACAGACACATGCAAGTACTTAACTAACGTTATCGGCCTGAATGGGCGGTAAGTTCTCAGCTCATTACAAAACTGTCCCTATTCGTTTCAGCGTTACTGTGCTAATTGGTCCACATATTGTCCAAACAGTTTACAATACTTTCCTATAAATTTCGGCATTATTGAACATCTAGATCGACAGTTGGCTTACACCCGACACATTCTAGTGCTGTAATACACAATTCAGCTTTACTAAGAGGCTGGCTGGGCATTTTTGTTCGCAACAATTGCACTGGTTTTACTTTGCCATCACAGACGTATACTGATGCCCGGTTCACTTTTGTAACAATCTACTAGGCCTATAAATCATCTTGATATCACTGGTCACTAGGACCAGTTTGTATTTAAATAGCAGTCCACCAACTTCAACCGCGTAGCGCCGTGGTTATCGCTCAGGCTTCGCATCTGAGTGGTCCAGGGTTCATCCCCCAGTTGAGGCGGTAGTGTTTTTTTTTTAGACCGCAATGGCACCCGGGTCGACCCAGCCTAAAATGGCTACCGGCTCAGTCCGGGAAGTAAAAGCAGCGAGGGAGAAGAGATGGCTACCGCCGTCATATAGCCGAGCCTTTGAAATGTGAGATCGCTAACACCTCACACCCATATGGCAGTAATATGTGTAATGCTATTGTTTACTTTACTGCTTACTTCAACCAATTTATATGACCGTTCGTTTCGCAAACTTATCCCTCCTATCTTAATTATTTCCATTTTACATTAAAACGTAATAAAAAAAACATGGAATATGATTATTTCATCCTAAAAAAATGATTAATCATTTATTGCATAATTAGTCATACGCCTAATTTATCTACTAATCTAACTATGGCTGTATTTTCTAAGCAGAGAGTGTCAGTCAGTACCTGCGGTGTCTACCTCTAAACTAATCACCCAGAGTGGAATCGTGGTCACTTAATTTATATTCTAACAGCATCTAATACACTATTTCATCTCTTCAGTCGTGTGGACCTATGTTGAATATGATGTGGCTTGTCTCTGACAGTCTGGCAGCGTTCGTCCGTCTATTCTTTACTGTAAAAACACAGCTTTCTTACTGTCTGGGTTGGAAGCGAGCTCTCTGGTGTTCTATGGCTTACCTTACTGACTTATTCTCAGGGTATTATCTATGGTGCCCGTTACACCTTACTTCCGATCTGGGGGATATGGCCGACACGTTTGATTTATTTGACAGTATACGAGACCGTTCTTTATGTGTCTCTCTTTATGTGATTTCCTAAACGTTCATGAGCAGAACCAGTGGAATCCACAACTGCATTTGGCACCAACTGAATCTCATCAGTCTGTTGTCCTTTCCAGCAGGCCTAAGAGCCAGACCCATTGAATCCACAACAACGTTTGCCACCAACTTTCTCACAGGAATGTCTCTTATTCTCTCGGATCAGTTCACCGTTCCTTCCATCCCGCAATATTGTGCAATGCCTAGGTCATTCACAGTGGAAACCAAGCAGCCAGCTCTGTATGCAGTGACTTATGTTTTTGCCTCTGTTGGCTTCTTTGCTGCTCACTAATCTTTTCCTATCCAATATAACTGCCGGTCACGAGATACTTTTGTATTCACCCGTGGTACTATTTGGTATTTACTGCATGTCAGCATATTAAGTTCCCATTTCTGGAACCCCTACCAATTTTACTTTTGATATAATGCCATCAAATCCAATACAACTCAACCCATTCCAATATTTCCGTGTCTTCTGGACACGACCGCATGGGCATTCTTAAACCTCTGTCCACTTCTTGTGACAATTTTCTCCAGATCATAGATAGACCACATCCCTTTCAAACGTAACTACCAATTTAACATAAATCTAGGAACGATACCCAGATGTTACATGTGATGTGCATGTGTTTAACTAACGACCAATGCTTAGAGAATACCTTCCAGATAGCGACAAACAAAATTCTTTCCATCTAATTTTCCCAGAACCCGATTTCTAGACAATGAAAATCCAGACCATATTTTCTCAAATGTACCTTCTCTTTGATTGAATTCTGCGACGTTGAACGTCTTTATAAAGTGACCAATGCTATTTATGTTCAAGGGGTATGTGAGATATGCTACAGTCTAAGTATAAATCATGTGACAAAACTGATTGAACCCACTTGACCACATACAACTAACGGTAACTTAGTAAGAGGAGAAGCTAATTATAATGTTTCCCTTAGCTTTTTGTGGTCAATTGGGTTGAGCCAGTTTTCTGTCACATGACTTACACCGACACTGTAACACTATTACCAAAGACAAAACAGATAAATTCGTTATCTCAAGTCACAAAATGTTGAGCTGTCATATCATAAGGCCGCTATCGCGTAACCTCTTACAGCAAATAGATACCTCCCTCACATGCATATGGTACGTTTCTGGCAGGACGTGACGATCCTGAGACACAGTCACGCTGGACTGCCTCTCTTCCGGGATAGTACAAACTAGTACATAGTCCATCATATCATATAATTGCCAAAACTCTATAGACACGAGTGGGGAAGACTCGTTAGTCCTGCAAGACAACTTCCCTAAGAGAGACAACTCTGACCAAAAATAACTGCTGCCTTGCAGATAGGCTGGGGACAGCCAAAGGCTAAGGAGGGCATCCCTACAGAAACGCCTGTTAAAATCGGATGCACTGAGCCACAGGCTTAACAAAATAAAACAGTGCAACGTAAATATCGATGTAAACAGCGTACGATGAAGAAGACGAAGTAACCTATTTCTGTAATTTATGAGGAGGACTCCCGATAATCGTGAAAACCAGGGGAGACAATGTCTCCAACAACTACATATATCATCCTGTTCTGGGCTATCGTTTTATCAATGTCATTGTCTTTCCTTTCACATTATATTTGTTTCAGCGCTTTTAACGTTGTTTATATAATCTGCGTGTATTTATCTTGCCTTAAAGATTGAGAAATTGTGTATGTCCTTTAATGTTAGCACAATCTTTCCAGAATGCGTATCCAAGCCAACGCCAGTACCATCTCCTCGCATTGCTAGCGAAAGCCAGTACCATTTCCTCGCATTGCTAGCGAAAGCCAGTACCATCTCCTCGCATTGCTAGCGAAAGCCAGTACCATCTCCTCGCATTGCTAGCGAAAGCCAGTACCATCTCCTCGCATTGCTAGCGAAAGCCAGTACCATCTCCTCACTTTCCTAGCCAACGCCAGTACCATCTCCTCGCATTGCTAGCGAAAGCCAGTACCATCTCCTCGCATTGCTAGCGAAAGCCAGTACCATCTCCTCGCATTGCTAGCGAAAGCTAGTACCATCTCCTCGCATTGCTAGCGAAAGCCAGTACCATTTCCTCGCATTGCTAGCGAAAGCCAGTACCATCTCGTCACATTCCTAGCCAACGCCTGTGCCAACCTCGCACGTAATTCTCCCCCGATACGTCTCTGCTTCCTTCTAGCAATGTTGCGTTACTGAACCTATTATACGATTTCAACATCCCAATCCTATTCAGGCGTCCATTTATGAAAGTATGTAGCTGTTTATTATTGTTTTTCTCCATTTAATTGAGCCATATCTTCTTCTTCTTCTGCGTACACAGTCAGACAGTAACCATTATTTTCTCGAAAAAAAAGCGGCGGTCATCCTGAGACTCTCGCCACTACCATACAGCTTGTCTTGCAGTTCCACTGGCAATGGCCACATCTGCTCTCTCTGATCCTCGTATGTCGGGCAGTTCTGCAGCAGATGTTCAGTGGTCATTTTACCAGTACCGCACGGGCATTCGTCGGTACACCCTATCTTCAGTTTGTTGAATAGGTGGTACCTCAGTCTGTTGTGGCCAGTGCGAAGTCTGAAGACAACGACCTGCTCTCTTCGGTTCAACTGGTAATAGGCATCGTTTTTGGTGTAACCAGTATGTTCGGTTTCCCATTTGGACATGTATCTGGCTTTGATAAGCCGTTTTGACTCTTCGTACGTCATACTGGTATCTGTTTGTGGTAGCCTTGCACCTTCTTTTGCCAGTCTGTCTGCCTCCTCGTTGCCTTGGATGTTGCAGTGTGACGGAACCCACTGTACCACCACCCTTTTTGGTGCGGACTGCTGGCACAGTTTGCAGAGTGCTGCTCTTAAGTCATTAAGCTCAGTGTTTTTCTGGCTTTTTAGCGCTGTGACTACTTTGAGAGCATCTGTCAGCAGGACTATATGGCTCTCATTTTCACTGTGTGTTACCAGTTCTTCCACTGCCGCCCTCAGAGCCTCTGCCTCTGCTCTGAAATTGCTTGTGTACTTACCAGTAGCGAATGACAGTGTTATTTTTCCGCCATTTGGTAGGTTCAGGAATGCTCCTGCCCCTCCGTTCTGTGTAGTGTTTGTTACAGAACCGTCGGTGTATGCATGGGTCCAGTCCATGCTTGGGTAGCTTTTCGTTATGAAGCTTAGGGTAGTGTCTCTCCTTTCTTTTTCAGTCTGGCAGTTTTTGTTTGCAATACCTGGTATATTTTCTACCACCTCTGGAAATATATCCTGCCTCCAAGTAGGTTTTCGTACAGTAGTGATGGGTTTTGGTGTTGTTAGTGCGTTTATGGGATCTTCGTGCATCTTTGCTTTGGAATTGAGCCATATAATGGAGCGGACTTTAAATTGGGGTGGACAATTTGTATTAATGATGCTGGACCTAATTTATTTGTTTTTAAAATAGTTTCAAAATACACTTCATTTAAATCCACCTTATATATTAGTATTATGCTATATGTATCCACATTTTTCTCATACCTACTAAGATGTGTCAATGATTACACTTCTTCACGTTTATCTGACACATAATCTCTAGTTTATGGCATGTATTGTGATAATATGCGTTTATTTTATCAGCGTATTCTAAAAATCAATTACTGTTTCTGGCGAAACATGGATCTTAAAATCAGAACTACTTGACAACAACAAAAATATGTTTCCTTCAAACGGAATGAGACCTCGTACTTTAAACTATCGACTAGGTTATTTTTGCCATCTGTGTTTGCTAAATATATGGATCTATCTGCAATCGGTATACCATTCTTGACGTGCTGACCTCACTAGAGATTATGCCTAATACGGCAGACCTTTCTAAAATTGAGACCTTGCACGTGCTGACCTAACTATAATTTAGACCTTGCACAACCTGCACTTACTAAAGTTAAAGACTTGAACAGTGTGTTCTCACTAGAACTGAGACTTTGCACACGCTGACCTCTCTGTAGTTGAAAATGCATGCGTGCTGATCTCACTACTCACTAGAGTTGAGACCATTTATTTTAACACTGCTGAAGCTGCCCGGGTCACATTGTGGGGAAACTTGTTCCACTACACAGCAAAGACTCAGACAAGAAGTTATCAAGCAATGACAGAATCCTTCAACACCATTCTCAGGGACACCGTCGAGACAATTCTGGGGAGAAAAAATGAAGGTCTAAGCCCCGGGTAACAGTAAAGATCCCGACACGCCATGGGGTGCATAAGAAAAATGGTGTAAGACCCATACTATTTTATAACCCACGGATGATGTGTATGATGTGGTCAGAATCACGTCAGCCGTCTTTACTTCCCGGACTGAACCGGTACCCATTTAAGGTTGGGTCGATCTGGGAGCTGTTGCGGTCTGAAAAAACATTTCCACCTCCACTGGGGAATGAACGCAGAAGCACTCAGATGCAAAGCCAGCTCGGTAAGCACTGTGCTACGCGGCTTCCTTAAGCCCTGGGTCACAGAATATGTATTGTCACTGCGATATCAGGAGGAATCTCAAAAACAGCCTTCTGGGGATGACAAGTACAGGACAAATACTAAGACTCTACGGAAGGAAATGGCAGACGCCCAAGAATGAGTGGATATCAGAAAAGTGTACATTACCAAGAACAACAGTAAGTGAGCATACCAGCTGGTTAAGGATCTGACAAGAAAGAACGTATCAAAAGTTAAAACAATACAAGACGAGACACGGAACACTCTGACGGAAGACGAAGATGTTATTCGGAGATGGATAGAATACTGATCCAATTATATAACTTACAGACTGCCGGGGACCATATAGTGACATAAATAGAGGACTCACAAGAAGAAGACGATAACTTCACTATCCTACGTGAAGAAGGATAGGTGGCGGTCAAGTCTCTCAAGAAGGACAAGGCGGCTGGTATAGACAACATACCAGGAGACTCATTAACACACAGAGGGACTGTGGTTATAAACGTGTTCACAATGATCTATAACACGATCTGGCAGACGGGAGAATGGCAAACCAGGTGGATAAAATCAGTGATTGTAACCCTACCAAAGAAGGGTAACCTCCAATTATGTCAAAATTACCGAACCATCGGTCCTATCAGTGCCCCCCCCCCCCCCCCCAACAAAGTGATGTTTAAGATAGCTTTGAACAGACTGCAATCAATGGCAAAACATGTTAATGCAGGAGATCAAGCCGGTTTTCGGACTGGTCACAGCACAATTGAACACATTTTAAATCTCTGACTGTGCAACGAAAAAATACCTTGAGCATCAAAATCTAACCCAAGTGTTTGTTGACTTTAAAAATGCTTTTGACATGGTCTGCCATGAGGTCATATGGGCAACTAGGTGAAAATATAAGATGGTGAGGGGGGGGGGGGGGGTGTGTCGACTGTCCTACGTCATTGAGAAACTCTACTCCCAGGCCACCCTATCTCTTGCGCCTTCCCTAACATGACAACTGGAGAATGGTACAGCACATCAACCGGTGTGCGACAAGGATGTATTCTTTCACCGACCCTACACGAGAAAACTGGAGAATGGTTCCACACATCAACCAGTGTGCGACAAGGATGTATTCTTTCACCGACCCTACACGAGAAAACTGGAGAATGGTTCCACACATCAACCGGTGTGCGACAAGGATGTATTCTTTCACCGACCCTACACGAGAAAACTGGAGAATGGTTCCACACATCAACCGGTGTGCGACAAAGATGTATTCTTTCACCGACCCTACACGAGAAAACTGGAGAATGGTTCCACACATCAACCGGTGTGCGACAAGGATGTATTCTTTCCCTGACCCTACACGAGAAAACTGGAGAATGGTTCCACACATCAACCGGTGTGCGACAAAGATGTATTCTTTCACCGACCCTACACGAGAAAACTGGAGAATGGTTCCACACATCAACCGGTGTGCGACAAGGATGTATTCTTTCACCGACCCTACACGAGAAAACTGGAGAATGGTTCCACACATCAACCAGTGTGCGACAAAGATGTATTCTTTCACCGACCCTACACGAGAAAACTGGAGAATGGTTCCACACATCAACCGGTGTGCGACAAGGATGTATTCTTTCACCGACCCTACACGAGAAAACTGGAGAATGGTTCCACACATCAACCGGTGTGCGACAAAGATGTATTCTTTCACCGACCCTACACGAGAAAACTGGAGAATGGTTCCACACATCAACCGGTGTGCGACAAAGATGTATTCTTTCCCTGACCCTACACGAGAAAACTGGAGAATGGTTCCACACATCAACCGGTGTGCGACAAAGATGTATTCTTTCCCTGACCCTACACGAGAAAACTGGAGAATGGTTCCACACATCAACCGGTGTGCGACAAAGATGTATTCTTTCCCTGACCCTACACGAGAAAACTGGAGAATGGTTCCACACATCAACCGGTGTGCGACAAAGATGTATTCTTTCCCTGACCCTACACGAGAAAACTGGAGAATGGTTCCACACATCAACCGGTGTGCGACAAAGATGTATTCTTTCCCTGACCCTACACGAGAAAACTGGAGAATGGTTCCACACATCAACCGGTGTGCGACAAAGATGTATTCTTTCCCTGACCCTACACGAGAAAACTGGAGAATGGTTCCACACATCAACCAGTGTGCGACAAAGATGTATTCTTTCCCTGACCCTACACGAGAAAACTGGAGAATGGTTCCACACATCAACCGGTGTGCGACAAAGATGTATTCTTTCCCTGACCCTACACGAGAAAACTGGAGAATGGTTCCACACATCAACCGGTGTGCGACAAAGATGTATTCTTTCCCTGACCCTACACGAGAAAACTGGAGAATGGTTCCACACATCAACCGGTGTGCGACAAAGATGTATTCTTTCCCTGACTCTACACGAGAAAACTGGAGAATGGTTCCACACATCAACCGGTGTGCGACAAAGATGTATTCTTTCCCTGACCCTACACGAGAAAACTGGAGAATGGTTCCACACATCAACCAGTGTGCGACAAAGATGTATTCTTTCCCTGACCCTACACGAGAAAACTGGAGAATGGTTCCACACATCAACCGGTGTGCGACAAAGATGTATTCTTTCCCTGACCCTACACGAGAAAACTGGAGAATGGTTCCACACATCAACCGGTGTGCGACAAAGATGTATTCTTTCCCTGACCCTACACGAGAAAACTGGAGAATGGTTCCACACATCAACCAGTGTGCGACAAAGATGTATTCTTTCCCTGACCCTACACGAGAAAACTGGAGAATGGTTCCACACATCAACCGGTGTGCGACAAAGATGTATTCTTTCCCTGACCCTACACGAGAAAACTGGAGAATGGTTCCACACATCAACCAGTGTGCGACAAAGATGTATTCTTTCCCTGACCCTACACGAGAAAACTGGAGAATGGTTCCACACATCAACCAGTGTGCGACAAAGATGTATTCTTTCCCTGACCCTACACGAGAAAACTGGAGAATGGTTCCACACATCAACCAGTGTGCGACAAAGATGTATTCTTTCCCTGACCCTACACGAGAAAACTGGAGAATGGTTCCACACATCAACCAGTGTGCGAAAAGGATGTATTCTTTCCCCGACCCTACACGAGAAAACTGGAGAATGGTTCCACACATCAACCAGTGTGCGAAAAGGATGTATTCTTTCCCTGACCCTACACGAGAAAACTGGAGAATGGTTCCACACATCAACCAGTATGCGACAAAGATGTATTCTTTCACCGACCCTATTCAACGTCTCAACTTAACTTAACTTAACGTCGTTATACTGGTTTAGAAGACCCTGCATAATCTGTATGCAACCAGTTACATTTACATCACCTTGCTCTATAAGCTATGCGCATCCAGTTTATTCTTAAATGCATTAACTGTCCCTGCCTCCACTACCTCCCCTGGCAATGCATTCCAAGCAGACACCACTCTGTGACTAAAACAATATTTCATAATATATAATCTGGACCTCTCTTTAGTCAGCTTGTAGCTATGCCCTCGTGTTATTGTAGGTGGCTGTATTTTTAAAAAAAACTTGTTATAGTCTAATTTATCCATTCCTCGGATCATCTTATAAACCTGTATTAAGTCATGTCCGAAGCTCTGGTGGATCACGTGGATATTGTCAGGATAGATCACGTGGGTATTGTCAGCATAGGTCACGTGAGTACTGTCAGCATATGCCACGTTTATACTGTCAGCATAGATCACGTGGGTACTGTCAGCATAGATTACGTGGGTACTGTCAGTTTAAGTAGTCGTACACTCACTAATCTCAGGTTTACTGATGACATTACCGGGCTGGTAGGAACGGACCTAGAACTTGTGAATCTAATCTTAAACCTCGACAATGCCGCTCAAAAGTGTGGAATCCAAATTAGTCCAGAGAAGAGTAAAGTCATCGTCAAAGTTCCAGAACGCCTAACACATCCTTTTGCGATCAAAGTCGAACCATTGCTAATTGGTAAACAGTTTAAATACCTGGTAGCGCTGATAGATGCGGAAATTTCCGGAACTAAGATTCAGGTAAGAAAAGCAATGACCATGGCTGCCCTGATCAGACTGAGGCCCTTTTGGAGCGCCAAGAACATCAATCTGAAATCCAAGTTGAGTTTAATGTATGCACTGGTCACCTCCGTGTTCCTTTGGGTGTTCAAAACTTGGACTCTGACAGCGGTTCTTGATCAAATAATTTGTGTAATGGAGATGAGATGTCTGCGACGAATTCTCGGCATTTCGTATTTAGACCATGTCACGAATGAGGCAGTTCGGGACATCGTTAAGAGAGAGGTCGGCAATATAAAGACATATTTACTATAGTAACAGCACGCAAGCTCACGTGGTATGGGCATGTTTCAAGATCGTCTGGGTTGACCAAAACGGTCCTGCAAGGTACTGTACCTGGGAAGCGCAAGAAAATACAGAAACAGAGATGAGAAGACTACATCAGATAGTGGACGGGAATGTTCATAGCTTAAACAAAAATCACGGCACAGCACCGAGTGGAGTGGCGGGAACTGGTCCAACAATCTGCCCCAATGACCTTGCAGGTTACAGGTCTGATGAAGATGATGAAGATGACAAGTAAATACGTCAACATATAATATCAAGCGTCAATGTCTTATAGGAGATTACTAGCCTGCATAGGGGAACCGAGACGCAAGTCCAGTCAGACACAACATACTGACCAGAACGTCGCGCCGGGGTCAGTCACAGTACACTGACAAAATCCATAATTTATATTCCAGGTAGAGTTCCTGGAAACATGCTGTTTTGAAGGCAGCCTGACTGACGAGATGATGATCGATGTGATCCCCGTAGCATTGAGCGCCGTGCAGATCAAGCCAGGGGTAGCACTACCACCTGGAGGACCACGGTCCACGTTTATCATCATGCTCGGTATGTGAAGAAAGCTACAACTTCTCGCCACTTAACACCCGTATCAGGGCGCACAAAGAAGTAATCTTAATCAGTGTGGGCATTAAACAATAACAACTAGGTTTGCACACGATAAGACCTCGTGCAATAAACCTGTCCATTATGTAGTTCTCAACGATTATGTCTGCTGTGAAACTACCAATACCACAAATGCTGAGATTTTCTATCATACCGATCATAAGACGTAATCTCCAATGATTGATTTTAAATGAAACTATCGATCAAACAAATGATAAGACATGCATTCAAGATAAAGCTGTAAAACTTTCCTTCTCACACAAACAATAAACATTCGGGATGAAAGGAAAGCAACCTCAACCCGCCACTGAACCTCATTTTCAGGGCGCACAAAAGAGTAATCCTATTCATTGTCGGCATTCATCAACAACAACAACTAAAGAACCAGTAAACGTGAATTTTTGGTAAACGGTTTCGGTTACTTTATTTGAAACATGCTACATGGGGTTTACTTGGTCATGAAATCGTTTCTCAAATTATAGTGTGTTTTTTTACACACACAAAGTAGTGATAATCATCGGAAAACCAATTGTTCGTAACGTTCGAAATAATAGATTGTCTCTAGATGTATCAATGCATTGAGGATTTGTAGACAATTACGGTTAAGGAAATTGATAAGAGAGAGATAAATGCTTGGCATAGGAGATTAGTTGCTGAATATACAATTGACAGACGATTATGTACCCACAATTCATCCGAGATAGTACAATCGATTATACGATTACAATTTACACGTAATGTGTTATTTAGCACTGTTTGCCCGTTTTGAAATAATTTCACACTTGTCAAAAATTGATACAAAGTAAATAATTACACTTGTATAATACATATATCAAGTGTTTAACAATTACGGAATGCAATAAAATGTCTTATGTTTTAATAATAAATATTTAATACATTTTTTAATAAATTGTCTGCATACTGTAGTTGATTGTTTAACATATAGGATGAGATTTGGTGTCACTTCTACATAAAAGACGCTTTTGGTCTGCATGGCTTATTTAAAATGTTGCTGCTATGTTATAATAAAATATGTTGCTCATGTCAATTGATGTGACAGTAAGATGAAAGATATATTTGAGAGAAGAGTGAAAGTAAAAGATCCAGATGGCGGCAGAGGTACAGACGGACAGACAACATCAATATGTGGTCAGGACACAGTTTAACTGAGTGGATCAACCTAGCACGGGTCAAAGACTGCTTGAGATCCATTACCGTTAACTTCTGGTGTGGAGACGGCATGTGCTGATGATGCCCTCATTGATATACCGTGACATACATCACCGGTTCTTGCCTTAAACTAGTGTACTTTTACCTGTTATTGTTTTGCTTCTGCCTTGTCATCCCCACTCTACGCCTCTTCTAATCATGCTTATTGTTCAAGTTTTTATGACGCCTTATACATCCGAACTATTGGAAATTGTCTGACTCCGATATCCCTCAACAGTTATCATTTCATTCCCCACTTAGAGGAACGAAGACTTGTCACGGTAAGGGAAAATAACCAAAACCGAAAATCACGCCTTTGTGCTCCTGGAAACAGATTGTGTCGCAACAGTTGGGCTAACCAGATGCGGATCAACGCTATAATCCCTACCGTGATCAGCTAACTGGAGAGCTCGTATTGCACTACCACCAAGAGAACCCCAGCCCACCTTCTCTACCACTACTTACTGAAGAAAGAAGAGCTACTATAACTACTTGTCAAGCAATGCCGCTAAGAGTTAATACAGCTCATCACGAAGTCGTAAAATGTTCTTTTCTTTTCAAGTAATGCCCCTAATTTGTGTGGGTGTCTATATATATATATATATATATCATCTTCATGATGTAGCATAGGGATCCGTGTAGCGCAGTGGTTAGGCTTTCTACCTGAACGATCCCAAGACGTAATCTCCATTGATTGGTTTTAAATGAAACTACCAATCCAAAAAAATACAATACATTCATTCAAGATAAAGCTGTAAAGCTATCCATATCTTACAAACAATAAACGCTCGAATGTGAGGAAATCAACCACAACCCGCCACTGAACGTCCTTTTCAGAGTTCATGATCTTCATTATGTAGCATAGGTAGCCGTGTAGCGCAGTGGTTAGCGCTCTGGCTTCTCATCTGACTGGTCCTTGATTTATTCTTTAGTTGAGGCGGAAAAAGTTTTTCAGACTGCAACGGCTCCCGGGTCGACCCAGCCTTAAATGGGTACATGTTCGGTCCGGGAAGTAAAAGCCACGTAGCAGAATAGATGGCTACCGCCCTCATATAGCCGAGCCTTTTAAACTACCGATAACACCTCACACCCATACGGCAGTAATGCTTTGCTTTGGACTTTACTTTACTTTCTACATGTAGCATATCTTTTATAGAACGTCTCTCCCATGACAGTATGTCTGAAAGAAACTCTTTCTCTTGCCAAAATGCATGCCTCCGCCACAGTCATAAACAGGCATTCATGTACATGTTGGTGCCATCGTCTTCTTTGTCTATCCTTGCTTCTTTTGAATGGCACCATACCTCCCATCCCTGTTCTCACAAAACCGATGTTTCTCTTGTTGTTACAAAGTATTTACATTTTCTCGCCAAAATGCAATTGATAAACCAGTTCTCTTCTATGCCCAACTCTTGCCAATGTATACATGTGTCCTATTCTCCGTCTAGAACATTCTAAGGACATTTCTGTAACATTTTGATTCGAAGAATTCGATTCTTTGTCTAAAAGATGTGATAATCGTACATGATTCACAGGCACATGCGCCACATGAGAAACACTGGCTAGCAAGACAATAACTATTGTCGCTATGTTGGTGATCTGCCATAAATTTCCCAGGCTGTTCATGGCTCTTACTTCGAAAAGTTGCCATTTTTGTCAATTCTGGAACCCAGATATTCAAAATGTGTGACCTGATCTATTTCCTCATCACATACTGTACATTTATGTTTACGTTGTGTTTTGTCGGTGGCCATTATCTTTGTTTACTTTATATTTATAAACATGGTTTGATCTTTACTGTGTCTATTGCTGGCTGAAAGTAGCTGCTCTAGCCCTTCTGCCTTTATTTATAGTATCCCTGTGTCGTCTGCGCATCGTAACTCTGAAACATCGTACCTGCAAACCGTAAACTTCAACTTTCAATATTCTTGTCTTCAACATTTCTTGTTAGAAATGCCGCATAGATGTTACATAGATAAGGTGAGAGGATACATCCCTGTCTTACTCCCCTTTGTACTGCAGACCAATCTGATATTTGCCCAGATACTTGGACAGCGGCTCGTTGATCTTAATATAATGTTTCAATAAGATAGTGTGTAGGTATAGTGCGCACATGTTTACCCATTTCTGTCATGATGTTTCACATATTCAGCTGTTGTATCGTATCGAAGGCGTTGGTGTAATCAATGAAACAAGTCTACAGTAAACTCCCCACATGTTTCGTAGATTTTCCTCATTTTGAATATGTGATCTTTGGTCCTTCTATCTTTCCTAAAAGCATGCTTGGACTTCAGCAATTTCAAATTAAAATCGTATTATATACCCATTGTGCACGCTTTCCAAAGCGTATCCAACTGGTTGTTCATTGTCATTTCGATTGTCATAGCAACATCAAAGATAGGCACCTATGGCTCACCTAGGTCATGTATTTCATACTTGGATGGCCACCAAATAGAGACCTATCGCTCTCGAGTATGGAGGTCAGAGACTCCAACTGCATAGTAGTTGGAGATTTCAACAGCCACTCGGAGAGATGGGGATACTCTGACACAGACAGCAGAGGTGACGAAGTGGAAGATTGGGAGATAGATGCAAATCTCTCCCTAATCAATAGGCCGGAGGATAGCCCTAGCTTCTATTCAAGAACATGGCATACCACCTCGACTCCAGATTTGGCCTTCTCCACACAGGACATACACCATAAAATAGACCGCCAGGTACTAAACCAACTGGCAGATAGCGACCACAGGCCGATCAGGCTAACCATTGACATGGAAGTAGGCCCACAGGAAACAAAACCGCTCCCACGTTGGAATTACAAACGAGCCGACTGGGACAGATTTGCAATCCTGACAGATGGGCTGTGTGAAACCATCAACACACGAAACACCAAAATGAAGCCCATGGTAGAGAGCCTAAGCAAGGCAATAATGCAAGCCGCCACTGAAACCATCCCAAGAGGAGCTAGGAAAAACTATAAGCCCTACTGGAATGATGAGTTGCAGAAAGTGGAAGATGCAGTAACAAATGCTAGGAACATGGCAGAGCGAGAAAAATCCATGGAGGCAAACATCGCCCTCAAATCCGCCACGGCGAAGTACAAACACACTCTCAAGCAAACAGCAAGAGAATGCTGGAAAAACAAAACGGAAAGTCTAAACCTGGACAAAGACGGGAACAAGCTATGGAAGCTAGTCAGAGCCATGAACGACGAAACCCCGTCAAATAAACAAATTACTATCAAGCAGGGCGAGAACCTGATCACAGGTAAGAAAGCCGCAAACGCCTTTGTCGATCACTATGCCAGAGCAAACCCCATCGAGGTCCCTGCAGATAAGCATACAGACACTAGCGAAGAACTAAAGGGACACGAAAACATGAATACGGCTCCTGAAGAGCACATGATGGCCAAACTAACAATGCGCGAAATGGAAGAGGCTATGAGAACACTAAAGAAAAGGAAATCTCCCGGAAAAGACGGGATAACAAACGAAATGCTGAATGGCTGGGCCAAACAGCGAAGAAGAAACTGCTATCGGTTCTGAACCAAAGCTGGAAAAGGGGAATTATACCACAGGCATGGAAAGATGCAATACTGGTACCAGTACCAAAAACAGGAAAGGACAAAACAGATCCAAATGGATACAGGCCCATAAGCCTACTGAGCTGTGTCGGCAAGCTGATGGAACGGATGATAAACACCAGACTGATGTGGCATCTGGAAGAAAAACGAATACTAATTCCACAGCAAGCCGGCTTTAGACAGCACAGATCCACTGAGGACCAGGTCATCCTCATAGCCCAGGAGATAGAAGATGCCTACCAGGCACAGAAACACACAGTAGCGGTTTGGGTGGACCTGGAAAAGGCATTTGACAAAGTCTGGAAAGACGGACTTAGAGTCAAGCTAAGAAGAAGTGATGTCTGTGGGAAGATGTACAAGTGGATCAACCACTACCTCAAACAAAGAACGGCCAGAGTCCAAGTACAAGGGCAGATGAGCAAAAAGGTGACACTCGAGCAGGGAGTACCCCAA
The DNA here is from genome assembly GCA_036924085.1 of Ariolimax columbianus. Taxonomy (NCBI): domain Eukaryota; kingdom Metazoa; phylum Mollusca; class Gastropoda; order Stylommatophora; family Arionidae; genus Ariolimax; species Ariolimax columbianus. Next base: position 9,740,218 of record JAVGWX010000010.1, read on the forward strand.
GGGGGAGTATTGTCACCCACACTCTTCCTGGTATATATAAACGATATTACAGAGAATATACCAAGAAGAGTCCATAGCTCCATGTTTGCAGACGATCTGGCTATGTGGACCTCTGAAAAGAATCTCACCATAGCAAGAAATCTGATGCAGACGGCCCTAACATCGCTGGAAGAGTGGGCGAACTCATGGCTGGTCAAAATAAACGAGGAGAAAACCACATGCACAATATTCTCGCTTTCATTAAAACCCCAAAGTACCAAATTAAGTCTAAATGGCAAAATCCTGCAGCCAAACGACAACCCAACCTATCTGGGAGTCACATTTGATCGGCGCATGAATCGGAAAAGTCAGATTGAGAGAAACCGAATGAAAGCCAGAGAAAGAATGGCATTCATGAGGAAACTTGCTGGCACAAGCTGGGGAGCAGACGAATGCATACTAAAGAAACTGTATACTGGAAGAGTGAGACCAGTTCTCGAGTATGGCATTGCGGCATGGACAACAGCAGCGAAGGCGAACTTCGATAAAGTTAGCAAACTTCAAAACCAAGCCATGAGAATTATAACAGGTGGCATGAAGTCAACGCCAATTGTAGAACTTGAAAAGATTACAAAACTGCAATCCATGACCGATAGAAGAGACTGCAGAGCCCAGCTGCAGTCAGAGAAACTCCGAAGACTGACGGACCATCCAATGCACCAGAGACTAAACAATTTGGGAAATGGGAAACTAAAGCGGAGAAACTTTGCAGAAATAGCCAAAGCAAAGATGCACGAAGATCCCATAAACGCACTAACAACACCAAAACCCATCACTACTGTACGAAAACCTACCTGGAGGCAGGATATATTTCCAGAGGTTTTAGAAAATATACCAGGTATTGCAAACAAAAACTGCCAGACTGAAAAAGAAAGGAGAGACACTACCCTAAGCTTCATAACGAAAAGCTACCCAAGCATGGACTGGACCCATGCATACACCGACGGTTCTGTAACAAACACTACACAGAACGGAGGGGCAGGAGCACTCCTGAACCTACCAAATGGCAGAAAAATAACACTGTCATTCGCTACTGGTAAGTACACAAGCAATTTCAGAGCGGAGGCAGAGGCACTAAGGGCGGCAGTGGAAGAAATGGTGACACACAGTGAAAATGAGAGCCATATAGTCCTGCTGACAGATGCTCTCGAAGTAGTCACAGCGCTAAAAAGCCAAAAAAACACTGAGCTTGATGACTTAAGAGCAGCACTCTGCAAACTGTGCCAGCAGTCTGCACCAAAAAGGGTAGTGGTACATTGGGTTCCGTCACACTGCAACATCCAAGGCAACGAGGAGGCAGAGAGACTGGCAAAAGAAGGTGCAAGACTACCACAAACAGATACCAGTATGACGTACGAAGAGTCAAAACGGCTTATTAAAGCCAGATACATTACCAAATGGGAAACCGAACATACTGGTTACACCAAAAACGATGCCTATTACCAGTTGAACAGAAGAGAGCAGGTCGTTGTCTTCAGACATCGCACTGGCCACAACAGACTGAGGTACCACCTATTCAACAAATTGAAGATAGGGTGTACCGACGAATGCCCGTGCGGTACTGGTAAAATGACGGCTGAACATCTGCTGCAGAACTGCCCGACATACGAGGATCAGAGAGAGCAGACGTGGCCATTACCAGTGGAACTGCAAGACAAGCTCTATGGCACTGGCGAGAGCCTCAGGATGACCGCCGCTTTTTTCGAAAAAATAATGGTTACTGTCTGACTGCGTACGCAGAAGAAGAAGAAGATACTTGGATGGGGTAACGTTAAAGGTTGTCTTTATGTATTTATTGACGTTATCCTCCCGTTTATAACGCTATTAACTTCTAGCACGATTGCTTCCAGCATTGTCTTGACGTGACCACGGTATCTTAACTGGTTGTTCTAATGACAATCCCAATTATATAAAAAAAATTACTTTACATTCAACAGGTGTCTACGTTTAATTAAAGAAACATGAAAGAGAACAGAAAAAATGGTCTTTACTTCTTCATACCATCCTAGTGATTGCTCGGACGTAGTAAGCTGGTACATCTCCTTTCTCATACCATTCTAGTGATTGCTCGGACGTAGTAAGCTGGTACATCTCCTTTCTCATATCATCTTAGGGATTGCTCGGACGTAGTAAGCTGGTACACCTCCTTTATCGTATCATATTAGGGATTGCTCGGACATAGAATGCTGGTACATCTCCTTTCTCATATCATCTTAGGGATTGCTCAGAAGTGGCAAGCTGTTCCATCTATATTCTACTATTCAAAGGGATGATATTTTTGGTAGTATACAAACATTGACGAAAACAATGCATACAACGCATATGTCAGTTCAACGTTGGTGCAAACACCACATAACATCAAAAGCCCATACATATACTCCAAGTGTTTTCGTTTAATTAATGTATCTTCTGTCGTGCAAGAACATTTACATTTTAATACATACATATATGTATATATATATATTTTGCATTTTGAAGAGATTGCGTCATTCCTTTCTGCCACTTTACGTTTCGAGCTGGAGGTAGTAAACCCATGTTTCATGTCCAATAACAATTCGTGCTAGAAAACTATAACTATCTGCAAGCCCATTTTCGTCGGTCGCTTATGTGTTGCAGTGAACCTAGTATTTCCAACCTAGCTATGATATCTTTGTATATGGTTATCACCTTTATATTTCCATAGGAAATAATCGACCCATAACATATAACAGAATATATAAACTGAAACAAATAAACGATTCAGAAAGATGTTTTACAGATACACAGAGCAGACACAGACGTAATGAATTCACAAGAAAGCAAAATCCACCAAATATCACAATTCAAATACTTTTAAAAATTGGATGCGTTAAAAGAGGATTAAACACCAGATCGAGATGTTATTCATCCAAAATTGTTGTTTGAAATTATAGACCAACTAGTAAAACCATTGGCTATAGTATGTTCTCAATCATTTGCAAATGGGATTGTTCGACTGGATTGGAAAGATGCAGGAGTGATCCCCTTATTCAAAAAAGGGCAAAAAAAAATCAGAATCAGCAAATTATAGACCGGTGAGTTAAACGAGCATTGTCTGTAAATTGTTAGATTCAATCATCAAACAAAAACATTATAATGCATTTAGACAAGATTAAGCTAATCAGAATTAGTCAGCATGGGCTTACTAGATGGAGATTGGGCTTAACAAATCTATTATAAATCATGGAGGAGGTTACTAAAATGATACATTTTGCAAAGGCCTTTGATAGAGTACCTCATCAAAAATTATTTCGAAAGTTAAAATCCCAATAGGAATAGGTGGGGAAGTTGTCAAATATATTGAAAACTGGTTAACGGGAAGAAGGCAAAGGGTGGGCATACATAAGGAGTACTCTGAGTGGTGTGAAATGAAAAATCGAGTGTCAAAGGGTTCGTTTTTGGGACCAATTTTGTTCTTTATATATGTAAACGATTTGGACATTGATATGGGAACCGTGATTGTAAAATTTTCTGATGAAACAAAACTATGCAGTAGTGTCTCATCTAAAGTAGAAGTGGATATATTGAGGTCGTATTTAATAAAATTTGAGAATGGTCTGCAAGCTGGCAAATGAAGTTTAATGTCGATAAATGTACAGTCATCCACATAGGTAGATCCAATATAGAACATAATTACAGAATGGGAGAAAACAATATTAGAAAGATAGATAAGGAATTGGACCTAGGGGTTATAATATATCATACAGGAAAGGTGAGTGAGCAAGTTCAGGCGGCAGTTAAAAAGGGAAATGCAATGTTAAGTATGATAAAAAGAAATAGTAAACCTTTGAAGCAAGGAATTGATAGTCAAACTGTATAAAGCATTAGTTAGATCTAGATTGGAGTATTGTGTACAGGTGTGGAGTCCTTATTATAGAGGGGATATAAACATGCTGGAAAAATACAAAAAAGAGCGACAAAGCTGTTAGTGGGATTCAAGAATTACAGTTAGGAGGAAAGACAGAAAAACCAGCATAATGTGTCTAGAAAAGAGAATTCGAGATGACGTAAAACAGGTTTATAAGATGATCAGAGAAACGGATACATTAGCCTATCTTAAGTTCAATCAAAATACAACCACCTACAAGAGCAAGAGGGCATAGCTACAAATTAATTAAAGAGAAGTCCAGATTATATAGTAGAAATTTAGTTTTTTAGCAAGAGAGAGGTGAATACTTGGAATACGTTGCCACAGAAGATATTTTAGGCAGGGATAATTAATGCATTTAAAAATAAATTGGATGTGCATAGCTCTTAGAGCAAGGTAATCTCAATGAAACTGGTTGTATATAGACTCTACATAATCTTCTATACAGTATTAAGACATTAAGTTAATTTAAGTTAAATTAAGTTAAGATGTTTGTGAGCGTGTTCACAGACTACGGCAAAGTGGATATGGAGACACAATTACACCTTGCGGTGACATGCTAACTGTAACACTAACTAAGATATCTATACGAGACTGTTAATAAACCATCAACTGGTGTAAACCAGTATGGCGCCTGACAAAAAACAACAACCCCTGACCACAAAATATCAAACGAAATGCTTGCGAAAATCAGTCGATTCCACTAAAAGTGAAAGTTTGAAAAATAAAGAATTCCGACATAAAATGGAATTAAATCATGGTCCACAGACAAAACCGTTTGAAAGACATTTGAAAGTTTACTTTCCTCTTTCTTTCAGAAAATATAATATGTGGTCTCCTAATGGATCAAGTGATCCATGCTGTATTCTTAGAAATAGGGAATTCAGATCCAAGCTGGACTGCTAAGTATTATAAATGCGAGGAATATCAGCATGCTCATGAAGCGTTCATCAAGATTTTCCAAGAATGACAATATAGAGTATTTTGAAAAACAATTGTAAATGCAGGTATTTTAAACGTTAGAACAAATGTGTACCACATCATCTGACATAAGTATTAGGAAGTAATGGGTGCTGAATATACGAAGCGTGTTCAAATGAAATCGGAACGAACTCCAGCATGTGAACATACGTACGATGCTCATGATGACGTCACTTATGGTGTAAATCGCACATAATAATCGTCAAGTTTGCAAAATCTCATTATCTTCCGACTCATAGTTTCCTCGGCAAACTGTTGAATACATGGCTGGTGTGATACGAAATCAGTCCAGAGCTTATCAGCGATCGGGACTCGGTTTCTATCCGCTGAAGGATATCGATCAGTTGACAATCATCACAAAATACAGGCAGTGTTTGGTGACAAAAGTGTGTCGAAGACATCAGTGAAGACCTGGACAACGATGTTTAAAGAAGGGCGTGAGTTAGTGAAAGGTCTTCTGAGACCACGTCAGGCGTATATAATTGCATCAGAAGATTCCATCACCCAAATTGATGCAGCAATTCGTGTAGACTGTCGCCGGTGCTTACATTTGCTATCAGAGGAACTCGCTGTGTCGCTAGGGACAGGTTAAATGTGGTTAACAAGAAACTGAAGTATCGAAAGGTTTGTTCACAATTGGTACCTCGGCTGCTGACCAACAACCATTAGAAAGAACGCACGTGATAGAGTTTGAACCGCTTGCTACAATACGAAGAGAAGGGTTTTTCGTTTCTTTTGCTTATAGTGGCAAGTGATGAATCAGGGTGCCACCACTTTGAACCAATCAGGAAAACTTCTAGCATGCAATGGAACCATTCCGGATCACCGAGAACAATAAAATTCAAGTCCCATATTTTCCGCTGATAAGGTTATGCTGACAGGGTGTTTTTATTTTACCATAAGAAACTTTTTTGGGTAGACTTTAAAGAACGTGACGTGAATAGCAATGCCATCTGCCACAATGACACGATAAACAAGCTGCATACATCAATCAAGAATAAACGACACGGCATGCTTTCGCGTGGTGTGATTTTGTTGTTCGACAATGCGCGTCCTCATGTCACTAACATTGTTTAGAAAGCGTTAGCACAGAAAAGGTGGGAAGTACCGCCACACCCATCAAACAGCGCCGATATGTCCCATGCGATTTCTATTTGTCTGGACCTTTATACACATTTCTGAAGGGGCAAACACTCTACCTCGATGCAGACGTCATACCCTCGGTGACCAAGAGGTTCAAAGAGCAACCAAATTCATTGTTATCAGGACGGCATTCGCCGTCTACCCAAACAATAGGATGCGTGTTTGAATGCCTATGTCAACTTTTTCCTAACTAATTGACATGTTTGCTTCATAACAATTGCTTTATTTAATTATGACACAACAGGCGATGCAACTTTCTTACGTTTGTATTAAAGCAGCTGGGTGCGGTTTCATTTGAATACGCCTCGTACATCTTTGTATTGATCTAGGTGTATGTTCAATATTTGCCAGTTACATAACAATACAGACTTGGGACGCCGTTAACATTGTTTATGCCGAACCCCTTTGTATGGCATTCCTAGAGCAGAAAATCCGACATAGTTTGTTTATTGCGTATGCAGCCGTCCACATAGGCAGAAGTTCAGCTGAGTGTCAAGTCATTTTTTGGATTGGAAATAATAATCTAGAAACATTTCATCATATCTGATACAAGAAAACAACTGCCTGTGCATTTTCAACGGGATGTGTCGAAGAATAAGAAGAAGAGGATGAAAAAGAAGATAAATAATCATAAATCCCTAAATCAACGTTAGGCAATACAATACCATGGAAATAAGAGTACAATGAAAAGTACTGAAACGATAAAATATTAGAATATAGCAAATACGTAAAGTGAACGCTGAAGTACATAACTGTGAACATTAACTGTCAACAAAATTCAACCTGTAGTTAACGACGGAAATATAAAGAAGGAATAGTAGCTTCTATAGATAGAAGTGCGATAAGGAAATGCGTATAAATACGAAAAAATAATAAATAATGGACACAAATATTGAATTTATAAAATGCGAGAATATCAATAACTTGTTCACATTGTATGGTTTAGATGTGCCTAGTGTACGTATGAATTGGATTTCGGCAGCTAATGCCGTTATATAGAAACATTGTAACGTACGACCACGGATTTCCAGAACGTGTTCATGAGCGGGACTATAAAATGGGCGACCACACGTATAAAGTGTCACCGGTAAATATATATGAACACGGATTAACACAATCCTTGTAATGATTTGTTCTATGTCCAGAGAATTCTGAGTTACCACAATAAGTATCATTGCTACTTGTTCTCGATGCGAAGGTTTGAATACAATTGTTTTGACTCGAAGTTTCGTCTAATGTTTCAACTTATCCAAAACGTTGATCGCTGGTAGCTGAATGTTTATGGTAGAACGACACTTGTGTCTTGTAATGTGAGGACACGTTTTCTGTTGAATATTAAGATAAAATAGGAAATACCAATTAGAATATTAATGCAATAATGTGATTTAGAAGTCATGTGCATAGATGAAGAGTTAAGATAATTTAGAGAGAAAGAAAGTACAGATGAAAGTAGCTTACACAACATGAAAGAAGCGTCTCCAAACTATTGTCCAAGGGCTGTAAACGGTATACCACAATATATTATCTGCCCGCAAAAAAACACAACAAAAACGGATATTAATAGTATTTATTTTAATATCAACTAAAGGCATAGAAAATGTTATTAAATAAAATATATCCAAAAAATCTAACAGTCTACTTCTTTCATCTGCAGCATAGTCAGTGATTCGTTATCCAAACTATGGTACAAGGACCATAAACGGTATACCCCAATATATTATGTGCCCGGATATAAATAACACACACATACAAAAAACCACAAAGCAAATAATAATAATAACCGATTTAATTTCAGCTAAAGATTATGAAAATGACATTAAATAAAATAAGCCTAACACATGCTACAGTCTGCAGCTTTTATATGCAGTTAGGTTAGTGATTCGCTCATCAAACCATTTGCTTTATATTCACATTTCTCCTGATCGTGGTTCATATTCTCTTTGTAATTGATTGTCGCACTTACTTTTTTGCTCAGAATAATCCCACTGATTACTTAAAAAGTATTATTAAAGCGTATTCAATAATGTTTTGTTTGTTTTTATATACAACGCATTTGTTTGGTTGACCCCAGAAGGTCAGTGAAACGTGCGATGTGACCCTCGGATTGACTCTGCATAAAAGACGCAACATTCTGAAAGAATAATTCAGACACATGAAAGATAATAACACATGTAAGGAAGAAAGAACACACATACTATCGGAGAAAAAAAATAAAACAGCAAAATAGACGAATGGTTAAAGTTGATAGGTTATATCTTGACAATTGAACTCAAATAAGGAATAACTCGAACAAATACTATAAGCAAATTAGCAAAAGAGGTGTTGTGGCAGATACAAGTAAGATGGTGAGAATCAAAAGAACGGGACAATCTAACTACGAACAAGGAAACGAATCTGTCACAAGTATCTTAACCGTAAAAAATAATAGACAACGTTTTGCTTAATGAGTGGCACATAAGAATAATGACTGAGAAAAGTTATTCGTAGTTACTAAGGAGGAGTACACCTGTAACCTGCCATGAATGCCGTTAGACGTGGCTAATGATGAATGGGCATGCTATTTGATATTATGTTGTTTAGAAACTGCAAGCCAGACCACTATAGGCTGAACAATCACGGAGAGCAATTAAATTTGGATATCCAACTCAGAAGATAGCTCTTTGTCAAGAAACTACAACACTCAAAAGGCAGCTCTTTGATATGAAACTACGAAACTCAAAAGACAGCTCTTTGTCAAGAAACTACCCAACTCAGATGGCAACTAGTTGTAAGAAAGTCAAACGTGCAGTGCAGAGAAAGTTGCAGGGAATTTGCATCGTTGACCTAACTGTTATGATCTATGCAATAGAAAGTGACACAATTGCTGCTCTTGGCTCATGACATATTGATTTGACATGTATGTATGTGATGACATACCTACTCAAGTACGCCATGGACTTCATCAGTTCAGCTCTTCATCACATCTTTCTACAAGTGTGGAGAACAGGACACGTTGCCCAGATTGGCCAAATGGAATAGTTGTTCGCTCGACCCAAGCCAATCTTGATCACAAAATGTCGGCCACATCAGTCTGGTTTCATCCCCGGACGATCAATAGTGGATGCCATTCACGCTCTTCGGCTCCTGGTTGAGCTATATCGTGTATTCAACAGTCCGTTCTGCGCTGCATATGTTACATACATCATCGACAAACGAACAATCAATGATGCACCCTCTATGGAAGGATGTCAACTGTACACGTTCCGACCCATACGTCTTGTCGAAAATAGAAACAAGGCAATACGCAATTGAATAGACCATTATTATTTCTATACAAGTGCAATAATTAAGATTGCCAATTTATAGCAGAGATACTGTCTACGTATTGAAAAATGCGACATTCGTGGTTCAAAACACGAGTGTCATGTGATCGGGTTATGCGACACACGTATTTCAAATTCGAGTGTCCTGTGTTCAGGTAATGCGACTAACTCGGTTCAGACACGAGTGCCATTTGTTCAGGTAATACGACTAATTTTGTTCAGATACGCGTTTCCTATGTTCAGGTAATGCGACTAATTTTGTTAAGACACGAGTGTCCTATGTTCGGGTAGTGCACCTTGTTCAGACACTAGTGTCCTTTGTTCGGGTAGTGCACCTTGTTCAGACACCAGTGTCCTATGTTCGGGTAATGCGACTAATTTTACACTCGAGTGTCCTATGTTCGGGTAGTGCACCTTGTTCAGACACCAGTGTCCTATGTTCGGGTAATGCGACTAATTTTAAACACGAGTGTCCTATGTTCGGGTAGAGCACCTTGTTCAGACACCAGTGTCCTATGCTCGGGTAGTACACCTTGTTCAGACACCAGTGTCCTATGCTCGGGTAGTACACCTTGTTCAGACACCAGTGTCCTATGTTCGGGTAGTACACCTTGTTCAGACACGAGTGTCATATGTTCGGGTAGTGTACCTTGTTCAGACACCAGTGTCCTATGTTCAGGTAGTGCAACTTGTTCAGACACGATTGTCCTATGTTCGGGTATTGTACCTTGTTCAGACACGAGTATAGTTTGTTCGGGTAATGCGACTAAGTCTAGACGCGATTGCATACTATTCTTGGACAAATATGGATGAGCGACTGATTTCTCCCCATCAATTTTGATATGTGAATCTGCGGTCTACGAACTAGATATTGCAATAGACTAGGTTTAAACAATGGGTTCTTCTGTTCACTGACGGGCAATACGGCAAGCAGATAACAGAACATGTGGACATTTGTTGATTAAAGTACTTACAGATATTGATTGTTACGTTTATACCAGTATACATGTCTTCTGTCACATCAGATAGTACAAGGTAGAGACGTAAGTCACACTGATGTCGGGAATAAAGTGTTAGAAACGTGATTGTTCTATACCTCTGCTTCGTAATATTTGGAGTGGTTGTAAACTATAATACTATTTTATTCCATCCGTAATTAAAAAGTCAAGTAATCATGTGTGTATAGATAGTATGTATATACCCTGATACCTTACAGTGAGTAGGAAACGAGCTGCTGTTCTACTATTTAGATGCACTGATATCATATAAACAACATCCTAAAGATGAACAAATACAACAATTTACTGCTAAAACATCAGAAAAATGTAAATTTTTTTTAACAATGAAACTGAACACCAAATACAAAACAATTTTGGCAACTAACATTATCATCATCAGATAATTGTTATCAAAACAAACACATTAAAAAAGATAAAAACAGTAACTAAATCAGACACTTGAAATACAAATAAAAACATTGAAAAGATGGACAAACTAACAATAACAATATTTAACAATTGAGATAAAATCAAACAAGGAAAATAGATTATACATCATATCGAATGTTTGAGTAAGACTGTCACAATCTTTCCAGATTCACCTAAATGAAAAGCAACATTGCCCATATAGAGCAGAATGTGAAGACACGATGGTAGCCCCCCAGGATTAACACAACCAGATATGTTTGCATCTTTCTTCACCCGAGCATAAGCTCTTAGCAATATTTACTTAAAATTGTAATTAGACATGTTAACACAAATATTAGAAAATCCTTTAACATGTAGATACTGTCTTCCCAATTAAATAGACGATGAATCCCATCAAAAATAATAATACGAACAAGATTTACCTGTTTCAACTTAAGGATGTAAGTCACGGACAATGGCATGGACCAACACAAGTCTGCTGTATACTTTAGAAGGAGCTTTAAAAGAACAAGTTGATAAGTAACAAGTACGGTAATGTTTGCAAGCAGACAACATGGCTTGGCTTGGCTTTGATCGTTCTCAATCTCGCGCTACCAAGCCATGAACGCTTTCTTTGCGTTCAGGATCTTTTGGTCATGCTATATCTGCAGTCCAGTCGCCATGATGAAGTCTGTAGTCTTCACCAGGTCGGAGCGGCTGCCCCACAGCTTTAGTCTTAGCTCCGCACCCTCTGGCCAGGTCTGGCATCCCATTTCCCTATAGATTGGGCATTCCTGTAGAATATGCTCAGGGTTCTGGCATCCCGTTCCACATGGGCACGCATCGGTGTGTAAGATCTTCAGTCGGTATGGATGTTCTAGTAGTCTGCAGTGTCCAGTTCTCAGGCGAAATAAGGTAGTTTGTTGATTTCTTTTGAGTTGGTGAATTGGGTCTGGTGTACTGCTTATGTTTCTGTCTTCTCTCCATTGGTGTGTATACTGATTTCTGATGTTGTTCTTGATTTCTCTGTATGGTACTCGATGATTAAATTGATTGTGCCTTTTTGCTGCCATCTATTTGCAAAGCATCAGCTCTCTAGTGTCCAGTGATTTCGCAATGGGAGGGTAGCCACTGGAGAGTTATTATTGAAGATCTCTGGAGTTTTCAAAGTTCTACTCTGAGCTCTGATAACAGTGGTTCGTTGTTTGTTTTTTGTATTGTCTCTAATAGTACTCTGAAGTTCGTGAATACATCTATTTTTGTTGGAGGATGTCTTTCTGTTTGAAGTATGCTCAGTGCTCGCAGAAGAGCCACCGATTCTGCTATGAGGTTTGTGGACAACTTTCCTGTAGGGAGGGCCTCTTCAGTTATATTTCCACTTTTTTGTCTTATAAATATGCCTCCTCTCCTGTTTCGGCGAGCCCCCTCTGCTGAACCATATGTGTACACCTGTGTCTATTCTTTGGTATTATATTTCTCTTCAATCATTGTTTGTGCTAGAATTTTCAGCTCGTGGACACTGTGTTGGTCTTTTCTACTTATTCCTGGGATCTCTGTAATTATGTCGATGTTGTTTATGCTACAGCTAGGCTCTTCATAGTTAATAAGCATTTCTATTTCAGTAGGTTGGTTGGGAATTAGTTCTCCATATTTGTGGTGTAGGTGGTTGGATATATGAATGGAGCTGGTTCTACTTTAGCCTATTTCTAACTGGGTGTTTCAGTTTGATATGTATGGGATGATCAGGCATGCGTAGCATCTTTTCACTATGTGTCAGCACTCTTTCCTCTCGTCTACTATTTAATTTCTTATATTTGTATATGTTCCCATTTTCTGGATTGGTTTAGTCTTCATTCCTCCTGTTATTATCAATAAACCTGAATTTTGAATTTTGGTTAGGCTCTCCGTGTTTGTTTTCGATGATGTGGTCCTGGCTGTCATGCCGTATTCAAGTACTGGCTATTTGCACCCCAGCTTGTTCCGGCCAGCTTCTTCATGAGAGATAGTTTTCTGGTAGCTTTTTGTTCTATCTCCTGTATGTGTTCCCTTCATGTGAGTCTCTTGAACGTTCTCAATCTCCCACTGACAAGTCCTGAACGTTCTCAATCTCCCGCTGCTACCAAGCCCTGAACGTTCTCAATCTTCCGCTACCAAGTCCTGAACGTTCTCAATCTCCCGCTACCAAGCCCTGAACGTTCTCAATCTCCCGCTACCAAGCCGTGAACGTTCTCAATCTCCCGCTACCAAGCCCTGAACGTTCTCAATCTTCCGCTACCAAGCCCTGAACGTTCTCATTCTCCCGCTACCAAGCCCTGAACGTTCTCAATCTCCCACTACCAAGCCCTGAACGTTCTCAATCTCCCGCTACCAAGCCCTGAACGTTCTCATTCTCCCGCTACCAAGCCCTGAACGTTCTCAATCTCCCGCTACCAAGCCCTAAACGTTCTCAATCTCCCGCTACCAAGCCCTGACAAGAGCTTTGCAAGTAGCAGAATGTAGTTCAGAGAACGGAATGCGTTGTGTTGAATTTGAAAGCTTGAATGCGATATATGTACATTTCGGTCCGACACATCTGAGTTCAGCAGGCATTTTTTTAGTACAGGGTGAGCCTTCCCTCTTCAATCTCTTCTCGATAGCCAGTCTGCTCTGTTGCAGATTGTTATCCTGAATTGCCGCGTGGAGGCGTAGAAGGGTCTTAGCAGCTCTGATTCGCTGGACCTGACGCTAGCAGTCAGCTATGGGTCACTGGCCGATTCAGCTCATGTGCTGCTCAACGTCTTATCCCAAATAAACTAACAATATTAAACGGAATCGAACCCACATTATTCAGTGTCGAATGTAATAATTCTGTGGGTTGATAATTTCAAGAGACTGGTCAGATGGAAGGTCATATATTCATACGGTCAAGGGAGGCCAATAGTCTGGTGGCCAGAATGAAACCAAGAAACGGTTGATCGTAAACAAAAAACTAGACCCAAACAAAGCACTGAGGAAAACCTTTCCACTTTCAATGTAGCTAAAAGTGGATATACTAAGTGAGTTAGAAGGGGATAGACTAAGTGAGCTAGAAGTGGATAGACTAATTGAGTTAGAAGTGGATAGACTAAGTGAGTTAGAAGTGGATAGACTAAGTGAGCTAGAAGTGGATAGACTAAGTGAGCCAGAAGTGGATATACTAAGTGAGTTATAAGTGGATGGACTAATTGAGTTAGAAGTGAATTGACTAAGTGAGATAGAAGTGGATATACTAAGTGAGTTAGAAGTGGATAGACTAAGTGAGCTAGACGTGGTTAGACTAAGTGCGTTAGAAGTGAATATACTAATTGAGTTAGAAGTGGATAGACTATGTGAGCTAGAAGTGAATAGACTAAGTGAGTTAGAAGTGGATAGACTAAGTGAGCTAAAAGTGGATAGACTAAGTGAGCTATAAGTGGATAGACTAAGTGAGTTAGAAAGCAAATCCTTTGCAAACTCAGTTCTTCTCCATGGAAAAATGGCAGGAAAAATCAAGTATTAAATCAGTGCTGCACACCTTCACAAACGTACTTATGTGTCCCATACGATGTATTAAATAATGAAATGAATTAAGAAACACAGATCTGCGTCTGAGATCACAACAGCCAATTACGATGAAGGTTGCGCATGTTTAGTAGGATTGAATCGTACCTGCCGTCAGTGAATTAAACTTAGCAGGTTTTCATAGGATTGGGATGCGCACAGGAGTAGTTGAGTCCCAAATATCAAAAATGCCCCGGCACAGAAGAGTACAAGACACAGTTTCTTTGCAACAAAAGAACAAACATTAAAGCAGACATATTATATGTTGCCTCAAAAGACAATTTAAGCTGAACGGTCTAAGTCAGATGAGTACATTTGTATTGTGAATTTAATTGTATATAATGATAAATAGTGCATCCAATAGAAAACATACATATATAGCAGAGTCATCACCTGGTTGATCAGCCCTGAGACTGGTTGTAAGGTTGTCTAAGTTTGTCTCTCCATTGGACCCTGTCCTCTGGCTCATCAGTCCTGAGAATCGTTGTAAGGTTGTCTTAGTTTGTCTCTCCATTGGACCCTGTCCTTTGGTTCATTGTTATGAGAATGCTTATGAGGTTATCCGAGAATGACTGAGCATTTGACACTGCACTCTGTTTGATCAATCATGAGACTGGTTGTAAGGTTATATGAGTATATCTCCCCAATTGACACTATACTCTGCAACGTTCATAATTTCAGCATATGTTTGTACTTTAACGTCCCTGCATACATGAGATAAAAATGTGATTATTTGTCGCCCAGGTCTTCTCTTCCCCTGAATCGTGTCGCCTAGTATCTTCTGTAGAAGACATTCATGTTTCATATTCTGACCCAGCCAATTCAACCGACGTGTTTGTATCATATGCAATACGTGTCTGTGTGTGCTCATATCAGTGAGTACAACTAACTATGTCCATTCTGATGTAGCACCACACTTCACACGTTTCCAAGCTTGCTTCATCCTTTTCCATGATTGAGATCTAGTGCAATTGGCTATATATGAATCTCGATAATTATTGTCCTCTGTTCTATCCTGATGTTCTTTGAGGTTGACAATTTTATTTGTCTCTTAAGCCCTTTTTATTATTGCAATGTCTGTCTTGATTTATGTCTCATTTCGGACATCTTCTGTTGTGGTTTGCCATGCATATGTAAACGTCTATACTTGTTCGACTATTCCTCAATTGATGATCATATTTATGCATATCTCTGTTGCTTGAAAATCACAAGGTCTTTGTCTTCGATGTGTTTATTTTAATTCCAAACTCGTTGGCTGTGCTAATAATTTTGTTTTCAATCAGCAGTTGACTTAACTTAACGTCTTTATACTGGTTTAGAAGACTCTGCAGAGTCTGTATACAATCAGATTCATTTACATTTTCTTGCTCTAAAAGCTATGCGCATTCAATTCATTCTTAAATGCATTAATTGTCTCTGTCTCCACTACCTCATGTGGCAATTCATTCCAAGCATTTACCAATCTCTGACTAAAACAACATTTTCTAAACTCTAATCTGAAACTTTCTTTAGTTAATGTGTAGCGATGCCATCTTGTTCTCGTGGGTGGTTGTATTTCGAAAAACGTGTTATACTCTGATGTATCTGTTTCTCTGATCCTCTTATAAACCTGTATTAAGTCATCTTGAATTCTTTTCTTTTCCAGACACTGTAGGCCGATAGTTATGAGTCATTCCTCATAACTGTAATTCTGGAATCCCACTAACACAGCTTTGTCGCTCTTTTTTGTATTCTTTTCAGCATATTAAAACCCTTCTATGATAAGGACTCCATAACTGTACACAGTACTCCAATCTAGGTCTAACTAATGTTCTATACAATTGACTATTATTTCATTGCTCCTATGTTTAATATTTCTTTTTATCATACCTAACATTGCATGTGTTTTGTATGTGCTATCTGAACTTACTCTGTAACATTACAAGTATGATCTAATTATAATTCCTTGGTCTTTTTCTTTTTCCATTTTTCTAATAGTGTTCTCTCCCGTTCTGTAATTATGTTACATATTGGATCTACCTACGCGGATAACTGTACATTTATCTATATTAAACTCTATTTGCCTACTTACAGACCATTCTTAAATTGTATCTAAATCCGACCTCAATATATCCACTTCTGCTTTAGATGAGACGCTACTGCATAGTTGTGTGTCATCAGAAAATTTTACAATCATGAATCCCATACCAATGTCCAAAGCCTGTGTGTATATATATATATATCAAAAATAAAATTGGTCCCAAAACGAACCTTGAGACACTCCACTTGTCACTTCACACCACGCAGAAATCTCCGTACTTGTGCCCACTCTTAAGAGTATGGACTCTACCATAATTTACAGACTATGCTCGTTAAACTCACCGGTCTATAATCTGCTGGATCAGATTTTGTAAATCTTTCTTGAATAAGGCGATCACTCCTGCATCATTCTAATCCCGTGGAACAACCCTTTTTGCAAATGATTGAGAACATAATTTAGCCAATGGTTTGCAAAGTCATTTTCAAAGTTGCTATTGATCCTCCCACCACCGCTTAGTCATCGGAAAATGCGATGGCATTAACTTGAATACCATTAACTTTCACATTCCTATTACAACTCCGCATAACCTTGACCATCTGCATCTCAGAATATGCGTTATAGAGACTCAGAATATGCGTTAAAGAGACTCAGAATATGCGTTAAAGAGACTCAGAATATGCGTTATAGAGACTCAGAATATGCGTTAAAGAGACTCAGAATATGCGTTAAAGAGACTCAGAATATGCGTTAAAGAGACTCAGAATATGCGTTAAAGAGACTCAGAATATGCGTTAAAGAGACTCAGAATATGCGTTATAGAGACTCAGAATATGCGTTATAGAGACTCAGAATATGCGTTAAAGAGACTCAGAATATGCGTTAAAGAGACTCAGAATATGCGTTAAAGAGACTCAGAATATGCGTTAAAGAGACTCAGAATATGCGTTATAGAGACTCAGAATATGCGTTAAAGAGACTCAGAATATGCGTTAAAGAGACTCAGAATATGCGTTATAGAGACTCAGAATATGCGTTAAAGAGACTCAGAATATGCGTTAAAGAGACTCAGAATATGCGTTAAAGAGACTCAGAATATGCGTTAAAGAGACTCAGAATATGCGTTAAAGAGACTCAGAATATGCGTTAAAGAGACTCAGAATATGCGTTATAGAGACTCAGAATATGCGTTATAGAGACTCAGAATATGCGTTAAAGAGACTCAGAATATGCGTTAAAGAGACTCAGAATATGCGTTATAGAGACTCAGAATATGCGTTAAAGAGACTCAGAATATGCGTTAAAGAGACTCAGAATATGCGTTAAAGAGACTCAGAATATGCGTTAAAGAGACTCAGAATATGCGTTAAAGAGACTCAGAATATGCGTTATAGAGACTCAGAATATGCGTTAAAGAGACTCAGAATATGCGTTAAAGAGACTCAGAATATGCGTTAAAGAGACTCAGAATATGCGTTAAAGAGACTCAGAATATGCGTTAAAGAGACTCAGAATATGCGTTATAGAGACTCAGAATATGCGTTAAAGAGACTCAGAATATGCGTTAAAGAGACTCAGAATATGCGTTAAAGAGACTCAGAATATGCGTTAAAGAGACTCAGAATATGCGTTAAAGAGACTCAGAATATGCGTTAAAGAGACTCAGAATATGCGTTAAAGAGACTCAGAATATGCGTTAAAGAGACTCAGAATATGCGTTAAAGAGACTCAGAATATGCGTTATAGAGACTCAGAATATGCGTTAAAGAGACTCAGAATATGCGTTAAAGAGACTCAGAATATGCGTTAAAGAGACTCAGAATATGCGTTAAAGAGACTCAGAATATGCGTTAAAGAGACTCAGAATATGCGTTATAGAGACTCAGTCAAAGCGAAAGGGCCCTGTCGTAATAGTACCTGTCTTATTGAAACTGGTTCCGTGAGACCGTCTCAGTTTGTAATGATCGACTTTTGATTTTCACATATGTTCTGGATTAACTTAATGAGTGTTCTTTTTAAAAACATATTTGTTGCATCATCCGAAAAGTTTTCTCCAGAGGTCGGCAATGCTCGTTTTCATCTGCGTCTGCTTTTCTTTTCATGGAAATGTCATTAATGACCAACGTATTTTTCTCACTCCATAATTTGTCCAACAATTTCATATTAGTGGTCTTATTTTTTAAAATTAAGTAAATATACCGAATGTATGTGGAGGGTTGACTATTTGAGCCGGTTTGTGGATGGGTTGACTATAGGAGCCGGTTTGTGAATGGGTTGACTTAACGATCAGAAAAAAATCCAGCACCAACTAGGGATTGAACCCTGGTCGCGCTACCGCTGTAATACTATAGCAATATCTTTATGTAAGGGAGTATGTACCTTTACAGCTGTAATGTATGTTATCCATGTATCAAAGCAATGCAAAATGACGCACTTTATTTTCTTTGTTTGCGCCAGAATGAAAGCCATTGTGTTTTAAAAGTTCCCCAATATAAAGGCTCTGTTCGTCATATGTATTCTTATTTTGAAATCTTTTTCTGGAACTACTACTTTCTTGATACTGTTGCAGAGATACATGCACGATCACACATCTAGTTGGAGTTCCATTTCTAGAAAAATATGATTGTCGGTAATTAAGTGTTTCATCAACATGTTTTTTTCTATTTCTGTGATTTCCCAGTCCCAAAAGATACGACAGAAGATGCGATTACGTTTACATATTTTATTTTATATTTACTACACTTAAGAGGAAAATGAGCCAAGTCATTAGCATATTCTAGATGACAACGATATTTTGTCAGATCATACTGAATTCCATGCTTTTTTGTTGTTGACTAGTTGTGTTGTGGTGTTGCCCCATTCAATAATCTGCAGAAAGATAAATGCTTATTAAAGATATCTGTTTTGCACTCCATTCCACGAATCCAACAGAAAGCTAGATCCCTGGCGTTACCTTAATTCTCAATGCGGCGTTCTGTTCGGTATATTAACTATGTTATCAATCGATTGTTGTTTTTCTCCCAGCCATGTCTGTGTCCTGTTTCAGTCTCTCGTCTATGATTCTGATGAATATTTGTGTTGTTGTTGAGGCACTGATAACAAGGATATTTATCTATAATGTGGGCAATGGTGCTTTATTTGTCAACTTAACTACATGGCATTCCTTCAAGACTTCTGGTCGTACTTTACTGCTTCGTGTTTTGATTGGATGAGCAGAGAAGCTACATGGACTAGTGCTATTTCCATTTGCAAAACTGTAATAGATCATTTCCAATTTTGTCCGTTGATTGTTTCCGACACATATCTTTCAGTTCCGTTCAGTAAAATTAATGTCTTTTAGGATTTTGTGAAGTTGTTTTAGATATTAGTAATGTTAATCTTATGGTTATATCTGATCCGTCCATCTGCGTTGATAATGCCTTTGTCAGCTCTAAAAAGGTCATTTACTTGCTTATATTTTCCTTCAATTTGTTTAGTATTGTTTTACAAGTCTTTCATATTCGGTCGTTGCAAAAGGTTTCTACGGCACTGTTGCCAAGTCATCAATATATGTTTGCTTATTTTCTAAAATGACCAGGATGTGCACCACTGCATAAAGAATGTTACCCAAAAACGAACGTTGATAGTACCCCTACATCTACAAAACGTTTTGACCCGTAGCCTGTTATGGACAACCATACAAGTGCAGTGCTGAATCATGTGACTCAAAAGCACCTAACATTTAACGCTGGGGGTACTTCTGGGCTGCACCATTCAGTCAAGACGCACAAGAACAGTATATAGACCAAACCGAACCAAACCAAAAGCAAAGCCCATGTAAAATAATTCACTTGAGTATTGAAGGCGATAACAGTAAAGAAGATCGTTACAATACAAACATGGAGTATGAATATGTCCCGAATTATAAGCAAGTAAATGTGCATTGCTTGCAAAAAAAGGCATCTCAAAATAGATATAACCTACACAATTAGAAGGGGTGTAGGTATGACCAAAAATACAGACGAAATGGTGGAATGCTGACATTCGTGAGAAATAACATAAATGCATGTCTGCATGAAATATATAAAGGGTGGCCGGATTACCACATGCTACATCTAAAGATAGAAAATGTGCAGAACCCCAACCTGTTAAATGACCTCTTCCCGAGTGATCGTCCACTGGCTCTAGAAACAATCCCAAAGAATATAGACTTATCGTGTGTGGAGACCTCAATAGCCACTTGTAGAGTTAGGATAATGATCACATGAGCAGGTGGTATGAAAAGGTAGAACATTGGGAGCAAGGCGTTATGCTTATCTTGATTAACCAGCCAACCGACCCATCGACGTTCTGCTCGAGATAACGGCAGACTACCGTTAAATCTATAATCTATCAATTTCACTAAACACATTATGGAGTGGAGCATCACACTCGGTACCGGAAAACACCGACCACAGGTATTGTTTTAACTTTCGAAAATGAAAATGTCAAGGAGCGCAGTATCCTGCATTAGTGGAATTACAAGAAAGCATACTGGTTTATGTAACAGCATCAAACTAGCGTACTGACTACGGATCTGACTACATTCGAAGATGTAAATAAGGTACTAGAGTTCAGCAGATGTATGCTACAGACTGCCGGTGAACCAATACCTAGAGGTACTTGCAAGCAATATTGACCATATTAGAATAGCAAATTAGATCAATTGTATAAGCTGTGTAATCGTATCGGAAGCAAGAAAATATTACTCTATGCCTAGAACACCACCAAAACTATAGATATGTTAATGCCAAATTGGAGAAGATTAAATGTCACTTTACATACGTGTGGCATAGTTGACACGTGAACTAGAACTCAAATGCGACGAATATTTGTTGGACACATTAGTGTCGGTGAGTAACCTAAAACATTTGTTTCTTTGGAATAACGCTACCAACACTTTCATGCTACTCACAATTACTTTTTTTCATATTCTATATTTAAATTTCATTTATTGTGAAATAAACTACTACGGTCAGAACACGACGTGGCGATAGCAGGAGCAAAGAGGCCATAAGTCATTTGTCTATTAAACTTCTAGACTACTCCAGCAATGGAAACAAAGTGATATGTTTTCGACAGTGCATATGAAATAGCATTAACATCGGCGCTTGTCTAAACTAATTTAATAGTCTGCTTCCATTATGAAAAGATAATTTGGCAACTGTAAACCTGAATATTGTTGCCAGTCTACTTCATCTTAGAGCTATCTAAATACGTATGTAGCGCTTCTGAGAAAACAACGTTCTAAGTCCTCGGTCAGTGGCTGGTATCTTTACGGGTAGCAACAAACTCTCTCCACTTCAGCAAGCCTACAAAAGTCCTGTTCAATGCGCTCAAGCCCCATAGCGTAATAAGAAAACACACGATTCGATTCAACATCAAATTAAATACCATAAATGATTAATATGAGAGCCATCCACATTGACAGGCCAATCACATGTGTGTCTTCACATGCGATCGTAAGCATTATACAACATCTACCCGCAAGGGTAAAAGGAGAGCTACAATCATTGAGCAATCTTTGACCTGGATCGATGTTTTTTGTTTTGTTTTTATTTGGCAAATTGCTGGTGACACATTCAAGTTGTAAACGAATAGGGTGAAGTGCACTCACGTTGTAAGTGTTGGAAATGTCAAGTAAAGAAAATGATTGCTGAACGCTACATTTTTTCTCTTCTGTTTTTGCCTTCGCCTTATTTCTCTGTTCCTCAAGGCATGTGCATTGCACTGTGGTTTTATTTTGCGTCTGTCGGCCCAGTGCATCCGACATAGGAATGCATTCGATATAAGGGTCTGCTTCCTCCTGTATTTTTCTGAGGGTTTGCTTCCTTGGGGTTACGGCCGGTGCTGTGATGGGGATCGAACCCAGTACCTTCGGTTGTGAGCCGTGTCACTTAACCACTAGCCCACGTCGTCCCCTGACTTTCCTTAAATATATTATTATACAGACTAGTTTTCTCTTATCTGGCCCATCAACTCTGACTTTCTATTAGTATATTGTTACATGTACTAACTATATCTCTGCCGGTCCATACACTCTGACTAAACGTAAGTATATTGTTACATAGACTAATTGTATCACTGCTGGTCCATCAACTCTGACTTTCCTTAAGTTCATTGTTACAGGAAGCAATCTCGTCAAAGGATCGAGCCGTTGTCCCTTCTATACAGCAATGAATTTGACACATGGTATAGATCAGAGCGCCTTGTCGACAGTGAACTGGCTTGCTAAGAGTGGGA
The DNA here is from genome assembly GCA_036924085.1 of Ariolimax columbianus. Lineage (NCBI taxonomy): Eukaryota > Metazoa > Mollusca > Gastropoda > Stylommatophora > Arionidae > Ariolimax > Ariolimax columbianus. Next base: position 9,762,811 of record JAVGWX010000010.1, read on the forward strand.
TTACACCGTGCCAGGGTTCGAAACTCCGAACGGACAGAACCAAATCCGGGCGTGTTTCGTTCCTGGTACGACCCCTCCTCCAGTCGACTCAGCAGTAAATGGGTACCTGACGTATGAGTTGGGATAGGTATAAACAGAAAGGAAGGGTACTCGCCACCCCACCTCACATAGGCTGCAGCTTAGTCAATGAAAATGTTATCTTTATCTCCGACGGCAGTTGTTGCCATGGGACTCACCTTTACCTTTATAGATCACTCTCTTTTGCGAATGTCCTCGCTTATCAATCTGTCTCTCATTGATAAGCTGGCCGACATTCCCTGACATATCATTTCGCAGGTGGAAATGGTGCTATGTCATGCCACGGACAGGGAACATGATTGGTGCTTGTTGCAGATGGTTGGCAGAAAGATACTACGAAATAGTTGCTATTTTTTTGCCAAACTAATAACAAGATGTTTGAGCAGTATTATTGATAAGTCATATATGTTGAGTTCTGCCATCTGGTCTGGTTTTCTTTGCCGCACCTGTTGTCATTCCAAGTAAATGCTGCCAATGAACTTCACCTCCATATTCTGCTGGAGTGGCACGTTCTGAATGCTAAGAAATGTATCTGAAACAAACGTGTCCTTATACATGATAAACCACATTGAGAATTGCACGCATCCCTGGCGCGCAAAACTAAATATTACAAAAGCATATCTGATATCGTCATCAGTACGAGCCACTGGCTACGTTCCATCGGCACCGTATCCTTTCGTCGCCATGTAACTAGTACCTTTTTTTCATACTGCGCCATCATTGACCAAAGTCCTCGTATATGGCTGTTAGTCCTGTGGAAATGTTTCTCTTGATCTATATAAACTAAGACTAGAACCTTGCCGTATGCAGTCGTGTTTTCTCTGATCTACTTTAGATGTAATCCTTGACCTTGTGGATACCGAGGTTCACCAATTGATCGCAATATCTGCTAGCAAAGTTTCGCACATAAATTCCTCGCATGACCTAACATATGAGTCCCATTTACACTACAAGTCCTTTCTTGTCCATATGGTTAGCTTTTGTGTAATTGCAACCACTGCACCGCTTAGGTTAAGAAGGTTTTGGAAGTATTCATTTCAACGCTCTCTCCGCTTGGGGCCCTTTATAGTAATAATCTAAGTTGAAACTTGCAGTGACGATTATATACTCATACACATATAACTAAAAGGAAAGATGTATGGACAATACAGAACAGACCTACTTGTCTTCAAGAATGATAAATGAACAGTATAGAACAGTCATAATTGTTTGGAAACGTCACATAAAACGTATATAGATTGTGTAATGTTAAGTGTTAACTATTCCTAATTACGATGTTTTCTGAATAAATGTATCAATTATATCAATCTACGGTTTGTCTTATATAATTGAATGTTAAAATTATTTCTTTTTTTTTACAAATAATTGTCGGTTATGTTAATTTCAGTAGCCAGATGGTTAGATCTTGTGTTATCTAGTCCGTTCCGATTTTTGCCAGCTATACCAAGAATTGTTCAGACTATGTCTACGCCTGAGGCAGGTCTATTAGTTTATTTTTCTTGAATGTGATCCACCATTAAGTATAATTAGGTGATTATTTTCACAAAAATACTTTAGGGTATATATTGGTGTGGCTTTCTTGTTTTCTATATGTGAGATGTGGTATGTATTAAAGTCGTTTATCAACAGTTTCAAATTGCTCTTGTCAGTACTTATTGAGGGCATACCATTTGTATCGTGCCCATTTGTTAGGTTGTTTCTGTCTATTATGAGTCTGTAGTCGTGTTACCTGTCCATTCTTATAGATATGCTCTCTAAACTATTTGGTGGCACCTTTTTGTTTCCAATAAATTGTTGCTTACCCTTCGTGCACCTTCCATTTTGTTTCTTTGAGCATGTTTCTCTAAAATTTGTGTATTTTTGAATCTCCTGCATTTTAAATATGATGATTAACTTTGTGTACCTCCCCATCTGAAGTTGACTGTTATTCTTGCTACCTTTTGCGTTCAGATGAACAAAGTATATTTGGTACTCGTTAATAGATGAATGATTTACATAATACTGGATTCGAGGTTTCTATTTGATCTTTTTTACATATTTTCAGCATTTTTTTCATACTCGTCATAAGTGCATTGTTAATGTTTATTATTTTCTAACTGGGTACTGTTAAATATTTAGTTATTGACTTTCCTCATTTGTTGCCAAACATAACAGCATATGAACATTCACCTGCGGTTTCTGTACAGTTGATTCATATTTTCCAATTCTTTTACGATTATGTAGCTTACCTTTACTGTGTTCTTTGTATCTGCCAGAGTGTTTGACTTCAACGTGACATTTCCGCACTCGATGAAACTGAGCTAGTAAGTGCACGTCCAATCATGGCAGAGATAGTTACTGCATCTATCAGATCTCCAGTTACAGAATACAAGACAGGTGTCAGTTATATGAGAAACCTCATCACAGATACCCAACATGAAATTATTACAATTGTCAATTACGTCTTTTTGTGCGGGTTCATCAGCTGCTTCGGTGCGATATCTAACGTTATCAACATGATCATATTTTATAAACAAGGTCTCGATACGACAATCAACATTAGTTTCTTTTCCCTGGCCATTACAGATCTGAGTTGTTTACTTGTCCAGCAGTTATATAGCTTCTACGTTAACCCATTGAGTCAACGTTTAAATTTACCTATGGTTTACAACGATGTACAATATCTGACAAGCGGAGTACCACGAGAAGGCTTTGCAAGAATTACCTGCTCAATCACAGTCTATATCACAGCAGAGAGATGTCTGTGCATAGCATTTCCTTTACACGTCAAACAGTTGATAACCCCTAAGAGAACCACTACTATCATGATGTTAATATATTGTTTAACATTTCTGTCTGTTGTTCCGTTATACCGCGCCGCTTACATCGACTGGAAGTATTATCCTGACAAGAACAAAACATTGCTTGGCATAGTTCATATAACAAACAGCAATTCTATCATAGCTGGTGTTTACATTATGCATTCTATTATTGGGCTGATATCCTTTTTGGCAATTATCATATTAACAGCAATCTTAACAAGGATGCTTGGTCAGAAGAATGCCTGGCGTCAAACAGTAAATGCGTTTAAGGACAACTCAGAGGCCATGTCCCAAAAAGACAGAACGACCATCAGTATGATTATACTAATATCAACTGTCTTAATAATATGCTACACCCCGGCTGTTATGTTGGCAGCGACGACGTTCGTGGAGCCAGAATTTAGCGTTGGAGGTCGGTATAACAACATGTACTTAACGTTTTGGTCGTTCGGCTTTTTATTCGAGTGTGTGAACTCCAGTGTTAATATTTTCTTGTATTTAAAAATGAGCTCAAAATATAGATACAGTTTTTATCAACTATTTTCCATGTGTCGACAGTAAAATAGGACCATGGACAACGAAATTGTGAATGTTGCGGTTATGATAAAATGGTGTAAATCAAGTATTAACAGCCGACGACCTATGGGCCCAATCCTGCTAATGTACAGGTTTGATCTGGCCAGCTAGGACGTTTCCCTTAACATGTTCTGCCCGACATTGAGTGGATGAAACCAAACAGGGTCTCAAGCGATGCAGCTTTAGTAGTGGTGTTGGTAAAACTTAGACGTTGTTGCTAAAATAAGATAATTGTATGTGATGTGAACATCAATACTTCAGATGTATGTGCGCTGCACTGCATTTAACATCATTTCTACTGTGTGTGAAAATTCCTTGAAATTCGGCTATGTCATGTAAACAATAAGCCTAGAGCCCTAAACCACTGATCGTATTAACTTTATCTTGAAGGGGTTCATTTCAACCAAGAAGACCACACCTTCCCTGTGTTGGCCGTTTGTTAAGTAAGTAAAATATGCTGCATCGCTTTTATAATATGAAACACGGGGTTTCTATTTTCATGGGCACAGAACAGGTATGTTTTCATGGTCATGAAACGCGAAATATATGTTTTCCTAAACATGAGAAATGATGTGTCTATTATTTTTGACTAGAAAGAAAGCCATCTACGAGAGTTGGAAACAGAATATAGATGTATGATCTTTCATCTTTTAGAATGCAATGCTGGGTTGCGAACGTAGGGACAGTTGGTTCGGGAGTTGTATGGACAGATTAAGTCAATTCAGAAAAAAAGGAATCTGTGAACTTTAACTAGAATAGACAAAAAACTCATCAAATGTCACTCACTTGCAAATCATATAAGTGATGTTTAATATTGGATAAAATGCCGACAAGCTTTAGTATCACAAAAAAGAACACAAAGCCAGGTTCCGTGATGTCGACAGGCTAGCATTTTAGAATGAATAAAGAAAACAAGGCCAGGTTCTATCACGTCGAAAGACTAACGTTTTAGAATGAATGGAGAAAACAAGGCCAGTTTCTGTCATGTCAACAGGCTAAAATCTTAGAATAAATGAAAAAAAAACGAGGCCAGGTTCTGTTATGTCGACAAGCTGAAGGCTTAGAATGAAGAAAACAAAGCCAGGTTCTGTCATGTCGACAAGCTGAAGTCTTAAAATGAATAAAACAAAGCCAGGCTCCGTCATTTCGACAGGCTAAAGTTTTGAAATGAATGAAGAAAACAATGTCAGGTTCTATCATGTCGACAGGTTAAAGTTTTAGAATGAATGAATAAAACAGGGCAAGGTTCTGTCATGTCGGCAAGCTGAAGTCTTAGAATAAAGAAAACAAGGCCAGGTTCTGTCATGTCAACAAGTTGAAGTCTTCTTCTTCTTCTTCTTCTTCTTCTTCTTCTTCTTCTTCTTCTTCTTCTTCTTCTTCTTCTTCTTCTTCTTCTTCTTCGTACGCTGTCAGACATCAATTTGGATTTGTTCGAAGAAAGCAGCAGTCACCCTGATGCTGTCGACACTGCCATAGAGCTTGTCTAGTGTTGGCACTGGTGATGGCCACATGTGCTTTCTCTGGTCCTCGTATACCGGGAAATTTTGCAACAGATGTTCAGTGGTCATTTTCCCTCTACCACATGTGCATTCGTCAGTGCCACCTATCTTCAGTTTATTGAATAGACGGTAGATCGGTGTGATGTGGCATGTGCGGAGTCTGAAGACCACGACCTGCTCTCTTCTGTTCAACTAGTAATAGGCATCATTTTTTGTGTAGCCAGTATGCTCTGTTTCCCATTTGGCCCTGTATCTTGCCCTAATGTACCTTTTGGACTCTTCGTAGGTCACACTAGAATATGGTTGTGGTAATATTGCCCCTTCTTTTGCCAGTCTGTCTGCATCCTACTTGCCTTGAATGTTACAGTGGGATGGAACACACTGTACCACTACTCTTTTTGGTGCGGACTGCTGGCGAGTTGACAGAGTACTGCTCTTAAATCATTAAGTCCTCGTATGTTTCTGGCTTGTTAGTGCTGTAACCACGGACAGGGCATCTGTAAACAGAACTATCTGGCTTTCATTGCTTTCGCCTGCCAGCATTGCTTCTACTGCAGCCTTCAGTGCCTCTGCCCCCGCTCTGAAATTGCTTGAGAATCTTCCAGTTGCCACTGACAGTGTTATTTTTCGCCTTTTTGTTAGGCTCAAGAATATCCATTCCCCTCCATTCTGTGTTGAGTTTGTTACAGAACCGTCGGTGTATGCATGGTTCCAGTCCATGCTTGGGTAGTTTTTCGCTATGTACCTCAATGTTATGTCTCTTCTTTCTTTTTCAGTCTGGCTGTTCTTGTTTCCAATACCTGGTATATTTACCTGGAATGATATGCTGCTTCCAGGTGGGTTTGCGTACAGTAGGGAAGGGCTTTGGTGTTGTTATGGTGTTCATATAGTCTTCGCTCCTTTTTGCTTTGGCTATTTCTGCAGTTTCTCCTCCTTAGTTTCCCTTTTCCAAATATATTTAGTCTCTGATGCAATGTATGGTCTGTCAGTGCTCTGAGTTTATCTGCTTGATGCTTTGCTCTGCTGTCTCTTCTATCGGTCATGGATTGCAGATTTGTAATCTTTTCAAGTTCTACTATTGGCGTTGACTTCATGCCTCCTGTTATAACTCTCATGGCTTGGTTTTGAAGTTTGCTAATTTTATCAAAGTTCGCCTTTGCTGCTGTATGCCCATGCCATACTCGAGAACTGGTCTCACTCTTCCAGTGTACAGTTTCTTTAGTATTTCCTTCGTCTGCTCCCCAGCTTGTGCCAGCAAGTTTCCTTATGATTGCCATTCTTTCTCTGGCTCTCATTCGGTTTCTCTCGATCTGACTTTTCCATGTCATGCGCCGATCAAATGTGACTTTCAGATAGGTTGGGTTGTCGTTTGGCTGCAGGAATTTGCCATTTAAACTTAATTTGGTATTTTGGGGTTTTATTGAAAGCGAGAATATTGTGCATGTGGTTTTCTCCTTGTTTATTTTGACCAGCCATGAGTTCGCCCACTCTTCCAGCGATGTTAGTGCCTGCTGCATCCGATTTCTTGCTATGGTGAGATTCTTTTCAGAGGCCCACATAGCCAGATCGTCTGCAAACATTGAGCTATGGACTCTCCTTGGTATATTCTCTGTAATGTCGTTTATATATACCAGGAAGAGTGTGGGTGACAGTACTCCCCCTTGGGGTTCTCCCTGCTCGAGTGTCACCTTTTTGCTCATCTGCCCTTGTACTTGGACTCTGGCCGTTCTTTGTTTGAGGTAGTGGTTGATCCACTTGTACATTTTCCCACAAACATCACTTCTTCTTAGCTTGACTCTAAGTCCGTCTTTCCAGACTTTGTCAAATGCCTTTTCTAGATCCACCAAAACAGCTACTGTGTGTTTCTGTGCCTGGTAGGCATCTTCTATTTCCTGGGCTATGAGGATGACCTGGTCCTCAGTGGATCTGTGCTTTCTAAAGCCGGCTTGCTGTGGAATTAGTATTCGTTTTTCTTCCAGATGCCACATCAGTCTGGTGTTTATCATACGTTCCATCAGCTTGTCGACACAGCTCAGTAGGCCGATAGGCCTGTATCCATTTGGTTCTGTTTTGTCCTTTCCTGTTTTTGGTACTGGTACCAGTATTGCGTCTTTCCATGCCTTGGGTACAATTCCCCTTTTACAGCTTTGGTTCAGGACCGATATCAGTTTCCTCTTCGCTGTTTGGCCCAGCCCCATCAGCATTTCGTTTCTTATCCCGTCTTTTCCGGGAGATTTCCTTTTCTTTAAAGTTCTCATAGCCTCTTCCATTTCGCTCATTGTTAATTTGGCCATCATGTGCTCTTCATGTGCCGTATTGATGTTGTCGTGCCCCTTTACCTCTTCGCTAATGTCTGTATGCTTATCTGCAGGGATCTCGATGTGATTTGCTCTGGCATAGTGATCGACAAAAGCGTTTGCGGCGTTCTTACCTGTGAGCAAGTTTTCGCCCTGCTTGATGGTAATTTGTTTGTTTGACGGGGTTTCGTCGTTCATGGCTCTGACTAGCTTCCATAGCTTGTTCCCGTCTTTGTCCAGGTTTAGGCTTTCCGTTTTGTTTTTCCAGCTTTCTCTTGCTGTTTGCTTGAGAGTGTATTTGTATTTCGCCTGTGGCGGCTTTGAGGGCGATGTTTGCCTCCATAGATTGTTCTCGCTCTGTCATGTTCCTAGCATTTGTTACTGCATCTTCCGCTTTCTGCAACTCATCATTCCAGTAGGGCTTATAGTTTTTCCTAGCTCCTTGTGGGATGGTTTTAGTGGCGGCTTGCATTATTGCCTTGCTTAGGCTTTCCACCATGGGCTTCATGCTAAGTACGTTTGAAAGATAGGTTTTGTTCAGAAGATAATTGCGCCATATGGAAGCTCTTACACATGTGAGCAAAATGTTTTCTTGAAATAAGCTTGTACAATGAGAATTAAGGAGTCAAGTCTATAAAACAGTGTGCCTTTTTTATCTTCAGTAATTTCCTCAAAAACCTCCACCTCTTCAGGATCCATTGAATGAATAGATTGTTCGTATGCTAACTTGCATTTTGTTGTAGAGTGCTTTGAAAGAAATATATTATATTCTTTGAAATATGTACTTAATTATCAATTCTGAATAAAGATCATGAAAAATGAATGCTTTACTATTACTCTATTCATATATTATTTTATACTGTTGACATAACATGAATCAAAAATATAAATTTACAAACAATTACATATTGCATGAGATATACAAACCAATAGCTGCAAATCTTAAAATAGAAGTTATATTTGAAATCTCCTAACCGATCAGCGCTCTTGTTTATGCACGGTCTGTCAGATAATAAAGTATAACAAAGTATGTTGTGTCGTTGTGTATGCAGGTACTTGTATGAGTGCTGCAGTCGTGGATCTGGTATGGACTTGTTTTGGTTATAATTACATCACATATTCACGGCGATAGGGGAGATACCAGGGATTGTCATTGCAGGAGTGATAATAATCTGATGATACGCTGTTGATACAGCGTTAAAGGCAAAAGTGAGCAAGAATTGCAGGAGCTTGTGACAACATTATTCAAAATAAGTAAAGAGTTTGGATTAGACACAAAGAAAATTATACTTGAGAAAAGTGACAAGAAACCATGCAGATAAAAATGAAAGATCACAAACTGTAAAAGATAACGAGTTTCTCTTATCTATGTCTTATAATAACGGAAGAGGCAGATGTAACAAAATAAATAAGAAAGAGAATAGGTATGGCGAAGTGGGTTTTGAACCCCCATGTTCCTCATTATGTTCCACAGCGCTTGGTGTTGCACACAGTCAAACGTATCCGTCTAATCTATAAATCAGGTGTGTACGTCGACATTGCACGTTCTGCATTTTTTATATATTTCTTATGTTGAGAATGTGATCCTTCCTGCTCCTACCGCATGTGAAACCTGCCTATATTTTTTGACCTCATTGAGCTTGTTTTCCAGCCTCTTCATGATGATACGAAGAAGCGTTTTGCTAGTATGACCTATTAGAGATATGGCTCGATAGTTGGTGCATTGCACCAAATAGCATTTCTCGGGGAGTGGTAAATTCCCCATGCTCTAGGTCATTTTCGCTGTGCGAGAACTTCCTACATAGACCGTGAGAGGTGCTGAAACTGGATTATCCTCCTGCTTGAATAAATCCACTGGATATATCAGCGGTCCTAATGATGTATTTTTCGTTAAACCTTGGATTGGGGAACGGACCTCTTGTAAATTAGATTCCGTTTCTTGTTCAGGTGTGTTAGTGGTTGTGTTGGAGCTGTCACCGAGGTTTTCATACATTTCTCTGCAGTAGTCCTTCCATATGTGCAGTAGTCCTTCCATCTGTGCAGTAGTCCTTCCATCTGTGCAGTAGTCCTTCCATCTGTGCAGTAGTCCTCCCATCTGTGCAGTAGTCCTTCAATCTCTGCAGTGGTCCTTCCATCTCTGCAGTGGTCCTTCCATCTCTTCAGCATTTCCTTGTTTTGTGCCAGTACACTGCCATCACTATCGTGTATGACATTCAATGCGGTTTGAATTCGACCATTATTATTTTTACTGTGCAATCTGACTTCGATATTGTGGATTCGATCTCTGATCGAGATCCCGGGAACAGGTCTTTTCCTTCTCGCTGAGTAGCGCCGAGATTATCTGCGTCAACGTTCTGTCAATTCTAAACTTCCCAGAGGTAGATCAAGGCTGGATGACTACAACATTAAAAATGTGCGCCATTGCCATGTGCATTTCAACACCAGAAGTAGTATATTTAAGGCATTGAAGCTAGACCAGGTGGCAGATGTTCGTCTGAAGTCCCTGAACAATTTGTGGTTTGCATTTATGTAATGTCCCAGTCATATGTAGCCCCTGGCATTTTCGGATGACACATTTCCAAACTTGATCGTGTGTTTGCGGCACTATCGGTTTCTGATACATTACGTTCTCTGAATATTAATTCGTAGACCAACATATATGCACACTCTGCCCAGTTTATTAAGGGAATGTTAAGACTCTTCTCTAATGCGGTTGTTAGGGACAATGTCCCCAGCAAGGCGTACGTTGGTGAGCTTTAACCACCTGTGTGTATATGTATAAATCTGTATGTCTCTGTGGGAAAGCTTGGGTTAGGAAAATAAAATAAAATATTACGTCATCTTCTCAAGGCTGACTATGCACAATAGCGAACACAAAGACTAGACAAGGCAGCTGAATACATACACAGTATTACGCAGTGACTAAAGCCATTCTTCAAAAAATCATTTGGTCAATAACACCATCTCAACAGATAAGATGTATATAGAGACAGTATGTCTTCAATACTTTGATAATCTTGTTTCCATCCAAGGAAAAGGTCTCAGTACTGACGATTACTCATCTAGAACCTGCTCAACTACTGTGATCCGTATTTTAAAACTACCACCGATCAAGTGCTTGCCTACCTGCGACACAATCATTAAATGCTTGAAGGGCCTTTGTTAGAGGATTGGAAATTTCAGGAGTAATGTAGTCTACATGTATGTGTAGAACTCTGCCTACTTTCCATAAATGCAAGTATTGAATACCGAAATTGTGACCATGTTTAAACACTTTATTCAGCTTATCCTGCTGGGACGCATCTCAATATTGTGGCAAGTCTTTAATCTCAAATGAAATGATGTGGTTCGAATCGAATCTGTGAATTACTTCCTTTCCATTTACGTTTTGAGAGTGCAGAAAAAATTTATGACATCAGGCTGAATTGGACCATCAAAGTCACCTTAAAATAAAAGCGTTTCTATCAGAAATAAAAGACACTAGTGTTGCCACCAAGGAAAACGTGTATCGGCACAGTGTCCTTGGCACTCTATTGGAAACCTGCGAAACATGAGCAGTGCGTAGCAAATATGTCACACAACTAAACTGTTTACAAAAGAAATGTCTGCACAGAAAGCTCAGAATCAGTGCTAGATCAATGTAATTAGCAAACAAACAAATATGTTCTGCATCCATACACTTCTGCAAAAAAAGTTTAGGCAAGATGGGCGTGGCATGGTGTTCGCATTTCTGATGAACAGCTAGACAGGCAGATGTTATGCGGTGATCTCATTACAAGTAGATGCTCATGAGGGGAGTAGAAACAACGCGACCTATACCCCTTAAAAATGTCTGAAAAACGTCAACATTAATTTTACATCCTTAGAAATTCTTGCACAGAACCGATCCAACTGGAGTGCTAGCATCTACTATCGAGATCAGATCGTAGTGCGAAATAAATCATCGGGACTTAGAGAAAAGAAGGCGTACGAAAGAATAAAATGCACGAAGAACCACAATGCCGACTCCACCTAGATGTGCCCCAAGAGCGACATAGACTACAGTTTCAGGATTTTACAGTGCAATCATTTGAGAACCCACTTCGCAGGACAAGTGTGATGATGTCGCCATCTTGACATGCATTGGGCAACACATAATTATATATACAAACACACACTATTAGCCCATTCCATTGCTATATCAAGTGTTTGAATATCAAATATTCATACACACAGCTACTTACATGATGACACTTTCCTCAGCGGAGTTGTTCGATTGTCGGTCCTAATTTCTTCTCCAGCGTTCTCTAACCTTTCCTGGCAGAAAGTAATACAAAGTTCCCGTTAATGTACCGTTTATATCGAAGTGAAGTGAACGGGAGAGTGACCAGCGCATTGTAGGACTACATCACATCTGTATGCGCCTCACGTGTAGCAGAGTGATGTTCACGTGCTCTAACGTCTGATCCCAACAAAGTTCAAGGACTGTGGATAGACGACAAAGTCGCCCAGCCCGCGCAAAACGTCTAGCACGTTCTGGTTCTGTTTAAAATGTTCCTGTACACGGTTTAAATAATAAACATGTACATTGATTACTGTTTGGTAAAGACACTGAGAAGAGGGAAGGCGGTCGGCGTATACAATATACCAGCAAATCGCTTACAATCAGGTGGAGAGGTAGTGGTGCAAGACCTGACACACATTTGCAAAAATATGTGGACGACGGGAAATTGGCCAGACGTATGGACAAAAACGATGATTATACCAATACCTAAGTCTGGAAACCTAAAGCCGTACCAAAATTACAGAACAATAAGCCTCATCAGCCACTCTAGCAAGGTCATGCTTAGATTAATCCTCGAACGACTGAAACTAAAAGCGAAGAGCATTATTGCTGAGGAGCAAGTCTGGTTCAGACGCGGAAGAAGCACTTCAGAACATATATTAAATTTAAGGCTGCTAAGCAAGAAATATATAGAACAGCAGCAAAAACTGTATCATGTGTTTGTTGATTTTAAGAAAGCGTTTGATAGGGTATGTCATAAAGAGCTATGGGATACCATGGGGATGTAAAAAAATAAAAAATAAATATTGTAAAAGTCTTTGAACACCTGTATGACAAGGCGTCCCGCGCAGTTCTTGGGAATGGTATACACGAGGACGGGTCACATCAGTCGTTGGGAGACAGGTTTGTACACTCTCCCCAACACTTTCCATCATTTTCCTTGAGGGAATTTGGAGTGAGGCACTTGGAGATGACGTTGGCACTGTCAAGACAGGGGGTCGAACGATTACCAACCTTCGTGTTTTGTTGACGTCGATGCCGCTTGGCGAGCACAGAAGCAGAACTCCAGGAATGGGTCAGAAGAATGGATGAAATAACTCTTGACTATGGCATAGAGATTAACGCTGGAATAACACAATTAATGACCAACAAGGCAGATGGCTTTAACAGCAGGATTAAAGCAAATGTCCAGGAAATCGAAGTAGTTTTAAATATATGGGTTCAATTTTCAATGATGATAGATCAAAATGTGAGCTGTTGGCCAGATTAGCACAAACAATAGTCGCGCTTGCACGGCTTAACAAAATCTGACATAATAAACGGTTAGCACTATGCACGAAAATCAGATTAATGCGTTCATCGGTCCTGTCAATATTCCTCAATGCTTGTGAGACGGACAATTACAGCTGACCTTCAACGAAGGATGTAGGGCTTGGAGTTGAGATGTTTCCAAAGACTTCTAAACGTCACGTACAAAGATAGAGTTACAAATAAGGAAATACGAGAGAGAATTACAACAGCAATAGGGCTTTTGAAGACCTCTTTGCAATTGTCTAAAGACGGAAACTCACTTGAAACGGTCACATATCGAGATCAAATGGTCTTGGGAACACGATCCTGCACGGAAAGGTGCAAGGCAGACGACAAAGAGACCGTCCGAAAAAAAGGTGGGAGGACAAAGAATGGACCAATCCCCGACCAGACCAGGCTAAGGGAGTGACCGCTGACAGGGGCGGCGTGGGGTAGTGAGGATGTTTTTATGTGTGCCCCAACGACCTCATTAGTTACGTGATTACTTAACCTAACCTGATATTGACTATCTACACAGATGGATTATCTGTGAGTTGAGAAGCGCATGAGCCTTCGTTGATCAGAGGAGTGGAAAAACGGTCAAGGAGGAATGTGAGACTTTTGCGATAACCACAAGCAGTCTGACCATGGATATCAGAGCTGTTACGAAGGCGGTGGTCTGGCTTTAATGAATGAGTATCTGGGGCTGGTCTCTCGACGCCGCGATTGACTCTCATCCAGTATTTGTACAGCGATCTCAGTCCCGTCAGACGGAGTGATAGCGTGGGCTTGCCCAAAACGCTAGACCGCCTCTCCCCGGTCATCTAGTGGGATCATATGTGTGGTGTCGTAACGCTAGCAACTGTGCGTTACTGTGGCCTGTATCGAGAAACTTTGACAGTCAGTGGTGGTTTATTTGAAGGCTTATAGCAGACCTCGACATTTCGTCTCGCTGGTAGTCTTTCTGTCGCAAAAAGCTTATGACCAGCAAATGGAAAGCAGAAATCGTGCCTAAATGCCCTGTCCTCGCCCGACCAACCCTTGGGAGAAAGGCAGGCCGGCAGGCAAAAATCGTCTCCTATCCCTATGAGATTCATCGCCGGGGCCGTTGGGATCCGTTCTGCGCAGAGCGCTGCCATCCCTCCCCGAGCGAGCACGTTCGGTCGGTCGTCTGGTGTGTGTATGGGGCCCCTGTCAGGTGGTCCTAGGTCGACGGAGTGATGGACGGAACAACCGTCCGTCCGTCAGTCGGTCCCTGCGGCCGTCCTAGTGAGGTTTTTTACACATCCGTCCTCCGCCGACCGGCGTGTGTGGTTCGTACGTCTCCGACAGATATCTGGTTGATCCTGCCAGTAGTCATATGCTTGTCTCACAAATTAAGCCTTGCATGTCTAAGTTCACACTGTCTAACGGTGAAACCGCGTATGGCTCATTAAATCAGTCGAGGCTCCTTAGATGACACGATCCTACTTGGAGAACGGTGGCAATTCTAGAGCTAATACATGCTTACCAAGCTCCGACCCTCGCGGAAAGAGCGCTTTTATTAGTTCAAAACAAATCGTCGTTTGCCCTCGCGGGGTTGCGGCGTTCCCACTGGTGACTCTGGATAACTTTGTGCTGATCGCATGGCCTCATGTGCCGGTGACGCATCTTTCAAATGTCTGCCCTATCCAATGTATATGGTACGTGACATGCCTACCATGTTTGTAACGGATAACGGGCAATCATGGTTAGCTTCCGGAGAGAGAGCATGAGAAACGGCTACCACATCCATGGAAGGCAGCAGGCGCGAAACTTACCCACTCCCGGCACGGAAAGGTAGTGACGAAAAATAACAATACGGAATCTTTCGAGGCCCCGTAATTGGAATGAGTACACTTTAAACCCTTTAGCGAGGATATATTGGAGGGCTAGTCTGGTGCCAACAGCCGCGGTAATTCCAGCTCCAATAGCATATATTAAAGTTGTTTCAGTTAAAAAGGCGGGCGGTCCAACTCGCGCTGGTTTACTGCCCATTGTCTCCTGCCCTACCGTCTGCCGGCTCTCTCCCGCGGGTGCTCTTCGCTGAGCGTCCCGGGTGGCCGGCGTGTTTACTTTGAAAAAATTAGAGTGTTCAAAGCAGACCTCGGCTGCCTGAATAATGGTGCCTGGAATAGTGGAATAGGACCTCAGTTCTATTTTGTTGCTTTTCGGAACTGGAGGTAATGATTAACAGGGACAAACGGGGGCATTCGTAATGCGGCGTTACAGGTGAAATTCTTGGATCGCCGCAAGACGAGCTACTGCGAAAGCATTTGCCAAGAATGTTTTTATTAATCAAGAACGAAAGTCAGAGGCGCGAAGACGATCAGATACCGTCATAGTTCTGACCATAAATGATGTCGACTACCGATCCTGAAGGATTTGCTTCGATGACTCTGCGGTGAGCTTCCGGGAAACCAAAGTGTTTGTGTTCCGGGGGAAGTATGGTTGCAAAGTTGAAACTTAAAAGAATTGACGGAAAGGCACCGCCAGGAGTGGAACCTGCGGCTTACTTTGACTCAACACGGCCAACACTGCAATGATTGACAGGCCAAGAGCACTTTAGTAGGGTCTAATAGTGAATGTGTGCTGGAATTAAACCCACGAAAATCTAGGGCTAGTATATCGGTTGCTCGATTGTCTCGCATCCAATGTTCGATAAAGGAATTGACGAAAGGGCACCACCATGAGTGGAGCCTGCGGCTTAATTTGACTCTACACGCCAACACTGTAAAATGACTGACAGACTGAAAGCATTTTCGTTGGGTCTAATATGAAACGTGTGCTGGAATTAGACCCACGGAAGACAGGTCAGTCTTACAATCTAAATGAAAGAGCGTTTGCTACGGTAATCCTGCCTAACCCTAGATAATCGTAGGTTTAAGACACTTGGTCATTGACTGACTAAAAAGCCCTCTATTGATTCGTTGGGTCTAATAGTGAACGGGTGCTGGTATTAGGCCCTCGGAATACAGGTCAGTTTTACCCTACTAATGAGAGGGCGTTGCTACGGAAATCCTGCTCAATTCGAGAGGAGCCGCAGACATTTGGTTCACGTACTTGGCTGATAAGCCAATGGCGCGAGGCTAACATGTGAGGAATTACGGCCGAACGCCTCTAAGCCGGAATCACGCGTAAAATCTCAGTACCACTGCGAAGGGAGGCTACGATATGGTCGGGGCCTGGGGCTCGCGTCTCAGCCCTATCCGGTCGAGCCGCAGAAAGAGGTCTCTGCCGTCCGCCGATCAAAGCGGGCGGGAAGCTGCTCGATATTCACACCATACGGCGATGAGGTGTGAAACCACCAGTAGAAGACTTAGTTCTTGGTCGGGGTGTCGTATGCAGTAGAGCAGCCAACTCACTGTAAACTGTTGAGACGCAACCCATGATCATGAGATATGTCCGCACACCAGGCGAACAACATCTTCGTGACATTATCAGGCTTGTCCCCTGGTTAAATGCACTCCTTCGAGAGGAATCGCAGGTCACGGACACTTGGTCCACGTGCTTGGCTGATAAGCCAATGGTGCGAAGCCACCATCTGAGGGACTACGGCCGAACACCTCTAAGCCAGAATCCCCCCCCCCCCAAAAAAAAAAATCGGCACCCCTGTGATGGGGGGCTACAATATGGCTGGGACCTGGGGTTCGCGTCTCAGTCCGGTCAGGTCGAGCCTCAGAAATGCACCTGATTAAATGCACTCCTGCCTCGCTCTTTATCTCTGTCTACTATCAGTCATCCCAATGGACGCAGAAGAGGTGCAGTCCAGCGGACATTGCAACTCTGGCCTATTGTGACAACCTCCCAGGCGGCGGGAAATGCTAATCGTGCCATCACTGCAGATGAGCCGAGAAAATAAAGGGCGCACATGCATTTGCTACGTGTCTGGCAGGACGTGACGATCCTGAGACATAGTCAAACTGGACTGCCTCTCTTCCGGGATAGTACAAACTAGTGCATAGTCCATCATATCATATCATTGCCAAACCCTATAGACACGAGTGGGGAAGACTAGATATTCCTGCAAGACAACTTCCCTAAGAGAGACAAGTCTGACCAAAAACAAATGCTGCCTTGCAGATAGGCTGGGGATAGCCAAAGACTAAGGAGGGCATCCCTACAGAAACGCCTGTTGAAATCGGATGCACTGAGCCACAGGCTTAACAAAATAAAATAGTGCAACGTATATCGCTGTAAACAGCGTACGATAAAGAAGAAGAAGAATAAGAATGAATGAGTGGCACACATGTGTGCATCCAAAGAGAATGCTGAGGAAGGTGGGATCAGGTTGCTAGCGGCTCCAATCTTTGGAGTAGGTAAGGCGGTCACAGGTTAGAGAGACACATTTATAATGGTCCTCCACTATCGAAAAATCGGAAGATTCAAATACTAGGATGTAAGAATGTTGATTAATATCAAAATGTTCATCTGCCCAAAAAATGCAATAAAACAGGGAATATACTACATATATTTTCGTGGACGATTGAACAATTACGTATTTAATTGGGTATCATAAGAGAAAGGCAGATAGACGAAATATAAA
The DNA here is from genome assembly GCA_036924085.1 of Ariolimax columbianus. Lineage (NCBI taxonomy): Eukaryota > Metazoa > Mollusca > Gastropoda > Stylommatophora > Arionidae > Ariolimax > Ariolimax columbianus. The sequence goes on from JAVGWX010000010.1 coordinate 9,780,180, forward strand.
TGAGAGAGAGAGAGAGAAAGAAAGCGAGTGACGGGGACATACTTACAGAAAAAAACAATATATAATAATTGATCTATTTATTGACAGCTCTCATTTAACTAAAAATGTAAAATTATTCTTCTCGCTTTCATGACAAAGTATGTATTTAGTAACTAATCGCAATTAAGGCGCCAGGCTACCAAAAATCTTTTTTTTAAAAATAAAATCAGACCAAATACTTTATAATGGTAATGTTAGACTATAAATGTAGATATATTTGCAGGTTTAACCAAAAAAATACTTGGTTGCCATGAAAACTGCAATGACCTTTAAAAAATGCTTCCTTGCAGATATCTTCAATTTAAAAAATCCAACATATGTATTAAAAGTAATATGAATGATTGTTGAATGTTAATCATAGTTCTAGGGAAAGGGCATATTTATTTTCTGAAAAACGTTCAAAAATATTTTTTTTTCTATTTTTCTTTTTGAGCTTCACGAAAAGTCGACAAAATGCATCAACATTTGGCATAAATAATGTTTTTAAAAAAATATCTTTGACCAAATTAGCTTTTCTTTAAAACATTACCAACAAAACTGTATTAGAAATGTACACACCAATTGCATGTTTCAAACATCTATATTAGTTGAGATTTTAAGGTTCAGATACATAACAAATGAGGGAAAAAGATTTTGAGATAATTCAATTTTAAACTTTGAAAGTAAATTTTAAAAGTGTATTAGCAAAAAAAAAAAGGATTCTTACATGGTTTTTCTTTTAAATTAAGCAACATATACATAGTCATTTGCAAATACAATTAATTGTTAAATGCACCAGCAACATATGTTTCACCTCCTGCTAACTCGTGCTGGTGTTCTTGTCAAAGACGTCATTATTCAATTTTTATTTCCTTTTCCATTTTGATACACCCAATGTTCATCTTCTTGAATCATAATATTTTGTGTTCAGCATTCGAGTAGCATGTGTGTGATTTACAACACCCCATTCCAGTTCAATTCTGTATGTTAACATTTTTAGCCCTACAGGACCACAGTTGAAAGAAAGAGTGGCAACGGAAGTTGCCGGCTCTACCGCTGACAGTGAAGACATTGTTGTTTTAGGGCAGCGCTGCCAAATCAATGAGTTGAAGCTTTCTTTGGCATTCTGTGTGCCCATTTTTTGCTGGAGGAGATTTATATCTTTCAGCCTTGTCACAATTGGGTAGATGAGTCTGCCAACTTCCGCCGAAAATGTAGGCCGATGTTGTTCGCGCAACCATGTCTTCAGAGTTCTCTGGACGCGGCACCAGGAATTCTCACCCTCTGGACAAAGTCCATGGTTGGGTGCATTGTCAGTGCTCATCATGTGAAAAAACTCAGCTAACACTCCCCGCTTCATTTTTGTAACATCAGGGGCATTGTCTTTTAAATTTTTGGCATATGTGTTTGTAATTTTTTTCGATTGGCGACGTGGTCAGTTTACGATTTAGTGACTCATTTGTTTTCTTCAAATGCCTAAGAGCATTAAACATCCTTTTTGCTATGTGGTTGATGCAATCCTCTTGTTTTATCTCAATGTCATAGCATTTAGAATTGTGGACTTCATTGAATGCCTTTGCATCATCGTCGCATAGTGCCATAAAACAGAGATCTTTTTTCAACTGACCTTGAATAAATAACCCTTGCTGCCACAGTCTCCATTGCATTTGAAGTACAATCTACATTCTGCTGGCATTGAGGTTTATGCATTTGTATCCAATTCATAAACGCAGGAGAACCTGGCTTTGGACCAACTGCACATATTTTGCAATAATGGCTGATGACCTGAGTATCCAAAACTAGGCCAGTGTCAACGTCAATGGCAACACCAACTCCGTTGTACGATGAAAGGCCACGTTTTTTGCCATGTACCGTATTGAGACACAATGATGATAGGACGCCCTTTGTTACTTTTGGCACGGCCTGTGAGGGGACCTGTAGCTGCTGCTCTTTCTGCAACTACACGAGCTGCTTGACACATGGATTGTTCTGCTACATCTTTTGCTGCGATACTAACAGTTTTGGATACCTGGTAAAATTTATTGTGGTGCATCTGGTTCTTTATGTTCATGGTGGACAGCATTGACTGCAACTTTGCATAGCCAATACCATTGTCACTACAACCAATTACTGTCCTATAGTTGATGTCATTCCATTGTCATTACAACCAAATACTGTTGATGTCATGCTGTTTATTCACTTGTGGAGATGTCCAGTCTGACCACTCTGACTCACAATCTGGACAGAGAATTCGTGTAAGAACAGCAAGACCATTTGGTTATTTTGTAATCAACTGTAAATTATTGCTTCTGCAATTTCTACCTCCAACTCTGGAAACAAGAGAATGTAGAAAACGTTGATGGATTAAAGTATACTGATCACTGTTCAGGTTCAGTATCCCTTCAGTAAGATTCTTGTACACTTCAAACTTCTGCTCCACTCTTTTACCACTTTGGGGGTTCTATAGTTTCAACAGAACCAGTAGGGTCACTGACTTCAGCATCCACAGTTGAACTAGAATACAGAAAATGACCCATTAATATCAAATACAATGACAAATAAACCCACATTAACAAAGCGCATATACGCATGGCACAAACAGCCCAATTTATTTCCTAAATAAATTACAGTTTGACATTCTCACATGTAACATTCTGTCCTATCTAAGACTAAGCTATCTTTCTAAACTTTCACGATGTATTCATAAATTTTTACAGGCATTCTAACCAATAATGTCTAGTAATAAATGTCTACTCGTAACTCTAGTAATATAACAGATATTAAAGTAATACTCACAGTGAGTAACTTACTGAATAAGTACGTACACAATCTACAGAAAATAATATTTCTTGAATAGGAGGAGCTTTTCTTGAATTAAATATTGAAGCAAGGCAAGGTACAACGTGTTCGTGAACAATAAACATAATTCAGTAAACTTACCTTGAATTTAGAGGTTCTCTTAGTTTCGAGTGTGAATTCCTCTAGGTTTTTGGGGAGCACGCTTGTTACCGTTGTTGTATATCCTTTCTTTGGTCCTTGGCATTTTGCTGTTTCTAAATGCTGTAACAGTTTCAAACACAATGAAAGAATGGAAATAATATACCGACGAGGAATTGAAAAACTCCTCTTTTGCGCATGCGCGACAATTTTGTTCCTATGGACGATACTTTTTTCGACCAATCAGAAAGATTAAAATAATCAACCAAGGAAGTATCGCATCAGTCATTATATTTGACGTATTGTATCGTTTAGACAAAGCTAGCATTTGCTTTCGAATGAAAAAATTTTAAGAGAATTTTGGACCCCGGTCGTTCTGTAACAAACACTACACAGAACGGAGGGGCAGGAGCATTCCTGAACCTACCAAATGGCAGAAAAATAACACTGTCATTCGCTACTGGTAAGTACACAAGCAATTTCAGAGCAGAGGCAGAGGCACTGAGGGCGGCAGTGGAAGAAATGGTAACACACAGTGAAAATGAGAGCCATATAGTCCTGCTGACAGATGCTCTCGAAGTAGTCACAGCGCTAAAAAGCCAGAAAAACACTGAGCTTAATGACTTAAGAGCAGCACTCTGCAAACTGTGCCAGCAGTCCGCATCAAAAAGGGTAGTGGTACAGTGGGTTCCGTCACACTGCAACATCCAAGGCAACGAGGAGGCAGACAGACTGGCAAAAGAAGGTGCAAGGCTACCACAAACAGATACCAGTATGACGTACGAAGAGTCAAAACGGCTTATCAAAGCCAGATACATGACCAAATGGGAAACCGAACATACTGGTTACACCAAAAACGATGCCTATTACCAGTTGAACCGAAGAGAGCAGGTCGTTGTCTTCAGACTTCGCACTGGCCACAACAGACTGAGGTACCACCTATTCAACAAATTGAAGATAGGGTGTACCGACGAATGCCCGTGCGGTACTGGTAAAATGACCACTGAACATCTGCTGCAGAACTGCCCGACATACGAGGATCAGAGAGAGCAGATGTGGCCATTGCCAGTGGAACTGCAAGACAAGCTGTATGGTAGTGGCGAGAGTCTCAGGATGACCGCCGCTTTTTTCGAAAAAAATAATGGTTACTGTCTGACTGTGTACGCAGAAGAAGAAGAAGAAGAAGAAGGACCCCGGTCATTATGATATATAATATGACCCATTATACTTTTTCGAAAAAGCTGTTGCTATGTGTCAAACATTGTATTTTATCATCGGTTTTCGGTATCTTTTTAAAGTAGGTCAGCTTTAGAACAGGGGGTAGGGTGTCTATTATTAATTTTAAATGTTAATAAGCTTGCAAAATAACATTATTTTTTATGTAAACGATTCTATTAATGTCGAACTTCATAAAAATTAACAATTTAAAAAATGGAAATTTTTCATCCCCCCAAAAAATTTACAAAGCGCATGGCCCTTTAATTAATGTACAAGTATGCTAATCTTGTAGCAGATGAATACGTCAATCAATCAGTCAATCGGTTAACTAAGCCTTTTCCGGCTATGTGGAGATAAGTCCTTAAGATATACTCACCAATTCTTGGTCTATCTTCGCGAACACAGGTCTGCCTCGTCTCTTTGATATATCCATCAAGCTATGTCGGTCATAGATGATCCCTATACATATCGTGCCTGAGGTTCCAGAACACATTCTGCCTTTTAATGTTATCAACCGTTATCCTTATAATACGATCTATCCCAACGTCTTCATATCCTGTTATACCGGCATATGTTTGTTTCTCCTTCACGATCTACATTAGTGACAGTACCATACACATCCACAGCCTATATTCTCCGCAGACAAAAGCAAAGGCAAAGGCGGCTGTCCATCGTAGACGATGATGGCATAATTAATTTTGCTTAGGGCTATGGTTAGTAAGGATTAACTGCGTTACTTTTTATCCTCACTCTCTCGTCTCGTGCCACCCGACCCCAGTGGCAAGTCAAGGACAAGACGACTAGGGGGCGACTACAAGATGCAGGGAACTCCGCATCAAGCACCCGTGAAAAAGTCGGCAGAGTCCAGAGTCGAACCCACACCACCTGATCACGAGGACGACGGCTTAACCACTTCGCCACGGAATCACCACATGTATAAACGTATGCACCTTGGCTGCTAGCAATGATGTGGTCAATCGCGTTTTACAGCATTGCAACAAAAACAAACAGCGTATTTTACATTCGGTAGAAGATTTTTATTTTCGTGGTTGATTTAATTGTATGTGATTTCTTCAAGTTCCAAAATGCAATTGTAAGCGGCCCTCTGTTTTTGTATCGGTACTTAGACATATGCATACATGCCTCTAATAATGACTGTACTGCTACAAAGATGTATCAAAGTGATCATATCTTGTTAGAAACAATCCGATAACCGGCGGTTACATTCATCCTTATAGTCGATGTTTTTGTTTTGTTTATTTGCAGACCTAAAGTACGAGGTCTCTCATCAAGCATGCTTACGTCATATTACTGGAAATAGGACAGAAGAAGAGTCAAATCATAGGCAAAATCCAGGTCATCGAGCTGTTTTTGTGAAATCCAGACAATTGCATCATTCGTCATTGGTGGTTATCCTTGACATCTTCGTAACCCATCCAGCAGAAATAGAAATTGTGACATGAACCACGCGTTCGTAAGACAAAGAACTTAGAAAGTTGTGCTTAACGCAGACCCCGACAACTCGTATTTGCAGAAGTGTTCATAATGGTATTGACGAACATTAGGGACATTTCTTAGTGCCTACGCAAACTTACATAGTGATACTCTCTCTTAACTGGCAAGCGCCATTCCGTAGTCTACGAATCCGAAATGAATTGGTGAGTTTCATTTAACAGTCTGTTGGACAAGCATGTGCAATCTCGATTTTTTCCACGAGGAAAGCCTTCCTGTCGGTCTCATAAGTGTTTGTCTACACCTCTTTATGGCCTCTTTAGGGCGACTATACTCAGTATTTTCCAGGGCACATACAATAAAATGATTAATTTATAATTTGTTTATTGCTGCAGACATCCCTTCTTTGGTAAATTAATTGTATTGCCTTCATTCCAAAAAGCCGGCGCTCTTCTCTCCAACAATTGACATAACAATTTCAATAATATTCTTGTGGAAGCGTCAGATTGTATTAGCTAAGATACCATCTGGACCGGTGGTCTTACCATTACTAAATGGCAATATGAGCTAATAAATGTTCCTTGTAGTAGGGCTCGGGCAATTAACATGTGTATCCTCATATGTTAGCTGAATAGCAGGGAGAACCAACGGAGTTAAGAGCTCGTCAAAATGTTCAGTGGATGTGTTATTAATCAGATTTCCGTTCTTACTTTTTACTTTAAAACTTCCATAGACGTGTTTTGGTCTTCCATACTTTCTATCGCAACAAATGTGTCAGCCCTTTTCGCTAACTCATCAATACTTGTCCGTGTGTACTTTCTGATGCACTTCCTGCCTTCCATGTTGGCCACACTGTACAACTAATTGACATTTGCCTTTAGCATGCTTCGTTCTTCTGCAGTTCAAATCTTCTGTCTGTATGCCCGATGAAGGTGTTTGTGTTGCCCATGACTTGTCCGCATGCCTCATTATATATACCTTACATCCGCCTCCAATGCTCTTCTGGAACTTCTGAAGTATCTATGACGTAATTGGTTTTAACAAAGTATGGGTTGTCGGCAATATGATAAGGGTTGTCGGCAATATGATAAGGGTTTTCGGCAATATGATAAGGGTTGTCGGTAAAATGCTAAGAGTTGGCCATGAGTTAAAACCCAGAATTGAGTGCGCCAGGGGGCATTGTATCGTCTTACACGCCGCAGAACTGTGATAACTGAATCGTCCTACCAACAGTAACACTCCCGCTCCAATAACTCTGATATCGTCACTGAGATCTAACGGTCGTATCACGTTACAGCAAAGCATGAAAGAAAATCAATAAAACATGTTATGCTTCTTGGAAAACATAAGCCTTCAAAACAAACAGCCGAGTTGATCTACACGCATTTTTTGAAGATGTTGTTGCGTAACGTGTTTACAAAATGACGTTGCCATACCGACCCTCGTAAGACATGACTGTCAGGTTAAAGTGGTTCTATTCTTCGATTCATTCTCGAACCCAGACAACATTAATACGTGTGCATAGTCATGCAACAAAAACTATATAAAACGAATGTAAAAGTAAATAATTTCTTAGCCGCCAGAAAAATGTATGTGTTTTTTAAAGTATCATTACATCGTTTAATTGCATTCCATGGGTCTACCAGGGCGCCGAGGATTCGCCGAGGATTCCATGTAGCGCCGAGGATTAAAGGTCGGCTACTCCAAGAGTCAAACACAATGTGGAAGATAGGCTTTTACTTCACTCCTGGCAATCTTTCCTGGCGAATCCTTGACCCGGACAAAAACATAACCCATAGCATTACTGCAGCAGGGGGTGAGGTGTTAGCGATCTGACATTTCAAAGATTCGGCTATATGAGGGCGGTAGTCATCTACTCTCCCTCGACGCTTTTACTTCCCAGACTCAACCGGGTACCGTTGCGTTCTAAAAAAAAACCTTTCCGCTACAATTGGGGAATGAACACAGGACAACTAAGACGCGATTTCAGCTCACTAAACACTGCCCTACACGGCTCCCTACAAGTACCTAAACCACTCGGCCATTCAGAATACCGTTGTTTCTGACTTCTCTACCACTAGGCAAATAATACAGTTAATATGCAGTCAATGCTCGATGTTATGACAGTTTGACAATGATTGTGGCCGTAATAATGTATGGATCGTTTTAGGTCATTATTCAATAATTGTTTTAAAAAAAATTAAGGATTAGAAAAGTTTCGGGCAGCGAGAGCATTGCTTTTTAACTCGTCAAGTTGATCAAATCTATTTACTATCGTTCTGGAAAACGCAACGTATTTTTTGCTGGTGGTATGAACTCAAACACGGAGTGTCAATTACTTTGCTATTTTTTCTATTGTTTTGTGTATTCCTTGTGAGGGTTAGTGGGAATATACATTTTGGTTAATATTTGTGTTACTATCTTGTTTAGCCGCTTAATAACCTCGGAATATGCTCAAACTGCCGGTTGTTCAAGATGGCGGTGGTTTCAATTTGACAGAACAAAGCTCCAGAGATTTTAAGATACGTATTAGAATTGAGAAATTAATTTGCTAAATAATAACACATTTGCAATTGTAGTTTAGTGTAGCATACACATGATCAAATATAGTGGTCTGGTTGTAACATCTAGTTAGTGTTCTTGACATAATTCAATAGCGTGGTATAGTGAGCAGTACAAATTATCTGTAACTGTAGTGTAGGCCTAGTATTTAGTGATAGACGTTGTAGGTAAATACCAAAAGCAGTTGATATTTTGGTGTTTACTAGGGTAATTATATATTGTATTAGTGTATACGTATAAGGTATTGGCTTGGAAGCAGAACGGTTTTACTAATAACATAATTAGTATGGACCAGGCGAAACGCAGGAACAAGTAATGGCGACGTCGATAACACTAAATTAGTGACTGACACGGTGAGTGAGTTGTTTGGAAATAGTGTTTGTGTTAGTGTAGGAATAGATAAAACGTTGGAAGATGAAGTGAAAATAATATGTAGATTGTGTAGAGTAGAAAAGATGCAGGCTCGAATGGAGTGCGAAACAAGGACACATGAGAAGAGCTGTTGATGGAGAGAAAAAAGGTAAACGCGAAACAACAAAAAATTTAGGAAGTTTTACAGAAGCTGCAGTTGGCTAGTGGAGTTTATAAGGTAAAAACACTGTCATTTTAGTATGGGTCAGAGAAAGAAAACGAATTGGAAGTGTGAAATATTCTAGCGAGGATTCGGAACACAGGGCAGAGAGCTGTGCAGATAAGAATGCAAATATAAGTGAGGGTGCAATGTTGACAGTAGGGGATTCAATGGGGAAGGAGTTTTTCAAACTTGTGTCCAAAAGAAAACATAAAATATTTGAAAAAATGGAAATTGGTGGAGTTAAACTTGAGGATATAGTGGGGAAAATGAGATGATAGGTGACAGAGCGAACAGTCATGTCGTGGTAATGGTAGGTACAAACAATATAAAGAGAGATTGTATTGGAATAATAATGAAAGAGACTGAAGAGGACACTTAAAGATAAAAAGTAAAGTAAGGTCACAATGATAGGTATTTTAGATAAATCAGATGGGTCAGACTATGTAGACAGCACGGCGGAAATAGGCATATTAGACATAGGGAAATATTTTTTTTTTCAGAATGGTGAATGTTTGGAATGCATTGCTACATGGACAATTAATGCATTTGAGAATATAGTATATGCGCATAGCTGTTAGAGCAATGAAATGTAAATTAAACTGGTCGTATACAGACTCTACAGAGTCTTCTAATCCAGTATAAAGACGTTAAGCTAAGTTATTTCCCTTTGTTTACGTACACGTCATTATGATGCACGCGTGTTCTGTTCTGTTTAAGCTGCATTGATAAAATAATCTCAGTGGTTGATCGTATTGCAATTACCATATATGAGTCCAAATGACTAAGTGAATTGTTATTTCAATACGACCAAAGCCTAATGAGCAGAGATGAAGGTAGAATGCAACATAGCAGTACTGTCTGCGAAAGATGAAGGTGACATGAAGGATAGCAGTACTGTCTGCGAAAGATGAAGGTGACATGAACGATAGCAGTACTGTCTGCGAAAGATGAAGATGGAATGCAGGATAGCAGTACTGTCTGCGAAAGATGAAGGTGACATGAAGGATAGCAGTACTGTCTGCGAAAGATGAAGATGGAATGCAGGATAGCAGTACTGTCTGCGAAAGATGAAGGTGACATGAAGGATAGCAGTACTGTCTGCGAAAGATGAAGATGGAATGCAGGATAGCAGTACTGTCTGCGAAAGATGAAGGTGACATGAAGGATAGCAGTACTGTCTGCGAAAGATGAAGATGGAATGCAGGATAGCAGTACTGTCTGCGAAATATGAAGACATCACATACTGAATATATGCAGATAAGTAGATCACTGAGTCCACTAAACATTATTGTAAAATTAAACAAACAGAAACACCAGCTGGATTATCATTGAAAACAAGTGTATGTGTACTCACTCGGTGCAACCAGCGTCCGACATGGGCCATATCCAAAACCCAGGAGCAGACCATTACTGCACGCGAACTAAATTGTATACGGCAATTCTTGATGTGACCAGGCGAGATTATATGAGATATAATGATATTATAAATATAATCTATACAAACTGTCCCTTGTGCTGACTATACTTGTAGGCTGAAATAACGGACGTTTGATCATGCGAAAGCAGCTAGATTAACTCCAACTCCGTGCTTATGGTTTAAAAAGCTGTCTTCGGGGCACGAGGCAGATCGAGTATCACCTTTGATAGAGGGCGTCAGTGTGATCCTACGGAAACACAGATTTACAACACACTTTAGTCGACTGATACTCGCCTTGGCTCTAAACGACACAAGTGGACGGACAACTGAACGTATCTGGTCTCTAACGAAAAGCTGTTAATGCACGTTCGGTAAATACATGCACCCAATCTACGCCAGCAAACGGTTAACTGTATTCAGCCTGATATGTTACCTAACCAAGTGGGTAGTCAAACTCCTGCAACGTCCTCTCAGGCGCCCTTCTTTACTCGACTCATGATTGATTTGAAATGATGTAGTAAGTGTATATCCATGTCATTATGTGGTCTGTCAACACCAAAAGACAGCATCGATCGACATCCCAATGTCAAGGTTGCCCATATTTTGAGTCTACACGATGAGTATCCCCCAGGCGCGGTCACAGATTGTTATTTTGGCATGACATCGCCATGGCCAGGATACGACCAAGACAAACGAACACGATAGTGTGTTTCCTTATTGCCTGATGTCCACTCCTACCTGCGTCAGTATTTATGTATCGTCATAAGCCAGGGCCGGAACCAGATACAGCGACTGCTCTTGTTAAATAGTCACAGACAGATAACTTAAAACTGGCATCATCATCTCAACCTCCTCACAAATTTGAGAACGTTGTACATGCATTACTCCGCTAGGTCGAAACCTTGCTTTTCGATTTCGAAGACAAATGCTATTCAGATTTCTTCCTACGCAGAACCAATGCTTCAGTACATACAACATCGCCATTATACAGATTAGACATAGATTTCACATAGCCATATCACCTTGGTCATCGTTTCCATATTGACACCCGCCCATGATGCATTTCCAAATAAAAGACAAATTAAAATAAAGTACATAGAAGAGTAGGGTGGAATAATTAAAATATAAATAAGCTACAATGATGAATAGCGAAACCAATTAACCAAAAATTACAACTTAAAACTAAAATGAGAAAGGCGATAATGTGAGAATGATCACAAATAAAAATATAACACACATCAGTTATGGAGTTGGTATAAGAAAATAAAAATTAAGAAATAAGCAAAAAAGGAAAACATAAAAACACACAGAAAACCAAATTAGTACGAGACGAAATTAGCAAAATCAACATTGAAATAAAGAAAGGTATAGGAACAATGAACGCGGATGCATAAAAAAGACTAAATTTGTGAGAGAAAAGTAATACATAATTGCTAGTAAAATGAAGCAATGAGTTAACAGATTGTTAAAGTGAAATTAAAGACAAAAAGGTAGGTAACAAACGAACAAGGTGAGAAACATAAAATAAGTAAAGAAATAACAACAAATGTAAACCAGCAAGAAATTTTATGAAGAAAAATATACCGTAATAAAATTTTGAAGAACGTCAATGAAAATAACGAAAGAAACTTCACAAATTAAGTAAACAGAAGCAAAGGAAGGAAAAATAATAGAACAAACGGACAGTGTGGTAAAAATTCAAATAAAGCCAATGAAAATGTGGAACAGCAACAAAAAAAAGAAGTAAATGTTTATACTTGATCAATCGATATTTTAGCACATAAATAGTGTAAGAGGTTAAACATTGTTTCTATCGCAAAATATATTTTCATTTAACCATTGATCAGGCAAATTAAATACTGACGCAAAGAGAATCTAACAACTTAAAGTAGATGTTCTCATCCGAAGGAGTCAAAATAGTTATCTCGTCAAGTGTGTATCATTATTGCTCACTTACGCTGTCTGAAATCGATATTGGGCAGTAATGCGTCTATTTACTGGTAACATTTGTGACATATGCAATCATTTATACGATTTAAGTCCACGAGTTATCACCGGTGTCTTGTATTTACGGATATTTATATTATCATTTTGACAAGTGAATTTCGCACGAGTGCAACAGTCACATTGTACGTGAAATCATTGCGTAAATAGCTTCTATATTCATTGTTTCGAGTTCGATCACCTGCTCAAATATTGCGTATCACCTTAACGGTGTGATATCTGAAAACACATTAGATGAATTATGTAATCTTAGAATGGGTAAACCATTGATGATTGCCTTCTCCATGAAGCAATGAGCAGAATGAAGAAAATTCGTGCCTAGTGTTCCTTTCTAAATGATATATTCACAAATTGAACAATTTGGGCTAAACAAGAACGTTTATATTGTTCTTTGTTAATCCTTACACTTGTTTTTAAAAAGACTGACCACAAGAAAGCAGATATTGTCCTGCGTCAGTACCAACCACTGATACAAGTGTCCCTGCCATTGTTTGAAGTAAGACAGTGCGGACACATAGAGGATACTTAAACGTAATAGTATATATAAATGTGTCTGGTGCGACCTAGTCATATATTTCATAATTGCAGTTGTTTACCCCCAGATAGGCTAGGCCACACCACGCATCTTAGAATGTCTATTTAGCAAACCATTCTAGCATTTAACGTTTTTTACAGCGTGGCGCATCTGTCAACAGAAAGTCAATGGTTCGAATCCAGGTTGACTTGTACTACATTTCATTTCTTGTTGGCTGGAGTGTTTTCCGATTGCCTTTAATATGCGTGTCTTTAAGAATGTTCTTGTTGCTCTTAATGAAAGCATTGGACTTCACGAAACTGGTGTCGGATTCACCATCATATTTGATGTTGTGCGCAGTTTGACCATTGTATATACCATTAACAAATTAAGCTGGTGGCATCAATATTATCTAGCATAAGGATTTGTGTACTTAGAAAACCATCAACATCGAACAACAGAAAACTCACAGACGGCATAGGCACTTCCGAGTCGAACTTTACTACTTATCAGTTCGTTCCAGTCGATCTGTAAACTGTAAGCGTTGCCTGGTATTTTGTTAGCAAAATGCAGGCATCGAAAGAGACAACTAATACACCTACAACATGAACAAGCATTGTCCTTGTAAAATGAGGTATCTAACACTTCATCCTATACATCATAGTATGATATGATGTTACTTTTCCCTTGGCATGCCATATCATGCGATCAATAGAATGTGTTAGTCATTGATTAAATCATGTTTTAGTAGCATCTTCCCTAGTCTGTATGACGTTAGCAGCGTAAGAATGACGAATTGATGCTGATCTGTGTCAGTATCATTCAGACAATGCAGATCGGGGCGTGCAATGGCGTCAGAACTGACATGACGTTATGTGTGACTCTCCCTAAGCAGCTATATCAAATATGCTGGACAGTGGTTATTTAAACAATTAAGTCAACTGGTCACTCAATCTCATACTTGATGCTGAAGACTAGAACAATGAAGTCTAAAACACTTCCTCGCCGAAAGCAGTTCAGCTAATGTACTCTTTTTAACATTAACACCAACAACAATACACACACATCATCGTCGTGTATTCTTACTACTGGGGTCAAAGCGGTAAATGTAAAATATATATAACAGATCTGGTATATGCAGCCTACTGCCTTTTTGTTACTTTCAAACTTCACATTTGGCCCCTTTATCTGCATATAGTCACGTGGTTACATCTGTAATGAGGGGGTCCGTAGTGAAGTGGTGCGTAGTGCCTTCCACCTTCCATCCCTTCCACCATCAGTCATTCCATCCCTTCCCCCATCAGTCATTCCATCCCTTCCCCCATCAGTCATTCCATCCCTTCCACCATCAGTCATTCCATCCCTTCCCCCATCAGTCATTCCATCCCTTCCCCTATCAGTCATTCCATCCATTCCCCCATCAGTCATTCCATCCCTTCCACCATCAGTCATTCCATCCTTTCCACCATCAGTCATTCCATCCCTTCCACCATCAGTCATTCCATCCTTTCCACCATCAGTCATGTCATCCCTTAATCCATCATCCATCCAATCCCTTCCACCATCAGTCATTCCATCCATTACCCCATCATCCATCCCATCCCTTCCACCATCATCCAGTCCATCTCTTACCTACCATCTGCTCCAGCCTTAACAGCCGACTAGAGTTAAATCGATCTACGCCAACGGCGTGTCACTCAAGAGCAGCGCTAACGAAAACAACTGGATCAATAAAAAAACGTATTCAATCAGAAAATCAGGAAATTTCTGAAGAAAACAGAAGTGTCAAATGTTGTCCTAAATTAGTATTTACCGTCTTACGTGCATAGTGCATGTGTGTTTGCACAAATACAATTTAAGAACAATGTCAGAAAATTAGATGAATAATAAATACAAATAAAGAGAAGGAACAGCAATACATAAACAATAAGAAATTCAACATTAAAACATATATTTGTATGATGTCTCTATTCATGAACAAGTTGTATGAATAGCTGTTGACTTTAATATTGCAGTTTAAGGAAGGCACATAGTTGTACGACTTGGCCATGACGTGTAAGCAATGTACACAGTTGTATGTCTTGGTCGTGACGTTTAAGCAAGGCACACAGTTGTATGCCTTGGCCGTGACGTATAAGCAAGGCACACAGTTGTTTGCCTATGACCGTGACGTGTAAGAATAGCCCATAGTTGTATGACTTGGCCGTGACATATAATGCGAATACATAGTTGTATGACTATAGCCGTGACGTGTGATGTGAATATGTGTATGATTTTGGTATTGACTGGTAATGTGGGCATTTAGTTAGTTTCATGTTTGTTTATGTATTTAGCCTATTTTTGTACGTTTTAAAATGTATTTATACATCATCAACAACTTGAAACTTGCAATTATTAATTAAAAAAACGAAACAAAATTAGGAGCGGTGGGACTGTATGGCTGTATCGTTGGATTAAATAAAGAGAATGAAAACATGGATAGACGTAGTATTACTCTGGAACAATACAGAACTTAACCTACGCAACGACCAAACGGATAATAACGTTACAAAGAGTAACACGTAATGAATGTAGAGATGGACTCATATGAAGAGGTATTGAAACATAATTAAGTTACTTAGCCCATTAGATGTGTGGACAGGCGGAAATGGGAAAATCATTTGGCCGTTAGATGACATTCAAGGCGGGATCAAACAAGTATCCGGTTAGCATTATAATTTAGGAATGGTTTAACACTGTCGGAAGTTGTTAGGCACTGGTTAACCTCTGCATCTAATGTACAGGTAGTCTGAGCCATGTTACACCTAGTGTGCAGGTAGTCTGAGCCATGTTACACCTAATGTACAGGTAGTCTGAGCCATGTTGCACCTAATGTACACGTAGTCTGAGCCATGGTACACCTAATGTTCAGGTAGTCTGAGCCATGTTACACCAAATGTGCACGTAGTCTGAGCCATGTTACACCTAATGTGCACGTATCCTGGGTCATGTTGATCCAAATGTACACGTAGCCTGGGCTATGTTACACCTAGTGTACACGTAGCCTGGGCCATGTTGCACCTAGTGTACACGTAGCCTGGATCATATATGCTCTCCTCGTTTGGTGTATTTGCATTAGTGAGGTCTTACGTTCCGATGTGAATCGCATTCGTAGTATTGTTCTGACGAAATAAATCGCTGATAAATTTTGTATCAGATTGTATCAGCCAATAGCGAAACATTTCAAGACACAAACGTAAAATTGCAGGTTTGTATTAGAGGATTGTATTAGTGGTAGTTATGTTTATGAGTTACATAATCGTTTACAAGATGGTCGTGTACGTGTTTAGATGAATGTACGGTATAAGAGACCAGCAGCCAGACACAACTTGACGATACTGCCTATTTTTTAAATTATAAGATGGACATTGTTTATCAAACGGTACATCATGTCGGGCAATGATCACGGAGTACTATTGTTCAAGTTAGTGGCATTTTAGTGACGCAATTATTGGCAGAAGGCTCCTTTGTGTGAAAGTAGCGAGTGACAACTCCATTGAACAACATGTCTGCCAATGCATCACACTTGGCGCAGCAGTTTCTTGCTAAGTACGTTTTACCGCCATGACCTCGTAGACTGTCGATTGCATTAAGGTGGGTTTGTATTTGTTTTGCAGTTTTGTTTTAGAAAATCTTATGCAAATGTCTTTATTATTTTGTCTCTCCCATGACGAGGAGACAAATGCGTTTTACAATTGTAAAGGCAAAGTACTACTGCAAGCACACCAGACAAGCAGGGCAGACGTGAGTCAAGCGTAATGTACATTGCGTTCAGATGTCAAGCAATGTCCACCAATGTCTAGCTGAATCCCACAATTCCAGATATATGATGCCAATCCTGGAACTGGTTGATCACACGTCGCAAATATAAATCAGAAAACAAACGCAGGCTTACAAAAACTAATGAGGGGGCCGCGAAGTAAGATGTGCATCTTCTGGTAAAAATACCCCTGATCTCTAGATTGTGAGATCGGACTCCCGTGTACAGTGTCGAGCACGTTAAAAATTTCTTGGCCGTTAGAAATCGAAAAGATTCGCATTAACGGGGACAATTCAAATTCAAAATCTGATCAAGTTATTTGTACCTTTCCCAAGGTCGTTTGTTAAGGCAGCTATAGATGGCGCCTAACTGACTGCGGGTCTACTTAGCTCTAGTTTTTCATTCTATTAAGATGCACTCGCATATCTGTAAAAAAAAAAAAAAAAACATCCTCCAAGAAACTGGTTGTATACAGACGCTGTAGAGTCTTCTAAACCAGTATAAATACGTTAAGCTAATAAACACTTTGACAGCGCATCTCCATGGCAACAAGAGGACAACAGGACAACACGAATCACTATATGTGACACTTCCGCAGAACTGTGTTTAGTGGAGACAGATTGAAACAAAGACAGAGTCCCACCTTCCAAGTATTTCGAATTAAACGACTAAACAGGTTTGAACATGTAGATGTCATTCTCAACAAATAAAATCAATAATATTGAAACCACACCAAGAGAGTTGTAGTGCTAGATTTGTGCTTCGTTTCACTTTGAGCGATACGGACAATCACATATCATGTTAACTGTATTTGATGCTATATTTAAATAGGAGCCATGCTTTATTATTATTTCGAAAGCAGGACATTAGACCTGGTAGAACGTATCAATGCATCTCTAACTCTGGGATGTATTAACAAATAGAAATTCGTGACTACGATATAAAGCAAAGCCGGCAAAAACCAAAATCCAACCAAATCAAAAGAAATTGTTACCTGGGAACAGTGTAGTAACTCTAGCTGGCTGAATTACCGTAGCAGATAGTGCAAGGGTTCTGCACTAACTATATTCTCACTTGAAACAAATAAACTATAACACTAATTGAAATTAAAACACAACAATGAAATCCTTCGAGTCAAAATGTTACAGAAAGATCCTCAGAATACCCTGGACAGAGAAAAGAACAAATGCAGACATTCGGCAAGAGTTGAGCATAGAGGAGAACTGGTTTGTCAATTCCATTTTGGCTAGAAAATGTAAATAATTTGGTCACATCAAGAGACACAATGGTCTTGAGAGAACGGTGATGGAAGGTATGGTGCCAGGCAAAAGAGGAAGGGATGCCTGAGTATGACAGTGGCGGAGGCTGGTGTTTTGGCAAGAGACCGAGTTTCTTTCAGACAGACTGTGATGGGAGCGACGTT
This sequence comes from Ariolimax columbianus, assembly GCA_036924085.1. Taxonomy (NCBI): domain Eukaryota; kingdom Metazoa; phylum Mollusca; class Gastropoda; order Stylommatophora; family Arionidae; genus Ariolimax; species Ariolimax columbianus. The sequence continues at coordinate 9,798,098 of JAVGWX010000010.1, forward strand.
CTATAAAGGACATGCTACATGATGATGAATGAAAACTTTATTTTTACCCATTCACAACTGACTCTCCAATCTTCACCTTAAAATAAAACCTGACTGTGTGTAGAAATATGAATTAAACTAAATCCACTTGATAAACGAACAGATACTTGAAAGTCGAACTGTAACTTGATTTAACAACTGTAATTTGATAGACGAACCGTTTGCCTCATGATGGAAGATTCGTGTCTGTTCTGCAACCCAGGGGATTTCATCCATGGACATTCTCCACGTCGATTGTGGATTGTAGTGATTGTTGAAGCGCTGGATCACTGTGCTAATTGCATATCTTTCTAATTAGACGCTGGATTATCTGAGAGAATTATGTTAGACGCTTAACTATCTTCGGCGTTGCAAATAAAGTAACATTTAAGATGGCTAACTCGTGCGTATTCCTCGTGATGCACTACTATATCTGGTTCTAGCACTTGCTTTTGCGAAACATCAATTTCATTACTAGTTACCTATCTTGGATTTGCTGTTAACAATCAGGACTCATTGGGGTAAAAGATTGCCAGTCGAAACATTTCTCTCTCTGGGCTCCGAAAATATATATGCTCTCTTCTTTCCTCTTCACCGTTATCAAGACGATTCTGTTCTCATTGCTTGATGTCTAGAGATGACGACTTGTTCCCCAATCTTTGCTCTAGAATATTAATCCGTCATTTTGTCTCGTCACTATCTCGCTCCCACATATGATCTCGACTTCTCTCGACCCTCTTCGCTTTGTCTCTCCGATCTTCGCTCTCCAAAAATCTCTCTCTCCAACTGATCACGATCTGGCTCCCTTAGCTTGCTACTTCCGCCGCTTTTTCCAGATCTTCTCGAGAGTTCATAAAAACCAGTTAATAGAATTCGTCCCTACCGATCATGCTGTAACAGGCTCCTATGCGTCTAGGCGTTATGCAATGTTACGTAGTTTTTAACATTTGCGTGGCTTGGAAACCAACGAAATGCATTCCAAGCATTCCGATGTCCAGATGTGAGTATATATGTACTGACTAGCTTGATTAGCTTTAATTCTAAAATATACAATAAATGGCTACTGACTAGCAATGCGCTCACTCTTTCTATGGTAAATAAAACATGTCTAAAATAATATCCTTAATACAATCTACACAGCTAAGATCTGTTACAACAGTCCCTGGCGTTAATCTGCGTTTCTCTATGTGCTATACGACACGCCAACGGCTGATCTGTTTTCTCGTAATGTTCTTCAGAACGTGTATGTCTCATTAGACTGACATGCCCCTTAGACTGGCATGCGCCTTAGACTCGCATGCCCCTTATACTGACATGCCCGTTAGCGTGACATGCCTCTTAGACTGATTTGCCACTTAGACTGACATGCGCCTTAAACTGACATGCGTTTAATTTAGTGCACTAGTTTCAGCATGTGCTATTCTTGTGTGTCGAATCCTTCAAATAGGTCTTCGGGTAGAACCGGGCTTACATTTATGTTACTATTCTAGTGTAAACCTTCGGCTTAAATGTGTTTTTATTTTGTGCCATTACAGGAATTACCACAGTGGTTATCAATTTCACATACTCAAACTTATCAGTTATCCATGTTTATCAGCAATAACAAGAAACCCGTGTTTCTGGTTGACACTGGGCGATAACAGAACCAATCATCAACATGAACTGTCAACAAACCTGTGCTGTACCGATATAAGTGCTTGTATTAACAACAAATAAATAACACACGCACAAAGCACAATATAAGCAGCAATATAAACGTCAGAAGATGGCCACTAACAAGAATCATCTCATCATCATCATGAGTCAGTCACGTGACGTTGAGGGTGAATTTCTTCAGCTAGCATCCTTTCTTTGAGGAAGTCTGACGTCACATATTAATTTTGCTCCTTTCCAGCCTGTCATGCCATGTGACACTTTATTTGCGTCTTATTTGTATTCTGTTGCTCTCGATATTTTGCTTCACACCACATTCCTATCCACATCTTTGTATTGAGTATGTCCTCAGTGAATTGTAATGAACTGATTTTCATTTTGGTCATTGACGACGTTTTAATATTGTTGTCTGGTAACACATGCTCCATTGATTTCACATCTGCCTGGGGTGTACGTGGCATCCATCTTAGGATGCACATTATTCTTATTGCACGGATCGTCTATGTCATTGTTATCATTATCATGAACTGGCCTTCATAACGCAACATAGGTTCCATAAAATACCGCAAGCTTCTCTCACTCGCTTGTATCTCTCGCTCTCTCTATTTCTCTCTCTGTCTCTTTCTGTCTCTCTCTCGGTCTGTCTCTTTCACTCTTTCCCTCTGTACTTGTCAATTTGAATGTTATGGTAATTTAAAACTGCTTTAGAAAGCAGCATTCTTGAATGTATTTATATTTAATCTTTTTGTCAGTTGTTTGTTACGTTGTTTCAAAGCTTTGTGTTGATATTTGTTGCTGAATGTTTCTCACTCTCTACTCGAGTCTGAAAATGTAGCTCTTTCTTCCATCTTGTTGTGACCATCTTTCTTTTAGTCTTTCTGAAACTTTGACTTAATACTTCACTTTCAGTATGTATATTGACACTATATAACCTGCAGATCGATGAATAATTCAATCATCTAAGTTATTATTCCTTGACAGTGTTCCTCCTCTACTTCTTGACTATCTGCTTAACTGTATACATTTTAAAGAGGCATCCATGTCTTACTTGTTTGGTTCTATCATTCCTTTCAGAAACTATCATTGCTCTTCTACTAACGCTTGACTACTTGTTGTTCTTAACTTGATTTTTTGCATCCAAATGTTCATGGCGTTTTTCATATCATTGATTGTTCTATATTCTACAATTTTTATCATTTCTACTTGGTTTTTTGTTGCTATATCATTTGTCAAAAACATTTCCGATGAAATGTGCCCCGTCTCATAAGTGTTGTTTGTGAGGAATGCGACAACATGAACACCTCTTACATAATCTGTTTCATTTAAAGAATGAACTAGACAATATAGCTAGCGGGATTATGTGTACAAGCACAAACACGGAGGAGATGTATATTACGTCAAGCAAGGCAGCAGTGAATCAAAACATTATAAGGATTGATTATTTGACGGACCTTGTTAGTGATAGCCATAAACAAACAATTGCAATTATCAATTATGTCTTTTTATGCGGGATCATCTGTTTGTTCGGAACAATATCTAATGTTATCAACATTGTCGTATTCTGTAAGCAAGGCCTCGATACGACCATCAACATTAGCTTATTTGCCCTAGCTGTGTCAGATCTGTGTAGCTTACTTATCCAAATGTTATATAACTTCTACGTTAATCCACTGAGTCATGATTTAAGTCTGCCAATTGTGTACTCCGATGTTCAATATTTGACAAGTGGAGTGCCTAGAGAAGCCTTCGCAAGAATTACCTGCTACATTACCGTCTATATCACAGCTGAGAGGTGCCTGTGCATAGCCTTTCCGTTACATGTCAAACAGATGATAACGCCAAAGAGAACTGCAGTAGTTATCACTCTTATCTACAGCTTCTCATTGATATCCTTTGTTCCACTATACTGCACTACTTATTATGCGTGGCAGTTCTATCCGGACAAAAACAAAACACTTCTTGCTTTAGTGTTTGGAGAAAACAGCGAGGCATCAACTGCAGCTGTGTACATCGTTCACGCCATGTCCGGTGTGTTAGCCTTCCCTGCAGTTGTGCTGTTTACTTTAATATTGGTTCGCAAACTGGCACAAAAAAGCACCTGGCGCCTGGCTGCAAGTTCGCAAAAGGAAAATTCAGAATCCATGTCTCAAAGAGATAGAACGACCATCAGTATGATTGTCCTAATAGCCACTGTTTTAATAATATGTTACACCCCAGCAGTTTTTTTAGCTGTGACAACATTCATTATACCAGAGTTTAGTGTGGGGGGTAGATATTACAATATGTACTACAGTTTATGGTCGTTCGCCCTTTTATTTGAAACAATCAACTCCAGTGTTAATATTTTCTTGTATTATAAACTGAGTACAAAATATAGACAATGTTTTCTGGAACTATTTACATATAGTGTAAAAGAAGACAAAGCGTGACATTGTGATCTACCTATGAGAAGAAAGGACGATAATATTGCTATATTTTCATGTTAATAATAATGCATGAATTGTCTCCCTATGAAGAGCCAAAATATCGTCTCCCAAACGTTCTGACACTGCCATATAACTACTATTTTGGTTTGAGCAGATGTCACACTTATATGTAACAGGTTCTACACATCATGTATTCCAACATGTAGACATGTGCATGTACTTCCTAGTAACAGTTCTAAATTGCAAGAACACATTTGTTAAGTGGTCTAGAGCATTCCAGAATGAATGAGTTAAAATGTGTTCTTTCATTTGTGAGCAAATTACACTGTAAACCAAATTTTAATAAATGGCACGTCTCTGAGAGATTACTCTTCCTAGAAATGCACTTCCCTTTTGGGGATCATAGATAAAAGTACTGGCATTCCGAGAGAAACAAAAACGTATAACAATAAATAAAATTAATTTTAACTTCCGAAAAGAAAAATCACTACAAATATGTGGCACGTAGCTTTTGTGCGGCTCTGAAACATGGGCTCTAAACAAAACGGAGGAAGAGACATTATTCATTTTTGAGATGTGGTGCTATCACAGAATGCAAAGAGTGAGATTTATACAAGAAATTTCAAACAAACAAGTGCTTAAAGATTTAGGGTCACATAGACAACTAATGTCGGGTATATACAAAGGTAGATTGTCTTAACTTGATCCTAATATGGGTTACAGAGGCTGATTATTTAACCTATTAGCGACAACATTTAGAGGAAAATATCAAGATAGTCCAAGAAACAATGACATGACACAGTCTTGTAAGATCATCGGTGTGCAGACTTATACTGAGGTAAAGAGATTTGCTGGGAATAGTGGACAGTGGCGTGAGATGATCAGAAGATTTCAACACCAGTCTCCTGTGTGGCAAACCTGATGTTCATGATGAATATCCCATTGTTAAAAACTTGAACCAAGTAACTTCGCTAAAGCCTTGGACAGTTCCATATTCCGAACATTATAGCTTAGTTCTTGGGTAGGAATTTATGGCGCAGATGACCAACGTTGGCATATGTGTCGAGCATTATTAAAACTGGAGGCTCTGGATAAGAGGTCGTTGGTTTGTTACGATTCTCATCATCTGAATCGGTGTAAAATTCATTTGAAGAATCAGAAACAGGAAGTAGTTCATTGTTCTAAATTGGTCACAGAGCAGAATGAATATTCTGGTACGGTATTGTCCATTTAGCTTTCTCGACTCCCTCTGCGGAAACATGTGGAATCATGCATAATTAACAATCACTTACGATCCCTCACCTTGTTAGCCAGGCAGCCACGAAAACAGCCCGTTTCCAGGGAGGGCTACGAGGAAGTCGAGGTGAAGATTATGGGTAGTATATTTTATCTGACCCCGACTAACATGTCTGATCAGTATATTTTGCAAATGCAATTTGTGGGTGTAATGTGTTATATTAGTCAAAATGGCTTCTTATGAGATACAGGACAATATCGATGATACTAATAAATTGTTAACTAACGAAAAAGAAAACATATCCTTAATGCTCAATATCGTTTCTGCTTGTCATATACATGCACAATTTGTGTTGTGTGTTGAATAAGATGTAAGAAGTGAATGGAAACTGCGCTTGAAATGATAATGATATGGTGTACGCTGAAAACCTGTACAAAGAAAATTCAAGACGAATGCGAGAAAGTGGATAAAGAGGTCCATTAAAGAAACTGGATAACAGTGGTCGTTGATTGAAATAATATTAAGTTTGACATTTTAGCTGTCCATGACTGATACACAAATATCTACATATTAACATCGTAGCTGAGGTCATTGATTCATTCTACAAGTCCATGCTGGGCTTTGTCGTTATGTCTCCTGCTATCATTGCTGCAGAAAAACTGTCTGTGCTGTAGGTGTCTCGACGTTATGTAGATACAACATGTTGATTGTGATTGGATGAGTTGAATGAAACTGGGTTGGAAAGAAGAAATGTCCACCATAACCATATAAGTATGTCATAAAATGCGACTCAAGCTAGCTGTGCTCTGGACTAGCAACATCATCATGAAAAAACCATTGCTATTTAAGGTACCACTGTAAATGCTTTAATACATACTTCATGTATGTGCCTTTATAGTAGTGGCCTTTTGTTTTACTTAGAACAATAAATACTAGTCATCATAATCTCTTGGTTCATTGCAGTAAAAAAGTGGTCATCTTGGCCTATAAACATTGGATATTTATGAGCAGGACATATCGAAATCAATCAATGATCAATGCTTAGAACACGCCATAAATCGATGAGCCAACAATAAGAGGACGCGATATTTGAAGTTAGTTAGGCATTAAATACAGAGGGCCGCCACAAAAGATGGACGAAGCGTTAGTGTACACCTTCAGCGAAATAATGTACACAACAAAAAGCTTTACTCGTCTCCGTTTACTGACTGTAGAAGATGCATCTATGGATCTGTCCGGAGTGCAGTTAAGTCGATTCTTCAGAAGAACTAACTAAAAACGTTGATGAATAAGACAAAGTAATGGGTTGTTGTTGTTGAAGGAATGTCCACAATGGGTAGATTTGCCCTTTGTGCCCCGTTAAAAGAACATTAAGCGGTGGTTTGTTGTAGCTTTCATTACATCGCGAACCTGCCGATGAAGGTTGACAGGGGTCCTCCAGAGTGTTGTGTTATGCATGGCTTCACCTGCGAGTCGCTCACTACTACGGTGATCATGTAGATCCCTCACATTTGTTAGCCAGGCTGCCATAAACATATCCCGATTCCAGGAAGAACTACATGAAAGCTAAGATAAGGGTCTTGATCAATATATTTTGTATGGCCCTGACTAATATATCTGATCAGTATTTTTTGCATGACCATAGCTTAGTCTTCCTTACAACGTAAGGGGCCATCTTTTTTTAATATTTGTAACAGTGAAGAACACGAACAATTGTTTCCAGGTATTACAGTTTTCATTTACGACGGTGCTGGAGAAAACTACGCCCAACGATAATTGTATAAATATATAAATATTTATTATGGATGGTTTCGGTGTTCCAATAGTGTATTCTCTTGCCGGAGATGATGTTTTGTGGCATGCATTGTAAATTAGCTGTCATCGTTATGAATGGTAGTGATATGAAATTCTTCACTAGGTGGATTGAGCCATTAAAATGAGGTCAGATACCCAAATCCAACTCGGTAAGCTGGAGCGTGTCAGGAACATGAATCCTACGCGGTCCTGTGAATCCTACGCGGTCCTGTTAGCTATGAAATACATCCGCTCCATCAGTCATGTAACTCACATGTATTTTATATTTTCATGTACGAAAACATGTCAATGTTTTCTAATTGACCAATTGCCACACATTGTCAAACTTATGGCATATGTTCATGGAAAGACGCAGTACTTGTACCAGTACCAAAAAAAGGAAAGGACAAAACAGATCCAAATGGATACAGGCCTATCAGCCTACTGAGCTGTGTCGGCAAACTGATGGAACGTATGATAAACACCAGACTGATGTGGCATCTGGAAGAAAAACGAATACTAATTCCACAGCAAGCCGGCTTTAGACAGCACAGATCCACTGAGGACCAGGTCATCCTCATAGCCCAGGAAATAGAAGATGCCTACCAGGCACAGAAACACACAGTAGCGGTTTGGGTGAACCTGGAAAAGGCATTTGACAAAGTCTGGAAAGATGGACTTTGAGTCAAGCTAAGAAGAAGTGATGTCTGTGGGAAAATGTACAAGTGGATTACCCACTACCTCAAAAACAGAACGGCCAGAGTCCAAGTACAAGGGCAGATGAGCAGAAAGGTGACACTCGAGCAGGGAGTACCTCAAGGGGGAGTACTGTCACCCACACTCTTCCTGGTGTATATAAACGACATTACAGAGAATATACCAAGAAGAGTCCATAGCTCAATGTTTGCAGACGATCTGGCTATGTGGACCTCTGAAAAGAATCTCACCATAGCAAGAAATCGGATGCAGCAGGCCCTAACATCGCTGGAAGAATGGGCGAACTCATGGCTGGTCAAAATAAACAAGGAGAAAACCGCATGCACAATATTCTCGCTTTCAATCAAACCCCAAAATACCAAGTTAAGTTTAAATGGCACATTCCTGCAGCCAAACGACAACCCAAACTATCTGGGAGTCACATTTGATCGGCGCATGACATGGAAAAGTCAGATCGAGAGAAACCGAATGAGAGCCAGAGAAAGAAGGGCAATCATGAGGAAACTTGCTGGCACAAGCTGGGGAGCAGACGAAAGCATACTAAAGAAACTGTACACTGGAAGAGTGAGACCAGTTCTCGAGTATGGCATTGCGGCATGGACAACAGCAGCAAAGGCGAACTTCGATAAAGTAAGCAAACTTCAAAACCAAGCCATGAGAGTTATAACAGGAGGCAAGAAATCAACGCCAATTGTAGAACTTGAAAAGATTACAAAACTGCAATCCATGACCGATAGAAGAGACTGCAGAGCCCAGCTGCAGTCAGAGAAACTTCGAAGACTGACTGACCATCCAATGCACCAGAGACTAAACAATTTGGGAAATGGCAAACTAAAGCGGAGAAACTTTGCAGAAATAGCAAAAGCAAAGATGCATAAACGCATAATCCCATAAACGCACTAACAACACCAAAACCCATCACTACTGTACGAAAACCTACCTGGAGACAGGATATATTTCCAGAGGTGGTAGAAAATATACCAGGTATTGGAAACAAAAACTGTCAGACTGAAAAAGAAAGGAGAGATACTACCCTAAGCTTTATATCGAAAAACTACCCAAAGCATGGACTGGGGCATGCATACACTGTAACAAACACTACACAGAACGGAGGGGCAGGAGCATTCCTGAACAGACAAATACCACTGTTATTCGCTACTGTAAGTACGCTAAGTACACAAGCAATTTCAGAGCGGAGGCAGAGGCACTGAGGGCGGCAGTGGAAGAAATGGTGACACATAAAGAAAATGAAAGCCATACAGTCCTGCTTACAGATGCTCTGGCCGTAGTAACAGCGCTAAAAAGCCAGAAAAACACTGAGCTTAATGACTTAAGAGCAGTACTCTGTCAACTATGCCAGCAGTCCGCACCAAAAAGGGTAGTGGTACAGTGGGTCCCATCACACTGCAGCATCCAAAGCAACGAGGAGGCAGACAGAGTGGCAAAAGAAGGTGCAAGACTACCACACACAGATACTAGTATGACGTACGAAGAGTCAAAACGGCTTATCAAAGCCAGATACATGACCAAATGGGAAACCGAACATACTGGTTACACCAAAAACGATGCCTATTACCAGTTGAACAGAAGAGAGCAGGTCGTTGTCTTCAGACTTCGCACTGGCCACAATAGACTGAGGTACCACCTATTCAACAAATTGAAGATAGGTGGAACCGACGAGTGCCCGTGCGGTACCGGGAAAATGACCGCTGAACATCTGCTGCAGAACTGCCCGACATACGAGGATCAGAGAGAGCAGATGTGGCCATCACCGGAGGAACTGCAAGACAAGCTCTATGGCAGTGTCGACAGCCTCAGGATGACCGCCGCCTTTTTCGAAAAAAATAATGGTTACTGTCTGACTGCGTACGAAGAAGAAGAATAAGAAGAAGAAGAACACCACGTCATTGACGTGAAGGTAGATGAAACGTCTGTTATGTAGAACAACGTCCAAGGTATTGTCAGCGTGGTATACAATCTCAACGCACCGGGATCACATTAATTCATTGACCAGTTAGTTACCGCGAATGCCGTGTGTTTATGAATGGTATGCCCGCTTCTACAGTCGACCCAACTGTAAACTGATACCTGACGAAGTCAGAGAACATTTTTAGAGCTGCTGTGAAGCGTTGTAGATCTTGCTATGTTGTCAGCACTCTCGGCAATGAAAGGACGTCAGCACATATGGAGAGATCCAGATATAATGAAGTCGATTCGCAATTATTGTACAGCAAAGATGGAGAAAAATTCAGTGGAAAAAATGCTGTCGTTTAAAGAAAAAGAACTGGAAAAAAGGTGCTAATAGTAATTCATCTCGTCGCCAAATAAGAAATACATGTTTCAAGCTCGGGTCAATCGAGTGAGAAAGTGATTCCCGAAGTATTAAAATACAAAGATGTAACTAAATAAATAAATACAACTTGACCTATACAACCAAATGATACTTGTTTCACCAGCAACGTTAATACTAATTTCATACAGGTGTGAAAGGATGGAACCCAGCTTGTATCTAGATACAGGTGTGAAAGGATGGGACCGAGCTTGTATCTAGAAACAGGTGTGAAAGGATGGAATCGAGCTTGTATCTAGACAGGTGTGAAAGGATGGAACCCAGTTTGTATCTAGATACAGGTGTGAAAGAATGGGACCCAGTTTGTATATAGATATAGGTGTAAATGGATGGGACCGAGCTTGCATCTAGATACAGGTGTGAAGGGATTGGAATCCTCTTGTATCTATATACAGGTGTGAAAGGATTGAACAAGCTTGTATCTAGATACAGATGTGAAAGGATGGGATCGAGCGTGTATCTAAATACAGGTGTGAAAGGATGGGGCCGAGCTTGTATCTAGATACAGTTGTGAAAGGATGGGGCCTAGTATGTTGTGAAACGATGGGACCCAGATTGATTTTAGGTACAGATTTGAAAGGATGGTGCCCAGCTTGTATCTAGATACAGCTGTGAAAGGATGGGGCCCAGATTGTTTCAAGATACAGGTATGAAAGGATAGAACCCAGTTTGTATCTAGATACAGGTGTGAAAGGATGGGACCCATTTTGTATATAGATACATGTGTGAAATGATGGGATCGAGCTTGTCTCTAGAAACAGGTGTGAAAGGATGGAACCCAGTTTGTATCTAGATACAGGTGTGAATGGATGGGAATCAGTTTGTATATAGATACAGGTGTGAATGGATGGGACCGAGCTTGTATCTATATACAGGTGTAAAAGAATGGGACCCAGCTTGTATCTAGATACAGGTGTGAAAGGTTGGGAATCCTCTTGTATCTAGATACACATATGAAAGGATGGGAACAAGCTTGTATCTAGATACAGGTGTGAAAGGATGGGATCGAGCTTAAATCTAGATACAGGTGTGAAAGGTTGGGAATCCTCTTGTATCTAGATACAGGTGTGAAAGGATGGGAACAAGCTTGTATCTAGATACAGATGTGAAAGGATGGGATCGAGCTTAAATCTAGATACAGGTGTGAAAGGTTGGGAATCCTCTTGTATCTAGATACAGGTGTGAAAGGATGGGAACAAGCTTGTATCTAGATACAGGTGTGAAAGGATGGGAACAAGCTTGTATCTAGATACAGGTGTGAAAGGATGGGATCGAGCTTAAATCTAGATACAGGTGTGAAAGGATGGAATCGAGCTTGTATCTAGATACAGGTGTGAAAGAATGGGACCCAGTTTGTATATAGATACAGGTGTGAATGGATGGGACCGAGCTTGTATCTATATACAGGTGTGAAAGGATTGGATCGAGCTTGTATCTATATACAGGTGTTAAAAAATGGGATTGAGCTTGTTTCTAGATACAGCTGTAAAATGATGGGACGCCGCTTGTTGTGAAAGGATGAGATCCAGCTTGTATATAGATACAGGTGTGAAAGGATGGGACCCAGCTTGTATATAGATACAGCTGTGAAAGGATGGGACCCAGCTTGTATATAGATACAGCTGTGAAAGGATGGGACCCAGCTTGTATATAGATACAGGTGTGAAAGGATGGGACCCAGCTTGTATATAGATACAGGTGTGAAAGAATGGGACCAAACTTGTTTCTAGATACATGTGTCCATCAACTTTTTACTCTTCTCCTCCACACCCCCACCCCCCCCCCCCCCCTCCCGAGTTTTGTCGTATTCCTAATTCCTCTGTTTCATATTCATTAAAAAAATCTGGCAAAGATGGTGCCATAACTGGCTGCGAGTCTACATTTCTCTACTGTTTTGGATCATTATGGATGCCGCCAGACCACGGATTTGCCTGGAATTCACACTAGTCGACGACTTACACTTGTGTTCACGGAAACGTGGTGTTGTTTTCCGTCGGGACTTGTTATTTCGTTCTTTTTTTGTGATTTCTTCCATCCGTTAATCCTGGTCTGGACGACGGCTGAATCAGTGAATGGAACTACGGTTATACCAGTTATACCTGTGTCGTGTTTCACGAGTTAGTTCTGCCGGTTCACCTTCACGAATATGGCGTGTGGGAATTTGAGATGCTACTATGATGAGATGAATACAGCTGGGTATACAGCCAGACTCACTCACTCTCTGAGTGTTGTCCATACGACCTCTTGTGGTTATCGAAAAGGCACGACAAACTGCGTTAGATGCCTTCCCACCTTTCTACCCTGCGGGTTACATGTTTACGGAACGGCTTCGGTGGTAAGCCTGAGACAAAATCTGCATCCTATGCTATCTCCAGTCGTCTCGATGAATGTCTTGCCACTGGCAAGTGAGTGAGGTTGACAAAAGGCGCAGTTTCTTCCTCACTTTAATCCAAATCACCGCGCAAGTCACCCATTTCAGCGGACACAGCAAGAGATACGGCTGAACAAAGAGAGTGGTCTTCATCACTTGTGATGGACAACTATTATTATAATTCCTCTGTTATAACTTATAATCAGTTTCCAAACCTCGTGAAATGTTACGCTATGTTATGACCGTCAAATGCAGTCTTGTGTCTTGCGTCATGCAATCTTTGGAAATCAGTCGTTCAGTGTGGATGTTTGTGCGTTAGTCCTGATGTATATCTTATGGTTGTGCTTAAATTAATTAATTAATACTATTTATTTTCAGTATTAGAACAAGGAAACTTCAAAATATATTTGTTTAGTGACTATATAATTTGTTAATACAGAAATAGTTGTTTCATAATAACCTTGTCAGAATCTTTGTGGGACAGGGACCAGAATAGCACCACTGCCCCAAATAGAGCATGTCGTAAGAAGCGACTAAATGTGTAACATGGCATAACACATGTCATGGTTTTAATTGGTTTGTTTAGAGCAGCATAAATGGCACCTGGCGGGCTGCAGGTCTGCTTTGCTGTAGTTTTTAAGTTTATTATGATGGACTCGAACATCGGTTAGCTACACTCCACGGCAGTTGTCACAACGTAGTGGAGTAATAAGCTACTCGAGCCTATCCCGTTAAGCTGGAAATCCTCCTCCCTGTTACATCTAGCTCATGCCAGAACTGGGACTTGCACAAGGGCATATGCCCTGTAGAAGTACAGGTCAACTATGTGGGATCTGCACAAGGGCATATGCACTGTAGAAGTACAGGTCAACTATGTGGGATCTGCACAAGGGCATATGCATTGTAGAAGTACAGGTCGACTAACAATAATGAAAATTATCTGCTGTGAAAACTGAAAAACAAATAAAGTTCTCAATTTGTAAGAAAAACTTTATTTTTCAAGCGTAATGAACAAGGCGTCTGAAATGCTGAAATAAGCCGCAATATATTAGCACAGTTAAACAGAAAAAAAGCTAAAGTCTTAAGGGAAATTAAAAATGTAGTTGCATATCAAACCTATTGGAAGGAAGAAAGATGCAAATGATGACTTGTCTTATCCAGGAGGAAGCCCAGACTTTGTTTAACAAAATGGAGGCTGAAAAATTACAGACATCGGCAATGGAGATATGTGTAGCTAGCACAGGTCGGTTTAATACATTTTAAAAAAGAATATATTTACATAACGAAGCGTTGTCGGCTAAAGATGGTTCAGTATGCTAGACTGGCTTCACAAAGCAGCAGCACGTCAACGCAGTTGAGATCTCACTCTTTTGGAAATTAGATAAATGAGAAAGGTGTTATTATTCTGTTTTGCAGGAAGGAACTCCCATAACCAACAAGTCACCTTCAATATTTCAGATTCCAGGCCATCAACATTAGCCTTTGTTAGATCTCTGAAGCCCCGTTCTCCTATAACAAATAGATTGATTTCCTCCAGTTCTTGAGATGAGGCGATTAGATTTTCTCCATCGAGTGTTCTACATTTTCAACCTTCTGTAAATCACAAACATTAACAACTACACATTGTATCAATTCATCGTATACTTATTCCATAATTTATTGAAGGTCAACTTTTATTAACGCCTCGTTTATTTATGAATGCATTTAATTTATTCTTATGTTTATTTCTGTTTGTTTTGGTGTTGCACGCATTCGCAAGTGTTATCTATTTACGTGCTTTGGTGGCGCTAAAGCATTTGTAAAATAAATAAAGACGGTTTCAAATTACGTTGAGTTTCTACTTTCTTCGGCGCTATGGTCCCTAGCCTTTCAAAAGAGAAAGGCATATAACATATTTCAAATGAAGCTGTTCGTCGTATGTATAATTAGAAACAAAATAAGAAAACAACTTAAATAATCGCAGACATTTCAACGTACATTTCTTCAACATCTTTGACAGGGACACATCTCGCCTGACACAAGATAGACTAATAAACGAATCGACATGCCAAGAATGAGCTTAGAGGTCAAATTCAAGAAATCTCTCCCGCTGTCATAATGGGATGACCATACTTAACGCATAGAAAATGTTCACCCAGAGGGAAAATATTCACTCTGAGACTGTCGACCAATGTCAAGGCTCTATTTCCATTATGCATGAGAAATAATTTTGAGCACGTCTCAGACCATTTTTCACTTTTTGCTTTCTTGACTGTTTGCTTTACTTTGGCACACACTTTGTTGTACTGCATCTTTGCTTCTAGCAATGGCATTGTTCCAAGAGTTGTTCTTGCATTCTTGTTATCATGTATAGCACTCTGTATTTCTATATTCCAGAATGGTCTAAATGATACACGACAACCCCTTTGTATGCACTGGTGCTACTTCAAAGATTCCCTTTGTAATATTTTCGTTGAGCATTTCAACACTGTTAGTTTTGTTTATAAGGATGCAGTCTGATGTTTCTTGAAATAAATGTCAGTTCGCTTTTTGAAAGTTCCAGCGCGTTTTCTGTTTGAAATATGCTGTTGATGGCGTTCTTAAAGTTGCAAAGAGTTGTTTGTGATCACGTCCAATTTATCAAGAACTTGCAGGTTGCAGAAGTTTATCAAATCAGATGAACAGATCGTCAAGTCAGGTTTACTGTGAGAGAGAGGTGGGCCCTGTTCAGCAGAGTTGGAGTAGAGTCCACATTCTGCAATACATTCCAGGAAATGAAGTAGATGTTTCATTAAAACTGAAAACGAGAGAAATTGTTCACAAAATGAAGTAGATGTTTTTTAGGATTAGACACACGCGAAAATGTCATCAAAATGAAGTAGATTTGTTTTTAGAACTGGCAAAGAAAGAAATCGTTCACGAAATTAAGTAGATGTTTCATTAGACCTGGAAACGAGAGAAAACTTATAAAAATGAAGTAGATGTATTATTAGAACTGGACACGAGAGAAAATTTTCACAAAATGAAGTAGATGTTACAGTAGAACTGGACACGAAAGCAAATTTAGACTGTACAGGAAACGGTTTATATGAAGATTCGAGGATTTAATATGTTATTTTTATTCATTAACCAATAATGCTGGACATTTCCTTGTCTGTGTTAGTATTACTTATGGGTTACTATTCCTACACTTTCAATCAAGGAAAAAAATACACGTTGTTGCTGTCGTTAACACACCTATTTCGATTATCACACATCATGTTGCTACTGCAACCTTTAGTTGCAGAATCCCTGCACATTATCGAAACGTTTACAATTTACTCGGAATCCGTTACGATGACTCACACAGTCGAATCGAAGCATCTTCCCCGACCAGTAAACATGGTCAGATATCGATTATGTCCCTCAACCCTCGGGACTTTTCAAGATGTAATCACGATCTGAGTTGTTATCTATGGCGGAACCGATTATACTTGAGTATGGGATCTGCATACAGAGTGCATGATCCCAAAACATCAATGGAAATATTTAAGTTTACCCGTAAATGTACAAAAAAACATTTAAATTGTTTTTACCTCTAAATAAAGATGGCGTTCCTTTCAGTTGTAATTCAACTTTTCATGTTTATTCTTGTCATCTTAGTTTGTCTACATCGTTGTCTTTATTGTAGGATTGTTATTTTTCTTATGCTTTATCGATGCGTTCTTATTTCTTATATTTTTCTCTTCTATTTTCTTCTTATGCATCTTTATTCGTCTATACTTTTTCTGCCTTTTGCTTCTTCTACTTCTATGTTATCCTTAACACTATTCTTCTATTGCTATGTATTCTTCTGCTTCTTCTTCTATTTTGAGACACCTTCATCCACTCATCCACGTATCTTATATTCTACCATGTATACTTCCTTCAACCTGTCAAGCAATTTTGTCATTCTCGTCAGTGTTTCTTTTGTGTTCTGTTTTTTTGTAATGTTCTTTAAAATGTAGCTATTTATTAAATATTACACAGTGCATACTATGTGGAGCAGTATGAGAGTCTACAGTAGCTCGATACTAATTTAACATAGATTGATTCCTTCAGTCAGGAATCTCATCATTAAACCCCGTAGTATTGGCAGCATGTGTTTTGTCGCCTACAAATGTAGCGTCAAATACAATGGTTCAGCCATGTTATGAGAATGCTGTCTGATAAACTAACGATGTACGCTAACGACACACAAAGACATGCCTGCAAGGAGCAAGGAGGTCTACAATGCAGATGGATAGATGACATACAAAATATAAAATGGCTCATAATCCTACCATCGTTGCGCCACACCGCCCCCATATGTGCTCAGCTATTTCATTGTAGAAAGTAACGACAACTGAGTCCGATCTTTGTAGCTCTCATGTCGAATACAACATGTCCCCCTGCTGACACCAGATGCCCATTTACAGAAACGGTAATACCAGGACAAAACCCACGACATGACCGTTCTTTCAAACTGAGCACGACCTGATTTGAACCTGGTATCCTCGGATTGTAAATCACGCCCACAATCCCTAACTAGCCAAGCCTGCATATGATGTCAGAAACATATTGCAACAGATTTCATAAACGTGATACCAGAAAAACGATACTTATCTGCACAGCCAGATGGACAAGTAGGTAAGTAAGTTAAAGATCACAATGGAAATGAGAGCAAATACTATTTTGTTGTCTTTTCAAATGTAGTAGTCCTGATTACACTCTATAATATGTTCTTTATTCACGAACTCTATAATATGTTCTTTAGTCACGAACTCTAAAATATGTTCTTTATTCACGAACTCTATAATATGTTCTTTATTCACAAACTCTACACACACACACACCCCACACACAGCACAAAAACACACGTACACAGTTGTTCTTGTTGTTAACCTGTTCTTGTTGATCCAAGGTCCTGGATAACAGGCTGCATCAGGGCAGACTGGTTAAGGAGAAGGGATCGAAGAGGGAATGCTAACCAAGTACTCAACAAATGCTTGCTGAAGTCGGATGTGCTGAACCGAAAAGTGCAAATATCGCAGCTAAGTTGTAAACTACGACACAACGCATTCCGTTCTCTGGACTACATTCTGCTACTAAAGCCCTTTCAGGGTTTGGTATTGGAAGATTGAGATCGAACGAAGAAGAAGAAGAAGACGAAGAGGAAGATCAAAGGTCATGAAAAAAACCATGAAATGAAATCTTCATTACACTTCACTTGAAACCTTTTCCTTTGAACCATTTTCCTTTGAACCGTTTTCCTTTGAACCCTTTTCCTTTGAACCCTTTTCCTTTGAACACTTTTCCTTTGAACACTTTTCCTTTGAACCCTTTTCATTTAAACCCTTTTCCTTTGAACCCTTTTCCTTTGAACCCTTTTCCTTTGAACCCTTTTCCTTTGAACCGTTTTCCTTTGAACCCTTTTCCTTTGAACCCTTTTCCTTGGAACACTTTTCCTTTGAACACTTTTCCTTTGAACCCTTTTCATTTAAACCCTTTTCCTTTGAACCCTTTTCCTTTGAACCCGTTTCCTTTGAACCCTTTTCCTTTGAACACTTTTCATTTGAACCCTTTTCCTTTCAACCTTTTTCCTTTGAACCCTTTTCCTTTGAACCCTTTTCCTTTGAACCCTTTTCCTTTAAACCCTTTTCATTTGAACCCTTTTTCCTTTGAATTTATGTTTCTAGCTCACCGACGTCACACTGTTTACTGTTCTGATCACTGTTCTTGTTCTGTCAACTGCCAACATTATAGACCACAGACAACTGCCAACATTATAGACCACAGTCTCAACTGCCAACATTATAGACCACAGACTCAACTGCCAACATTATAGACCACAGACTCAACTGCCAACATTATAGACCACAGACTCAACTGCCAACATTATAGACCACAGACTCAACTGCCAACATTATAGACCACAGACTCAACTGCAAACATTATAGACCACATACTCAACTGCTAAGATTATAGACCACAGACTAAACTGCCAACAGTATAGACCACAGACTAAACTGCCAACATTATAGACTACAGACTCAACTGCCAACATTATAGACCACAGACTCAACTGCCAACATTATAGACAACAGACAACTGCCAACATTATAGACCACAGACTCAACTGCCAACATTATAGACCACAGACTCAACTGTAAACATTATAGACCACAGACTCAACTGCCAACATTATAGACCACAGACTCAACTGCCAACATTATAGACCACAGACAACTGAAAACATTATAGACCACAGACTCAACTGCCAACATTATAGACCACAGACTCAACTTCCATCATAATAAACCACAGACTCAACTGCCAACATTATAGACCACATACTCAACTGCCAACATTATAGACCACAGACGCAACTGCCAACATTATAGACCACAGACTCACCTGCCAACATTATAGACCACAGACTCAACTGCCAACATTGTAGACCAGACTCAACTGCCAACATTATAGACCACATACTCAACTGCCAAAACATTAATAGACCACAGACTTAACTGCCAACATTATAGACCACAGACTCAACTGCCAACATTATAGACCACAGACTAAACTGCAAACATTATAGACCACAGACAACTGCAAATATTATAGACCACAGACTCAACTGCTAACATTATAGACTACAGACTCAACTGCCAACATTATATACCACAGACTCAATTGCGAACATTATTGACCACAGACTCAAATGCCAACATTATAGACCACTGACTCAACTGCAAACATTATAGACCACAGACTCAACTGCCAACATTATAGACCACAGACTCAACTGCCAACATTATAGACCACAGACTCAACTGCCAACATTATAGACCAAAGACTCAACTGCCAACATTATAGACCACAGACAACTGCCAACATTATAGACCACAGACTCAACTGCCAACATTATAGACCACAGACTCAACTGCCAACATTATAGACCACAGACTCAACTGCAAACATTATAAACCACATACTCAACTGCTAACATTATAGACCACAGACTCAACTGCCAACGGTATAGACCACAGACTCAACTGCCAACATTATGGACCACAGACTCAACTGCCAAACATTATAGACCACAGACTCGACTGCTAACATTATAGACCACAGACAACTGCCAACATTATAGACCACAGACTCAACTGCCAACATTATAGACCACTGACTCAACTGCCAACATTATAGACCACAGACTCAACTGCCAACACTATAGACCACAGACTCAAATGCCAACATTATAGACCACATACTCAACTGCTAAGATTATAGACCACAGACTAAACTGCAAACAGTATAGACCACAGACTCAACTGCCAACATTATAGACCACAGACTCAACTGCCAACATTATAGACCACAGACTCAACTGCCAACATTATAGACCACAGACTCAACTGTAAACATTATAGACCACAGACTCAACTGTAAACATTATAGACCACAGACTCAACTGCCAAGATTATAGACCAGATACTCAACTGCTAACATTATAGACCACAGACTCAACTGCCAATATTATAGACCACAGACTCAACTGCCAACACTACAGACCACAGACTCAACTGCCAACATTATATACCACAGACAACTGCCAACATTATAGACCACAGACTGAACTGCCAACATTATAGACCACAGACAACTGCAAACATTATAGACCACAGACTCAACTGCCAACATTATAGACCACATACTCAACTGCCAACATTATAGACCACAGACTCAACTGCCAACATTGTAGACCAGACTCAACTGCCAACTTTATAGACCACATACTCACCTGCCAAAAAATTAATAGACCACAGACTTAACTGCCAACATTATTGACAACAGACTCAACTGCCAACATTATAGACCACAGACTCAACTGCAAAATTTATAGACCACAGACAACTGCCAACATTATAGACCACAGACTCAACTGCCAACATTATAGATCACAGACTCAACTGCCAACATTATAGACCACATACTCAACTGCCAACCTGTACACCGCCTCATATCTAAATCTACTGGTAGCAAACCACAAATGTTACCGTAGCACACTTACAATAGCTACTTAACAGAAAACAACCTGATTTTGTACAAAGACTGTTACTAAATCATTTACGCTGTCCTTTTCGTTATCCAACAACTCATTAACATAAGCATATCTCTCGTGGTATCCTTAAGATTACTGTCCACTAACTATGTTAACTACCGAGGCGTATAGTGCAAATGTACGGATATTGCTCTCGTTACTCAACAACATAAGTGTTCTATCATGTGGTCAGTATCTCGCTTTCGCTTGATACACTTTACTTCTAACTTTTATTCTGCTTATTGTAAACTACTCTGCACTTTAGCTCACAATTTGTCTACTTGATGGAATAAACATAAGTGTAACGATATAGCTATACAAAGATCTTACGGTATTTCTGTAGTGCTCCACGACAGGCAATGGTGGTAGCTAACAATTGCGAACATTATTGACCACAGACTCAAATGCCAACATTATAGACCACAGACTCAACTGCCAACATTATAGACCACAGACTCAACTGCCAACATTATAGACCAAAGACTCAACTGCCAACATTATAGACCACAGACAACTGCCAACATTATAGACCACAGACTCAACTGCGAACATTATAGACCACAGACTCAACTGCCAACATTATAGACCACAGACTCAACTGCAAACATTATAAACCACATACTCAACTGCTAACATTATAGACCACAGACTCAACTGCCAACAGTATAGACCACAGACTCAACTGCCAACATTATGGACCACAGACTCAACTGCCAAACATTATAGACCACAGACTCGACTGCTAACATTATAGACCACAGACAACTGCCAACATTATAGACCACAGACTCAACTGCCAACATTATAGACCACTGACTCAACTGCCAACATTATAGACCACAGACTCAACTGCCAACACTATAGACCACAGACTCAAATGCCAACATTATAGACCACATACTCAACTGCTAAGATTATAGACCACAGACTAAACTGCAAACAGTATAGACCACAGACTCAACTGCCAACATTATAGACCACAGACAACTGCCAACATTATAGACCACAGACTCAACTGCCAACATTATAGACCACAGACTCAACTGCCAACATTATAGACCACAGACTCAACTGTAAACATTATAGACCACAGACTCAACTGCCAAGATTATAGACCAGATACTCAACTGCTAACATTATAGACCACAGACTCAACTGCCAATATTATAGACCACAGACTCAACTGCAAACACTACAGACCACAGACTCAACTGCCAACATTATATACCACAGACAACTGCCAACATTATAGACCACAGACTGAACTGCCAACATTATAGACCACAGACAACTGCAAACATTATAGACCACAGACTCAACTGCCAACATTTTAGACCACATACTCAACTGCCAACATTATAGACCACAGACGCAACTGCCAACATTATAGACCACAGACTCAACTGCCAACATTATAGACCACAGACTCAACTGCCAACATTGTATACCAGACTCAACTGCCAACTTTATAGACCACATACTCAACTGCCAAAAAATTAATAGACCATAGACTTAATTGCCAACATTATTGACCACAGACTCAACTGCCAACATTATAGACCACAGAGTCAACTGCAAACATTATAGACCACAGACAACTGCCAACATTATAGACCACAGACTCAACTGCCAACATTATAGATCACAGACTCAACTGCCAACATTATAGACCACAGACAACTGACAAAATTATAGACCACAGACTCAACTGATAACATTATAGACCACAGACTCAACTGCTAACATTATAGACCACAGACTCAACTGCCAACATTATATACCACAGACTCAATTGCGAACATTATTGACCACAGACTCAACTGCCAACATTATAGACCACTGACTCAACTGCCAACATTATAGACCACAGACTCAACTGCTAACATTATAGACCACAGACTCAACTGCCAACATTATAGACCACTGACTCAACTGCCAACATTATAGACCACAGACTCAACTGCCAACATTATAGACCACAGACTCAACTGCCAACATTATACACCACAGACAACTGCCAACAGTATAGACCACAGACTCAACTGCCAACATTATAGACCACAGCCTCAACTGCCAACATTATAGACCACAGACTCAACTGCCAACATTATAGACCACATACTCAACTGCTAACATTATAGACCACAGACTCAACTGCCAACAGTATAGACCACAGACTCAACTGCCAACATTATGGACCACAGACTCAACTGCCAAACATTATAGACCACAGACTCAACTGCCAACATTATAGACCACAGACTCAACTGCCAATATTATAGACCACAGACTCAACTGCCAACATTATAGACCACAGACTCAACTGCCAACATTATAGACCACAGACTCAATTGCCAACATAATAGACCACATACTCAACTGCTAAGATTATAGACCACAGACTAAACTGCCAACAGTATAGACCACAGACTCAAATGCCAATATTATAGACCACAGACTCAACTGCCAACATTATAGACCACAGACTCAACTGCCAACATTATAGACCACAGACTCAACTGCAAACATTATAGACAACAGACAACTGCCAACATTATAGACCACAGACTCAACTGCCAACATTATAGACCGCAGACTCAACTGCCAACATTATAGACCACAGACTCAACTGCCAACATTATAGACCACAGACTCAACTGCCAACATTATAGACCACAGACTCAACTGCCAACATTATAGACCACAGACTCAACTGCCACCATAATAAACCACAGATTTAACTGCCAACATTATAGACCACATACTCAACTGCCAAAATTATAGACCACAGACGCAACTGCCAAAACATTATAGACCACAGACTCAACTGCCAACATTATAGACCACAGACGCAACTGCCAACATTGTAGACCAGACTCAACTGCCAACATTATAGACCATAGACTCAACTGCCAACATTATAGACCACAGACTCAACTGCCAACATTATAGACCACAGACTCAACTGCCAACATTATAGACCACAGAGTCAACTGCCAACATTATAGACCAGACTTAACTGCCAACATTATAGACCACAGACTCAACTGCCAACATTATAGACCACAGACTCAACTGCCAACATTATAGACCACAGACTCAACTGCCAACATTATAGACCACAGAGTCAACTGCCAACATTATAAACCACATACTCAACTTCTAACATTATAGACCACAGACTCAACTGCCAACAGTATAGACCACAGACTCAACTGCCAACATTATGGACCACAGACTCAACTGCCAAACATTATAGACCACACCCTCAACTGCCAACATTATAGACCACAGACTCGACTGCTAACATTATAGACCACAGACAACTGCCAACATTATAGACCACAGACTCAACTGCCAACATTATAGACCCCATACTCAACTGCTAACATTATTGACCACAGACTCAACGGCCAACATTTTAGACCACAGACTCAACTGCCAATATTATAGACCACAGACTCAACTGCCAACATTATAGACCACAGACTCAACTGCCAACATTATAGACCACAGACTCAACTGCCAACATTATAGACCACAGACTCAACTGCCAACATTATAGACCACATACTCAACTGCCAACATTATAGACCACATACTCAACTGCCAACACTATAGACCACAGACTCAACTGCCAACCTGTACACCGCCTCATATCTAAATCTACTGGTAGCAAACCACAAATGTTACCGTAGCACACTTACAATAGCTACTTAACAGAAAACAACCTGATTTTGTACAAAGACTGTTACTAAATCATTTACGCTGTCCTTTTCGTTATCCAACAACTCATTAACATAAGCATATCTCTCGTGGTATCCTTAAGATTACTGTCCACTAACTATGTTAACTACCGAGGCGTATAGTGCAAATGTATGGATATTGGTCTCGTTACTCAACAACATAAGTGTTCTATCATGTGGTCAGTATCTCGCTTTCGCTTGATACACGTTACTTCTAACTTTTATTCTGCTTATTGTAAACTACTCTGCACTTGAGCTCACAATTTGTCTACTTGATGGAATAAACATAAGTGTAACGATATAGCTATACAAAGATCTTACGGTGTTTCTGTAGTGCTCCACGACAGGCAATGGTGGTAGCTAACACGCTCTTGTGACGTTGAGATTTGAAATAATATGATTCTGGTCTAGTCCTGGGAGATCTAACCGCTTCTTCACTTCAAAATGAAATAATGACTTCAGTTTGGAAACTTACTTGTGTCACGTGTATCTTTATCTCTTCCTGAATGAATCGTCTTGAAATATTCATAACACACTGAGTCCATATCTTTGTCTGAATGTCATTATCGGTGAGACTGATCGCTCGTTCTGCTCTCGTTGAATGCATCTTTGAAAGAGTCTCTCCAAATGAAAGGTATTCAATAATTCTCGAAATCTCTTATACGTTTAAGAATGTATATACCTGTGAGACTGGATCAATCCTTATCACTTCTCTCTGACTGATTCTTCTTCAACAATCATTCCTATGTGTGTATGTATGTATGTATGTATGTATGTATGTATGTATGTGTGTATGTATGTATGTATGTATGCATGCATGTGTATGTATGAGTGTGTGTTTGTGTATGTGTGTGTATGTATGTATGTTTGTATGTGTGTGTAGGCATGTATGTATGTATGTATGTATGTGTGTGCATGTGTGTGTGTGTATTTGTATATATGTATGAGAGAGAGAGAGAGAGAGAGAGAGAGAGAGACAGAGAGATGTATATTAAGGTCATGTGTGACGCTGAGTGCTGGACAAACCATAGGTACACTCCTTCCAGCTTAAACATTCATGTGGAACTTATACGACGACATCAAAGACGGAAACCTGTAAATAAGTTCAACATTTCCACGCTACAAGCGTGACACGCCAGGAACGCGAGAGATATCCCGCACTGAGCACTGTGGAAGATAGATGGGCATATTTTAGGGATGAGATAAATGTTTGGGACATACAACTTGTAAGAGTGTGACTGGTTTAACAAACAGGACGCAACTATTAGTTTTGTTGTATTAAAAGCACCATTCGAACGTACTGTTCTAAAGAGAACCTTCTTCATTTTCAAGCAAGAAGAGCTTTCTTGCGCTTGTTCAACCCAGACGCAGGCGCATGCAAGATGCATGGCTTTACGAGGCGGTGTGGATTCAAGAGTATGCTGGTACAATGACCATAAATCTATGGGACTCCTCGCCATGACTCAATTCCTGTCGTTAGTGCAGACGGTACAGCGTAATTGAAGGATAAAATCCAGATTTTTGAGCGCTGGTCGGAGCATTTACCCCCCTCCTCAACCGTACTTCCATAACCAATAAAGAAATCATACCTCGAATGTCTCAAATTGCTATTAACAAGGAAGCACAGCTGTCATAAACGCTGCTGTCTCGATGTCCAAAGGCAAGACTCCCGAGCTCGACCCTCACCTTGCAGACAGTTGCTAAACAGGGAGTAAGCTTCTATTGAAACGGACTACACTATTTCCTTGAATATTGAAAACCGAGAACATTTCATATCAGATTAAATAGGATATAATTGTACACGTGTACAACACAAAACAACCATCAATCCCCCGACCAGCACGTTGGCATCCCCATGCTGTCAGTTGTGAGTATCATTTTGGAACGAGACCTGATGGTCACCTTGAGAAAAGTCTACTCCGAGAAAGCCCCAGTGGCTTTTGTCCGAGTCGTGGGATAGTGGACATTATGATGTTCGTCCATCACATGTGATAAAGACCACTCTCTTCGCTCAGCCGTGCGGACAGTCTTTCTCTTGCTGTGTTCGCTCAAATGGGTGACGCGCGGTGAGTTGGATTAAAGTGAGGAGTAAACTGCTCCCTTTGTCAACCTAACTCTGGTCCTGAGCTACTTTTGGCTCGTGGTAAGATTTTATCAATACTACTGAAGATAAGCTATTGATTTTTGTTCAGGTTTTACTCTCGATCCCTTTCTCGTAAACAGGTCTTACCGACATCTAACATTGTGTGTTGTGCCTTTTCCATAACCGAAAGAGGTCGTGGGGACATCACTCAGTGTGTGAGTGAGTTGGACATCTCTCCCGGTCTGTGTTACAGTCCATTATAGTCGTATCCAGCCGTGTGAACTAGACCGTGAAATGTAACACAGGTTTAAGCGTAGTGCTATTCATAAATCCGATATTCACTCCAAGATAATCAGACAGCAGAAATTACCAAAAAAACGAACGAATTAGCCAGTCCAAATGGAGAATACCAACACGTTTCCGTGAGCACAATATTAAGTCATCGACTAGTATGAATTCCTGAAACAGCAGAGCAATGTAGACTCGCAGTCGGTTACTGCGCTATCTTTGCTACACATCACAGATATGCCTACATTTAACATATACGAGCATTAAAAAATGAAAGTAGATAAAACACAAAATGGTATGTTCAAAACATGTTCTAGACTTTCACAAAATGTTATCAGAGCGTAAGTGAAAGCCACCCACAACGTGGCAGACGCTCTAAGCTGAATCCGGCTTGTCTGAGACCCACTTAGACAAAATGGGCATTCGATTCAACATGTGACGAAGTGTAGAGCAAGATACACAAACACGCGTTCTCGTTAATGGCATTGTCAACTGAATAATATGTTGAATGTTGTGAACAACACCTAATCTGTGACTGACATACTTGTTCGGGTCTAGGGGTTGATAGATCGTAAATACACAGCATTTGTTAAAAACACGTTTGCAGCTGTACTAGATTCCAGTAGCATGACGCAAAGTTGGGTGCCTGATGTTTTAACCAAGGGGAGCGAGGCCACAATCTTGGATTTCCAGTTCACGGACGATTGCACCAATAACACTTTCTCATAACAATATTTGCAGTTCATCATCACGAAGGGTTTGTTGACATGCAGTAAATTTGATAAATACTAGAAACACTGACGCGCTCTTTCCAGTCTACAAATGGGGAGCCGTACATTGAACCACACCTTACTTTACAGAATCAACGTCTGCAAGTTGCAAGGACGAGCTCTGTGTTTGGCAACAAGTAAACGTCTGCAAGTTACAAGGACGAGCTCTGTGTTTGGCAACAAGTAAACGTCTGCAAGTTACAAGGACGAGCTCTGTGTTTGGCAACAAGTAAACGCCTGCAACCGATAAGGCATCAGTATCGTCACTTATGTAGTCAAAGATACTAAGATGGTAGAGCGAAACTTTATCGTGGAGAATGCATGTCACCGCACAATTCTGATGATGCCAACTTTGCAAATATTAGTCCTTTTATTTGAATCAGGACAAAATTAAGTTCCTATCGTCCGAATGCGTTAATCACGTCCACGTTACAAACCCTAGTACTTATTCCATCAACAAATTAAAATATTAAAGCAGCGGTTATTGCAAATGCTAGGATCACCTTAGAAATGTAAAGAGCTGACGACCAACGATCGACGTGTATTGTGCTGTCTAGTTGTTTTTTTAACCCCAGAAATTAAAAAAATAACCGATAATTTGCCGAGCTTCTGATTTCCCGTTGGTCAAGAGACCAAACTGTTCCTCATTCCATAGGCACTACATTATAGAATTTGTAAAGCTGAGTTTCCTAAACGGCTTTATGCATTGAGAATCATTCTGATGTCAAAACGGTTGACGGCTGTATCTGTGGGATGACACATCGGCTAGTCTTAGTCAGCCTTGAAAAGCAAATACAACCTCGTTACAATCCAATGGAGTTCATGACATCATTTCACAATCTAGTGAAACCAATTGACTCTTATTATCATTCGCACTTAGTCTACGGCTGCCTTTAATTTGTTTATTGCTATGTGTGGCCTCATTTGCAGTATACGATGGCTCACAATCCTTCTGTCAGTGTCATGAAATACATTGACTTATTCAGCAGTCTGTATTTGCTTTTAGCAACAAAAAATTGTCAAAGTCATGTGGTCCTTTGTAATGGCTCATGACATCTTTGTCAGTTCATTCAAATATGTCAATTAATTTGACAGTCTGCATTATTCCATAGCAACTATTTCAATCTTCCGAAATATTTAATCACATTCGATAGTTTGACTAATGAAAGGTGTAGACACATTTGATGGTCTGTAACGTTTCGTGGCTAATTTGTCACGTTGTTGAAATATGTATATTCATGAGACAGCTTATAATGGACAATAGCAACTATGACAATCTACCGATATTATTTAACCCCTTTTGGTAGAGTGTAAACTTTTGAAAGATGATGACTTATTTGGAGGAATGTCACAGTCCTTGGACTCAATGAAGGCCTTTTGAAATGTGTAGTCTCATTTCACAATCTGAAACATTTTTTGTGGTTGCTTTGCCAGGTTGTCGAGATGTGTAGGTTTTTATTGGCAATTTATATTGGTTCATTATCCCATTTGCTGTTTGGGAAAGCTAAGAGAATACTTTTTCTGCAATCTGGAGAAACCAATGAACTGATATAGTTACGTCTTTTGACATTTGAAGAGGTCTTGTAATGTAATCCGAGCCGTTTATTGAGATGATCGGAGATTCTTAACGCGCTGAAAGTCAAATGGAACCTCTTGGCCTTTTCAGTAAAAGCTAAGTAACAATTGTACACACTTATGAAACCATGGATTTTGTTTTTCCAATCGAATACAATTCCTGGATAGTTGGCAGCCCAGATAATATGTGTGAACGTTATTAGTAGTTGAGAAAAGCTGTAAAACACGAACAATAAATCGAAATATATTTGTGATGTACACATGGAGCAATAATATTACACAAATAGTTCAAATTTGTGTCATAACATGAATATTCCTCTTTTATATTTCCCGTACATGCACACGTTCTGTTCCATATTAATTTGCCAAAAGGATAAACAATATAAATCAAAATGCACGTATTCCTGAATTATACACATGGGCTTCTTGTGAGTATGTGTACCATCTTATCAGCATCAGTCTTAAATCAGTCCTTGCATCAAGGGCTGTTTTCAATGGTCTGTTGCAACCGTTTACATTTTGGGAACATCTCATGAAATATTTGTCTGTACTTCGTACTCATTTTTAGATACAAGAAAATATTAACGCTGGAATTGATGTTCTCAAACAGGACGGCAACTGACCATAGCATATAGTACAGGTTGTAATATCTACCGCCAAAAGCGAAATCTCGTACCATAAACGTAACTGCCGCCAACAGAACAGCAGGAGTGTAGCATATGATCAAAATGCAGGCTATCAGGACAATCATACTGATGGTCGTTCTGTCTTTCTGGGACATGGATTCTGAACTCTCCTTCATCGCATTTGCTGTCTTACGCCAAGCGCTCTTCTCTCCTAGTTTCCGTATTAAAATCAATGTTAATACGATAACTGCCAGAAACGATAACACACCAGCAACACCGTGAATAAAATAAGCTGCAGCTTGAGCTGCTTCACTATTGGTGGTAACCATTAAACCCAGAAGGGTTGTGTTCAAATCTGAATAACACCTCCATCCAATAAAACTTGTTGCGTACAAGGGAAGAACTGATATCAAAGTCAGACCGTAGATAAGACACATAACAATCTTCGTTCTCTTTGTTGTTATAATCTGCTTGATTTTCAAAGGAAAAGCTATACACAGACACCTCTCTGCCGTTATATAGACGGTAATGAGGCAAGTTATTCTGGCGATAACCTCACGAGGTACTCCACTTGTTAAGTATTGCACTTCTAAGTACACAATAGGCAATTGTAAATATTGACTCAGTGGGTTAATATAGAAGTTAAATAGCTGCTGTATCAGTAAACTACACAAATCTGTAACGGACAAAGCGAAAAAGCTAATATTAATGGTCGTATCTAGACCTTGCTTGTAGAATATCATCATGTTGATAACATTAGATATCGCACCGAAGAAACTGATAAAACCACACAGAAAGATGTAAATAAAAACTGTGATTATTTCTCGATGATAGTCAGTGACCAAGCCTGTTATATCAGATAATGCATTGGTGTTCCCCTTTACCAGTTCAGACTTGTTTAAAGATTCCATGTTTAGACAAATAATCCAGCTAATATCAGTGTTTTGTTTCTGTATTGTATGTTGACTTGTTGTTGTAGTTCTGTATCGTATGTTGACTTGTTGTTTTAGTCCTGGATCGTATGTTGACTTGTTGTTTTAGGTACTGGATCGTATGTTGATTAGTACAATTAGTTCTGTATCGTATGTTGACTTGTTGTTTTAGTTCTGGATCGTATGTTGACTTGTTGTTTTAGTTCTGGATCGTCTCTTGACTAGCTGTTTTAATTGAGTATAGTTTGTTTGCTTGTTTCTTTAGTTATGTATCGTTTGTTTACTTTTTACTTTAATTCTTTATCGACAGCAGACTTGTTGTTTCAATTTAGTGTCGTCTGTTGACTTGTTATTTTAGTTATGTGTTGTCTGTTAACTTGTTGTTATAACTCTTTATTGTTTACTGGGGTTATTTTTTGTATCCGTATTGGAAGAAATAGTTAAAAATTGTATTTTCTTAAGAAATTTGCTAAAATCGGAAACATACATTCCTGTTCAATAATCATATTGTCTTTTTTCACGAACTTATATCAGTTGCATAATGTACAGAACAAAATTGTCTTGACAGCAAGCACCGTCGTTCAGGATCAGCGCTTGAGCCTGCAATATAGGATACATTTTGTTAGATTCACTATTTCTCTTTTAAATAAAATCACAGATAGTATATCGCTAATTATCTCATTATTATTGTCACAATAATTATATTTGTCCAAAGAACTTTCATAAAAACATGTTTAGGTAGTAGCTCAGAGACTGCACTAGAACCAAAATAAAGACACCCGTATTACGTCCATATGACATTTGTGATGATGATGATAATGATGATGATGATG
Source organism: Ariolimax columbianus (assembly GCA_036924085.1). Lineage (NCBI taxonomy): Eukaryota > Metazoa > Mollusca > Gastropoda > Stylommatophora > Arionidae > Ariolimax > Ariolimax columbianus. The sequence continues at coordinate 9,829,600 of JAVGWX010000010.1, forward strand.
ATGATGAATCAAGTGGGAGCATATAAACAAACAAGGGAAGTGAGGCAAGGCTGAGCTCCGTCCCCCGATATGTTCTCGGAAGTGATGGAAGTGACGAAGAAACCGGGATCTCCAAAATTCGGCGTCAAAGAGAATGGACTGAATTGAGACAAGTTAATACGTTTGAACACATACACATATCACGAGACGGAAATGCATTTACGAAATAAAATGCAGATTAGTACAAGTATGGACATGGCATAACCCAAAAAATGAAATGCACACCCAAATTGATTATATACTGGTCCAGAGGAGGTTTAGAACTAGCATCAACACCGACATAACGAGAAGTTTCCGCTGAACGGATATAGGAAGCAGCCAGGATCTTGTTATGATGACTCGCAAAGAGAGTCGCAAAGAAAGATGTGACCAGACTAAAATTTGACCTGGACAAACTAACAGACCAAACAATCATCAAAGTGTTTCAATCAAAGGTAGGAGGGAGATTTGTTCCACTGCTGGCTCTCAGAGAGGGACTGGATACCGATACAGTAACAGTCTCTTAACTCAGCATTTAAAGATACAGCAATAGAGATCAAAGGAAGGCACCAAACAAAAAAGAAGTCATGGGTGACCAAAGCAGTTCTAGACCATTGTGATAGACAAAGGTTACTGAAAAGCCAAAAACATCCACCTGATGAGGTCGGCGGATATAAAGAGGCAAAGAAAGCGATACAACAAAAGATGGGAGAGGCGAACGAAGCGTGGATATGTGAGCAATGTACAAACATCAAAGCGAGATTCAATAGAAATTACGCTTAAGGAGCATATACAATGGTCAAAGAACTAGTAACGTCAAGACAAGGAAGGAACTTTATGATTCAGGATAAAAGGGGCAAGCGCCTTATTGAGAAAAAGGACGTACTGGCACGATGGACAGACTAAGTGGTAACTGCATCGGTAACGAAATTGAGAAGAGGGAAGGCGGAGGGCGTAGACAATATACTAGCATAGCTCGTGCAGGCAGGTGGGGAGGTAGTTGTGGAAGGCATGAGCCACACCTACAACAAAATATGGGTGACAGGAAACTAGCCGGAATATGGACAAAAACAATGCTTATACCGTTACATAAGTCTTGAAATCTACAGATGTGCTCCAATTACAGAACAATAAGCCGCATCAGCCGCCCTAGAAAGGCCATGCTTAGATTAATCCTCCACCGATTGAAACCCCATGCAGAAAAAATCATTGCTAAAGAGCAAGCAGGGTTCAGACAGGAAAGGAGCACTACAGAACATCTTTTTAATTTAAGCCTGGCCGCCGAATACGGATGTGTTGGACCGAAAGGTGCAAACATCGCAGTCAAGCTGTAAACAAGCGACACAACGCATTCCGTTCTCTGGAGTACTTCCTACTTGCGAAGCGCTGTTCAGGTTTGGCAGCGAGAGATTGAGAACGAACGCAGAAGAAGAAAATGTAAGGCTGCTAAGCGAGAAATCTCTAGATCAGGAGCAAAAAACATTATCATGTGTTTGTTGATTTTAAGAAGGAGTTTGATAGGGTATAGTATACAGCGGTATGGGCGACCATGGGGATGTATCAAATCAACGGAAATATTATAAAGGTCCTTGAACATATGTATGACAAGCCGTCCAACGCAGTTCTTGTAAATGGGAGGCGAGGGGACTGGTTTCGCACATAAGTACACTCTCTACAACTGTTTTCAATGTATTCCTTCAGGGAATTATGAGTAATGCACTTGGAAGTCACGTTGGTACTGTCAAGATAGGGGGCCGAACTATTACCAACCTTCGTTTTGCATATGATATCCACGGGTTGGCCGGTTTAGAATCAGAACTCCAGGAATGGATCAAAAGGCTCGATGAAACATCAAAGTTAATGACCAACAACTTCGAGGGCTTCAACAGCAGAATACAAGCTAGTTTGCCAAGAACTCGAAGTGTTTGACTGTTTTAAATATATGGGTTCCATTGTCAGTGACGAAGGATCACAATGTGAGATGTTGGTCAGAATAGCACAGACAATAGCGGCGCTTACACGGCTTAACAAAATCTGGCAATATAAACGGTTAGCGTTATGCACGAAAATCAGATTAATGCCTACATTGGTCCTATCAATATTACTCTATGGGTGTAAGGCATGGACACTTACAGTTGATTTTCAGCGAGGGATACAGGCCTTGGAGAGGAGATGTTTCCGAAAACTTTTAACGTCCCGTAAAAAGATCGAATTACAAATGAAGAAATACGAGATAGAATTACGACAGCAACATGGCCTTTTGAAGACCTCTTAGCAACTATCGAAAGAAAGAAACTCCCTTGGTAAGGTCACATATCGAGATCAAATGGTCTTGCCAATACGATCCTGCAAGGAAAGATGTTCGGCAGACGACGAAGAGACCGGCCCAAAAAGAGGTGGGAGCACAACATAAACGAATGGTCCAATCTCCGACCAGAAGAGTTACAGGCAGCGGCTGCTGAAAAATAAATGGCGTGTGGGGTTGTGACGATGTCTTCATTTGAGCCCAACGATTTCACTGGTTTCGGGATGACCTGCACTGACCTGAGTACAATCAAAATTGGTCTTCCAGACCATGAAATGCATACTGTGCAACAAAACCTTGTCCCTCAAACTGAGAAATAGAGTCATAGGAGGCTACTTGGAACCAGTACTGACATATGGCAGTGAATCGTGGACAATAAGCAAGCAAGTGATTAGATCTTTGGAAGCATCGGAGATATGGTTTTACAGAAGAATGCTCTGGATGCCATGGACTGCAAAACAAAACTAATGATGCAGTACTCTGGAAAGCAAAAACACAAAGCCTTAATGCGAGAATCAGAACAGGGCAGTCATTTTGGGGGGCATGTTTTGAGAACAGGTAGCTTGGAGCGCGTCATGATAACCGAAAAGATAGCAGGAAATGGAGACATCTGAAAGCCGAGAGAGAAGATGCAGGACAGCCTTAGATAATGTTACGGGCGACCATCAACAAGAGAGTTAGTAAACGACACACTTGATAGAAACGGATGGCTGACCATGATCGACAACGGCAGGTCACCTGATTAGAATGACAAAGTAATGTTTGCCGTTGCTCTTTGATCTTATGTGAAGGTTTCATAAATGTTTACTGCGTCTCATGGACATCTTTCATTACGCAAGACATTTTAGAATCATTAAAATACATCGACGTGTTTGTGAACATTGTAAGGTCATTTCAAGTACAACACAACAGTAGTAAAGCACCGAGACCGTTCACTTGTGATGACGATTAAGAATGGCGTCGCATGTGTAGATGAGTCCTTAGATAAAGTGTTCAACAAATCCTGTTGTTTGTGTCTCAATTGATGATGTATGTAGCAATATGTATTACATGATGATGTTGCTAGTCTATCACGCTATCCTCTTTAGCCTCATCTATTCCATCATCTGCCGCCAGTGTGGTATGACTTACATTGGGGAAACTGGTATGGAACTACGGGAGCGTTTCCGCCAACAACTCAACGACATCCGCAACCGCACTGGTTCCCCAATTGCCAGCCACTTCAATGGTCCTGAGCACCGGGGTATGGCTGACGTCAGTGTCACTGGTCTAGTTTCGTGCTTCTCTGACGATCGTCATCGATTCGCCCTTGAGAACAGACTTATCTCGAGAATGGGCTGTCTCCGACCACATGGTATTAATATATTCCATACTTTTTCTTAAACCCTCACACTGGTTCCCATCTATTTGTCTTCCTTCCCCCCCCCCCCGCCTCCCCCATTCTTCAATCAGTTCGCTTCCCCCCTCTCTTATATCTATATCACGCCCTCTTGGCTTATATTGCCTTCTCATTGTTCTCCTATCTGGACCACTATTTGGCCACGCTTGGCTTATCAGGCATATTCCGCCACTTTTTGTTTGACCGCTCCCATTTCAGTTTCTATCGAGTACTGGGCACATCCGGTCGCTTAGACAGAAAGCGTCTCCTACCTGAAACAGATGAGTTGACCCTTTTTTTCTTATATGTTGATTTGTTAGTTCAGTGTTGTTGTCCCTGATGATGGCCTATTGGTCGTAACGTAGGTTTTGTTTGTGTTCTCGTCTCGGTGCGGTATCTGACCATACCCATTTTTAAATTTTGATTAAGCTCAACCTTAATCAACTTTTACTAGATTTTGTTCATGTTTTTTTCCCTCTTTAGCCAACTAATTCATTACGTTTGGAATGTTGTTCTTATTCTGTCTTCACCAGAAAGTGGTCTGCCAGTCTACAAGATGACCTATGCTCCGCTTAAGTGAGTAATAGGCAAGGGACAATCCAGTCGGTATAGACTGCCTATAAGAACGGAGGCACACAAAATAATGAAGTGTCATCATACAGAACAATGAAATATGTACTTTGTGATTTGATCTTGCATTCTGAACTCTTTGGCATCATATTGGACAGTATTCGCCCTACAAGTTCCCTTCCTTCCTTGTGTTAAATTTTCATAGTAACTGCAACAACAAAATGGCTAATGGAGTAGTCCATTGAGGAAAACAAATGCCGCTACAGCGTTCTTGTTGTGTCTTACAGAAAACCAAATCAGCACTTGTTTACTCATCCAATGGAAATGTATAATCAACATATGACGTTCTGTATAATTTAACATCTCATATCAGGCTGAAATGATCATTGTTTGTTTTACATGTTAATGATATCAATTGTTGTTGTTGTTTGTTGTTTAATGCCCATTATGAATAACTTTGCTCTTTTGGGCGCCATGAAAAGATCGTTAAGTGTCGGGTTGAGGCTCTGTCCCCACATCCCGAGAATGCTGCTGATGAAGGTGGACCGCGATTTTCAATGCGGTTGTGCTATGATTGGCTTCATCTGCGTAGCGCTCAATACTACGGGGAGCAGATCGATCCACATCTTGTCAGCCAGGCTGCCGTTAAACCAGTCTGTTTTAGGGGAATGTTACACCGAAGATAGATTGTGGTCTTCTTCAGTGTATTGTGCTTGACCCTGACGCTACATCCTGGTCAGTGTCTTGTGCCTTACTGGACTAGCGTCTCAGTTGCCCAATTCATGTGAATAATAAATGTTGATGTTAAACGTTAATGATATATATTGTTGTTGTTGTAAGAACGGATCCGTCAGCATCCGTGCTCTTCCCATTTGGCCCAATGCCACGTAATGGTATATGCATGTATTAATCAGCTGTTGTCTAGTTCCATAAAAAGTGTTTCGTGTATCTGACCACAGAGAACTAAGCGTTTTCTTAAAATCATTGAGCTCTGGCCACTCAAAGATATGGTGATCAACAGTTTCATATAGGTGTGTACACAGCTGGCACTCAAGAGTATGTTGTGGCTGGATTCTGTTCAGGTGTTTGTTTAGTGGAATGTGTTGGGTTCTCAGTCGGAAAATGATGCTCTGATCCCTTCTTGTGAGTTGATTTACACTGCCATTTGGACTGGGGCTTGACATATGTCTGTTTCCCATAACCCATCTGTTCAGCCAAGTTTATTTGTTTGTTATCGTATGAGCTATTTGGCTGTTTGTAAAGTTGTTGCCGTGTGTAACTGCTCTTGTATTTATCCCCCCTTTGATAGTTTGTCTGCCTTGTCATTGCCATGTGTGCTTGAGTGTCCATAGATCCAGTGACAAACTATTTTGACGGCACTGGAAGTGATAATGTGGTCAAAGTCTAGATATATTTGGATAAGGTCAGGTGTACAATGACCAACAACGTATAATGCTTGAAGAGCTGACAATGAATCTTTGAAAATAACAGTGTTTTGGGGCTTTGACGGAAAGGCATCACAAACTATCCTCAGATGGTACAAAGCGGCTTCAAGTGCATATGATTCATGTTTATAATGAATGTTCATGATAAATGTTCATGATAAATGTTCATGATAAATGTTCATGATAAAGGTTCATGATAAATGTGGAAGTTCCTTTGAATGTATCACCTTTTTAATGTTTTGGTTCAAGGTTACACAGCCACCGCTCAGCCGTGATGTAGACAATATTGCAATGGGTTATCATTGTAATTATTACCAGTTTATTGACTTGTGTTAGCTCTATGCGCGCTACGAGTAGATTCGAAAATATACAACGCGAAAAATAAACATGTGAAATAACTGTAGCAATATTAGCCTGCTGAGCTCTGAGTCTACCGCGGAGAAGTAACGTATATTGATCGTTGTACCAATACCACACACATACAATATGAACATTGTATTACTTATAGCACAAATATAGCTGATAACACAACATACATGACGAAGATTACAACTGAGATTCAGTCCCATTGCCTTTTTGTCAGCGATATGGTGTAAGCGTCTCACGTTATCATGCTGATTTAAAACAAGCAGCACATTTCAGTTGAATTGTAACTGTTATAAATGTCATGATAGTCAGACTGTCATGTCTTGACATCTACGGTCATGTCATTACTAAATGTATGTTTCTGCTTCGTGCCTAACGCTGGAGGGTAATATTTGTATAACTTAGAAACGCAAATGTGCAGGATCGAATAAGTCGTTGATCTATAAATCAAGATAACACTACATCAACGACAAGAATTTCATCGTTTAAGGTACTTTAAACAAGTTTTCAGATTCCATTCCCATTTTAAAGTGGATTGTGTTCAACAATTTTGACAATCAATTATTGATGTAATTATAACTTTTTGTGGCAAGCCATGAAAGATTGCGAGATAGTGTCGCTCAATACTCCTATATTTTGCATTCAGAATATCCATTAAAAAATATAATATATATATTAAACTGAATACAATTATTATAAAGTGTTAGTTTTCTGTTATATTATGCTAAAAATGAAATTATGTCTGGACAAGGTAATTACCGAAAGAGTAAAATCATTGATACAACATGAATCATCATTATAAAATGTCACGAATTGCTTTGTTGATGAACAATTATCTAGAACACTCCTGTGTTTTGAGCAATCTTGATATAATTTATTCGCACTTCAACATGAGATGCTATACCAGACCGATCTTATATAACTTTCTCTGCTGCATAGCCTATGGGAAAAGCGGAATAAAAGGATCGATTTCAATGTTTGCATGTTGGTACCAGAAACATTCTACCCTAACCGTAATAAAATGTTAAAGTGAATTCATGTCCCATGAACAAATCATGCAACAGAAGGACATGCCAGCTAGCCATACAGGGAGATAGGACTTCCCAAACTGAGGAAACGGCAAACATTTGAAGCTCAAATTAAAATTGACAAAAATGAACTGTAGCGATAAATGGCACATAAAAAACACCCAGAGTATGATATAGCGGCTACAAACTACTGCTTACAATGAAAAGATCAATTAATAATATTCAGAGTGCAAACCAGCCCTTGCAGACGCAGATACTACACGTTCAACAAATTTAAATTTGTTACACACAAGATGTCCTTACGTTGTTAACGGGCATGGAGTAAATATTGTCTATCGACTACATGAGACGAACGCATTTATTCCATAATTTTCTTCAACAATAATGAACAATAAACATGTTTGTGACGATAGAAACCCGAGGCAGCAACCAGACATATGGGAGAAATAGATGTGATTATATGAGAGAAAACGACGAAGATATATAGATAAATAGATATATATAGATAGTTGAAAAACCGTAACTGCAAGTGGTTGAGGGCAGGCTTCCTGTAATGTGGTAAGCTGTGGTGTTGGTTTAAATACTACACGTGTATCAAATATAGGAAATGATTGACTTACTCATGAATGTGTCTCTCCTTCGTATCTGCCAGGAGTAATAATTTGAGGACACCTGGTTTACCAGTTGTTTTATATTTTAAGTGATGTGTTCAAAGCAAGAGCAATCCCAGGTGTTTCAGAAATGGACGGCATTGGTTAATGACCAGATGGCATGTTAGAGGAGCCTGCTGTACACTGGTTACCATTTGACGTGGTGTTTACATCAATGAATGACATAACATTAAGACACATTGGCAGATGAAATGCTGAAAATGTCAAAATACGAACATACAGTTTGATAAACGTATTGTCATATTAAAGGTAAAGGTCGGTCCCATATCAAAAATTGCTGTCGGGAAAGAAAATAACTCTTCATGTACTAAGCCACATCTTATGTGAGATGGGGTGGCATGTCTCTTTCTTACTGGTTTTATCTGAATATTTTTGTTGTTTTTCTGTCAGTCCGTGAATTCGATCCTTGGAACGCTATAATCCCAGTCTAGCATGCCAGCTCACTGTCGACTATGCTACACGTTCCACAATTAAGGAACACTTAGATATGATCCAAAACAATATTAAACATAGGAGCAAGGAAGTGATGGTCATACTATATAAAGCATCAGTTAGACTTATACTGGAGTACTGTGTTCAGGCGTAGAGTCCTTATCAGAGAAGGGCTTTAAACATTCTGGAAAGGATACAAAGAAGAGCGACACAACTGATAGGGGGATTCCAGTATTACAGTTATGAGAAAAGGCTCAGAAAACCGGCTTACGATGTCTAGAGAAGAGAGGAATTCGAGGTGACTTAATACAGTTTTATAAGATAATCAACGGAAAGGATAAATTAAACTATAACTAGTTGTTGTTTTTGTTTTTTCAAAATACAACCGCCTACAAGAACAAGACGGCACATCTACCAATTAATTAGAGAGAGGTCCAGATTAGATATTAGAAATTATTTTTTTAGTCAGAGAGTGGTGAATGCTTGGAATACATTATCATGGGAAATAGTGTTGGCAGGATAAATTAATTAATTCAAGAATAGATTGGATGCACATAGTTGTTAGAAAAATGAAAGTTATAAGAAACTAGTTGTATACTGACTCTGCAGAGCCCTCTAAACCAGTGTAAAAACGATAAGTTAAGGTATAGTAGGATACGAACATGCTGTACATACACTGGAACGTAGTATAGTCAATGAACATGACAATCTGAAAAAATAAGTGCACTTCTGAAATTGTAGATATAAAAATCTACTTACAGTGTCGATAAATAATATATAAGTCGAGGAAATTTAATTCAAGTTTATAATAAAATCAACTGAAAGGATACATTAGACTACAAAATGTTTCTCAAAGTGCAGCGGGCTACAAGAATAAGAACGCACTTGTACACATTAATTTAAGAATGGTCTAGATTAGATATATAATATAATTGTTAGTCACAAAGTGGGGATTGTTTGAAAAGCATTGCCATAGAAAATAGTCGGGACTGGAAAAGTTAACAAGTTTAAAAATGAATGGGACGATCATAGGTGTTATTAGATAAAGTTGGGTAGAAGAATCTGGTTGTATACAGACTCTGTAAAGCCTTATAAACCAGTATAAAGAAGTTAAGGTACGTTTATACAAGCGGTTCTGTTTTATTGGGGGACAGTATTGATAAAATGCTGGTTATATTAGAGTGGCTCGATAGTTGTTACTTTCGCTGTGACCAAATCGTCTTGCAAGATTGCGTTGTGCTTGTGTTTACACGGATAAACACGGTGCGTATAACAATACAGGAACAAGTCTGACATGAATGTAAAATCGGTTAAAGTAAGAATTTGTATAATTGATTGATATCTCATATCATATCAAATTATTATCAAATTATGCCATTATAAATTAATATACATACATGGTGTGTTCAAAAAGTATCCGTCCTTCTTGCCGAAAAAAACACAATTACTGAACTGGAGGTGTCTTCTTCTTCTTCTTCGTTCGTTCTCAATCTCCAACTACCAAGCCCTGAAAAGGCTTAAATAGCAGAATGTAGTCCAGAGAACGGAATGCGTAGCTTGGCTACGATATTTGCACCTTCCGGTCCAACACACCCGACTTCAGCAAGCATTTTTTTAGTTGGCATTCCCTCTTCGATCCCTTCTCCTTAGCCACTCTGCCCTGCTGCAGCCTGTTATCCAGGATCACCGCGTGGAGGTGTAGAAGGGGCTTGGCAGCTATGGCTCGCTGGCCCTGACGCTAGCAGTCAGCTATGGGTCGCTGACCACTGCAGCTCATGCGCTGCTCAGCATTTTGATCCCGAACTGGAGGTTTGTAACCCGAACAGGATTGAAAGTACTCTCTGGGACTCCACAGACTCCTCCCAATGGGTAAGCTATTGTTGGAAGCATTTCAGGTAGGCTTTATTATGAACAGAGCACAGCTGGGTCATTGCATTCGTATAATGTCTTCTTGTTTCTCAAATCTGGTCCCTTTCAGGAGAATGTTCAGCGTAAGGAACATCAACAGATTGCAAGGAACCATGTCGGGAGAATATCGAGCCTGGAAAACCAGTGGAAAATTGTGGTTGGACAAGAAAACCTGAAGCAGATTCGAAGAATGGGCTGGTGTGTTGAAACGATTGACCCGCCAAGTTACCGTTTTCCACAGGTCTGGAAGTTTGCGTCTAACAGCACTACGAAGACGACGGATGACCTTCAGGTAGTACACATTGTTTGACCTTGTGGTGCACACATACATGGGTGTCAAAGATAAAGGTCAACATGACTGATAGTAGTGCGCAACTGCCTGGCTTGTGTCGGCCTCGGGAATGATGAAGGTCTCCACTGTTAAGACAGCGGCTTAGTTTTCTTCGTCGGTCCCAAGAACCCACGATTGATGCATCGCCAGTGATCAGTTCTCGGATCCGTCGTTTGCCTAGTCCAGCATGTCCTGTGTGATGTCCAGTCGAAGTTGCGTATTTAATATACACACATTATGAAGTCACTCTCCGCAGAGCCAAATATGTGGTAACAATGTAATGTACATAACCAATGCTTATTCCCATCTCATTCACAAGTTTTCGATTGGTGGAAAGACTGTTCTGTAAGGTCAAGGTTCGTACTTCATCATTTTGGATGATTAAGGACCTACCGGAATGTGTTCCGCTCTATACCGATGTGCGGCCATCCATGAAGCGATTGTACCACACCTACATTTTTATTAAGTTGATGTATTGTCATCGAAAGCCTTTTGAATCTCCCGAAGAATGGTCACATGGATCTCACCTAACTGTTAAAAACATTCGATGCAACACCGCTTCTCAAATCTTTCCTTCATTTCATGATGTATGAAAATCCGACTGCATTCACTGCATTCACTGCATTCACTGCATTCACTGCATTCAACACTGAGAGGATGCCTGCCAGTGACTGACGCAATATGTTGGCTGGACAAAATTCACTCACGTATATGACGGTCCCGTTGGCTTTCTTTCGGATGGACTGCACCCGCGCTTCATTTGTTTACACGAAATAAATTAAAGTGGGATACTTTTTCAACACACCTCGGTTATATATGTGTGGGTGTGTGTGTATATATATATATATATATATATCTGTGGGTGTGTGTTTGTGTAACATATATACACATAGACAGGACAGTTCTTAAGTAACAGAACATTTATTATAAAGCGCGTGGAAGAGTATATACAACGGAAACTTATTTCCAGGCACAAAATCGTTCCTTAACATTACTCCATGCAGAGATTGGGACAGTCGCGCATGCGCATGCGTAATATACCGTACAACTTGGTCGTCTACTGTCGACTTGCACCCTGGGAGAACAAGAATGCTTAAGACATTGTTTGTGGTCAGATGTGAAAGCGTCTTAAATTATAAAAGATTAAAGGTTCACTATGCAGACAGTTGAGTCTGACAAAATCGTATGGATTGGTAGAAAGATTTAATTGAAGAAAATATGACCATCAACCATGGCAAGTGAAATAGTAAAACAGCGTATCTGTCTCGCCCCAAGCTACTACGCGCAGTCACACTATGTCCCGACCACATCCTGATATTGTATGTCGCACATTGGCTCTCTTGCCCTCTACTCTGCCCTCCAAAATAATTTCCAGCAGACTGTCATGGCCTTGACATGACTAAACTATTTCATTTTTCTACTTTTAATTTCCTACTCAAGTATCTGTTCCATTTGGAATTGTTCCAGAATCGCACTACTGGTTTTCGTATCTTTCTAAAACTCGTTCACGTCTTCTGAATAATCACATTTTACGTTTCTTCATTTCTTTTGTCAGGGTCCAGGTTTCTTATCCATACAAGGAAACGGAATACACATATCACTTAATGATTCTAATTTTTTTAAGATCCTAGATATCTGCATCGACAGAAGTGTATCTCTCATGCTATTAAATGTATTTTTAGTCATTGCAATTTTTTTAATGATGTCACTTCCGTATTTTAATCTGAAATCTGAAATGATTTGGCCAAAGTATGACACTTGTTCCAGACTTTTTCCATTTATGTTGATAATATATATATATTTACATATCTTACTCATCGGCAGATGCGACTGGCTTACATCAGTTAATTAACAAAGCATTCTTGTTGACATTTACCACTGTTATTGCATCTGTTAATTAACAAAACTTACATGTCGGTAGATGCTACTGAGCTTACGTTAGATAATTAACAAAGTTCACTTGAAGACATATGGCACTGTGCTTACATATGTTAATTAGCAGATTTTACTTTTCGACAAATGACATTTTGGTTATATCAGTTAAAAAACAACGATTAATTGTCGGCAGATGACAATGTGCTTAATTAACAAAGCTTACTTGTCGACAAATGACACGATGATTACATCAGTTAACTAACAAAGCATAAGAACCGATAGTTGCCACTGTGCTTCTTAAATCATATAATCAACAAGACCTTTCTGTCGACATTTGTCACTGTCCTGACAACAGTTTAATAAAGAAGCAAAAAAAAACTTGTCGACAGATGCCATTGTGCTTAACTAAGATGAATAAATATGCTTACCTATTGCCAAATGATACGGTACATACATCAATTCATTAACAACGCTTTATTTTTCGAGACATGTGACTGTGACTACATATGTTAATTAACAAAAAGTACATGTCGGTAAATGTCACCTTGCTTACTTGAGGACGTGTAACACTGTGCTTACATCAATTAATCTGCAGATATTACGTTTCGACAGATGGCACTGTGCTCACATCAGTTAAATAACAAAGATGACTTGTCCGCAGATGACACTGTGCTTACATCAGTTAATCAACAAAGATTACGTGTCTGTAGATGGTTTTGCGCTTACAACAATTAATGAAGCTGAAGGCCTGCATCGTTGAATGAACTTTATTTTCAGACAATATAAAGTTGTGATTCCAGGAGTCTGTGAACATTTTTAATAATACTGCTGTCATATGAAATCGTTCCAATCTTTCAGTGAATGAACCAAAAATATTTCGCTCCTCAGCAGAAATTGGAACATCGCCCAACAACATTTAATGTACAAGGTTTACCGAAACTAGTTGACAGAAGAGACATTGCATGCTGCAATCATTGAGTACGATAGACATACAAATGTTGACAGATGGATAAAGATTTACGAATCTCGTTGACAGAAAATAAAAAGTATTACATCTTAATAGTTTAAAAATAGACGTAACCAATATTTCATAAGTCAAACTTTTTTACCTTAATTCTTGTATTCGAACAATTATCGTTACATCAGTTAAATAAGAAAGCTTACTTGGAGAGCCATGTTTTCCCTATTAGATCAAACGCTGATTTGGTGGTTGTAAGCCAGTGATGTTGAAAGAGTTACGGTACATCAGATATATATCTGACAAGTGATATTTGCAAATCAGTAAAGCTAAATTGTATGCCCAGTAGCAGTTGATCAGGTTGTAAATCTTTGAGATGAATCAACTTATTTTCTATCTTGCCATGTTCTCATCACAGAAGGTAGTTCTTACACTATTTCTAATATTATCCTTTCTCATTTTATCAGTTCTGCTGACGTATGTAGCTTAACTCAGAATTATCGAACGTTCTAATGTTCTTTTCTTCTTATTTGGATGAGAACCGAGTTTGTCACTGGCAGCAAATTGTGTGCATCAGCAAGGTTTAAGCGTGACAATATGGATGCTAAGTAGCTAAGAGTCATTTTAAATGTTTGATTTAGATTTAAGTAGATCTATATTTTGTCTGGCTTGAAACAATGAGTGACACACATGTGTGCATCATCAGTGATTCAATAAGAATTATCAGGAAGGTGGCAACAGGTTCACGCGCTCCAGTGGTTGGAATCGGTAGAGCGGTCACGTTTGCAGACGGTCACCTTTATACTCGTTCCAGGACACACAGGTGCCGAAGGAAATGAGAGAGCTGATAGGTTAACGAGTACAGCTATAGTGGAGCGCGGGAGATCAATGGACCGAGCCGATATCCAAAACGCCGTTAGTGAAATTGACTGGAAGGAAGATTCATACATTGATCGAGAATCGACGTGATGCGCGACTAGTTGAATTGGGTAACAAATGAAGGAAGTGGAGGTAGCAACACCACACGGGGTAGCGAGCAAGGAACACCACACGGGGTGGCGAGCAAGGAACACCACACGGGGTGGCGAGCAAGGAACACCACACGGGGTGGCGAGCAAGGAATACCACACGGGGTGGCGAGCAAGGAACACCACACGGGGTGGCGAGCAAGGAACACCACACGGGGCGGCGAGGAAGGAACACCACACGGGGTGGCGAGCAAGGAACACCACACGGGGTGGCGAGCAAGGAACTCCACACGGGGATCCATAGACGCCTGGTTAACCAGCACAGGACCAAAACGGTCAGTCATCACGTGCTGGTAGACAATCAGAATGAGATCTGAGAGCGTATAGACTTGTCCCGAGTGCAATGAAGATGATTCGACGACTTACTAACTAACGTTATCTATATTTAGAAAAGGAAAAGGGAGTGCCAGAATTGTTAGATCAATGGTAACAACATTTATTGGGGTATGAAATCTGACACTGATATGTGAACATACACTGTTTATAACTAGTGAGCGATTATACTTATGTTTGAGCCTTTAGGTAGGGGCATCAGTTGAGGATAATTTAATCCAGAGAATTGTTCATATCAAGCATTAAATATGATATGGTATTTCTCCCTGGTTCTAGAGATCTATGATAGTGATAATATTTATGATAAGTGGGTTGTGTTCTGCTAATGTTGATAGTGTCCATCTCTAAAGTCGTGACGTTTATAAAATATATTTCCCAGACAGTATTCAGTAACTTCCTATGATCGGACATTCTATCGTTGTCCTCGTATTTAAAGTTTCGATCGTCTTTAAGAATAGTTATTTTAATGAGCTCGGTTTTATCTTCCTGTTTTCACGTCCATGCATGTTAGCACCGAACAAGACACGCCAGTCAACTTGCAATATCTGCAATGATAAAGGCTGAAGCGTAACGTTAGGTTGCAAAGAAAACTGGTTAAACAATCATTTGAATTTATTTTCTGTTTCAGATGTTCTCTATTAGTGAAGCATTGGGTAACGACTACAGGTGAACCTTTTATATCGAGCTCGTATTGAAATACTTGCATTAGTAGTTTCTCAGTAACTGATTTCACATGAGGATTTTGCTAGCCCCATGCAAATCTTCTTTAATTGATTCACTTTTTTACTGTAACTGAAATTTAGGTTCCAAAATACAACTAACAATTATGAGTTTGTTACCCCCGTTTGCACAAATAATTTACGACATGTTTAGATTTGCAGACGTCCTATATTCGTTTCAACCCTGCACAACTCGGTTGACAACCATATATTGTCTCCTTTTGCAACATGTGTTGGAATGTTACAGTGACTCTATGCTGTCTGGACATGTTTGGAATGTTGCAGTGACTCTATGCTGTCTGAATGTTTGTTTGGAATTTTACAGTGACTCTATGCTGTCTGAACATGTTTGGAATGTTACAGTGACACTATGCTGTCTGAACATGTTTGTTTGGAATGTTACAGTGACTCTATGCTGTCTGAACATGTTTGGTATGTTACAGTGACACTATGCTGTCTGAATGTTTGTTTGGAATGTTACAGTGACTCTATGCTGTCTGAACATGTTTGGAATGTTACAGTGACTCTATGCTGTCTGAACATGTTTGGAATGTTACAGTGACTCTAAGCTGTCTGAGCATGTGTTGAAATGTTACAGTGAAATGTTACACAGGTTCTTGACGCTTGTCCAGCAGCTAATATGGCACTACTCGCTATAATCACAATGCAGAAGATGAATAAAGAAAATGAGGAAAAAAAAACTTAAAATCTAGAGCAGGTTCCCAGAAAACAAAACGAACAACAACTATAACAATAAACATGTTCGTGATAATGAAAGAAACAAAAATAACAACACAACTTCTTGGTTGAGCAAGGATTTCTGTCGGGATGCAACAATCAATACATTATCAGAAAAGATTAAATTAATGTGATGTCTGTGAAAAGTGTTGTGTTCCACATTGCCAGACTGGAAATCAAATGAATATATATTCAAATATATTACCTGGAAACGATTTGGATGTCCGTATCTTGTCCATATTAAATATAGAAGAACTATTGGTCCCCATACAGAAACATGGACTACAATAGACGTCGTATTTTATGTGTTGTTTATGTGGTTGTAAATATAAAGGGGTTGCTAGTCCCATGTACAACCCACTTTATTGGCCTGACAGTGCATATTTTGAACAACTTATTTAACTTGCTTTATACAGTCGATGTGCGGCCAACTTTCAAACGATTGGACCACTCAATGAAAGACTGATGAATCTTCTGAATGGTTTCCACTTGGGAACCGCCTATCTTTTGGCCAAACTTAATGTAACACCACTGCCTAATTCTTTCCGTCGTTTCGCGGTGAATAAACGCCCGTCGGATGCACACTTTACTCAACCCTGAAAGCTCGCTTCCATCGACAGATATGATATGCGAAAGAGAAAAAATGCACTCATTCTCACGAAGGTCCCCTATACCTCCATGCTGAAGGACAACACCCAGTCGTTTGCCACATGAATATTAAGATATAAAGCGTAATAAGTTAGAACAAGTTTGTCACATTATATAAATTAAGATGAATAGAGTGGTCAGTTAGAGCAAGTGTGTCTCACATTATATAAATTAATATGAATAGAGTGGTCAGTTAGAGCAAGTGTAACACATTTTTATATTAAGATGGAAAGGGTGTTACGTTAGAGCAAGTGTATCACAAGTGGTGGAATAGTTGAATGAATTCCGTGTTCAGGACACAATTTGGTATAAGCGTATCACATCATTTTGCTGATTGGACACACGCAGGTCCTGTCTATTGAACTTTAACTCTTCTAAATACCATGATTTTCAACAGTGACATGTGTGTATATCGATTATGTGATTATTAGTAAATCGGCGTCGGTGGATCAAGTGTGTCTCTGACTCTATCAGAAAGTTAAACCTAACGACAGTAGAAGCTTCGCACTTGACAATAACAAGAAATCACCCATCTCGCCTCTCTGGGACTCCACATGACAAGAGCAGTAGGACAGAAGAAGAAAAAGTATACTAAATCGAAGTGTCTGCTTTGTGTCTATCGCCCGAGGTTGAACTTGGCTAACCTAAAAGTACTAATGTGTCGGATCGTGAACGTCACTGATCTATATATCAGGATGACACTACACCACAGAAAAGAATATGTCATCATTTCAAATACGCGAAACAGATTGCTGCAGCCTCATTTTAACATGGATTGTGGTAGATACATTTAACAATCATTTATTTATGTAATTATAACTATTGTGACCTACAATCAGTGAAGGAGAGATAGTCTCGTTTGGTACACCAATTTATTTGAGTAGTTGCGGGATTTTTGAAATTCAGAATATCAATTTTAATATATAATATACATTAAAGAATATTTAATTGTGATAATGTGTTACCTGTTATTTGTTCGTAAACATAAAAGGGTAATGAGAGTGAAACAGTAACGCTGATGGTGTAATAGGAATCCTCATTAGAGCCTGTCACACATCGTTATCTTTAGAATCAATTCTTCAAACCATCCACGTTTTGTGAGAAGTGCGGACAACATTTCTTTCCAAATCAACATGATATATCATACCAGATCGTTTTTCTTTGACTTTTTCAGGTGCACACCCTCAGGGAAATGCCGAATAAAAGGATCGATTACAATTTTTACATGTCGATACCGAGAACATGAAACCCTGAGTGTGGCAGAACGCTACAGTGGAGTCCTGCCGAATTAAAGAACCCTGCAAATTACTAGCCATTTTAGTCACATCCATCTCTAAATTCTAAAATAGGCATGTTTTAGCTAACCAAACACGCAGGAGTGCATCACAATCTGCAGAAACAGAAAACATCAGAAGAACAAATGAAGACAAAAAAGAAACCGCACTGATAAGGACACATCAAATCCTCGAACTCTGATTTAACGGATGCATACTTCGCCTTGCAATGAAAGATCAATTGACAATATGCAGACTGCAAATATGCCCTTGCAGATGCAGATACCAAACGTTCAACACACTCACAATGTGATACACAGACATGTGCCCGTCCTTGTACCATTATGAGAACGGGCAAGCAGTAAATAGTCACTCCATGAAAGAAGCACATTGATACCGTGGTCTAATTCAACATTGATGAAAGATAAACACTGACGTGTCGTTAGGATAAACTAGGTATAAACACTGACGTGTCGCTAGGACACACTAGGCAGACCTTCAGACGTATGGCAGAAATCGATGTGATTATTGGAGAGGAAACAACAAAGATGAATAAAACACACATCATAACGTTCTAAGAGTTCAGAATTCAGTAATTGCACTCTGATGACGTATTCGTCACGAGTTGCTCTTCAGAACTAATTACTGTCACTAATTACTAATAAGAAAGACGTTATATTGGATATTGTCCCAGTTCCCCGAATTCACGACACGAGTCCTGCTCAAAAACATCCACCAAAAGACCTAGCAGATCCTTTGTAAGAGAAAGCACCTTGAAGAGGAAAGTGGTCTTCAAAAACCGGGAAGGAAACGGATCTCCGACCTCTATGGTTACAATAAAGACGTTTAGAAGATATGTAGAAGCATTTCTCAGAATAGACGGATTTTGAAGGATAGTTTATTGGCCCATTCTTCTCACTGTGTTACAGAAAACGGGCAGAAACACGTTTACAAACATTTGTTATCAATTGGCGTGGTGCTTGCATAAATAAATGAACCTTGACTTTACGGCACTGGTTGATAGACGAAAGTGGGAATACATCATAATATGAGCAAATACATCGGGTGACACAAAACGCAGACTTTATAGAAGTCAATCATCAAAATGTACTTGTACTTAGACGGGTTCACAAATGAGACGTTGCCTGTAGTGGTCAATGAACATAAATTACATAAACGGTTTTGATTCTTTACGAACAAAGTACATACCATCTGTTGGTTAGATAAGGACTGCATCCTTGTTTTTACTTTTGCTGTGGCGATGTTCTTTTGTAATATGTTGTTGGTCGTGTGTATACACGAACTAACGTGTACTAAACATCAGTGAATGAACACGATTGTCATAAATGATGGACATATCACACAGTGAGTGTGGCAGTAAATGAGCATGACTGACATAAATGGTTGACATCAAAACAGATAGTGAGCAAGATTTGCAGAAACTGATTGGCAGACGGAGCTGATATAACATCAATCAATTAAAACAGTGAATACAAACAAGTCGAAAGATGACAAGGTTCTTAAATCTACTAATTAATCTACTGTTCTTAAATCGGTTGAATAACACAGCGTACATGGTCTGATTGACATCTGATACGGTTCTTAAATCGGATAAATAACACAGCGTACATGGTCTGATTGACATATGATACGGTTCTTAAACCGGTTAAATAACACAGCTTACAGGGTCTGGTCTACAGATGTCATGGTTCATAAACCGTTAAATAATGCAACTTACAGGGTGTCGTCGAGAGGTGACATTGTACTTTAAACAGTTCAAGTCCCATAGCAGAAACTTCAGTTAATTAACACAACTTACAAAAAACGTTTTAACATTTGGACAATGCTTATATAAGTTAGTAATACAACTTACACAAAGTATTTAACTTATTTTCTTGTTCTTTTAATTCTTCTTCTTCTTCTTCTTCTTCTTCTTCTTCTATTTCGTTAGTTCGTTTTCAAACTCCTGCTACCAATCCCTGAATACGGTGTTGCAAGTAGCAATATGTAGCCCAGAGAACGAAATGTGTTGTGTCATAGTGTACCAGAGTTACAAGGGTCCAACAAGTCAGCACCAGCGAAGCCCTGAAAATACTGTTCGTGGTACCCAAACATAATTTGAAAACCCTGTCCGAGAAGTTCAGTTCCTTGAACGGGTCATTGTCCTTAACTCTCAAACAATGCAGTTTACAACTATCCAGTCAAAATGGTTCTTTCCAAAGATTTTAGTTGGGACTTCCATGACCTATAGGTCGTCCATTAGATCGAAAAACAAGGCAGGGGGTCTAATAGTGAACGTGTGCTGGAATTAGACCCACGGAAGACAGGTCAGTTTGTTAACCTCTTAATGAAAGAGCGCTACGGTAATCTTGACTTAACCCTGCAGAAATCGCAGGTTCCAGACACTTGGTCATTGACAAACAAAAAGCCCTCTATTGATTCGTCCGGTCTAATAGTGAACGGGTGCTGGTAATAGACCCTCGGATGACAGGTCGGTTTTACCCTACTAATGACAGGTAGTTGCTACGGTAATCCTGCTCAATTCGAGAGGAGCAGCAGAAAGAGGCCTCTGCCGTCCGCCGATCAAAGCGGACGGGTAGCTGCTCGATATTCACCCCATACGGCGATGAGGTGCGAAACCACCAACAGAAGACTTAGTTCTTGGTCGGGGTGTCGAAAACAGTAGAGCAGCCACCTCACTGTGAACTGTCGAGACTCAACCCATGACCATGATATATGTCCGCAAACCAGACGAACAACATCTCCGTGACATTACCAGGCTTGTCCCTTGGTTAAATGCACTCCTGCCTCAATCTCTACCCCTGTATGCTATCAGCCATACCAATGGACGCAGAAGAGATGCAGACTAGTGGACATTGCACATCTGCCCTATTGTGTCAACCTCCCAGGTGGCGGGGAATGCTAGGCGTACCATCACTGCAGAGAAGCCGAGAAAATAAAGGGAGCAAAGAGATACCCAAATCACATGCATATGCTACGTTTCTGGCAGGACGTGACGATCCTGGGATACAGACACACTGGACTGCCTCTCTTCCGGGTTAGTACACCAGTACATAGTCCATATCATATCTCATATATCATCACCGCACCCTATATACACGAGTAGTGAAAACTCGTTAGTCCTATAAGACAACTTCCATAAGAGAGACAACTCTGATCACAAACAACTGATGCCTTGCAGATAGGCTGGGGACAGCCAAAGGCTAAGGAGGGCATCCCTACAGAAACGCCTGTTGAAATCGGTTGCACTGGGCCACAGGCTTAACGAAACAGTGCAACGTAAATCGCAGTATGATGACAGTACAACCGATCAGAAAAAAGTATGGCGCTCATCCTGTGGAGTCCCGCCAGGCAGCGAGAGTGCCGGGCCTCACGCCTCAAAGGGGCCCACCTTTTGATACAAGCGAAAAAAGGAGTGCAAAGGACAGCTAGCCAGTGTACAAATGACTAATGGATACAGCAATGTGAAAATTCAAAACAACAACAAAAATTCCAAAAAAAAACCAAAAAAAACTTTAACCGGCGGCTCGACTTGATTGCCTCGGATTTTTTCCCCATTTGAGCTCGGTCACTCTCGGCAGATGTGTACCCCAGAAAATACAGAAAATGCCTTCACTAATGGCGACATAAGAGGAATGTGTGAAGGGATATTCAAACTATACGTTTGCTGTCCTATTGCAAAAATTCTACTTAAAATCACGATGCAAGAAAGAATTAAAGGAAAGATTAACTAAGAAGTCAGTGATGTGCAGTTTGGTTTCAGGCAGAATAGCGCGACAAAGAAGGGATATTCGGAATACGAATATTTGTGGATGAATACATTGGATCGCAAAATGGCCTAGATGCTTGCTTCATTGATTGCACTAGTTGATTTTAGTGTGTGAGGCATGACCAGCTAATCAAATGCATGGAAGATATCAATCTGAATGGTATGGATATCAAAATCATCACAAACTTGTATTAAGATCAACAAGTATAATTGGGAACTAGAGATGAGATGTCACCAAGTTACACACGTAAACAAAGCGGTTAGACAAGGGTATATACTATCCTCGGATCTGTTTAATATATACACAGACAACTTGTTCAGTGAATTAGAACAAAACGATCGAATATAGGAAGACGAAATATCAATAATATCAGATTTGCGTATGATACAGTATTAATAGCAGATAATCCAGTATATCTGCACAACCTGATGATACAATAAACAGCAAGAGCCAGCAATGTGGACTGGAAATTAACATAAAAACCACTAAAGTTCAATTTTTCACCTAAAGGAAAGAAATTGCACAAGTTGGCATCCTTATCAATGAAGAAAGTCGTGAACAAGTGTCAAGCTATTAATACCTTGGCCAGATACTACGGAGGTTGGCACACGCATGACCTTCGTGACCTTCTTTAGAATATGTCAGGCTTGTCGACTGATCTGACTATGGAGGGTTGAGTATGGGGCGATTCATTCTATCATGGACAAACTATATGTTAAACAAGCAATAAAAAACAACACCTTCACGACATGGTAGAAAGCCAGCGATTGTGAGTAATATAGTAACTATACCAGTAAAGCAAAGGCGTCTCTGCTAGAAAGAGAACTAAGATCAACATTGAACAGATTGGGGTCTACATGACGATGCTTTTAGCTATACGAATCATTGATATGGTTGCTTCAGATCTAGTGTAGTTATGTCTTTGCTTCACTTGAACCATTCTGTTTCAGATCTAATGTAGTCTAATGTAGTTATGTCTTTGCTTGACTTGAACCATTCTGTTTCAGATCTAATGTAGTTATGTCTTTGCTTCACTTGAACCATTCTGTTTCAGATCTAATGTAGTTATGTCTTTGCTTCACTTGAACCATTCTGCTATAGATCTGCTGTAGGTATGTCTTTGCTTCACTTGAACCATTCTGCTATAGATCTGGTGTAGTTATGTCTTTGCTTGACTTGAACCATTCTGTTTCAGATCTAATGTAGTTATGTCTTTGCTTCACTTGAACCATTCTGCTATAGATCTGCTGTAGGTATGTCTTTGCTTCACTTGAACCATTCTGCTATAGATCTGGTGTAGTTATGTCTTTGCTTCACTTAAACCATTCTGCTGCAAATCTGGTGTAGTTGTGTCTTTGTTTTACTTGAAAAATTATGATGACACTTACGTGTTTATGACGGAATTTGTATTTTGTTTTTTTTAGTTTTATAGCAGCGCCCCCTCTCTCCGATTCATTCAAAAGCATATGTATTTCTCCGTTTCAGTTGGGGGACAATCTTTGGCATAGACGGCTATATGTGAATTAGATGTAACAATAACAATGTTTGTGGAATCGCAAACGATCCTGTTTTCCCCATCTTCAAGTAGAAGTGAGTCAAGCAAATGTCTCTCAAGACGAATAACAACGAATTATATGTCAATTTTAAAATGTAATATGTTTTGTTGTGAATTTGTCTGTTTCCTTTTCATTTTTGTGAGGATTATTTTTTAACGACAGATCAAAAAATGTCGAAAAATCAAGATTTACTCTTTTCTACATGTCTGGAGAGTAAGACAAAATCATCTCAGAGTGAAGGAAATGTTCCCAACCACCTCACAGTACATGATATAAAACTTGCAAGTACATAATACACAACTTCATGATAAACCACCTCACAGTCCATTATACACTACCTCACAGTACATGATACACCACCTCACAGTACATGATATAACACATCATAATACATGATACACCACCTCACAATACATGATACACCACCTCGCAGTACATGATACACGACTTCACAATACATGATACACCACCTCGCACTACATGATACACGACTTCACAATGAATGATACAAAACTTGGCAGTACATGATACACGACTTCACAATACATGATACAGGACTTCACAATACATGATACAAAACTTGACAGTACATGATACACGACTTCACAATACATGATACACGACTTCACAATTCATGATACAAAACTTAACAGTACATGATACACCACCTCAACGTGCATGATACACCACCTCACAGTACATGATACAATACATCACAATACTTGATACACCACCTCACAATACATGATACAACACTTCCCAGTACATGGATTTCGGCATTTCACCAATCATACATACTAATATCTTGGCAAATTCTTAATCATCATCAGGTGCCCTGTCGGTTGGCTTTAGCGATCATGGACTTCCATCCATTTCTATCATTGCGCTGTTTGCCAAATGAGTTGTAGGTTGTCGCCCATGCCGTTCTATCAGACTGCCCAGCTTCTTCTCTCTCGGCCTTCCTCTGTCTCTCTTTCCTGTTATCTTTCCCGTTGTCACGTCGTCTCGTCAAACAACATGCCCAAAAAAGGATGACTTGCTTGTTTTGATTCTTGCAATTCGTTGTCTTTGTGTTTGTGTCTCCTCGAGTACTGTATCCTTAGTCTTCTCTGCAGTCAATGGGAACCACAGCATTCTTCTGTAAAACCACATCTCGGTTGCTTCCAAAGATCTAAGCGGTTGCTTGCTAATTGTCCATAATTCACTGCCATATGTCAGTACTGGTTCCACGTAGAATCCAAGGACTCTCTTTCTCAGTTCCAGTGACAAGGTTTTTTTGCACAATATTTCTTTCATGGTCTGGAAGACCGATTTTGCTTCGGCTATTCTGCATTACATTATGTAATTGCATCTTCTTTTTGATGTTATATATGTACCCAAGTATTTTTTTTTTTTTTTTTTTTTTCTTTGGCGTTCGCCTTATTTTTCTAATCCCCAAGGCGGTGTACGTTGCACTGTGTTTTTATTTTCCGCCTGTCGACCCAGTGCATCCGACTTCAGCATACATTTTATGTAAGGGTCTGCTTCCTCCTGCATTTTCTAAGGGTTTGCTTCCCCGGGGTAACCGCCAGTGCTGTGATGGGGATCGAACCAAGCACCTTGGGGTTGTGAGCCGTGCCCCTTAACCACTAGGCCACGCCATCCCCTACCCAGGTATTTAAACGTGTTAACTTGTCTTAATTCGGTCCCCTTCGCTTTGACGAAACATTTTGGAGAGTCCGGTTTCTTCGATACTACCATCACTTAATTTTTTTTCATTTAAACTGAGGTTTTCACTTCACTGAACTACCATGTCTACCATTTCCTGCAAGCCGGTTTTATTCTGGGCTATCAATACATTACCATCAGCATATCGTAGGTTATATATGTTCTGTCCGCCAATTGATACTCCTGGCATTGTCTGTATGCCTCTCAAGATAAACTCGCTGTACAGAGAGAACAGGTTGGGAGAAAAGCACAACCTTGCCTCACTCCCCATTTTATCTGTATGTAATATCCCCTTGATTGTTCATTCTTATTGCAGTCGTCTGTCCCCAATGAATATTTTGAATGATCCTGAGGTCCTTGCCATCAATATGTATTCATTTCAGCACTTAGATGAGCTCTATATATTTTACCTTTAACAGAATATATGAAACGCAGATATACGTTGACGTTCATCTCAATGGCTCTCTCAATTATCGTTCTTTGAAAATATATGACGTTCTTTGTGCACTTGGCTTGTTTGATAGTAAGGAATAAAAAGACGTCTGCGCCAGACTGGCTGCGCTCTCTACTCGCTCCAGTGTTTGTGTCGTTTTCTTAAGTTTTCTAATTCCTGTTCGGATTATAATTCACATCTCCTTCACCAGGTAGTATCACAGACTTTATTATGTTTAATTCATGTGCTTTCGCTCGGTTATTCTGTTGTTATGCTGCATTTTGCTGCGGCTGTGTCTGGCTTGAACGGTGAGAAAACAAGTCTAATATGGCGTTCAACGTTCCGCTTGACTGCACCACAGAATTCAGCCCAGGTTGTAACTACTCAAGGGCCTTCGTAAATGGACTGAAGCCACCTACCTCCTGGTCCCTTACACCGGAGGTTACACCATACCTCTCTCAACCTCTCATTCACAGCACAACAAGTGTCCAACGGACACAATCCAGAAACCACGGTGACGGATCGCGAAGAAATAGGGAATCAGACACGGACAGACAAGGAAAGTCGACACAAACACTGGTTCAATACACACTCCTCACAGTCCTCATCCTGGGCCTGTGGAGTACTGGACTCCACCTGGATAGTCTGTAGGGATTTCCGTCGACACACTACGCACGAACAATCCAAAGTAGTTGAACATGATAGTGGTCGATCGTCGGAACTGCCTTTGACGCTTTAGCTAACATTATTATTATTCCAAAAACCAGCAGCTCTTATCACTAATGTCTGGTCTTATTCTACTTCTCACTATTCTTATGATGATTCGCAATAGTTTCTTAGTCGAGTGGCTCATCAAGAAAATATATAGCAGAACGAAAGGAAAACTTCGACTAAATCACTATACCATTACATGTTCATCACAAAAGATCGAGTTTCCCTGACATGTAAGGATGTTGTAGTTCAAAGCTGTCCGTGATGTTTTGAATTAAGTCTTGACGTTACTGTAGTAGTGGGATAAAACAATTTACATATCAAAACAAAAACATGATATACGACATCTATTAAATGCTTTAAGTATGAGTTGGCAGACATTGCCCAGAGAGTGACCAGTTGTGATAAAAGTAGACCAAACAAGAAATGGACAATATGAATACACATACAAAAGTATTTAAAGCATATGAAACAATAGGTATATATAAATTAACACCCAGATACACATAGACTATCACATTTACATACATGCATACCTACATACATAAATACATACATACATACATTCATGCATGCATGCATGCATACACACATACATACGTACGTACATACATACATACATGCATACATTCAATCATACATACATACACGCATACATACATACATACATACATACATACATACATACATACATACATTCATACATACATACATACATACATACATACATGCATACATACATACATACATACATACATATATACATACATACAATCATACATATATAGATACATACATGCATACATACATACATACATACATGCATACGTACATGCGTACATCAATACATACATACATGCATGCATACATACATTCATACATATATACATACATACATACATACATACATACATTCATACATACATACATACATACATACATACATACATACATACATACATACATACATACATACATACATACATACATACTTACATTCACACAAACATACACACGAGCACACACACACGCTCAAGAAACAGTAATTAATTAACATCAATGTTCTGAATATGATTTTTTCACAGTGCAAACCAAGAATTTGGTTTCATTGTTTTTTTCTCGTCTAATTTCTGTCTTACTACTATTACTTTTTAACTAATTAGAAAACTAACAATTATTTGAATTGCAGCAATACCAAATGAATGTTTCTTTCTCAAACACAATTCTATTTTAACAATAATCAAAATCATATGAATCGTATTTTATGTCCATCAATAGGTTCGTGCAAGAAGCCCGGTCCTACTCTTGTACTAAATTGCTAACAGGTCATATCACTTAGGTCAGTCCTCTCTAATGTCCCTACTACTTTAGCACAGCCTTATCTCAACAGAGTTGACACAACCTAACTAGCTAGCTACATATCTGGCTCTTATCCACTGCCAATCTTCTTGACATCGCTTGTCTTGCGGTCTTCTATTCTACTCCTCTGCTTCTGGGGCGTCTTTGGTTTTCTGAGTATTCTTTCTCGTCTTCAAGTCAGGAACTCTTAA
Organism: Ariolimax columbianus; assembly: GCA_036924085.1. Lineage (NCBI taxonomy): Eukaryota > Metazoa > Mollusca > Gastropoda > Stylommatophora > Arionidae > Ariolimax > Ariolimax columbianus. The sequence goes on from JAVGWX010000010.1 coordinate 9,857,373, forward strand.
ATAAATACAGTGGTTCTTCCACCGTGGTGGTTCTCCTAACAGGAATAACGCTTGTGATATCAGGGGTTCTTGAATCGATGACATTCGTTCTTTAACTGCAGGTGTCTGTCTAAGAGCAATATTTTTATTAGGAGCTTCGTGTTTAAGGAAACATGTTTCTTTCTGACTTGTATTCTGTCAACGGCCGATCAAGGCCTTTAGCGCTGAAGTGACTTGTGACAAGGTTACTGCAACAACGCACAAGGACCAAACACACAGTCAAATGCCTACAAAAGCTAGTTTAGGTTGGCAATCTTTACCACTTAATTAAGTGCTTGGTCTAGACCTTCCCTCTCAGTGACTAAAGCCTGCTTGGTCTAGACCTTCCCTCTCAGTGACTAGAGCCTGCTTGGTCTAGACTTTCCCTCTCAGTGACTAGAGCCTGCTTGGTCTAGACCTTCCCTCTCAGTGACTTAAGGCTTCTTCCCTTATTTCTATGATATCATTGTGTTATTCGATACGTTCAAACTACTCTTTTTGTTGATGTTTTAATTCCGTTCTAGTTGATCTACTGTCCTGTTGTCTAATCTCGAATACCTAGATTCCCCCAAACTTTAAATACTCTATTCTTCTCATTTGGCTGTATGTCTTCTTTGTCTTGTTCTGGCGGGTAAACTTTATCGAACCTGTGGAACAGCAAAAGAAAGAGTACCTCGTCTTGAACTTTCTATGTGACCTAAAAGTTCATGGGATTTTCCAGGAGACCCTGAAAATTTAAATTTGGTTGGGCACACTTTTAAAACTATCATTGTCGAAGTATCCGAACAAAGATCATTATACTATAGCTCCCGGTCAGGGATTTAAAGTTATGTGTGAGTATATTAAACTGTGTTCCTCTGGCCTTTACTCTTGGGACCCTTGTAGCTCTGTTACAACCCAGTACTTGGCAAAACACTTTGTCCACCTGTCTACTTTCAAAATTATGAATGCCATCTGGAAAATAGGCTTTTAGTGTGACATTTAACCACCTTATCACCGTCTCCATTACCTCAATGTCAGATGCTTGTAACACATCTGCTACACACTTTCCTATAACGAAGTATTCGTTGACAATATCGGGCACAACGCCGTGACTCATGTTGAAATATATGGCTAGTCGACCTGCTGTTTCACTGTGTCAGTTGCCACGCTTTCTTATCTCACACGCCATGGTTCGTCACAATCGTTTTGTCTTCCGTTTTGTATCTCATTTTGAAATCTCTCCACTCATTCATAGCCTCTACTCTAACTTAAACAACGTTCTTTATACTGAACCTTTATTATGTTGTAGGTTTCAGAATTATTCACTGCTGTTTGGCAAAAAAATAACTAATAAAGACTCAAATGTTCTTCAACGGTGCAAGTTCACAGCGGGGCGGTCATATTGCACGCTATTTTGCGCATGCGCATACTATTGCTACATAGAGTATTGCTATAGTCCGTCTTTTAATTCATAAACAAGGTCCGAATCAATGTTGTTACTAAACTGCATGTTAGATCAAAATGATTTTTCGCATGCAGTCGGAGAATATCCATGAGGTTATGGAAACATTTTTTCTCTAAGAAATTTGATGTATTTTGGAAAATATGTTCATTAATCTTTTTTAAAAGCAACATCGGTGAATTGGACATAATTTTAAAATGTTTAAAGGTACACAGCCGCGCTGTTTTACAAATAAATATTTTTATGTTCAAATACGCTCAGTAAATACACATTCCTGGTCATTCCGTGCACGAATTAAACAGTTTGTCGAATGCGGGAAACAACTAATGTCATCCATGCGAAACTGTTCAATAGTTATTGGCGTATACGCCAGTGTTGAGATGAGGGAGCTGTATCACAGGACATAAGAGACGCCAACATAATCACCCTGTACAAGAAAAATGGAGACGGAGAAGACTGCAACAATTACAGGGAATTATCGCTCCTCAACACCGTAGGCAAAGTGTATGATCGCATCATCCTGAGCAGGCTGCGAAAGCTTGCCGACAGGATGTACCTGGAGTCTCAGTGGTTGTCGCGCAAATAAAACGAACTTTGATATTGTCTTTTCACTGAGACAATTGCAAAAGAAATGCAGAGAACAATACATGCTTTTATTTCTTGCCTTCATTGACCTCACCACGGCATTCGACTTAGTAAACAGAGAGGGTCTTTTTAAAATATTGTCTAATGTTGGCTGACCCACCTAAACTGCTGAACATGATTAGGTCTTTCATGTGGGCAGGAAAGGTACAGTGCTGCATGATGGTCAGGAATCTCAGGCCTTCGACATAAACAGCGGATTGAAACAATGTTGAGTCGTGGTTCCGACTCTATTCGGCATTTTCTTTGCCATCGTGTTTTAACACGCCTTTGGAACTGCCACAGAGGGGGTCTTTCTGCATACTAGGTCAGATGAGAGACTATTCAATCTCACTAGACTGCGATCAAAAAGTAAAAGAAGGGAGACTGTTATTCGAGATATGATCTTCGCAGACGATGCTGCCCTGGTCGCCCACCCAGACGCCGAATTTAAGATCCTCATTAACAGGTTGGTAAAATAGTGTGATCTGTTTTGGAATCACTATCAGTGTGAAATAAAGAAAGAGATGGCTCAGGGTGCAGATCCTCCAGACATTGTCTAAAACGATAAAAATCTGGAAGTAGTAAATCACTTCAACTACCTCGGATCTATCATCACCGACAACCTTTCACTGGACGCAGAGCTGTAGAAACGATTAGGAATGACCTCATCAGCCTTTGCCAGGCTCTCACAGAGAGTGTGGAATAACAACATGCTGACCATCTCCATAAAGGTTGCTGTGTACAGATCATGTGATATTGGCACCTTGCTCTATGGCAGCCAAAAATGGACTATGTCTCTCATGAGAAAAGACTTACTGCTTTTCACATGCGCTGCCTGAGACGCTTACTTGGAATTTCATGGAGTGACAGAGGGACTAACAACGACGTGTTGGACTCTGCAAAGATTGCCAGTTTAGTTACCATCTTCCGCCTGCGCCGCTTGTGGTGGGTTAGTCACCTGTGTAGAATGGAGGATAGGCGAATACCTAAAGATATCCTATACGGAGAGCTGACCACGGGCAAACGTAAGATAGTTAGGACCTTTCTCCACTACAAAGATGTTTGCAAGCGTGACCTGAAGGCGATAGATATAAACACCTGCAACTGGGGCTAGCTTTCCAAAAAACAGACCTGGCTTGAAGCAGGATTTGTGTGTTGGTCTGTAGGCAAGGGAAGACAAGATTAGTCAAGATGAAGACCTGGCTTGAAGCAGGATTTGTGTGTTAGTCTGTAGGCAAGGGAAGACAAGATGCGTCAAGATGCAGACCTGGCATGAAGCAGGATTTGTGTGTTGGTCTGTAGGCAAGGGAAGACAAGATGCGTCAAGATGCAGACCTGGCTTGAGGCAGGATTTGTGTGTTGGTCTGCAGGCAAGGGAAGACAAGATGCGTCAAAATGCAGACCAGGCTTGAGGCAGGATTTGTGTGTTGGTCTATAGGCAAGGGAAGACAAGATGCGTAAAGATGCAGACCTGGCTTGAGGCAGGATTTGTGTGTTGGTCTGTAGGCAAGGGAAGACAATATGCGTAAAGATGCAGACCTGGCTTGAGGCAGGATTTGTGTGTTGGTCTGTAGGCAAGGGAAGATTGGATGCGTCAAGATGCAGACCTGGCTTGAGGCAGGATATGTGTGTTGGTCTGTAGGCAAGGGAAGACAAGATGCGTTAAGATGCAGACCTGGCTTGAAGCAGGATTTGTGTGTTGGTCTGTAGGCAAGGGAAGACAAGATGCGTCAGGATGCAGACCTGGCTTGAAATAGGATGTGTGTGTTGGTCTGTAGGCAAGGGAAGACAAGATGCGTCAAGATGCAGACCTGGCTTGAAGCAGGATTTGTGTGTTGGTCTGTAGGCAAGGGAAGACAAGATGCGTCAAGATGCAGACCTGGGTTGAAGCAGGATTTGTGTGTTGGTCTGTAGGCAAAGGAAGACAAGATGCGTCAAGATGCAGACCTGGGTTGAAGCAGGATTTGTGTGTTGGTCTGTAGGCAAGGGAAGACAAGATGCGTCAAGATGCAGACCTGGTTTGAAGCAGGATTTGTGTGTTGGTCTGTAGGCAAGGGAAGACAGGATGCATCAAGATGCAGACCTGGCTTGAAGCAGGATTTGTGTGTTGGTCTGTAGGCAAGGGAAGACAAGATGCGTCAAGATGCAGACCTGGCTTGAGGCAGGATTTGTGTGTTGGTCTGCAGGCAAGGGAAGACAAGATGCGTCAAAATGCAGACCAGGCTTGAGGCAGGATTTGTGTGTTGGTTTATAGGCAAGGGAAGACAAGATGCGTAAAGATGCAGACCTGGCTTGAGGCAGGATTTGTGTGTTGGTCTGTAGGCAAGGGAAGACAATATGCGTCAAGATGCAGACCTGGCTTGAGGCAGGATTTGTGTGTTGGTCTGTAGGCAAGGGAAGATTGGATGCGTCAAGATGCAGACCTGGCTTGAGGCAGGATTTGTGTGTTGGTCTGTAGACAAGGAAAGACAAGATGCGTCAAGATGCAGACCTGGCTTGAAGCAGGATTTGTGTGTTGTTCTGTAGGCAAGGGAAGACAAGATGCGTTAAGATGCAGACCTGGCTTGAAGCAGGATTTGTGTGTTGGTCTGTAGGCAAGGGAAGACAAGATGCGTCAGGATGCAGACCTGGCTTGAAGTAGGATGTGTGTGTTGGTCTGTAGGCAAGGGAAGACAAGATGCGTCAAGATGCAGACCTGGCTTGAAGCAGGATTTGTGTGTTGGTCTGTAGGCAAGGGAAGACAAGATGCGTCAAGATGCAGACCTGGGTTGAAGCAGGATTTGTGTGTTGGTCTGTAGGCAAGGGAAGACAAGATGCGTCAAGATGCAGACCTGGGTTGAAGCAGGATTTGTGTGTTGGTCTGTAGGCAAGGGAAGACAAGATGCGTCAAGATGCAGACCTGGTTTGAAGCAGGATTTGTGTGTTGGTCTGTAGGCAAGGGAAGACTGGATGCATCAAGATGCAGACCTGGCTTGAAGCAGGATTTGTGTGTTGGTCTGTAGGCAAGGGAAGACAAGATGCGTCAAGATGCAGACCTGGCTTGAAGCAGGATTTGTGTGTTGGTCTGTAGGCAAGGAAAGACAAGATGCGTCAAGATGCAGACCTGGCTTGAAGCAGGATTTGTGTGTTGGTCTGTAGGCAAGGGAAGACAAGATGCGTCAAGATGCAGACCTGGCTTGAGGCAGGATTTGTGTGTTGGTCTGTAGGCAAGGGAAGACAAGATGCGTCAAGATGCAGACCTGGCTTGAAGCAGGATTTGTGTGTTGGTCTATAGGCAAGGGAAGACAAGATGCAGACCTGGCTTAAAGCAGGATCTGTGTGTTGGTCTGTAGGCAAGGGAAGACAAGATGCGTCAAGATGCAGACCTGGCTTGAAGCAGGATTTGTGTGTTGGTCTGTAGGCAAGGGAAGACAAGATGCGTCAGGATGCAGACCTGGCTTGAAGCAGGATTTGTGTGTTGCTCTGTAGGCAAGGGAAGACAAGATGCGTTAAGATGCAGACCTGGCTTGAAGCAGGATTTGTGTGTTGGTCTGTAGGCAAGGGAAGACAAGATGCGTCAGGATGCAGACCTGGCTTGAAATAGGATGTGTGTGTTGGTCTGTAGGCAAGGGAAGACAAGATGCGTCAAGATGCAGACCTGGCTTGAAGCAGGATTTGTGTGTTGGTCTGTAGGCAAGGGAAGACAAGATGCGTCAAGATGCAGACCTGGGTTGAAGCAGGATTTGTGTGTTGGTCTGTAGGCAAAGGAAGACAAGATGCGTCAAGATGCAGACCTGGGTTGAAGCAGGATTTGTGTGTTGGTCTGTAGGCAAGGGAAGACAAGATGCGTCAAGATGCAGACCTGGTTTGAAGCAGGATTTGTGTGTTGGTCTGTAGGCAAGGGAAGACAGGATGCATCAAGATGCAGACCTGGCTTGAAGCAGGATTTGTGTGTTGGTCTGTAGGCAAGGGAAGACAAGATGCGTCAAGATGCAGACCTGGCTTGAGGCAGGATTTGTGTGTTGGTCTGCAGGCAAGGGAAGACAAGATGCGTCAAAATGCAGACCAGGCTTGAGGCAGGATTTGTGTGTTGGTCTATAGGCAAGGGAAGACAAGATGCGTAAAGATGCAGACCTGGCTTGAGGCAGGATTTGTGTGTTGGTCTGTAGGCAAGGGAAGACAATATGCGTCAAGATGCAGACCTGGCTTGAGGCAGGATTTGTGTGTTGGTCTGTGGGCAAGGGAAGATTGGATGCGTCAAGATGCAGACCTGGCTTGAGGCAGGATTTGTGTGTTGTTCTGTAGGCAAGGGAAGACAAGATGCGTTAAGATGCAGACCTGGCTTGAAGCAGGATTTGTGTGTTGGTCTGTAGGCAAGGGAAGACAAGATGCGTCAGGATGCAGACCTGGCTTGAAGTAGGATGTGTGTGTTGGTCTGTAGGCAAGGGAAGACAAGATGCGTCAAGATGCAGACCTGGCTTGAAGCAGGATTTGTGTGTTGGTCTGTAGGCAAGGGAAGACAAGATGCGTCAAGATGCAGACCTGGGTTGAAGCAGGATTTGTGTGTTGGTCTGTAGGCAAGGGAAGACAAGATGCGTCAAGATGCAGACCTGGGTTGAAGCAGGATTTGTGTGTTGGTCTGTAGGCAAGGGAAGACAAGATGCGTCAAGATGCAGACCTGGTTTGAAGCAGGATTTGTGTGTTGGTCTGTAGGCAAGGGAAGACTGGATGCATCAAGATGCAGACCTGGCTTGAAGCAGGATTTGTGTGTTGGTCTGTAGGCAAGGGAAGACAAGATGCGTCAAGATGCAGACCTGGCTTGAAGCAGGATTTGTGTGTTGGTCTGTAGGCAAGGAAAGACAAGATGCGTCAAGATACAGACCTGGCTTGAAGCAGGATTTGTGTGTTGGTCTGTAGGCAAGGGAAGACAAGATGCGTCAAGATGCAGACCTGGCTTGAGGCAGGATTTGTGTGTTGGTCTGTAGGCAAGGGAAGACAAGATGCGTCAAGATGCAGACCTGGCTTGAAGCAGGATTTGTGTGTTGGTCTATAGGCAAGGGAAGACAAGATGCAGACCTGGCTTAAAGCAGGATCTGTGTGTTGGTCTGTAGGCAAGGGAAGACAAGATGCGTCAAGATGCAGACCTGGCTTGAAGCAGGATTTGTGTGTTAGTCTGTAGGCAAGGGAAGACAAGATGCGTCAAGATGCAGACCTGGCATGAAGCAGGATTTGTGTGTTGGTCTGTAGGCAAGGGAAGACAAGATGCGTCAAGATGCAGACCTGGCTTGAGGCAGGATTTGTGTGTTGGTCTGTAGGCAAGGGAAGACAAGATGCGTCAAAATGCAGACCAGGCTTGAGGCAGGATTTGTGTGTTGGTCTATAGGCAAGGGAAGACCAGATGCGTAAAGATGCAGACCTGGCTTGAGGCAGGATTTGTGTGTTGGTCTGTAGGCAAGGGAAGACAAGATGCGTCAAGATGCAGACCTGGCTTGAGGCAGGATCTGTGTGGTGGTCTGTAGGCAAGGGAAGACAAGATGCGTCAAGATGCAGACCTGGCTTGAAGCAGGATTTGTGTGTTAGTCTGTAGGCAAGGGAAGACAAGATGCGTCAAGATGCAGACCTGGCATGAAGCAGGATTTGTGTGTTGGTCTGTAGGCAAGGGAAGACAAGATGCGTCAAGATGCAGACCTGGCTTGAGGCAGGATTTGTGTGTTGGTCTGTAGGCAAGGGAAGACAAGATGCGTCAAAATGCAGACCAGGCTTGAGGCAGGATTTGTGTGTTGGTCTATAGGCAAGGGAAGACAAGATGCGTAAAGATGCAGACCTGGCTTGAGGCAGGATTTGTGTGTTGGTCTGTAGGCAAGGGAAGACAAGATGCGTCAAGATGCAGACCTGGCTTGAGGCAGGATTTGTGTGTTGGTCTGTAGGCAAGGGAAGATTGGATGCGTCAAGATGCAGACCTGGCTTGAGGCAGGATTTGTGTGTTGGTCTGTAGACAAGGAAAGACAAGATGCGTCAAGATGCAGACCTGGCTTGAGGCAGGATATGTGTGTTGGTCTGTAGGCAAGGGAAGACAAGATGCGTCAAGATGCAGACCTGGCTTGAAGCAGGATTTGTGTGTTGTTCTGTAGGCAAGGGAAGACAAGATGCGTTAAGATGCAGACCTGGCTTGAAGCAGGATTTGTGTGTTGGTCTGTAAGCAAGGGAAGACAAGATGCGTCAGGATGCAGACCTGGCTTGAAGTAGGATGTGTGTGTTGGTCTGTAGGCAAGGGAAAACAAGATGCGTCAAGATGCAGACCTGGCTTGAAGCAGGATTTGTGTGTTGGTCTGTAGGCAAGGGAAGACAAGATGCGTCAAGATACAGACCTGGGTTGAAGCAGGATTTGTGTGTTGGTCTGTAGGCAAGGGAAGACAAGATGCGTCAAGATGCAGACCTGGGTTGAAGTAGGATTTGTGTGTTGGTCTGTAGGCAAGGGAAGACAAGATGCGTCAAGATGCAGACCTGGTTTGAAGCAGGATTTGTGTGTTGGTCTGTAGGCAAGGGAAGACAAGATGCATCAAGATGCAGACCTGGCTTGAAGCAGGATTTGTGTGTTGGTCTGTAGGCAAGGGAAGACAAGATGCGTCAAGATGCAGACCTGGCTTGAAGCAGGATTTGTGTGTTGGTCTGTAGGCAAAGGAAGACAAGATGCGTAAAGATGCAGACCTGGCTTGAGGCAGGATTTGTGTGTTGGTCTGTAGGCAAGGGAAGACAAGATGCGTCAAGATGCAGACCTGGCTTGAGGCAGGATCTGTGTGTTGGTCTGTAGGCAAGGGAAGACAAGATGCGTCAAGATGCAGACCTGGCTTGAAGCAGGATTTGTGTGTTAGTCTGTAGGCAAGGGAAGACAAGATGCGTCAAGATGCAGACCTGGCATGAAGCAGGATTTGTGTGTTGGTCTGTAGGCAAGGGAAGACAAGATGCGTCAAGATGCAGACCTGGCTTGAGGCAGGATTTGTGTGTTGGTCTGTAGGCAAGGGAAGACAAGATGCGTCAAAATGCAGACCAGGCTTGAGGCAGGATTTGTGTGTTGGTCTATAGGCAAGGGAAGACAAGATGCGTAAAGATGCAGACCTGGCTTGAGGCAGGATTTGTGTGTTGGTCTGTAGGCAAGGGAAGACAAGATGCGTCATGATGCAGACCTGGCTTGAGGCAGGATTTGTGTGTTGGTCTGTAGGCAAGGGAAGATTGGATGCGTCAAGATGCAGACCTGGCTTGAGGCAGGATTTGTGTGTTGGTCTGTAGACAAGGAAAGACAAGATGCGTCAAGATGCAGACCTGGCTTGAGGCAGGATATGTGTGTTGGTCTGTAGGCAAGGGAAGACAAGATGCGTCAAGATGCAGACCTGGCTTGAAGCAGGATTTGTGTGTTGTTCTGTAGGCAAGGGAAGACAAGATGCGTTAAGATGCAGACCTGGCTTGAAGCAGGATTTGTGTGTTGGTCTGTAGGCAAGGGAAGACAAGATGCGTCAGGATGCAGACCTGGCTTGAAGTAGGATGTGTGTGTTGGTCTGTAGGCAAGGGAAGACAAGATGCGTCAAGATGCAGACCTGGCTTGAAGCAGGATTTGTGTGTTGGTCTGTAGGCAAGGGAAGACAAGATGCGTCAAGATACAGACCTGGGTTGAAGCAGGATTTGTGTGTTGGTCTGTAGGCAAGGGAAGACAAGATGCGTCAAGATGCAGACCTGGGTTGAAGTAGGATTTGTGTGTTGGTCTGTAGGCAAGGGAAGACAAGATGCGTCAAGATGCAGACCTGGTTTGAAGCAGGATTTGTGTGTTGGTCTGTAGGCAAGGGAAGACAAGATGCATCAAGATGCAGACCTGGCTTGAAGCAGGATTTGTGTGTTGGTCTGTAGGCAAGGGAAGACAAGATGCGTCAAGATGCAGACCTGGCTTGAAGCAGGATTTGTGTGTTGGTCTGTAGGCAAGGGAAGACAAGATGCGTCAAGATGCAGACCTGGTTTGAAGCAGGATTTGTTTTTTGGTATGTAGGCAAGGGAAGACAAGATGCATCAAGATGCAGACCTGGCTTGAAGCAGGATTTGTGTGTTGGTCTGTAGGCAAGGGAAGACAAGATGCGTCAAGATGCAGACCTGGCTTGAAGCAGGATTTGTGTGTTGGTCTGTAGGCAAGGGAAGACAAGATGCGTCAAGATGCATGCTCCAAGCGTTGGCGGCAACAGCAAGGGCAACAACTGACTACCCACTCTTTAGAGTGGCCCATTGCCTCTCGAGACTAAAAGGGTGTCAATCAATACACATTAATAGTTAAAGGTGTGGTTATTGTGGCCTTTGTTGCTTTTTCAAAGCTTACGATGATATCAATTTGAAAATAATTTTGAAGTGTACATTTAGAATAATGCAGAAGGTTACCGTTTTACTGTAACAGTTCTTCCGCAGGGAATTTAAGATGGGTCTTTTACATTGCGATATTTATGACCAAGAGAAAGGAACGCAATTTCCTTTTTTATGGATAGATCATCCTTTTACTGTTGAATTGGACATGACAGAGTGCACTCGTACCAAGCAAGGAAGGACAAGGAAATTTAACGATTTCGACAGAGACGTCATAGGACGGGAGATATCGAGACTGTTTACGAAAGATGAACTTGTTGCTCTCCGGAAACTAATATTAACATTAGAGCTTGTGTTGGCTAATGTCAAAGGACAAATTGCCACACAGAACAAGACATTTCAAATGTGTGATGTTGAAGTGCTGACACTTGAGCACCTTTCAAAAAATGTACATTCAGTTCTGGAAAAAGTGTGTTGAATATGTGCTACGGGGAAAAAAAAACAGTACTGGCAACGGATTACAATTTGTCCCGATAGTAACAATTATTAACCTTTTTGGATCGACAGAATCGGATGATTAACAAAATCTTTTATGGTCATACTGATTAGCAAGCTTGGATGATTTAGGAAATGTTTGTCAAAACAATTAGATGTACATACCATTGCAACAAATACATTGCAATATTCAAATGCGTTAAATAACATCAAATTATCTGCACAGTTGATACAACCCGGGGGGGTCTAGACGTGACCGAAGGGCTGTACTAACATTGGGGCCATTATTACCATTGTACATAAAGGGCAACACACAAAAAATCAATTGATGTCTCAAGGCATTAAGGCGATACGCATTTTAACAAAATACCACGAGAAATTAAGCTGTATACTGTAAAATCTTGAATTTAGTGCCATTTATTCTCAATGCAGCGAAAATATCAAAAGAATTCGCCAATGTGCAAATGTCTTGACATCTATGGACTAAATAATATCAGTGTTTTAGCGTCATGTATATTCTAAGGCTGCATGCGAAAAATCATTTGGATCTGACATGCAGTTTAGTAGAAAATTATTTCAGATCTTATTCATAAATTAAAAGACGGACTATAAAGAGTCATTTTGTGTCATTTTCAGGCATTCCTGAATACCTTGGTGCCATCGTATCATCTGTTTGGTCTACCCGTGCCGCTTTTGCCTGGCACCATACCTTCCATCACTGTTCTCTCAAAACCATTGTTTCTCTTGATGTGACAAAAGTATTTACATTTTCTGCCAAAATGGAATTGATAAACAAGTTCTCCTTTAGGTTCAACTCTTGCCGAATATCTATATTTAACATGTTCTTCGTCCAGGATATTATGAGGCGCTTTCTGTAACATTTTGACACGAAGGATTCGATACTTTGTCTAGAAGTTTTGGTAGTTGTCCAAGATTCGCAGCCATATGCTGCGACAGGAAATACACAGGCTATCAAGACGCACCTTTGTCGTTTTTGTTGGTGCTCTTCCATAATTTTTTTCAGGTACACTTTTAATTTCAATCTGCATGTTAACACTTCTGATCTATTTGCTTCTTTTCTTTTTTGCTTAATTGTGTTGTCAACGAACACACAGCAACCCCATAGGGTCTAGGCTTGAAGCATCAAATGATTCCTACAGCTCGGTCTTTGTAACATTATTGTTCTGTCTTTCAAATGATATATTTGACAAACAATGGATTTCAGATTTCTGCAGTCTGTAGATCGACAGTGTATCCATTGCACTGGCATCATCTAAAAGATAGTCCGTGATAGTCATCCAATTTTCTACAACGGGTGTCTTCGAGGACAGAATGCCATCTCTTTCATTTCCTTAAACATGTGTATAGGTTTTTCTGAAGTTGACTTTTCTTTACCTTTGAATGCTATAATGAGACATTTCTTTACCTTTGAATGCTATAATGAGACATTTCTTTACCTTTGAATGCTATAATGAGACATTTCTTTACCTTTGAATGCTATAATGAGACATTTCTTTACCTTTGAATGCTATAATGAGACATTTCTTTACCTTTGAATGCTATAATGAGACATTTCTTTACCTTTGAATGCTATAATGAGACATTTCTTTACCTTTGAATGCTATAATGAGACATTTCTTTACCTTTGAATGCTATAATGAGACATTTCTTTACCTTTGAATGCTATAATGAGACATTTCTTTACCTTTGAATGCTATAATGAGAGCCGGACACGATTGAAACGCTTCCGAAAGAGTTCTTAGATATCAACGAGAACATTGCATATCATTTCAAAAGTGGGCTTCTACATAAAATTGAGAGACTCAAATACTCACAGCGTGCCTGATCACTGATGGGGAACCGTTTGGAATGAACCCAACATATATCATTGAAGAAGGTGTTATCGGGGAATATTGGAGGATTCCATAGCGAGCGGGTTAAACCGTCGGTCTCGTGATCAGGTGATATGGGTTCGACTCCGGACTCCGCCGTCTTTTTCACGGAAGCTTGATGCGGAGTCCCCTTCATCTCGTAGTCGCCCCGTAGTCGTCTTGTCCTTGACTTGCAACTGGGGTTGGGCGGTTCGAGACAACATTTGAGCATAGAAAGTAGCGCAGTTAATTCTTACTAAAAATAGCGCTAGCAAAATAAATTATGCCATCATTGTCTGCGGTGGACGGCGGCCTTTGGCTTTTATCTGGGATTAGAACACACACACAAAGAAGACCAGCTGAAATCCTAGCTGGACAGTCTGTGTTCTGCAATTTCCACCAAATGAAATAAACAGAAGAAGCAGATTTTAAAAAACGCAGAAGAGAGATTGAGACAAACTTACAAGTACCAGGGAGGATGTAGACAGAGCTGGAACCATAGAAATGGCGAGTATTTGTAGATTTCGTACGATTGAGATTATTGTTGATTGTTTTATAGCTTTCGCAACGTTTGAGAAATACATCATGAACAGAAGCCTGTAATCTAAATTGTGTAATTCATATAGAATAAGAGCAAAGGCTGGACTTCAAACATTCTGCAGCCTGCATTTACATCTGGTGTCAACCTAAAATTATAGACTTCAAACTTCAATAAACAGATGTATATGTGCCGGACGAAATGGTGCAAATATTGATGTACAACTGTAAATAACATAAATTGAAAACCAAGGTGAAAGCTTTCAATGTACCTATTGATTGTATTTTCTGTTTATTTGTTTCTGTAAATATTGAATCAAGAAGTTGAGACCATTACGTGTTTGTATGTTTCTCGACGTTGCTCTATACTATACATAAAACCATCTCTCCTCAAATTCCATGTTTTTCCTTAATGATATATATGTATCTATCTACATACATTCAATATCAAATACAGCCCCGAAGACATAACTCAATAATGGTATAAATTAATTGCTATTCGGTCTTATGTCTTATTTGTCTGTTTGTCTTAACTGTTGTCCAGCTAATGTTCAATAAGATTCTAAAACATTTATTTTAAAATGCTTTAAGTTTCGTTTCAACATTCAGAATAGCAATACTGATATTGTGTAGGACTTTGTTTATCAAACTATGGAACTCCATTCATGTACTGACTAACTGGTTACAATCCCTCTGTCAATTTTCTACTTTCACAGCCGATACTTTGGAAAGAGTTCATGAAAACATTGTCTAAATGTTCTACTCATTTTTAAATATAAGAAAATATTGGCACAGGAGTTGATGTTCTCAAATAGAAATGCGAACGACCACAAGACGTAGTAGAGATTGTAATATCTCCCACCGACAGTAAACTCTGGTACCAGGAAGGTGACTGCAGCCAAGAAAACAGCTGGAGTGAAACATACAATTAATACAGTGGCAATCAGGACAACCATAATGATGGTTTTTCTATCTCTTTGGGACATTGGCTCTGAACTGTTCTCAAACGCAGTTGCTGTTTTCCGCCATGCGTTCTTCTGGCCTAGTTTTCGAATTAATATTAAGGTAAATATCACGACAGCCAAGAAGGAAAAAACTCCAGAAGAAGCGTAGCAAATGTAAAGTGCTGATACGACTGGTTTACGGTTGACACCGTAAACTAAACTAAGAAGTGTCTTATTCCTGTTTTTGCTGAACTTCCATTTAATGAAGGCCGTACAGTAAGATGGAACAGCATTGAGGAAAGTGCCACAGTAAATAAAAATAAGAACTATGCATGTTCTTGTTGGAGTTATCATCTGTTTGATATTCAAGGGAAAGACGACACACAGACACCTTTCAGCTGTGATATAGACGGTTATTAGACAGGTAATTCTTGCGAAGATTTCTCGTGGTATTCCACTTGTCAGATGTTGAACATCGGAATATACCATAGGTAAATCTAAATCGTGACTCAATGGGTTAATAAAGAAGTTGAATAACTGCTGAAAAAGTAAACTACAGAAATCTGACACAGCTAGGGCGAAGAAGCTGATGTTGATGGTCGTATCCAGACCCTGCTCGTAAAATATAATCATGTTGATAACGTTAGATATCGCACCGAAGAAACTGATAAACCCACACAGAAAGACGTAAACCCCTAATGATATAATTGCTCTTTGATCATCGCTAACGAGGTCTGGTATATAATTTAAAGTAAAGATGTAGTCACTTACTGCAGAATTGATCGATGCATTGTTCTTAACTATCATGTTTAGACTTCCTCAAATAGTTCAGTCAGTTTCCGCTAGCCTAGCTGCTTCTTGTCTATTGTTATATTGCGGTTCTTGTACGGCTCCTTATAATAACGTGTAAGTGAATATTGCTATCTCCTTTCTTAAAGTCATTAGATACTAACACGCCAAAATTGTAGGAATTATAAATTTTGTGTTATTTGTTCACATTTTGTCTGTTCCACAATTAGCGAAAAATGTGTTTCCTTAGATGATTATAAAGAGCTAGTTGAACATCGAAAAGTCAGTGGTCAAGAGGATATGACACATATATTCTAAGCGTGAGACACAAGTTCAAAGCTTTGGAATGTAAGTCATTTTTCTGCTAGACGTGATTAAATGAAACATTGCCTTGACAATCTGAGCCGATATAAGCTGCCGTTATTCTTCTGCAAAATCAACTCCACAGGGGATCCGCAGCAATAGGAACAATCGTGACCTGTTAGACGGCAAATAAAACGCAAGTCAATAGACCAATAGAGATATAGCCGTGTATTTGCAAGAGTACAATATACAATAGTCTAGACAGCGGCACAATAGATACACAGAGGTCTAGTTTAATACTACGAGGGTTAGTCAGTATGTACACCACACAATTATGTGGGACAGCTGCAAAATGAAGTTGATAGTTTATATTGAGGATATAAGGCAGTTCTAAGATCCATCTTTGTGCACCCTTTTTTGCGTTTGCCTTACTTCTCTATTCCCCAATGCAGTGTGCATTGCACTACGGTTTTTATGTTGCGCCTGTCGGCCCAGTGCATCCGACTTCAGCATCCATTTTATGTAAGAGTCTATTTCCTCCTGCATTTTTTAAGGGATTGCTTCTCCTGGGTAAGGGCCGGTGTTGTGATGGGGATCAAACCCAGCACCTTGAGGTTGTGTTTACTGCAAGTAGTAGACGTGATGTGTCGCATACACATGCGCAGGTATGATATAAAATGGTGCTCCCGCCCACAGAGTGTAGATTCAACAGACAATAGACTGCAAGAAAAGTAGATTCAAAATTACAAAAGACAATAGATTCCAAGAAAAGTAAATTGAAAGTTACAGTTGACAATTGATAGTTTGTCCATCACAAGTGATGAAGACCACTCTCTTTGTTCAGCCGTGTGGACTGTCGTATCTCTTGCTGTGTCCGCTGAAATGGGTGACTTGCGCGGAGATTTGGATTAAAGTGAGGAAGAAACTGCGCCTTTTGTCAACCTCACTCACAGAGCCTAAGCTACCTTTAGCCAGTGGCAAGACATTCATCGAGACGACTGGAGATAGCATAGGATGCATATTTTGCCTCAGGGTTACCACCGAAGCCTTTCCGTAAACATGTAACCCGCAGGGTAGAAAGGTGGGAAGGCATCTAACGCAGTTTGTCGTGTCTTTTCGATAACCACAAGAGGTCGTATGGACAACACTCAGCGTGTGAGTGAGTCTGGCATCTCTCCCCAGCTGTATTCAGTTCATCATAGTAGCATCTAAAATTCCCACACGCCAAATTCGTGAAGGTGAACCGGCAGAACTAACCCGTGAGATACGACACAGGTATAACTAGTTTAAGCGAAACGCCATTCAGCCGGCGTCCAGACCAGGATAAACGGATGGAAGAAATCACAAAAAAGAACGAAATAACAAGTCCAGACGGAAAACAACTTCACGTATCCGTGAACACAAGTGTAAGTCGTCGACTAGTGTGAATTCCAGGCAAATCCGTGGTCTGGCGGCATCCATAATGATCCAAAACAGTAGAGAAATGTAGACTCGCAGCCAGTTACGGCGCAATCTTTGCCAGATTTTTCTGAGAATAGAATGAAAGAAAGGAAGCATAAACATTTTTTTTAAATGTGTCAGTGATTCTGAAGCGCCCAAAACTGTTCTGATCAATTGACACGTATTGTTTTCTCTTCTATTGCACACGACATTGTAACTCTCTATGACATACCCATTGAACCTTAATTCTGCTCTAAAACTAAACATCAGTTTCTTATCATTTTTTTATTCGTATCGTATACACACGAAATGAACATTTCAAAACATATGTTCTCGAGATGTGTTTATTGCCTCGGTTCTCGTTAAATGTTTTCTGACTCTTTTTGTCAATACATATTCTGTATAGTTGGTCGCCACGATGATTGTCGAATAACTGTCATTTGCCTTTTCTCTTTTGTGTGAGTGTGAACGATTGAGTCATACTTCAGATCATGTGGATTTCTTTATTCCACAATCTCACATGTGACAGAAGAGTTCAGTGAACTTTCTGCTAAGGCATTAGGCCAGCTGTTCTTGTAGGCCTCTGCAGGTATTGTATAAGCACCTGGAGCATTCTCTATAGATAGGGCACTGATGACCCTGTCTACTTCCTCCTCAGTAATGAGTTCATTCAGCGCCAGATTCAGTTCCTCCTGCTGCATTCGTTGGATGGCCTCCTTATTTATGGACGATTGTTGGTTTAGTGGTCTACCCATCTGTCTAGGATCTGAGCCTTATCT
Source organism: Ariolimax columbianus (assembly GCA_036924085.1). Lineage (NCBI taxonomy): Eukaryota > Metazoa > Mollusca > Gastropoda > Stylommatophora > Arionidae > Ariolimax > Ariolimax columbianus. The sequence continues at coordinate 9,874,933 of JAVGWX010000010.1, forward strand.
GTTCGCAGTTCCTCATCCGTTTTGCGAACTGTGGAGTTACCAGAGGGAATAGAGCCACAGAGAGCTGTCATTGCAACCTAAATCTGTTTGGTATCATGGCGCTCGGAGGAACATATCAATTTTGTCAGCCCTTTTGCTGAGCCAGGCGTCTTGCATCTCTCGAAGAATGGTCTGGGCAGCTTTGCGAGCAGTATTGAAGGCCGCTGTTGCTGACGGAGATAATGTGTCTTTTCGGTGTGCCACGTGTGCTAAATGTTTTGCATCGAGAATGCCCTGGATTTCAAGATCGTTCTCATCAAACCACTCCTTATGTTTGCGCGTGAGTAGGCCAGTGTGTTTAGTTACTGTAGTGTAGAGGGTGTTATTCGGGAATGCCCAGCACATCTACTAATCAAAATGCTTAACAAACACCTTGAAGTGTGCCACCCCCTCCAAGAAAGTCAATGTGTTTTCAGAACCTGGAGAGGAACAGTGAACATGATCTCTGTCGCTCATCAATTACAAGAGAAGAGCCTGGAACAAAACCAGGCAGTATACACCACATTAAATGATCTGACCAAGGTATTTGATACAGTAAACAGATGACTACTGTGCATAATCATGTCCAAGTTTGGTTGCGGCAACAAGTTCATAACTATGGCGAAACAGCTACACAAATGCATGTGTGCTCGTGTACTGGACAGCCGGAAAATCTATAAAACATTTTAGGTAACACACGGGGTGAAGGAAGAATGTGTACTTGCTCCGACCCTGATCAGCGGTACTTGCTCCGACCCTGATCAGCGGTACTTGCTCCGACCCTGATCAGCGGTACTTGCTCCGACCCTGATCAGCGGTACTTGCTCCGACCCTGATCAGCGTGATGTTCGTGGCTACGATGACAGACGCCTTCAGATCGCCGGAGCTTGGTGTACCTATAAAGTACCGCATGTATAGCAAGCTACTCAGAAGAACTAAAGCCAAAACTAAAGTAGCTGGCAAAATGATCAGAGAATTTGTGTTTGCTGACGACTGCGCTCTGAACAGCATCTCAGAACTAAACATGCAAGTGGGAATGAACCGGTTCTCTGCCGCGTGCTAAAATGTTGACCTGGCTAAAAATGCCAAGAAAACAGAGGTCATGTACCAACCAGCACCAGGCAAGCCGTACACAAAACAGAGGTCATGTACCAACCAGCACCAGGCAACCCGTACACAAAACAGAGGTCATGTACCAACCAGCACCAGGCAAGCCGTACACAAAACAGAGGTCATGTACCAGCCAGCACCAGGCAAGCCGTACACAAAACATAGGTCATGTACCAACCAGCACCAGGCAAGCCGTACACAAAATAGAGGTCATGTACCAACCAGCACCAGGCATGCCGTACACAAAACAGAGGTCATGTTCCAACCAGCACTAGGAAGCCGTACACAAAACAGAGGTCATGTACCAACCAGCGCCAGGCAAGCCGTACACAAAACAGAGGTCATGTACCAACCAGCACCAGGCAAGCCGTACACAAAACATAGGTCAAGTACCAGCCAGCACCAGGCAAGCCGTACACAAAACAGAGGTCATGTACCAACCAGCACCAGGCAAGCCGTACACAAAACAGAGGTCATGTACCATCCAGCACCAGGCAAGCCGTACACAAAACATAGGTCCTGTACCAGCCAGCACCAGGCAAGCCGTACACAATACCAAAGATTCCAGTCAGCGGGCAGACGCTGAATGTTGAAAATAGATTAACGTATCTGGGCAGCACGCTGTCGAGATCTGTCAGCCTCGACGATGAAGTGGCAAGCAGAATACCAAGGGCCAGCATAGCCTTTAGTGTGTCTTTAGTCTCTTTAGCCTTTAGTCTCGATGGTGTGGAAACGTTGTGGCATCAGCTCCAAGACCAAACTCAAAGTCTGCCGTGCCATCATCATTAAAATTATACTCTACGCCTGCGAACGCTGGACTGCATACTCTGGACATGCAAGTAGTTTAAACCACGTACACACAGGTTGTCTGAGGCTAATACTCTGCATCCTATATCAATATCATGACATTGACATCGATGATTTCTCGTGGGCTGACATGGCCAGTATACGTTCACTACTACAAAAAGCACAACTAGAACACCTTGAACGTATGTCAGACAAACGGCTCGAAAAGAAGCTGCTCTACGACGAGCTGTGGGAGGGGGAGGGGATTTGCGAGAAAGTACGCCGAAAGAAATGTTTTACAGACAATCTGAGGGATTCGATGTAAGGTTGCCAAATAGATATCACCACCTGTAAATGTCTTGCGCAAAACAGATCTAATTGGAGAAGCACAATCAATGCGGGCGTAGCTACCAGCAAAGACCCCCATATTGTGAAAGCCCAGACCACAGGCGAGACCCGGAAATAACAAACAGCGGGAACACCAAAGCCATCTACATATCTGGTGTGCCAGTCATGCAATAGATGGTTTCGTGCCCGCATTGCTATTTATCAACATGCGCTTCCACACATATATAAGCTGTGACATGTATGATGTTGGTGGTCCTCATCGACACCAATGGACAGTTATTCTTTTATATGGTCTCCGCTCTATGATTCTGGTTCTCAGACTTGGCTTACGCTTTCAGTTTGTTCACTGAGGCCTGCATCATTGTGTGTTCTTCTTTTGTGATGCTCCGCCTCTCTTTCTCTTTCAGTCATATGTGTTAAGTTCCAAGCCCAAGTAAGCTCATCTCACCAAGAGAACAAGAGAATGCTGCCTGTTATCTGAGAGCACCTCTGCCCTTTCGTCTCTTTCCTTACATTGAGAACTGTCTGTTTGACCCCCCTGGCCTTCTCTTCAATGTCCGCTTTCTTCCTTCCCACATATCCCATGCGTTGCTTTTGATTTCTCGTTAACAACCATGTTAGGGGCTTCCTTCCTATTCGTGCACTGTGGTTTTTCCACCCGTACATGTTCGTGTCCGTAAATTTCTTAATGATCGTCCATTCGGTCGTTTATATATTGTCCTGTAACTACACTCAACCCACGTTTACTCATTGATCAAGCGCTCGTTTCTGCGACTTGACCGATGCATCTTGACAAAGAATTATCTTTGTGTATCTGTCAGAAAAAATTCCCTTTACCCATCAGGTTTCAAATTAAAGCATTCATCCATTAAAATCCAAACCATTGTTGAATTTCCATTCATCTGTCTTTACAAATTACACGCCGTCACTTGTCGTATGTTTTTGTCGCTCCAAAATAAATATTACAGAACAGGTAGATATTGCAGCACAGATAGTTATTGCAGGACAGGTATATATTGCAGGACAGGTAGATATTGCAACACAGGTAGATATTGCAGGACAGGTATATTTTGCAACACAGGTAGATATTGCAGGACAGGTAGACATTGCAGCACAGGTAGATACTCCAGGACAGGTAGACATTGCAACACAAGTAGATATTCCAGAACAGGTAGACATTGCAGGACAGGTAGATATTGCAGGACAGGTAGACATTGCAGCACAGGTAGATACTCCAAGACAGGTAGACATTGCAACACAGGTAGATATTCCAGGACAGGTAGACATTGCAGCACAGGTAGATATTGCAGGACATGTAGACATTGCAAGACATTTAGATATTGCAGGATAATTAGATATTGCAGCACATGTAGATATTGCAGAACAGGTAGATATTGCAGCACAGATAGTTATTGCAGGACAGGTATATATTGCAGGACAGGTAGATATTGCAACACAGGTAGATATTGCAGGACAGGTATATTTTGCAACACAGGTAGATATTGCAGGACAGGTAGACATTGCAGCACAGGTAGATACTCCAGGACAGGTAGACATTGCAACACAAGTAGATATTCCAGAACAGGTAGACATTGCAGGACAGGTAGATATTGCAGGACAGGTAGACATTGCAGCACAGGTAGATACTCCAAGACAGGTAGACATTGCAACACAGGTAGATATTCCAGGACAGGTAGACATTGCAGCACAGGTAGATATTGCAGGACATGTAGATATTGCAGGACATGTAGATATTGCAGGACATGTAGACAGTGCAGTACATTTAGATATTGCAGGATAATTAGATATTGCAGCACATGTAGATATTGCAGGACACGTATATATTGCAGGACAGGTAGAAATTTCAGGACAAGTAGATATTGCAGGACAGGTAGATATTGCAGCACATGTAGATATTGCAGGACATGTAGATATTCCATAACAGGTAGATATTGCAGAACAGGGAGATATTGAAGGACATGTTGATATTTCAGCATAGGCAGATATTGCAGGGAAGGTGTCAAATACGACTCTAACAATTCGACAAGATCACTGGAGGAAAGTGAACTATGGTTTTACAGAAGAATGTTGAGAATTATATAGGCTGCAAATAGAGTTAATAACGTTGTACTTGAAGAAGCACAGTAAAGAGGTACAGTGAAGAGGCACAGTGAAGAGGCACAGTGAAGAGGCACAGTAGAGAGGCACAGTGAAGAGGTAAAGTGAAGATGCACAGTGAAGAGGCACACTGAAAAGGTACAGTGAAGAGGTATAGTGAAGAGGTATAGTGAAGAGGTACAGTGAAGAGGCACAGTGAAGAGGCACAGTGAAGAGGTACAGTGAAGAGGTACAGTGAAGAGGTACAGTGAAGAGGTATAGTGAAGAGGTACAGTGAAGAGGTATAGTGAAGAGGTACAGACACAAAGACAGCTTATGTCAAAGATCTAAACTAGGTGGCCATTGTTTATGTTTTAGCATGTCATTAGAAGAGGCGTGTAGGAACACATTGTGGCCGAACTTGCAAAATCGCAGGGAAGGGGAACAGAGGGAAGACAAGATAAAATATTGGAGAGATCAAAATAGTGGCATAGGAGACGATCAGCGGTAGAACTGATTAGTGACACACGGGGTTAGAGAAAGTGGAGATCCATAAGCGCCAACGTCAAACAACAGGTCACTTGATGATGATGATGATGATGAGAGTAGTCGCCTGTCACACAACAAGAATGAAATAAGAAAGCATCATTACTAAACAGTAAAGTTGTCTTCAAATAAGTGTTCATGGGAACATTTCACTGAAATTCCATTTGCCGTTGCAGGAAATCCATTTGGAAATGTAAGGTCCATGCACATTCACTATTTGTATCTATGTGTCTGGAGGTAGACACATTCAAATGTATTTACAATATTTCACTGAAAATGTCCTTCCATCAGATTTGTTAAACAAATTACTTATTGTGTAATATCTAGAATAGTTGTCCAAATATTATTGAACTAAACTGTTATTCTTGTCTTTTTTTTTTGTATACCCGCTGTTAATCAATGCCTGGGGATGCGTACGGTTCAGAGAGTAGCATAGGAACATATGTATTAGCGAGGTGTTAGCAATCTGACAGTTAAAAGGATCGGCTATATGAGGGCGGTAGCCATCTCCTCTACCTCGCCGCTTTTACTTCCCGGACTGAACCGGTACCCATTTAAGGATGGGTTGACCCAGGAACCATTGCTGTCTGAATAAACATTACCGCCTCAACTGGGGAATGAAGGCAGGACCCCTCAGACGTGAAGCAAGCTCGCTAACCACTGCGCTACCCGGCTCCCTATATATATATGAATTCACAAAGTTGCATCAGGAATACAGCTAAGGTTTGACTAATATCTGTGAAAATTGACAGATTCGTTTGGGATCATAGTGGTACCTTGTTAAATTCATTCTATTCGCTTAATTCGTCTCAAGAGTCAGCAATGAGATATGAATGCATGGTTGAGGAGATTGTAATGTTGAGCAATCTGACACAGTCGATGATTGGCACAGGGCTGCAAACACGCGTCTACAGCGCAATTTGATTGATTATACAATTCGGTCACATGATGTTGTTTTTGTTAAAATGTATGATCAATTCATTGGCCGTTTAATGGAAAGTTAAAAATATACGCATTCCCAATATTGACTAAATTGTACGATGAATGTCAAATTGCGCTAGGATATGTAAGCGAAAAACAAAGAATCCTCAATATATGATTCCTCTGATACTAGTGATTGCATGTTACAAATTTAGCAAACAATTTGTTTGTTTCAAATATCCCTGGAAGGTTTAAATTCAAAAGCAGATTTGCAAGTAGTAGCAATCATGTAATAAAACAATTCTTAATTTCAAACATTGATTATAGCTGGAATTAATTTTCAAAATATCTCCAGACAATCGAAATAACAATAAGTAGCATGTCCCTTGTATGTCCCTTACAAACGCCATTCTATTTGGCTGTTATAAAGTTTCTTGGCAAATGTGTAGTTGTGTAGGTTGCCATTACTTTCCGTAAGTGGAAGAGCAAACAAAAACCGATGTCTGTCAAACTGGACATCAGCGTGATTCGAATGAGAGCGTTGGGTTTGTGAGACGGTCACTTCACCCCTAGACCCCGTAGCGTCCAACGACTTACTAAAATAACCACTAAACATAACATAAGGTTTAAGTTGTGTTAATTTAGGATCGTTTTGTTTTACCCAACTTCTGACCTAAACGTATCCTTTCCCAATAATTTCAAAGAGCCCAGACCAACTGATATATTCCGGTTTCACTCGAGAGAATAATTGCCATGCCTTTCTCCCCTAGTGTTCTTTATCTGATTTTCTTAGAACTCCCCACTCATCGCCTCCCTCGTGGGTTTGAATGCATGTGATATAGCTCATCATCATCATGTAGCATGTCCATTGCAGAGCGTCGCTACCGTCACAGCAAATCTGAAAGAAATTCGATCTCCAGCCAGATCTCCAGCCTGCTCCAGAGCTATGCCCAAGCATTCCATGACATCTTGGTGCTATCGCCTTCTTGGTCTGCCTCTATTGCCCGGAAGAATACCTTATACTGCGATTCTCTGAAGACCGTTGTGTATTTTGATGTGACCAAAGTATTTACATTTTATGTTCTTTATGAATTTTATGAACCAGTTTTCCTCTATGACCAACTTCGTTTTTTCAGTCTATTGTATTATGATGGCATTTATATAACATTTCGACTGAGTGACTCGATTCTCTTCCACGAGTTGTGTGTAACTGTCCATGTTTTACAGCCGTATGCAGCAACTGGAAAAATACAGGTTCTCAAAATGTTGGTTAACTGGTATTCTGCCATAGTCTTCTCAGGTTGTGTAGCCTCTGCATTGCCGTTGGCAATTTCTTTCTGATTTCTTTCCTGATTTGCAGTTGTCAGTTCTGGATCCCAGATACTATTAAATTAGGATACATGTATATGTTGTTAATTGATATTTTCTGAGAATATTTGTAAATCATCTCATCTTGATTTCCTCACTCAGCAGCTGTTGTGGTTGTTTTTGTGTTTATTTTAACAAGTTTAAGTGGACTGTTATATATGACCATCCTATACAAAGATGTAAGACAATTATTTGTCAAGGTCTATCGTCTAGACGTGCTAACCTTAGTTATAAGGTGTGTTCAAGGGGTGTCTGCACTCAATGGTAGATAGGACAATTACATATTCTAAACATTGTTTAGATTTTAGGGTCTCCTCTCCGGCAGAGTTGGATCTGTTGAGATCAGATTTAGCTATAACTCATAAATGGTCTGAGAGCTGGTAGATGGAGTTTAACGTAGATAAAAGTACAGTCATCCACATGGGAAGACCAAATTTGGAACATAATTATATGATGGTAGCAAACAATATTATATAGGTAGAAAAAGAAAGCCACGTAGGTGTTATAATATATCATACATGTAATGTTCGGGAGCAAGTCCAAGTGGCTGCGACAAAGGCTAATACAATGTTGGGTATGATTAAAATAAACATTTCACATCGAAACACGGAATTAGGAATTGATAGATAAACTGTATCAATCACTGGGTAGAACACAATATTCAGTTGTGGAGTCCTTATCATAGGGTTGATTTAGGCATGATAGAAAAGAAAAAAAAGAAGTGCTACAAAAATGACCGTGGGATTCCAGAATTATAATTATGAGGAAAGACTTAGAAAAACTGGTCTGCTGTGTCAAGAACAGAGAAGAATGTGAAGTGACTTAATACAAGTTTATATATTAATCAATGGGTAGGATCACTTAGACTATACCACTTTTTTTATAAATACAACCGGTTACAAGAACTAGAGGGCATAGCTCCAAATTATTTAAAAACAGGTCCAGATTAGATATTGGTAAAAATGTTTTAGTCAAAGATGGCTGAATGCTTGGAATGCATTACCACAGGAAGTGGTGGCGGCAGGATCAGTTAACGCATTCAAAAATAGATTGGATGATCACAGTTAATTTTCAGAATCGGTGGATTCGAATAACCTGGTTGAATAAAGACTCCGTAAAGTCTACTAAACCAGTACAATGAAGTTAAGTTAACTTAAGATATCCCTTGGCTTGGCTTCGTTTATTCTCAATCTCCCACTACCAAACACTGAAAGGGCTTAAGTAGCAGAATGTAGTCCAGAGAACGGAATGCGTTGTGTAGTAGCTTACAGCTTGACTGTGATATTTGCACCTTTCGGTCCAACACATCCGACTTCAGCAAACATTTGTTGAGTACCGAGTTAACATTGCCTCTTCGATCCCTTCTCCTTAGCCAGTCTACCCTGCTGCAGCCTGTTGTCTAGGATCCCCGCGTGGAGGTGTATAAAGGTCTTGGCAGCTTTGGTTCGCTGGCCCTGACGCAAGCAGTCAGCTATAAATCGCTGACCACTGCAGCTCATGAGCTGCTCAGCATCTTGATCCCAACTTAAAATATGAATTTTTTAAACATCCAAAATTCAATTTTTTTTTAAGGAATGTCGCTACGCCTGTTGTGCCAAGACAATCGAAAACAAAACTTCCTTTTCTAATCCCTACTTTAAAATATTGATAAAACTGTCGACCTATATTAATGACGTGCAAAATCGGTAAAACTTTGGAAGTTTATTTTTAAAAATCATTTATATTTGCATCGTCTTTTTTTGGGGGTATATTGTGCTGTACGTTGAACTATGATTCGCGCCAAATGGTTTTTGTGTTTCCGACTCTTGTTTTTAATTGTCTTATTAATAACAGGGATACGACCTTGTTGTTTGGAGAACTCGAATTCGAGAGCGAGTCTTGTAAATTGTATCACAAACATCGTTGCCACGATCCCTAACTTTATTTTTGGTATTTAACAAAGATCGATTATAGCGTCTTTATTTCACTGTTTACCTTCATGTATTTGTGTGTTTTTTTCTATGGTCATCTTTAATTTTGATTTTGCCACTTTTAGTCAGTCTATATTTTCATGTATTTTTTTTTTTTGGTCGACAGAAGAAATAAACTATATGTACAATCAAATGTGCTTAGTTGTTCTGTGGAGAAGGAACACATGTGAACTGTTTTGTTTCCTGACATCGCTAATGTTGTCGTTCTTGTTGTTGCAAATCTAGTAGCATTCGGGCTCTCGTCCATCGACCCAAGTCCAGGTAATGTTATTTGAACGCGTTTGTTAGTTGTTGTTTGTGACCGTACAAAGCATATACTACTTCTGAGCGCGCCTAACTCAAGGACATGAACAGCATCGGTTTCATATGGCAGTGTAAACAACTAGCGCTCTGGAGTGTGATGTAAAAAAAGTAGAACCCTTGCAGAACGTCGCTTCTTACAGCCGCCAACTATTTGGCTGTTGTAAGTTTCTTTGCAAGTGTGAAATACGGTAGGTTGTCATTACTTTCCGTATGTAGAGAAGCAATTGCTCGGGAAAAAAAAACCAGTATCTGCCAAACGGAACACGGTGGGAATCGAACTCGATGAAGTGGGATTGTGAAAACCGAGCGTGTTTCACCTCTAGTGCCATACATATGTGAAATGTATTGGGTTCTCATACATAAGTGAAATGTATTGGGTTCTCATACATAAATTGGAGCTCTAAGCTCGCCTGAGAGGTGACTGATGCTGTTAGCAGAATTAGGGCCTGACGACATATGTATTAAGACATTTTTTGTTGTGATTACCATGACCCCTCTGTTCATTCAAGCTTCCAATTTTGCTGTTCTTATGAACTGTTTTCTTGTTTGTAGAGCCGTTGCTATGTGTGACTGCTCTTGTGAGTTGTTTAGTTGTTTGAAAGTTCGAAATGTTTTTACTATGTGCGACTGCTCTTATTAGTTGTTTGACAGTTCGTAACGTTGTTGCTATGTGCGACTGCTCTTGTGAGTTGTTTGACAGTTCGTAACGTTGTTGCTGTGTGCGACTGCTCTTCTGCGTAGCTTGGCTGATTGTAAATTGTTTTACTGTGTGTGAATTAATCCTTCTATTGTCAGTATGGCTGTCTTGTAATTAAAACGTGTGTCTGAACGTCCAAGGATCCACTCCATAATTATTTTGACGGCAAGATAGACGAATATGTGGTCTACGGCGTCTAGAGCTATTTGGATAAGGTCAGATCTACATTGCTCATCGTCTTCTTGAGCTGGAAGGGGTGAACATCGAGTCAGTCGCTGCTGTTGTTTTTGAGGAGAATGCTCAAAATGAGTAAGTTTGTCCTTGCGTATGCCCTGAAAAGTGGCTGGTTGCGTGCTGATGGAAATGAACTGGTGTGGTATAAAGCGGTTGTGCTATGCTTGGCGTTAAATTTGTATGGCTAACCGCCACAGGGCATACGTCGATCCCCCCCCCCCCCCCCTTCGTTAGCCAGGCTGCAAAGAAGAAACGTCCGTTTCCAAAGAAACAAGCTGAGAAGTGAGGAGAGTCGGGGGTGGTCTTAACCAGTATATTTTACTTGACCATTACTTACATGTCCGATTAGAATCATTAAATGAAGAACAACAAGGCGCTGTCCGAGTACCTGGTCAAACATCAGACTGGTTAGCAGAACAAAAGGGAGTACGACAGTGATGCATCCTCTATCCCTGTCTATATAACATCTTTGCAGAATGCATAATGACAAACGTTAGAGAAGACGAGAGTATCGAAAGATTCGATTCATTTACCTTTAGTGATTACGAAATCCCATGGTTACGATACGCAGATAGCAAAGTGATATTGCCAAGAAGTGCAGATGGGCTAGATTTCAGCTGTAAATAAATACAGTTCAGATCACAACGTATTTATAAACACAAACAAAACAAAGATATTGACCACCAACAAAAACAGGATGAAAACATCAATTTACAGTAGGAGGTGAAGAAATAAACCAGGTCACACATTTGTCATATTTGGACTCCAGAATTGACAATAATGGTCACTGCCAAAAAGAAAGAAGATTAGTAGCCACGACAGAGGCTAAATTTATCCAAAGCAGAGGACAATTAACCTGAAGAAACACCGACAAAACGACAAAAGTAAGTCTTGAGAGCCTGTGTTTTTCCCGTGACGTGCACGTTTGCCAAAATATATAAAAAGAAAATCGAGTCCTGTGAATCAATATGTTACGGAAAGATTACTCTGGACAGAGAAGGAGAAATATAGACATTCGGTAGGAGTTGAACCTAGAAGACACCTAGTTTATCAATGTCATCATGGCTAGAAAATTGAAATACTTTTGTCACATCAAGAGACAAAACAGTCTTGAGAGGACAATGGTGAAAGATATGGTACCGGGTAAAACAGAGTAGTTAGACCGTGAAGACAATGGCACTAAGATTTCCAGGAATGTCTGGGCATGTCTTTGGGGGAAGCTGGGGAACGAGTTTCTTTCACGAGTTGTGATAGGAGCGACGTCCTACAAAGACCTGCAACATGATGCTGATTATGTTCTGTGATCTGGCATTCATTTGAACTTCTCCTCCTGCTGGAAAGTTGTTTCGTCTCTGATTGTCTCCATATTTGTTATTCTATTATTGTGATGCTCTTCATTGTATTTATGGCTGTGAGTATAGTATCTGACAAGCTACTTACAGCGTGAACTAACCGGTGTCAACAAAAATGCAGCACGCGGGCTCGAGATTCTCAAACTGTGGGAATTTGATACATCCCAGGGACTGGACTCTGTCACATAGACATGTATTCTCATTAGGTCTCATTGAGCCTTCATGCCCCACTCTCAGCTTGGCTTTGATCAAACAATTCTTTGACGTAGATCAGTACTAGAGCACAAACAATTCTTTGACGTAGATCAGTACTAGAGCACAAATTAACGATGAGCGCTGCGGTAGTCCATCTTCTTAGACTTTTTAAAAAGAGATTGAATTCTTAAACTTTGTCTGAATCGTTCGTTCAGTCAGAACATAGGGCTTGCTGTAAAATCCCATGTTAATCATCTTCACCAGAAGACCATTTCTCTAAGCAGAATTGCAAGTATGTTGCAGATCACAGAAGACAGCCAATGTATGCCTACTATTTTGGAAGACATCATTTGTTCTTTGGGAAAACATAACAATCTAAATGTCTGTACAAATATCAATCCTAACTCGTCTGACTACTAGAATAAGGTGTTAGATTTCTCAAGGAAGTAATAAATACGAGTGTTTATCATTCTCTCCTATAATTTTGTTGCCAGGCATCCAGGTACGGTGTTAGGGTGATGTGCCGGTATTATTTAGGTTCATCGGGAGGTTTCCCATTTTCAAATTTCGTTACTACAAACATTAATGAATTGACTTGTGGAGTTTATTTTACGCTTCTCTTCCAGTCCATATTTTGAAATTCCTGTTCTGTCTAATTACTTATTATACTTGTATTTACTGATGCAGAATAACTTCCTAAAAATGTTCTGATTCTTGTTTGAGAAGTCAGGGATTGTTGTCAGTGATTGTTGTCAGTGATTGTTGTCAGTGATTGTTTTCAGTGATTGTGTAAGAGACGTATGTCGTACTCTATCTGGAGACCCCAAATAGTGGTAGAAGATGGTTATGACCGCCAGGAGCTCCTCGGCGTTGTTAACCTATGTATTGACATTGGGCACTGTCGTCTACACTACGCTTTCTTATGTGGCCTTTGAAGAAACAACAAACCTTTCTGGTTTCTGCACTTGATGAAAAGGAAAGCCAAAGAACCCCTGCAAGAGATAGCAGTCTAGGAAGGTTAATTAAAAGACGGAGAAGAATGAAATGAAGAAGTAGAAAATGAAGAAACAAAAAAAAAAAAAAAAGAAGAAAAGAAGATGAAGTAAAAGAAGAAGAAGAAGAAGAAGAAGAAGAAGAAGAAGAAGAAGAAGAAGAAGAAGAAGAAGCAGAAGCCGAAGAACATTCTTGAAAAATCGTAAAAAGTGTTTGGTCTAGAATATATTATTTCAGTGATTGTGTAACTAGATGGTAAAACTTGTCAGTTAGCTAGACTTACACACAGTTAGTCTCTCCGTCACACATGTTAATGACACTGATCACCGAGATGTTCAGGTCAACCACTTTGACTATACCTAATTTCCTCATCTGTCGATAGACGTCGATTTACCCAAGATAGAGATTTAATTGGACTGATAAATACATGTAAATTTCCCGCTTTAAACAAGTTTGCACGCATTTGTCTGAATTATACTAATATTTTTTTTTTTAAATTGCGGCTTTCTATTTAATTTCCGTGTTATATGTTAATAGTTACTTTACTCTCGCAATTTTCGCAAAAAGATCTAATTTTTAACATTGTTTTTCCATGAGAGATATAATGTGGGATTAATTAATTATCCTTTGTAACCTTTATTCACATTGTTAGCTGCTGAACCACCATGTTTATGAAAGTATTAAATTCGAATAATTCGTAACAAAATACAATTAGAACAGTACAAAAAGAAATTATTCAGCCGAATTTTTTTCAGAGAGACTGTCCATGAAAAAAAATACAGAAATGGTTGAGTTACCAGGACAGGAACTATATGAAAGCCACGTTATTGGGACTTGTCCATTGCCAGTAACAATGAACAAATAAATAAAACGTAAAACATCACAATAACTGTTAGGATAATAACTACCGATACAACACTCAGAGTGGCAGCATTTTTTGCCAGAAAATGGTTTAGAATGTATGAATCACGGTATATCACTTAGAACATAAAAAGACAAACAAGAAATCATGATACGTGAAGAAATGAAAGCAATAGCATGCATTCACAACTGCACATATAAAGACACATACACATACGCATATAAATATATACATATATACAGAAAGAAATGTATACACATAATAAACATTAAATATATCTTTATGTATGGCTTGGCTTGGCTTCGTTCATTCTCAATCTCCCACTACCAAACACTGAAAGGGCTTAAGTAGCAGAATGTAGTCCAGAGAACGGAATACGTTGTGTCGTAGTTTACAGCTTGACTGCGATATTTGCACCTTTCGGTCCAACACATCCGACTTCAGTCAGCATTTTTTGAGTACCGGGTAAGCATTCCCTCTTCGATCCCTTCTCCTTAGCCAGTGCTGCAGCCTGTTATCCAGGATCACCACGTGGAGGTGTAGAAGGGTCTTTGCAGCTTTGGTTCGCTGGCCCTGACGCGAGCAGTCAGCTATGATCCCTATCTTTATGTATAAATGTGTGTGTGTGTGTTGTGTGTTGTGTGTGTGTTGTGTTGTGTGTGTGTTGTGTGTTGTGTTGTGTGTGTGTGCGTGTGTGCGTGCGTGCGTGCGTGCGTGCGTGTGTGTGTATAAAAAAACACAAGAAAAAAAACGGCTGAGAAAATTTGAGGGAAAATAAGAGAGAGCAAGTGAGAAATGTGGATGATAGTCTGTGTAACGATATGAAATTTAAATAATGAGGTTTAAGGTAACCGATAAGGAAGTTAACGATTCTCCAGATCATACTCGTGACAATCATCGTTAGGCTGAGATACGAAGTCAGTGATACCGATATCAACCGTCCTTCGTGTCAAGGGCAATCGCAATAATTGACGACCAAAGTTGATATCTAGAAATATGGTTGGGGAATTGACTGAAACAAGTACTGAGGTAATTACCAGTCTCCCCAGTAACCTCGATATATTTAATATTGCAACTGCATCTGCCATCCTCGCCATCTCTCCTTCGTTTGGTTCAGATTGTTCTTAACCTCTACACCTTTGAAATGAGCTGCCACATCTTCCACCTGATCAATGTAGGGGCAATGGACACAGAGTTGGGTCCAAGCTACACCTGTCTCCTGATAGTCCATTTTAAATATGTTATTCGGGATCCTTTCCAATGACTTACTAGGGATACATGTATAGCATTGTGTCGAGCTCCTTTCCTATGACTTACTACGGATACATTTATCATTGTGTCGGGCTTCTTTTTTTTGACCTGCTACGGATACATGTATCATTGTGTCGAGCTCCTTTCCTCAGTCTTACTGCGAATACATGAATAATTTTGTCAGGATCCTTTCCTTTGACTTACTACGGATAAATGAATAATTGTGTCGTACTCCTTTCCTCTGACTTACTGCAAGTACATATATTATTATGTCGGGCCTGCTTTCCTTTGATTTACTATGGACACATGTATCATTGTGTCAGGCGACTGTTCTTTGATTTACTGCAAGTACATGTATCATTATGTCGTGCTCCTTTCCTGCGACTTACTACGGGTACATGTATCATTGTATCGGGCTCATATACTTTAACTTACTACGGATACATTTATCATTATATCAGCACCTTTCCTCTGACGTACTACGGATACATTTATCATTGTGTCGGGCTCCATGCCTCTGACTTAATACGGATGCATGTATCATTGTGTCGGGCTCTATGCCTCTGACTTACTGCAAGTACATGTATCATTGTCGCCGGTTCCTTACCTCTGACGTACTGCATGGACATCATGTATAATTGCGTCGGGCTCCTTCTTTTTGACTTACTTCGGATACATGTATCATTGTGTCGAGCTTCTTTCCTCAGCCTTACTACGAATACTTTAATCATTGTGTCAGGCTCCTTTCCTCTGACTTGCTACGGATACATGTATCATTGTCTCGGGCTCTTTTACTCTGACTTACTACGGATACATGTGTCATTGTGTCGGGCTCCTTTCCTCTGACCTACTGCAAGTACGTGTATCATTGTGTCGAGCTCCTTTACACTGACTTACTACGGATACATGTATCATTGTGTCAGACACATTTCCTGTGACTTACTACGGATACATGAATCATTGTTTCGGGCTTCTTTCTTCTGACTTACTGCAAGTGCATGTATCATTGTGTCGGGCTCCTTTACTTTAACTTACTACTGATACTTGTATCATTGTGTCAGGCTCTTTTCCTCTGACGTGCTACGGATACATAAACCATTGTGTCGGCTCCTTTCCTCTGAGTTACTGCAAGTACATGTATCATTGTGTCGGGCTCCTTTACTCTAACTTACTACTGATACGTGTATCATTGTGTCGGGCTTCTTTCTTCTGACTTACTACGGATACATGTATCATTGTGTCAGGCGCATTTTCCTTGACTTACTGCAATTATATGTATCATTGTGTCGCGCTTCTTTTCTGACTTAATGCAAGTACATCTATCATTATGTCGGGCTCCTTTTGTTTGACTTACTACGGGTACATAAATCATTGTGTCGGGCTACTTTTCTTTGACTTACGACGGATACATGTGTTATTGTGTCGGGCTCCTTTTCTTTGACTTACTACGGATACATAAATCATTGTATCGGGCTCCTTTTCTTTGACTTACGACGGATACATGTATTATTGTGTCGGGCTCCTTTTCTTTGACTTACTGCAAGTATATGTATCATTGAGTCGATATTGCTGACATGTCTGCTACTGCCCGTTCTATCATCATTATATTTTTTAACATCTTCCATCCATCAATATCCTTGACATTCTCTCTAACATTTGTCAACTTTCTTGACATCGCTGTCACCATCTGTTCTATTGTCCTCTTCTCCACCGTGTGCTAACAACCCATGTATAAAACTTGTTCCATGATGTCATGATTATCCATTATTATGTCGCTATTTATTACTTAAGAGACTGAAGATATCTACAAATGTCAACAAGCAACTGCTGCATTATAGTTGGCTTGGGGACACCCAAAGGCAAAGGATGCAGCTAAGGAGTTTGACTGTTCAATATTACTTGTGTGCAAAACACGAACAGTACTGGAGAGTTCCAACTTTAAAAAAGGTTGTAACTAACACAGGGTCGGAGACCGAGAATTCACCAGTATAAGTGAACAACTCTGCGGATGTTGGCAGAGGAGGGCACTGACTTGTCCTGACGCCAGAAATGACTTACAGAATGCGTCGGTCAAAAACCATACAGGTAGATATAGAAGGCACTACATTTCTTAGATAGGTCTATGAAATATTACAACAGATAAATTACCTTATTTATAAAGACTGGCCTCGCTAGTCGTCAACAAACAGAATCCGTGTTTAAGCTACAAAAAACATTCGTAAAATGATGAAGACGGACGAGTTTGAAAATATAAATGAGAAGATAACAAATCATAATTCATGAATTGAGAGAGACAACATGAATAGAAAATGGTGAATATCATGTGATAGACTCAATTACTGCCAGGGGACGAGGACCAGTAGCCTCTATATTGGATAAAGAAGAACTGGATTGAGAGAGGTGATCAACGGCTGCTGTCTATCGGAGACGATAATGGCATAATAAATGTGGCTAGCGACATTTTTTGTTAGGAGTAACTGCGCTACTTTCTATCCGCACTCTCTCGTCTCGTGCCGCCAGTCCCCAGTGGCAGGTCAAGGACAAGATGACAGGGGGCGACTACGAGATGTAGGGGACTCCGCACCAAGCACCCGAAAAGGACGGTGGAGTCGAACCCACACCACATGATCACCAGGCCGACGGCTTAACCACTTCGCCACTGAATCCCCATGAGAGGTGACCATACACAAACATATTAATAACACTGAGATCGGTTTCTAGTCCGGTGGACACACACACACACACACATACACACACACACACACACACACACACACACATGTATATATATATATATATGCACGAAATCCGTTCAGACTTGATCAGCGATCGGTGACTCGGTATCTAACAGTTCAAGTATGTCGACCAGTTAACATTCATCCATAATGCAGACAGTGAATGGGAACAAACGTGTGGCGAACGTAAACTCCAGCGACTGTCCACCCGAAATACTGCATCAATTTTGGCGAAGGCATCTTCTGACGCAGCAAAATGATCCTGACCTGGTCTCGGAAGATCTTTTGTAAACTCACGTTCTTCTTTAAACAGCGTTGTCCAGGTCTTCACTGCTGTCTTCGACACACTTCAGTCACCATACACTGTCTGCATTTTGCGATGAATGTCAACTGCTCGACATCCTTCAGCTGTTAGAAATTTAATCACAGCTCCTTGATCAACCACGGATTCCGTATCACACCCGCCATTTTCTCAACGGTCTGCTGAGGAAACTATGAGAAGGAGGATAATGCAATTTTGCAAACGTGACGGTTGGTAGGTGATGTTATCATAAGAAGGGACGTCATCATGCACACCGTACTTATGTTCACTTGGTGCAGTTAGGTCCGGTTTCATTTGAACACGCCTCGTGTATACACACACACACATATATATATATGGAAGAACAAATTATCAGAAAAAAATGGTAATAGGACATACGCTGCGGAAGACTCAAACAAAGCCTGACAGGCTCTTACATGGAATCCTCAGGGGAAAAGAGAGAGAGAGGTAGACCCCAAAATAAGGGGAGAAGAGAATGTGAATGGGAGTTAAAATTAAATAATTAAACTGTGAATGATCAATTCCGCGCGGCGGCCATTACAGACAATGAAGGAATTCTCAACGAAATTGCTGACGGTTTCAGATCTCATGATCTCAGATCCGCCTATCAGGAACCTTCTCATTAGAGTCAAGCAGAACGAGGAAAAGAGTTTATCAATAAGTATGACGGCTTCATGTTCTCGTCATACGAGGAGGTAGGGAACAAGTGAAAGGATCACTACATTAATGCGCTAAATCACCAACCGTTAACGATCTGTTTGCTGAATCTCCAGTTCTTCCCCGAGATACGGAAACCAACATCCACCCACCTACCGTAGCTGAAGTCCTTGATGCTGTTTGAAAACTCAGAGATAGACAAGCTGCAGGCCAGAATCACATCCCATCGACTCGTTCAGATCTGCCAGCCATCAGTTATCCATGCAAGTATGGAGGACGTGACACGTCACAGCCGACTGGCGGGATGGAATCATCTTGTCCCTGTACAAAGGCAAGGTGAGTCCCAATGACTGCAGTAATTACAGAAGTGGACGACTACCGTCGGTTCCAGAGAACGTGTTTCCTCACGTGCTGCTGGATAAACCCAAGCCAAAACGTCAGCCATAACAATCTGGCTTCATCCCCGATTCGTTCTAAAACCGACGCTATCCCTGCTCTGCGGATCCTCCCCGAACTGCACAACGTCTTCAATCGGCCCTTGTTCGCTGCATACGTTGACTTGAAGCCCGCTTTCATAAGGACATTGGCACCAGAATTCTACAGGGTGGCACTCTCTCTGACAAATTTATCACGACTTCGAGTCTCAAACAAAGATGTGTTCTTGCCCCCGACCTATTCTGCCGGGGGGGGGGGGGGGGTCGATTGACTTATTGATGGCCTCAGCGGACACCAACAGGGTATAGCTATTGATCAGTCAATCTTCATTGATCTCGTTCACTCGAACGACATAGTACTGTTCGGTTCAGACAGCTCTGCGCTGCGGTGCTCTCTGGAAATGTTAGACAGCGAAATGTCCTTCCTATGCCTGTCTTTGTCCTGGCCCAATAGCAAGTTTAGAATGCCATTTCCGACAAAGCACCACAGGGTACAGAAACCCAAGGTGATACTGTGGATGGCACTAACGAATTCATCTATCTCGGTAGCATATCATCTGATGGGTGCAGCGGTCCCGATATGTCAAGGCGGATTGGACTAGATGCGACTGCCATGCAAGACCTCCGACGTGTGTAGAGTAACGGAAAGATCTCTCTTGTGACACACATTCACATCTACCAGTCCTGCGAGGTCCCAGTCCTGCTTTACGGCTCTGAATCCTGGACATTACTTACAATTGATATGTCAAAACTAAATGCCTTCTACATGCACAACCAGCGGCGTATATTGATCATACAATAGCATGACTACATACGCAATGTGGAGGCATCTGCTAAAATAGGTCTCCACCCAATCTCCGAAACACTTGACCGACACCGAATTTATTTATTCAGACATTTTGTACGGTTAGACCATAAAACCCCGGAACACAAGATACTACACAAGTCGTTCCTCAGCGCTAACCTTCTCCTCCTGACTGGCTGGAGACTCAGAACAGGCCGGCCTCGCACAGTAAGGCTCCAGCAGATATCAACTCCAACTCCGTCATGAGCGAGGCCTGGAACCACGTCACAGCAGTGGAACAAGAATGTGGCTGACCGACCCAACGGGCCTCAAACGCCACAACGAATATTTATATTATTAATATCCGTAGAACCGGAAATAACGTGACAGATTTTATCATTTTTATATCGGACATTTCTGTAATTTCCATCATTGGTCATCATAAAGGAAAAACAAACATACAATTCATCAGGTTTCTCCATTTTTGGACTTTACACTGACGAAGATTGACACCTATATCTTTTTGTTAAGGCAGGAATTAGATAAGCCAGTTTTGTTTTCAAATAGCATGAGCCAGCTCTAAGAATCTAACGACATTCATTTCAAAAATGAGAATAAACGTTTTGCCTTAATTGTATATCTACTGTTGAATGCATGCACAGCGGAAACATGCTCTGTAACTACGATTACCACGTCTAGACTGCAGACCTTCAGCAAAATGTGTACTTTATTAAAAACGGGTTGTCAGAGATTGTTTATAAACACTTTTAATACATGTATGGGCTGCATTGAAACCATAGTGGGATGCAATGAGAACCAAGGCCAATGAAGCACATAACAAGAACAATATGAGACATGACATCTAAAGTGGAAAAGGGTTGTTTGTGATGACGTTCCAAAAATATACATTTTGCAGCCTTTTAAAACTCAGAAAAACAGAAGACACAAGTCTAAGTCATACATACGAAACAAAAACAACAACACATTCACATTATCACATTATCTTTGTCCTAAGTCCGGCAAATAGGCCGCATACATGGAGGCCAAAAATAGTTTATATGCGTCTCAAGCTTTTGCAACGCTGTACGACTGCGGCATTAGGTCTTTGGTCAGCCCATCCCGACATCGAAACGTTAGACAGTCACGTGAATGTGTACAGACAATGCTACTAAAATGTTGTTCTGCAGGTCCCTCTGTTGTCCAGTCTAACAAAGTTTTCGTGATATCCCTGCATCCACAACGTCTCAAAACAACGATTTATTTTCTTCGTTTCGGACCTTATCCCGTATCGACATTTTTAATAGGCGATGATCAATTGCGCTATGTGTTACAGCTTGTATAGCATATGTTTTAGGCAAGTTCCACACTTCCTATCCGTCACTCAATCCTGGAATGGCCTTGTAATTAAAAATATTTGCTCTTGTCGTGGTGTCTTTTAATCCTTGAACTATTGGTCTAATGACCAGTAGCTCTGCTGACCCCATTTTAGTCGCTAAAGGATTTCTGGGCTTCCTCAATTGCATGACTGATAAACACTATGTCATCTGCAAATCGTTAATTGATGAGCCACACTTGATATATATATATATATACACCTCTGTAGATTCAAATTAATTTTTTGAAGCCCTTCGAGAGCCGATGTAAGTAGCATTCGGAAGATGATGTAAGTAGCATTCGGAAGATGATGTAAGTAGCATTCGGAAGATGATGTAAGTAGCATTCGGAAGATGATGTAAGTAGCATTCGGGAGATGATGCTACCCTGTAGTACTCCTCTTGATATCGGAACACATACAGGACAGCGGTATAACATTGCGGCCCTATTGCAGTCTCTGTTAGTTTCCTCAACAACTTTGATATAGGTTTAAAAGATGCCATGGATGTGAAGTGCATTTACCCAAAAATTGGTCTCAATACTGCCAACGGCTGTCTCGGAATAGTCAATTACAAGATATAACTGCATGTGCATGTCACGTGCCCTCTTAGTTGTTTAATCGAATGGAGAAGCAAAGGGTGGAGAACTCTTTATTGAATCCTGCTTGTTTCCGAGGATGCGTATTCGTCGAGATGCCAGCCGATTCTGATGGTAATGACTCCAATCAAAATATTGTTGATTATCGAAAAAACAAACATTTACATAGATTGTTCATAAAATCTGTTCTGAATCTCGTGTTTATTTCCATTGTGTCAAAATAATTGTAATGTATCTATTAAGAATTGCTTAACTGTCATATTAGCACTTCTTGTAGTTTGTAGTGAACCCTCCAGCAATAATATTTTAACCAAAAAAATGGCTGAAAATATTAGAAAAGAAAGATTATCTAGCCCAATAATTGATGACAGCCACAATTGCTCTTTTACTAACTGCCCCTGGGCCTATCCTCGTTCAATGTAATCGAGGAAGGAAATGTCGCTTCAACAACGGAAAGGTCAGTCAAAGGTATTGATTGGGAAGGGTTAACTGACTGATGCTTCTTTCCTCAAGTGCACCTTTAGAAATAAGAAGAGCCACTACAAAAGAAACGTGGCGAAGAACTAACTCAACTCAGTCTGGATAGATTCGAACATCGTCAGCTGTCATCTTGCGAGTCAGACCTATTAGTTAACATCATCGTGAGAGTTAGACCTGTTAACATCATCGGGTGAGTTAGACCTGTTAACATCATCGTGAGAGTTAGACCTGTTAATATCCTCGGGAGAGTTAGACCTGTTAACATCCTCGGGAGAGTTAGACCTGTTAACATCCTCGGGAGAGTTAGACCTGTTAACATCCTCTGGTGAGTTAGACCTATTAACATTATCAGGGGAGTGGGACCTTTTAACTTCACCGGGAGAGTTAGAATGGTTAACATCATCGGGTGAGTTAGACCTGTTATCATCATCATGAGAGTTAGACCTGTTAACATCATCGGGTGAGTTAGACCTGTTAACATCATTGGGGAGTGGGACCTTTTAACTTCACCGGGAGAGAGACTAGTTAACATCATCGGGTGAGTTAGACCTGTTAACATCCTCGGGGGAATGGGACCTTTTAACTTCACCGGGAGAGTTAGACTGGTTAACATCATTATGAACTCATCAGTTATTTGGTAAAATGCATGTTGGAAACAGTGTGTGGTGGAATTTAACTATGAATGCATAAGTACTAACAGTTAAACAATTCTCACATTAATTAGTCAATGTTATGTTTATGTTCATGACATTTCAATGTAACTACTTATATTATATAATTAAACACACACATACATATATATATATATATATATATATATATATATATATATATATGTATATATATATATATAGATATATATATATATAAATGCAAAGGCCGCCCGCTGTCCACCGTAGACGTTGATGGCATTATTTATTTTGTTAGCGCTATTTTAGAAAGGTTTGACTGCACTGCTTTTTAACCTCAGTCTTTCGTCTCGCTCCGCGCGAACACCGTGGCAAGTCAAGTACAAGACAATTAGGAGGCGACTACGAGATGCAAGGATTCCGCTTAACCATCGCCATATATAGATATATATTCACAAACAAACACACACACACACACACATACACACACACATACACACACACACACACCGTTCTTGGTGACATTTCTCTTTGAAATGCATCTCAAATAATTTGAAGTCGCAATAAATAAAAATGAATATTGTGTACTTCTTCTTCTTCTTCTTCTTCTTCGTACGCAGTCAGACAGTACCCATTATTTTTTCGAAAAAAGCGGCGGTCATCCTGAGCCTGTAGACACTGCCATAGAGCTTGTCTTGCAGTTCCACTGGTAATGGCCACATCTGCTCTCTCTGATCCTCGTATGTCGGGCAGTTCTGCAGCAGATGTTCAGCGGTCATTTTACCGGTACCGCACGGGCATTCGTCGGTACCACATATCTTTAATTTGTTAAATAGGTGGTACCTCAGTCTATTGTGGCCAGTGCGAAGTCTGATGACAACGACCTGCTCTCTTCTGTTCAACTGGTAATAGGCATCGTTTTTGGTGTAACCAGTATGTTCGATTTCCCATTTGGTCATGTATCTGGCTTTGATCAGCCGTTTTGACTCTTCGTACGTCATACTAGTATCTGTTTGTGGTAGTCTTGCACCTTCTTTTGCCAGTCTGTCTGCCTCCTCGTTGCCTTGGATGTTGCAGTATGACGGAACCCACTGTACCACTACCCTTTTTGGTGCGGACTGCTGGCACAGTTTGCAGAGTGCTGCTCTTAAGTCATTAAGCTCAGTGTTTTTCTGGCTTTTTAGCGCTGCGACTACGGCGAGAGCATCTGTAAGCAGGACTATATGGCTTTCATTTTCACTGTGTGTCACCATTTCTTCCACTGCCGCCCTCAGTGCCTCTGCCTCCGCTCTGAAGTTGCTTGTGTACTTACCAGTAGCGAATGACAGTGTTATTTTTCTGCCATTTGGTAGGTTCAGTAATGCTCCTGCCCCTCCGTTCTGTGTAGTGTTTGTTACAGAACCGTCGGTGTATGCATGGGTCCAGTCCATGCTTGGGTAGCTTTTCGATATAAAGCTTAGGGTAGTATCTCTCCTTTCTTTTTCAGTCTGGCAGTTTTTGTTTCCAATACCTGGTATATTTCTACCACCTCTGGAAATATATCCTGCCTCCAGGTAGGTTTTCGTAAAGTAATGATGGGTTTTGGTGTTGTTAGTGCGTTTATGGGATCATCGTGCATCTTTGCTTTGGCTATTTCTGCAAAGATTCTCCGCTTTAGTTTCCCATTTCCCAAATTGTTTAGTCTCTGGTGCATTGGATGGTCAGTCAGTCTTCGGAGTTTCTCTGACTGCAGCTGGGCTCTGCAGTCTCTTCTATCGGTCATGGATTGCAGTTTTGTAATCTTTTCAAGTTCTATAATTGGCGTTGACTTCATGCCACCTGTTATAATTCTCATGGCTTGGTTTTGAAGTTTTTTAACTTTATCGAAGTTCGCCTTCGCTGCTGTTGTCCATGCCGCAATGCCATACTCGAGAACTGGTCTCACTCTTCCAGTGTACAGTTTCTTTAGTATGCTTTCGTCTGCTCCCCAGCTTGTGCCAGCAAGTTTCCTCATGATTGCCATTCTTTTTTCTGGCTCTCATTCGGTTTCTCTCGATCTGACTTTTCCATGTCATGCGCCGATCAAATTTGACTCCCAGATAGTTTGGGTTGTCGTTTGGCTGCAGGATTTTGCCATTTTAACTTAATTTGGTATTTTGGGGTTTGATTGAAAGCGAGAATATTGTGCATGTGGTTTTCTCCTCGTTTATTTTGACCAGCCATGAGTTCGCCCACTCTTCCAGCGATGTTAGGGCCTGCTGCATCCGATTTCTTGCTATGGTGAGATTCTTTTCAGAGGTCAACATAGCCAGATCGTCTGCAAACATTGAGCTATGGACTCTTCTTGGTATATTCTCTGTAATGTCGTTAATATATACCAGGAAGAGTGTGGGTGACAGTACTCCCCCGTGGGGTACTCCCTGCTCGAGTGTCACCTTTTTATTCATCTTCCCTTGTACTTGGACTCTGGCCGTTCTTTGTTTGAGGTAGTGGTTGATCCACTTGTACATTTTCCCACAAACATCACTTCTTCTAAGCTTGACTCTAAGTCCATCTTTCCAGACTTTGTCAAATGCCTTTTCCAGGTCCACCCAAACCGCTACTGTGTGTTTCTGTGCCTGGTAGGCATCTTCTATTTCCTGGGCTATGAGGATGACCTGGTCCTCAGTGGATCTGTGCTGTCTAAAGCCGGCTTGCTGTGGAATTAGTATTCGTTTTTCTTCCCGATGCCACATCAGTCTGGTGTTTATCATCCGTTCCATCAGCTTGCCGACACAGCTCAGTAGGCTGATGGGCCTGTATCCATTTGGATCTGTTTTGTCCTTTCCTGTTTTTGGTAATGGTACAAGTACTGCGTCTTTCCATGCCTGGGGTACAATTCCCCTTTTCCAGCTTTGGTTCAGGACAGATAGCAGTTTCCTCTTCGCTGTTTGGCCAGCCCCATCAGCATTTCGTTTGTTATCCCGTCTTTTCCTGGAGATTTCCTTTTCTTTAATGTTCTCATAGCCTCTTCCATTTCGCTCGTTGTTAATTTGGCCATCATATGCTCTTCAGGTGCCGAATTGATGTTGTCGTTCCCCATTTCGCTCTTCACTAATGTCTGTATGCCTATCTGCGGGGACCTCGATGTGGTTTGCTCTGGCATAGTGATCGACAAAAGCGTTTGCGGCTTTCTTACTGGTGAGCAAGTTTTCGCCCTGCTTGATGGTAATTTGTTTGTTTGACGGGGTTTCGTCGTTTATGGCTCTGACTAGCTTCCATAGCTTGTTCCCTTCTTTGTCCAAGTTTAGGCTTTCCGTTTTGTTTTTCCAGCTCTCTCTTGCTGTTTGCTTGAGAGTGTATTTGTATTTCGCCGTGGCGGCTTTGAGGGCGATGTTTGCCTCCATAGATTGTTCTCGATCTGCCATGTTCCTAGCATTTGTTACTGCATCTTCCGCTTTCTGCAACTCATCATTTCAGTAGGGCTTATAGTTTTTCCTAGCTCCTCTTGGGATGGTTTCAGTGGCGGCTTGCATTATTGCCTTGCTTAGGCTTTCCACCATGGGCTTCATTTTGTTGTTTCGTGTGTTGATGGTTTCACTCAGCCCATCTGTCAGGATTGCAAATATGTCCCAGTCGGCTCGTTTGTAATTCCAACGTGGGAGCGGTTTTGTTTCCTGTGGGCCTACTTCCATATCAATGTCTAGTCTGATAGGCCTGTGGTCGCTACCTGCCAGTTGGTTTAGCACCTGGCGGTCTATTTTATGGTGTATGTCCTGTGTGGAGAAGGCCAAATCGAGAGTCGATGTGGTACGCCATGTTCTAGAATACAAACTAGGGCTATCCTCCGGCCTATTGATTAGGGAGAGATTTGTATCTATCTCCCAATCTTCAACTTCGTCACATCTGCTGTCTGTGTCAGAGTATCCTCATCTCTCCGAGTGGCTGTTCAAATCTACTATGCAGTTGGAGTCTCTGACCTCCATACTCGAGAGCGATAGGTCTTTATTTGGTGGTCCGTACAGATTGAAAATGCGGAACTTCGTCTCTTGAGCCATTATGTCAACTCCTACAATTTCTGCTTGTCCGGTGTGACTGACAGGTACCGCGCTACTCGGTATGCAGTTTCTGGTCAGTATCAGGACCCCTCCTTTGTGACCTTCTCTATCGAGGCGGAAGGTCTGGTATCCTCTGATTGAGAATTTATGATTATTGTTTAGGTGCGTTTCCTAGATACGTGCCACGTCAATCTTACCTTCATGCAGGTGATGTGTTAGGGAAAGTTTTTTATTAATGACTCCCTCTGCATTCCACTGTAGTATTTTGAGGGTCTTGAGATTTTGGTCAATGGAAGTTGCCCCATAGCCATGTGCCTTGACTCCACAACACATGGGTGGGTGACCACCAGTAGTCAAGGGTGGGCCCCTTCGAAGCGTGAGGCCCAGGACTCTCGCTGCCTGGCAGGACTCCGCAGGATGAGCGCCATACGTTTTTCTAATAGGTTGTACTGTCATCATACTGCGATTTACGTTGCACTGTTTTGTTAGGCTTGTGGCCCCGTGCATCCGATTTCAACAGGCGTTTCTGAAGGGATGCCCTCCTTAGCCTTTGGCTGTCCCCAGCCTATCTGCAAGGCAGCAGTTGTTTGTGGTCAGAGTTTTCTCTCTTATGGAAGTTGTCTAACAAGACTGACGAGTCTTCGCTACTCGTGTCTATAGGAGGCGGTAATGATATATGAGATAAAATATATGATATATGATATGGACTATGTACTAGTTTGTACTAACCCGGAAGAGAGGCAGTCTAGTGTGTCTGTATCCCAGGATCGTCACGTCCTGCCAGAAACGTATCATGTGCATGTGGGCAGGGTACCTCTTTGCTCCCTTTATTTTCTCGGAAAAACTTCAGTGATGGTACGCCTAGCATTCCCCGCCACCTGGGAGGTTGACACAGTAGGGCAGATGTGCAATGTCCGCTAGTCTGCATCTCTTCTGCGTCCATTGGTATGGCTGATAGCGTACAGAGGTAGAGATCGAGGCAGGAGTGCATTTAACCAGGGGACAAGCCTGGTAATGTCACGGAGATGTTGTTCGCCTAGTGTGCGGACAGATCTCATGGTTATTGGTTGAGTCTCGACAGTTCACAGTGAGTTGGCTGCTCTTCTGTTTTCGACGCCCCGACCATGAACTAAGTCTTATGTTGGTGGTTTCGCACCCCATCGCCGTATAAGGTGAATATCAAGCAGCTGTCCGCCCGCTTTGATCGGCGGACGGCAGAGACCTCTTTCTGTGGCTCTACCGGATAGGGCTGGGGCGCGAGCCCCAGGTCCCGAACATGTAGGAGCCTCCCATTGCAGTGGTGCTGAGATTTTGGGCGGGATTGCGGCTTACAAGGATTCGGCCGTAATCATTCACATGGTAGCCTCGCACCATTGGCTTATCAGCCTGGTACGTGAAACAAAGTATCTGCGGCTCCTCTCGAATTGAGCTGGATTTCCGTAGCAACGCCCTGTCATTTGTACGGTAAAACTGACCTCTCTTCAGATGGTCTATTTCCAGCACCCGTTCACTATTTGACCAGACGATTTAATTGAGAGCTTTTGTTTGTCAATGGCCAGGTATTTGAAATCTGCGGTTTCGGCGGGGTTAAAAGCGATTTCCGTAGCGTTCTTTCATTAGAATGTTAGAGAGCTGACTTGTCTTAAGTGAGTCTAATACCAGCGTACGTTCATTATTAGACCCAACGGTAGTGCTCTTGATTTGTCAGTCGTTCTACAGTATTGGCGTGTTCAGTCAAATTAAGCCGCAGGTTCCACTCCTGGTGGTGCCCTTCCGTCAATTCCTTTAGCGAAAACTAGATGCGAGACAATCAAGTTACCGAGAGGATAGCCCCAGATTTTCGAGGGTCTAATTCCAGCACCCGTTCCATATTAGACCCAACGAAAGTGCTCTCGGCATGTCAATCATGTCAGTGTTTGGCCGTGTTGAGTCAAATTAAGCCGCAGGCTCCACTCCTGGTGGTGTCCTTCTGTCAATTCCTTTAAGTTTCAGCTTTGCAATCATACTTCCCCCGGAACCCAAAAGTCGTCGAAGCAGCTCCTGCGGATCGCTAGTCGGCATCGTTTATGGTCAGAACTACGACGGTATCTGATCGTCTTCGCGCCTCTGACTTTCGTTCTTGATTAATGAAAACATTCTTGACAAATGCTTTCGCAGTAGCTCGTCTTTCGGCGATCCAAGAATTTCACCTCTAACGCTGCAATACGAATGCCCCCGTTTGTCCCCATTAATCATTACCTCCAGTTCCAAAAACCAACAAAATAGAACCGAGGTCCTATTCCATTATTCCATGCCTCATTATTCAGGCAGCCAAGGCCTGCTTTGAACACTCTTATTTTTTCAAAGTAAACGCGCCGGCCACCCAGGACGCTCAGCGAAGAGCACCCGTGGGAGAGAGCCGGCAGACGGTAGGGCAGGAGACAACGGGCAGTGAACAAGCGCGAGCCGGACCGCCCGCCTGCGACTGAGATCCAACTACGAGCTTTTTAACTGCAACAACTTTAATATACGCTATTGGAGCTGGAATTACCACGGCTGCTGGCACCAGACTTGCCCTCCAATAGATCCTCGTTAAAGGGTTTAAAGTGTACTCATTCCAATTACGGGGCCTCGAAAGAGTCCCGTATTTTTATTTTTCGTCACTACCTCCCCGTGCCGGGAGTGGGTAAGTTGCGCGCCTGATGCCTTCCTTGGATGTGGTAGCCGTTTCTCATGCTCCTTCTCCGGAATCGAACCCTGATTCCCCGTTACCCGTTACAAACATGGTAGGCATGTCACGTACCATCGACATTTGATAGGGCAGACATTTGAAAGATGCGTCGCCGGCACATGAGGCCATGCGATCAGCACAAAGTTATCCAGAGTCACCAGTAGGGACGCCGCAACCCCGCGAGGGGAAACGACGATTGGTTTTGAACTAATAAAAGCGCTCTTTCCGCGAGGGTCGGAGCTTGGTAAGCATGTATTAGCTCTAGAATTGCCACAGTTATCCAAGTAGGATCGTGTCATCTAAGGAACCTCGACTGATTTAATGAGCCATTTGTGGTTTCACCGTGAGACAGTGTGAACTTAGACATGCATGGCTTAATCTTTGAGACAAGCATAGGACTACTGGCAGGATCAACAATATATCTGTCGGAGACGTACGTACAGCACATACCGGTCGGCGGAGGAAGGGTGTGTAAAAAGCCTCACTGGTACGGCCGCAGGGACCGACTGACGGGACGGACGGACGGTTGTTCCACCCGTCCCTCACTCCGTCGTTCTAGGACCGCCTGACAGGGGCTCCCTACACGCACCAGACGACCGACCGACTGGGCTCGCTCGAGGAGGGATGGCAGCGCTCTGTGCAGAACGGATCCCAACGAGCTCGGCGATGAATTTCACTGGGACTAGAGATAATTTGGGCTGCCTGCCGGCCGGCCCTTCTCCCGAGGGTTGGTCCCCGGGAGAACACAGGGCCGTCAGGCACAATTTCTGCTTTCCATTTGCCTGTCACAAGCTCTTTGCGAGAGTCTGACCACCAGCGAGACGAACTGTCGAGCTCTGCTACAAGCCTTAGATAAATCACAACCGACTGACAACGTTTCTTTATACGGACCAGAGCAGCGCACCTCGGTGGAGGAGACGCCAAAAAACACCACATCCCGAAAGCTCAACGGGGAAAAGCGGGCGAGCGTTTTCCGCAAGCCCGCGCTATCGCTCCGCCTGGGGGGACTGAGATCGCTTTACGAACACTGGTTGAAATTGAATTGCGGCGGCGAGACAACTACCCCAGATGAATATTGTGTACAATCGCTACTCTCTGATCGACGCACATGTCAAGTTTTTTTAATTAAAAACTGGCAAAACAAGTCATAAAATCCAATATCACAATAAATTTTAAAACATTTTGACAACTATTCTCTTTGTAAAACAAGAAAAGTACATTTTTGTTATCCGATGAAGAGTTTCAGTAAATATGTTAAAATCTGCATCTTCGCTAATACATGTTACAAGTGCAAATGTGTTTCCTCTAAGGACAAAGTGAATGAAAATCATACGTTCACATCAGTGAGTATTTACCCCACAAATATTAAGTGTTGATGCATTTCTAATTAAATACATTGCGTTTTGTAAAACACAATTGCTCCAGTAGAAAATCAAATTATCTGTGCCGCATTTTACAGTTAAAAAATAAATAAATGTACGCCTAGGCATCTGCGGCCATTTGCGTCGGTCGAACGTCACCATGTCCAGTCAAAACGTAGATGGAGGGAATCTTTCATAGAGAGTGCCCCAGAGACAGATTCTGGCACCGGTATTCGTAAACAACTCTTTAATGAAGTATAGAAACGCAGCAGGAGTTCCTATACAACTCTTTAATGAAGTATAGAAACGGAGCAGGAGTACCTATACCTTTCTACAGCGCTGATCTGTCCACCGAGTCGAATGTCACCATTTAGTCCACGTACGTATCACAAAAGGAGCGAGTAAATGCTTTGGAAAAGTCTGCCAAGGGGTTTTCGGTGGGGAGCATGTGAAAATTGACATCAAACTGTGAAGAAGAGCCCCTTGTACATGTAATCTTTTCGTGGCCTGACGCTGGGGAGCAGCCAAGCGGAACGATTGTTGTCATGATGGTCTCGATTTTCTAGTTGAAATCTGAGCGATATTCGATAGAAAGTGGCAATATATTGTTTTTTAACAGATGATAAGTGATATTTGTACACTGATTTTGAGCTGTGGTGTTGTTGATATTTTATTTGAGTGTTCTGTCTGTTTAGAATATAAAAGTTCTTTCTATCAGTCTCTACCTGTTGTAATTGTAATTCTACATGTATACAAATCTGATGTCGCTTGCGGTAGTGAACTTAATTACTGTACCAACATATTATCGGTTATAACGTCGATAGTACAATTAAATCAATTTATCGTCTCTTGTGTCGTGACATTAATTTATCTAACAATCTGTTGTCTGTTCTGAAGTTCAATCAGTTTATTTTCTGTTTTGTTGACAACATTGCTCTTCAATCAATATATTGTCTGTTTTATCGCCAATTATTCTTCTTTCTGTTCTAACGCTGAATCTACTTTTCTGACAATCTATTGTCGTCTAGGAAGCTGAAACCATTTTTGTTCACTTTTAGTCTTTTGTCTGTTATAATGCTGAAACTACACATCTTTGTATTTATTGGTCCATTGACATATATATATATATATATATATATATATATATATATATATATATATATTTATATATATATATATATATATATATATATATATCATTGTTTCACAGATCATGAGTACAGAGTATAAACGTACAATAGGGTGCTATAGAGGATGTAGTCAAAGGGGAGAGTTGGGGTCTGAGAAGTGTGAAATAAGTAGTGGAAAAGCAAACACTAAACTAATTCAGCAAAAGCAAAAAGTTGAAAAAAAACACCAACAAAAAAAACTAAAATGATTTTATGCTAATGTGAGAAGCATAGTAAATAAAAGAGAAGAATTGGAGCTGTATGTAGAAGAAGAAAAACCAGATATAATAGGATTAAAAGAATCATGAACATATGAGGAAATTGCAGATAGTGAACTTAAAATAGAGGGATATACAATGTTAAGGAAAGATAGGGTAGTTGGAGACAAAATTAAGCGAGGTGGAGTTTTATTGTACTGTATAAATTCAGTTAATATAACGATCAAAGATGATTTATCATGTGATAATACAAATGAAAGTGTATGGGGATAAATCGAAAGTGGGGGGGGGGGGGGAAAACAGTAAATGGAGTATGCTGTAGATGTCATTCAAGTCAAAAAGAGGAAGATGATGAGCTGATTAATTGCATAGCAAAGGCAAGTGAAGGAAAATTATTATTAATGGGAGATTTCAACTTTCCAGAAAAAAATGGGATATGGCAGAAGGACTTGTACAGTCACAACCTTTTGTTAAGTCCTAACTGACAATTTTTTAATTGAACATGTAGAAGCAGCCACCAGAGGCAAAAACACAATCGATCTAATTTTTACTACAGAGGAAAATATGATTGAAAACATTACCGTTGCGGAACTGTTTTGCTCAAGTGACCATCAAATCATCCGTTGGGATCTTATTGCAGGGAAAGAAGTAAACATAAACATGCGAACATACGACTACTCTAAGGCATATGTTTAGAGGATGAAAGAGGTAGCGAACCACATAATCTGGAAAGATATTGTCGGAGAAACAGAAGTTGAACAGGAGTGGGGGAGTTTTAAAACAGTTCTAGAAACGCTAAAAGAGGAATGTGTTCCATGTAGGGAAGTAAACCCCAATCGTAAAAAGTGGATAATTAGATTTGTAGTTAAATGTAGAAGAGCGAAAAATGAAGCATGTACAAAATATAAAGAGGCAGGTAAATCAAAAGGGGCACGAAAACATGAATACGGCACCTGAAGAGCACATGATGGCCAAATTAACAATGCGCGAAATGGAAGAGGCTATGAGAACACTAAAGAAAAGGAAATCTCCAGGAAAAGACGGGATAACAAACGAAATGCTGATGGGGCTGGGCCAAACAGCGAAGAGGAAACTGCTATCGGTCCTGAACCAAAGCTGGAAAATGGGAATTGTACCACAGGCATGGAAAGACGCATTACTGGTACCAGTACCAAAAACAGGAAAGGACAAAACAGATCCAAATGGATACAGGCCCATAAGCCTACTGAGCTGTGTCGGCAAGCTGATGGAACGGATGATAAACACCAGACTGATGTGACCTCTGAAAGAAAAACGAATACTAATTCCACAGCAAGCCGGCTTTAGACAGCACAGATCCACTGAGGACCAGGTCATCCTCATAGCCCAGGAGATAGAAGATACCTACCAGGCACAGAAACACACAGTAGCTGTTTGGGTGGATCTGGAAAAGGCATTTGACAAAGTCTGGAAAGATGGACTTAGAGTCAAGCAAAGGAGAAGTGATGTTTGTGGGAAGATGTACAAGTGGATCAACCACTACCTCAAACAAAGAACGGCCAGAGTCCAAGTACAAGGGCAGATGAGCAAAAAGGTGACACTCGAGCAGGGAGTACCCCAAGGGGGAGTACTGTCACTCACACTCTTCCTGGTATATATAAACGATATTACAGAGAATATACCAAGAAGAGTCCATAGCTCAATGTTTGCAGACGATCTGGCTATGTGGACCTCTGAAAAGAATCTCACCATAGCAAGAAATCGGATGCAGACGGCCCTAACATCGCTGGAAGAGTGGGCGAACTCATGGCTGGTCAAAATAAACGAGGAGAAAATCACATGCACAATATTCTCGTTTTCATTAAAACCCCAAAGTACCAAATTAAGTCTAAATGGCAAAATCCTGCAGCCAAACGACAACCCAACCTATCTGGGAGTCACATTTGATCGGCGCATGACATGGAAAAGTCAGATTGAGAGAAACCG